>CM077164.1:105425907-106625907 GCA_039583875.1 Platanthera guangdongensis | reverse complement strand
TTAGGCCCAAAAATAATGTCATCTACATAAATTTGTACTAATAAAATTTTATCCTTATGGTGTCTAGTGAATAATGTCCTATCTACTATGCCTCTAGAAAATTTATGCTCTAAAAGAATGCTAGCTAAGGTTTCATACCAAGCTCTTGGAGCTTGCTTTAGACCATAGAGAGCTTTATGAAATTTAAAAACATGAGAGGGATAAGTAGGAGAAATAAAACCTGGAGGTTGTTCAACATAAACCTCTTCTTTAAGTTCACCATTGAGGAATGCACTCTTGACATCCATTTTGTAAACCTTGAATTTCTTGTAGACACCATATGTAAGGAAGATTCTGATTGCTTCCAGCCTTGCAACATGTACAAATGTTTGATCATAGTCAATCCCTTCCTCTTGCCTATAGCCTTGAGCAACCAGCCTTGCCTTGTTCCTTATTATGACACCTTGGGCACCAAGCTTCTTCCTGAACACCCATTTAGTTCCAATGACTGGGTAGTCTTTTGGTCTTGGAACTAAATCCCAAATTCTGCATCTCTCAAATTGTTTGAGCTCCTCTTGATTGCAACAATCCAGTGGGGATCTTGTTCTGCATCTTAAATGGATTTGGGCTCAATTTGAGATATGAAGCAGACATGCATCAAGTCTTGGTTGAGTTGATGTCTATTCTGCACACCAACTGAAATATCTCCAATCACTTGAGATACAGGGTGATCTCTAAGTGTGACAAATTTAATAGGTGGAGTTGGTTGAGCAACAGCTTGATGAAGAAATTCCTCTTGTGGAATTATAGTATCTGTTGGAGGTTCTTCACTATTTTCAGTGTCTTCATCTTCACTGTCTTCAGCTTCATTTTCTTGAGAAATGTGTGGAGAAGGATGGCTAACTGCCTCATTGGTGAGGGTCAGTTCATTTAACTTCTCACACAACTGTGGTTCCTACTAAGAATTACTGGTAGAAGGAATCTTCTCCTTGTAAAACATATTAGTTCCATCAAAAGAAACATGGATAGATTCTCCAATTTTTAAGGTAGATTTATTAAAGACCCTATAAGCCTTGCTTTCTTGGGAATATCCAAGAAAAATTCCCATTTCAGCCTTGGCTTCAAATTTTCTAATGTATTTCTTATTATTATTGTGAATATAGAATAAACAACCAAATGTTTTAAAAGTAGTCTACTTTAGGTTTCTTCCCTTTAAGTAACTCATAAGGAGTCTTATTCTTAATCTTGTGTATAAGACTTCTATTCAGTACATAATTTGTTGTGATCACAGCCTCTGCCCAAAAGGATATGGGCAAAGGAGCATCTGCAAGTAATGTGCCTATAGATTCAATTAAGGTTCTATTTTTCCTTTCAACAACCCAATTTTTTTGAGGTGTTCTAGGAGCTTAGAAGTAGTGTCTGATACCTTCCTTCTCACAGAACTCTTGCATAAGAAGAGACTCAAACTCAGTACCATGATCACTTCTGATCAATGCAACTGGAGTAGAGTACTCAATCTGTATGTTCTTGAGAAAATCTGTAAGAACCTTGAAGTTATCAGACTTGGATCTCAGAAAGAATACCCAAGTGAATATACAGAAGACATCTACAATCACTAAAGTATAATATTTCCCTCCTAGAATTTGTACTACTATAGTGCAAAAAAGGTCCATATGTAGTACGTACAATGATCTAGGTGAGTCACTTTTATTTACAGATTTAAAACTATTTTTAGTTTGCTTGCCTAATTGACAAGCACTGCAAAGGCTTTCCTTCTTGTAGGGGCAAGAAGACAATCATCTAACAAGGTTGTCCCTAGATAATTTGGCAATGTTTTTCAAGTTTACATGACCTAATCTACTGTAACACCCCCTATCCGTCGCATAACATATAGCAGTAGGTCCGGCCGGGGCCCGACGCCATATACCACAGACAGACCGGGTGGTTACTCATGGAAACCATCCAACCAATCATCATGTCCTACACAGAGCATTCTAGCGGAAGCAGATTAGTAAGTTGCAATAAAGAACCCAACACAAAAGCATGAATGTCCACTAATACCAAATAGGAATGTTGTACATACACAAGTACAGGCCTTAAGGCCTTACAAAATGGTTCACCTGATATTACATGATTTACAAACCACGGCACGCAGGCCGGTCATACATGAATAAAAACAGTAAACACTCCAATCAGGCCTTCGAGGGCCGTCTTCTCAAATTGGGCTTTAGCCCGCTATTGACCTCTTCGTCCAGTAGCACCTGCAAGCAACAAACCACCGCACGGTGGCAAAACAAGGCAACGGTCAGCAATGCTGACCAAATTATAACGATCCTGCCCCCAGCTCGGGGCGTCGATGCTCCTTACCTACATTTCATTAGCATAAGCGAGCAACATATATATAATCATTTCATCACAGACGTTGGCTCGCACGGCCACACGCCCCGTGCTCTCAGGGCACATTCTCGGTGAACCGGTCGATGTCACGTCAATTAAAGCCATAGACATTCCGGACTCACCACTGCCACTTTGAAGGCCAAACCTATGAGCATTTTGTTTTCTTGGCCTAGGTCACGATAATTTAAGCCATAGACTGTCGAAGACCCTAATCTATGCCAACGACAAGTGCCACGTACCCTTAGGTCTCTTTAACCGAACGACATAGAATGGGTACGGTTCCATGTAACCCGTGCTCACATCGTAACGACAATTTAAGCCATTTACGCGGGTCAAACTTCTCCCGAGTCCCATTTCCATCACAATTCACATAACCCGGTTATGTTAAAGTTGGCTCTCAGGCCACCAAGTTGGCAAGATCACGCATCCATCCAGTTTTCCGGGTGCACCTTTAGGTTAATCCCCAAGGCTCCCTATTGCAATCTATCGTGTAGAAAACCCGAAAAACAACAAATAGCACGGAGTCTTCTCCGGCATTATGCAATGCAACATCACCGATCCAGATCAACATGTCCGGATAGGCTTCACACATCATGCATATGTCCGTTCTCGCTTACGGACTCTAAACAACGGGGACTTCACATATCTACCCGAAGGAACGCCTCCAACTCATCGCAAACTTGCGAGAGCGGGCTTCCTATGCAAAGAAGGAGAGCTACACATGCTCAAGAAGAGAATCGTTACCCTAGCGCTTCTCTTTGGCGCCATGGAAAAGTAAGTGGTTGAAAAGCACCGCACTCTCTTCGCCTCCATGGATCCGAAGTCGGCTCGCGATTTGGAGCTTCGAAGCTCCTCCAATGGCCGGATCTAGCTTCTTCTTCCTTCCTTGGCTCTCCTCTCTCTCTAAGCTTTAGAAAGATAACCACTCAGGAAAAGTGAGGGTTTCTAAGGCCCAATCCCGGGTATATCCCATCAGGAACAACCCCCAGCCGTTGGATCACCAATTAAAGAAACGAACGGCTTTGATTCGGGACTGAAATGTCCAATCTGGACTGAACACGTGCTGGCACACGCCCGTGTCCAGGGCCGTGTGCCTCATTCGCCGTCAAAATCGACGCGCATGGAACAACACACGGGCATCGAACACGCCCGTGTTCGACCTGACACGCCCGTGTTCCACCTGACACGGCCGTGTGGCCGGTCGTGTACCCCCATCGATTTCTCCCGAAAACAACCTGAGAACTGCACCGGTTCTAGGACACGCCCGTGTCCTTGCCCTTGTCTACCTCAACACGCCTGGGCTCCAGGCCGTGTACACGGTCTCGACACTTCGTCGAGCGAAGTTCGTCGATCTCACGACACGGCCTTGGACACGCCCGTGTCCTAGGCCGTGTATCTTGTCTTGACACATCGTCGAGCAAAATTCGTCGACTCCCTGGGACGAGTGTCGACACGGGTCGACACGACCTGCGACATGCCCGTGTCGCAAGCCGTTTGCCATGTCTCGACACTTCGTCGAGCGCAGAGTGTCGACTTCGCGGGCTGAGTGTCGACACGGGTCGACACGCCCTGCGACATGCCCGTATCGCAGGCCGTGTGCCCAGTCTCGACACAATGTCGAGAGCAAATTGTCGACTTCGCCGGCTGAGTGTCGACACAAGCCTGACACGCCCTAGGACACGCCTGTGTCCCAGGCCATGTGTCTTCTGCCAGAACCCAAAACTGGCCCAAAATGTCCCCCGTCGCTATTTTGAATTTCGGGGCGTTACAACTCTCCCCCTCTTAAAAGAATTTCGGTCCACGAAATTATATAAAGGAAATACATGTACAAAACTAAAATTTGTACCTGAGCGGAACAACTCCGGATACTCGTCAAGCATAGTCTGCTCTCGCTCCCAAGAGAGCTCCTCACGACCGCAATTGTCCCGTCGGACTTTGACCATCCTGATCTCTTTATTGCGTAGCCGCTTGACCTCCGAGTCCTCAATCCGCACGTGCTTGAATTTTGTCGTCAACCCACTATCCACCGGCACTTGATCAACCGCGATCACTAGCGTAGGTTCTTGCACTGCCTTCCAAAGAATCGAAATATGGAATACATCATGTAATCCACCAAGCTCCACTGAAAGCTTCAACCTATAGGCTGCTTCACCCACTCGCACCAGAACCTCAAACGGCCCAAGGTACCTCGGGCTTAGCTTTTTCAATCGCCGCACCCGTGAGACACCCTTGAACAGCTTGATCTTTAAGTACACATAGTTGCCCACAACGAACTCCACGTTCCTGTGCTTGGCATTATAGCACTTCGCTTGCCGGTCCTGAGCGATAAGCAACCTCTCCCGAATGGTTGTCACCAAAGAAGTAGCATCCTCCACTTCCAATTGCTTATACAACTTTGACTCACCCATTTCTAACCAAGACAATGGCGTGCGACATTTTCTACCATATAGGGCCTCGAAGGGCGCCATTTGAATACTCGCTTGGTAGCTGTTGTTGTATGCGAACTCCACCAAATAAAGGTGGTCTTCCCATTGCTTCCCAAAATCCAAGACACACATGCGGAGCATGTCTTCCATAGTTCTATTGACCCTCTCGGTCTGCCCATCCGTTTGCGGATGGAAGGCTGTGCTAAATTTCAGCTTTGTTTCCAACATTTGCTGCACAAGCCTCCAATCATTGGACGTGAACCGCCCATCTCGATCACTCACGATGCTGCGGGGCACACCGTGAAGCCGTACAATGTTATCCACATAAAGTTTTGCCAACTTCTCCACCGGATCATCCTTCCTATGCGGAATGAAATGCGACACATTCGTTAACCGATCCATGACCACCCAAATGGCATCGTTCCCCTTTTGCGACCTTGGCAAACCGTGCACAAAGTCCATAGAGATGTCGTCGAATTTCCACTCCGGAATAGGCAAGGACTTAAGAAATCCTCCCGGCTTTTGACATTCCGCCTTCACCAAGGCGCAAGTTTGGCACTTCGCCACGTAGAGCGCCACATCTTTCTTCAAACCCGGCCACCAAAATAGTTTCTTCACATTACGGTACATCTTCGTGCTCCCCGAGTGAAATCGAGTACTTGTTATGGTGTGCCTCGTACAACAATTCCACCCGCAAATTACCCACACTTGGGACGCACAGACGACCGTCTTTCCAAAGCAATCCGTCCTCCACAACGGATTGGGAATTTGACCCATCCAGAGCCTCTACCATGAACTGCTTCATATGGGCATCCATATCCAAAGCCTGCCGAATCCGATCAGCTAGGTCATATTGGACTTCAGTCCAATTCAGAACAGCTTCAGCACTTGATTGTCTATCCACACAAACAATCTCCAACGCCTCCAACTCCCGCACCAACCGCTCATCATGCACCTATAGCCAATTGGCTTGAGCTGGGGCTCGGCGACTCAATGCGTCCGTAACCGCATTCCCTTTACCAGGAACGTAGTGGATCTTGAATGTATAGTCTCCCAAGAACTCCATCCATCTACGCTGCCGCATATTCAGATCCTTCTGATCAATCAGATACTTCAGGCTCTTATGATCGGTGTAGATATCAATCTTCACACCGTACAAATAGTGTCTCCACAGCTTCAAGGCAAAAATCACGGTCGCTAACTCCAAGTCATGGACCGGATAATTCCTCTTGTGCACCTTCAGCTGTCTCGATCCATAAGCTATCACACTTCCGTGTTGCAGCAGCACGCAACCCAAACCGCTGCCCGAAGCATCGCTATAAATCTCATAGCCTTCGGTCCCAATCGGCAAACTCAGCACAGGCGCCGTGGTCAACCGACACTTCAACTCCTCAAAAGCTCGCGCGCACTCCGGCGTCCAAACGAACTTCTGCTCCTTCTTCATCAAAGTAGTGAGAGGTAACGCTATCCGCGAGAAGTTCTCTACGAAGCGCCTATAATAGCCGGCAAGCCCCAGAAAGCTCCGGACTTCTGCTACCGTAGCAAGCTCAGGCCACTCCCGTATCGCAACAATCTTCGCCGGATCCACAGCAATACCCTCTCCACTCACTATATGACCGAGGAACGCCACTGAGGATAACCAAAACTCGCACTTTGAGAACTTGGCATACAGTTGATTCCTCCTTAGCGTCTCCAAAATTAAATGAAGATGCTTGAAGTGATCTTCCTCACTTTGAAGTACACCAAAATATCGTCGATGAAGACGATCACAAAATGGTCCAAGTACTCCCTGAAAGTCCTGTTCATCAAATCCATGAACACTGACGGCGCATTAGTCAGCCCAAACGGCAGGACCGTAAACTCATAATGCCCGTATCTCGTACTAAACGCTGTCTTCGGGATATCACTCTCCCTAATTTGAAGCTGATAGTACCCAGCCTTGAGATCCAACTTCGAGTACACCGTCGACCCTACCAACTGATCAAAAAGATCATCGATCCGGGGGATCAGGTACTTGTTCTTCTCCGTCAACTTGTTGAGCTCTCGATAATCAATAGATAGCCTCAAGCTTCCGTCCTTCTTCTTAACAAAGAGGACCGGCGCGCTCCAAGGCAAAGAACTTGGGCGCACATACCCTTGCGCCAACAACTCTTGCAGTTTAACCTTCAGCTCCGCCATTTCCTTAGGCGCTAGCCGATAACGAGATGGTGACACAGGCTTTGCACCTGGCACTAACTCAATCGTAAAATCTATCTCCCGCTGAGGCAGGGCTCCAGGAAGATCTATGGGGAAAACATCAAGGTATTCCGACACCACTGAAATACTATCCAATGCGGGCTTCAGCTTTGCAACCTCCACTAGTGTAAAGAACAGTTCTGCACCGGCACGAACCACCTTCACCACCTGAAGAGCAGACATCAACGTCTTGATCGACCCCTTTAAGCCCGTAAAAGTCGTTTCACGACTTACTCACAGCTTGAATTCCTTGCGACCGCAGTCAATATAGGCGTACTGCTGCGAGAGCCAGTCCATGCCAAATATAACGTCGAACTCCACCAACGGAAGTAACGAGGCCTGCAGATCGAACTCCTGATTCCCAATACGAATCTTAACATCGCATATCCTATCCGCGCCCATCGAATACCCATTGGGCAACAACACATCCAGCTTATCCTTCGCCATCGAAGAAGGGACTCCAATGCGTGATATAAATCCTTCGGACAAGAAGGAGTGTGAAGCTCCCGTATCTAAGAGTGTTCTCGCCGGATTTTCACAAATCAAAACAAATCCTAAACAAGCAGTGGTAAGGTAACATGTGCATAATAAGTATTTAAAGAAATTGACTTGCTATAAATTAAACCATACCTATCACCACATCAGCCTGTTTGATGGCCTCCTGTTGGCCAAGATTATACACCCTTGGTTGGGCCGGAGCATAGTGGGACGCGGTCGACTCCACCGCCTTGCCCTTCTCTTCATAAGTCGCTCTCGGCCTTCTCTCGGACTTGGGGCGTCCGCTCCAACAATCGCGGGCAAAGTTCCCTGTCTTTCCACAAGTAAAACATGCGCCCGGGGTCCGACCCGTAGTCGCCGCAAAAGCAATAGAAGGAGCTAGACCCAAAGTCCTATGCTTCTTGAAGGACCTTCGATAGCCGGATTTTGAAGTAGTCGGCACTTTGAATTCAGACTTCTTATCACCCAAGCTTTTCTTTGCTTGTACGTTCTTCATATCCTTCTCCAAGGACCGGACCGTGTTGACCAAGGTTAAGAAACCCTGCGTCATCGGCCCCGAGAGTAGTAACCTCAACTCATCTCTCAACTATCCTTCGTAGAAGTGATTCAAAAGTTGTCAGTAGATGCGCTCCTCACGTAGCCACAATAGTGGAGGAGCTAGCATAACGACATTCAGACTTGGAGTAAACTCAGCCTCTTGCAGCGGACCTGCTCCATATTCTTGGAGGCTCCATTAACGGTACATATGTCTCTTCATTAGGTGAACCAGAAATTTCGAAGGAACTCACCGTTCTCCAATGCAATTATAGGAACACGCAGGTTCCTCAAACACGTGTATTTTCATTCCTAAGTGGACATTCATGGGTTTTTTTACTGTTATAACGTTGACGCACACACATGTGCTCACCACCCCTTAAAAAAGAATTCGCCCACGAATTCAATTTAAGCCCGACCAAAACCAGTAGTCTGATACCAAATTGTAACACCCCCTATCCGTCGCATAGCATATAGCAGTAGGTCCGGCCGGGGCCCGACGCCATATACCACAGACAGACCGGGTGGTTACTCATGGAAACCATCCAACCAATCATCACGTCCTACACAGAGCATTCTAGCGGAAGCAGATTAGTAAGTTGTAATAAAGAACCCAGCACAAAAGCATGAATGTCCACTAATACCAAATAGGAATGTTGTACATACACAAGTACAGGCCTTAAGGCTTTACAAAATGGTTCACTTGATATTACATGATTTACAAACCATGGCACGCAGGCCGGTCGTACATGAATAAAAAGAGTAAACACTCCAATCAGGCCTTCGAGGGCCGGCTTCGCAAATTGGGCTTTAGCCCGCTATTGACCGCTTGGTCCAGCAGCACCTGCAAGAAACAAACCACCGCACGGTGGCAAAACAAGGCAATGGTCAGCAATGCTGACCAAATTATAACGATCCCGCCCCCAGCTCGGGGCGGCGATGCTCCTTCCCTGCATTTCATTAGCATAAGCGAGCAACATTTATATAATCATTTCATCACAGACGTTGGATCGTACGGCCACACGCCCCATGCTCTCAGGGCACATTCTCGGTGAACCGGTCAATGTCACGTCAATTAAAGCCATAGACATTCCGGACTCACCACCGCCACTTTGATGGCCAAAGCTATGAGCATTTTGTCTTCTTGGCCTGGGTCACGACAATTTAAGTCATAAACCGCCGAAGACCCTAATCTATGCCAACGGCAAGTGCCACGTACCCTTAGGTCTCTTTAACCGAACGACATAGAACGGGTACGGTTCCATCTAACCCGTGCTCACATCGCAACGATAATTTATGCCATTTGCGTGGGTCAAACTTCTCCCGAGTCCCATTTCCATCACAATTCACATAACCCGGTTATGTTAAAGTTGGCTCTCAGGCCACTAAGTTGGCAAGATCATGCATCCGCTCAGTTTTCCGGGTGCACCTTTGGGTTAATCCCCAAGGCTCCCTGTTGCAATCTACCATGTAGAAAACCCGAAAAACAACCAAGAGCACGGAGTCTTCTCCGGCATTATGCAATGCAACATCACCCATCCAGACAAACATGTCCGGATAGGCTTCACACATCATACCTATGTCCGTTCTCGCTTACGGACTCTAAACAATGGGGACTTCACATGTCTACCCGAAGAAATGCCTCCAACTCACCGCAAACTCGCAAGAGCGGGCTTCCTATGCAAAGAAGGAGAGCTACGCATGCTCAAGAAGAGAATCGTTACCCTAGCGCTTCTCTTTGGCGTCATGGAAAAGTAAGCGGATGATAAGCACCGCACTCTCTTCGCCTCCGTGGATCCGAAGTCGGCTCGTGATTTGGAGCTTCGAAGCTCCTCCAATGGCCGGATCTAGCTTCTTCCTTCCTTGGCTCTACTCTCTCTCTAAGCTTTAGAAAGATAACCACTCATGAAAAGTGAGGGTTTTTAAAGACCAATCCCTGGTATATCCCATCAGAAACAACCCCCAGCCGTTGGATCACCAATTAAAGAAACGAACGGCTTTGATTCGGGACTGAAATGTCCAATCTGGACAGAACACGGCCTGGCACACGCCCGTGTCCAGGGCCGTATGCCTCATTCGCCGTCAAAATCAACGTGCTTGGAACAACACACGGGCATCGAACACGCCTGTGTTGGACCTGACATGCCCGTGTTCCACCTGACACGGCCGTGTGGCCGACCGTGTACCCCCATCGATTTATCCCGAAAACAACCCGAGAACTGCACGGGTTCTAGGACACGCCCGTGTCCTTGCCCGTGTCTACCTCAACACGCCTAGGCTCCAGGACGTGTACATGATCTCGACACTCGACACTTCGTCGAGCGAAGTTCGTCGACCTCACGACACGGCCTTGGACACGCCCGTATCCTAGGCCGTGTGCCTTGTCTCGACACATCGTCGAGCAAAATTTGTCGACTCCCCAGGACGAGTGTCGACACGGGTCGACATGCCCTGTGACACGCCCGTGTCACAGGCCGTGTGCTATGTCTCGATACTTCGTCGAGCGCAGAGTGTCGACTTCGCGGGCTGAGTGTCGACACAGGTCGACACGCCCTGCAACACGCCCGTGTCGCAGGCCGTGTGCCCAGTCTCGACACAATGTCGAGAGCAAAATGTCGACTTCGCCAGCTGAGTGTCGACACAAGCCTGACACACCCTGGGACACACCCGTGTCCCAGGTCGTGCCTTTTGCCAAAACCCAAAACTGGCCCAAAACGTCCCTCGTCGCTCTTTTGAGTTTCGGGGCGTTACATCTACTATGTCAAAGGTCATTGTTATTTCTAGTTGAATTAAAAAAGCATATTTATGTTTCGACAGATTTAAAGTTAACTATATAAATATTTCCGACTCCGGTGCCAGTCAAAACTACATGGTTATCTATAAAAGTAATAATACAGGAAGTTTTAGTAAATGATACCGGATACCTTTTATCACATAACTGACTTATGGAGATAAGGTTTTGCTTCAAACCACTTACATATGCAACCTTCCTGAAGGTGACAGCTCCAATTTGGACTTTTCCATAGCCTTCAGTCTGACCATAGTTGGAGTCACCAAATATTACCATTGGTCCTAGCTTTGACTTGTAATGAGTTAGGTTCGCCTTGTTTCCAGTCATATATTTAGAACAGCTGTAAGACCCCCTTTTTTCTTTTTAAAACACTGGGGTCTTAGGCCCGGAACCGCCGCTTTGCGGTGACACCTTCACTCCCTGAAGTGTCATCACCACAAAACGCCGATTCTGTCGGCCGATTCGATCACAGAAAAGCAACAAATGTAGAGTAAACACAAGAGTGGTAAAACTCTAACCAAAAGTCCACAATAAAATCACATCAGAGTAATATAATCTCCACGAAGGGAGAGACCACAAAATATATACACTGAAAATAAGGGCTTAAGCCCGATACATCAAATCCTCACTACATAGTCACTCAACCGGAAGCAAAATAAAACACTACTAAGGTCAGGGGCTGACAGTCCCAACTGTCTAAACTCCTGAGCTAGACTGCCCTATCTCTAAACGGGCCGACCTGCGGGGCTGCTCCTCCATGCTGGGCTCCACGATCCCTTAAATGATGTGGTCCGAAAACCGTTAGTCTATATGACTAAGCCCTATCATCCCCCACCCCTTCCCCCATGGCCCCTAGGCATCGAGCGGAGAGGAAGAAAGGGGAGGACTTGAAGGTGGATAGTAATCAAGAAACAGATTGCACCGGACCTATACTAGTAATTTTATAGTACATGTGGCAGTAAAGTAAAGTATGAAAAGTAACCTTAACTTATACAGAAATATATAAGCAAGGATCTTTTACAGGGCTCCCATCGTATAAAGAGTCTCATACCAATTTATATGTTGGGGTGTCGGTTATTATCAGCAATATATATATATATAAAGAATTTAACCTTAATTTATAAACTTGCCCACACAAGCTTATAGACCAAGGGGTCGTTTTGTAGGGCCTATTGTATAAGCGTCCCATACCACTTATACAATAGGTGACAGGGGTTTTATGCTATGATTATGCTATGACATGCAAGTGGGTTATTATGCGATCATGCAAGTGCAACTCACCCACCCGACTCTGTGCACACAGACCTTTAGTTCCTCCTTTCTGGAGCTTCACCTCCCAGGATACCTCCGTTGTGGTAGACGAAAGCGGTGGGTTGGGTCACGCCCACCTCTAAACCAATAAAGCACTACCGGTTAGACCTATTGTACGCCTCAACCCTGGTGCACAAAGCGGAGCTCCTGCGTACTCTTGTCGGCTGGCGTACCGGACTTTACTTGGCCAAGTGCTAATCCACACTCGCCGAGTCAACGTACTGGAGTCGGTGCATCGACACTCCAATACCGAAGACCCACCACCTTTACTTTATGCACATGCAACCTTATGTATCTGAACCGAGCTAAAGCTCGTCGGGCCAACCTGCCCATCACAACAACAATCGAGCCAGAGCTCGCCGTGACAACCTGCCCATCACCAAATCGACCGAGCCTACTGCCCGAGTGACCCAACCTAACCCCCACAACTCCGGGGAGTGTGTGTGCAATCCTAGATTATTTCTAATTACTCTTGCAATTCAGTTTTACCTACTATTTAGGTTAGCCCAGGACTGCCCGAGGTATACCCCGTGAAGGGCTCTCGAAGGCACTAGGAACTACGATGGGATTACGCCCAAAGTTCCCTTTCGCAAGACACTTACTATTATTGGTTGTTACCCGATTTCCCAACCCTTAATTAATTTTACAGAATCTAGCCCTAGTGCATTAAACACTTCCTCCCTACGGGAAGGACGATGTTTTGCCGATCCCGAGCATCACCTAACACTAGTCAACCTCACACTCTACTAATCCTGTCTTCCAATGATGAACTCCTTTATTTACCCAAACCAGCAACCTACTGAGGATTCAACTCTTCAAAATTCATTACCCACTCTAGTTCAGTTTCCGTAGTAACTATATGCAGACCACCCTATACTATATGAGATGTATAAAGGAGGTACTCTGAATTGTCTTCCAAATCTCCTATAAAAGTTACCAGAGGTCCACCATGACAAGTTTAGTCTAAAATCAGAGATTCATAATTTTTCTAATTAATTTATTATTTATTGAATTTTCCCAAATGTTTGGCCATGAGCAATTTTGAACATGAACTATATGATCTACTCAAGTAATGGCCACCCAAAACTTTTGATCACTAAATAACAGAGAAATATTACTAGATATCAATTTCCATAATTTTTCAGAGAATATTTGACCTCTAATTATTTTATCCAAAATAATTCCCTTAATCATATGTAAAGAAGGAAGTACCAAAATTATTCATCAGAAAATTTTTTAAAAATTACGGAATCTTAATATGGTACAAGGAGGGTCATTGTGCAAAAATTATAATTTTACAGGCTTGCTAGACTCCAAAATAAATTTAAGTAAGTTTTTTTGGGAAACAATACTTAATGAAGCAACCCTTAGAATTATTCTTCCAAAAATTCCATAAAAATTCACAGAGCTTAAAAAACATAATAAACAATTCCCTTACTAAAATTCATCAATTTCCAGCAAGTAGTTACTTCATAATAAATTTCTAAGTAAATAATACAAATTACCAAATTATTAATGAAGTATCCAAAATAATAATCTTAAATTCATGATAAAATCTCCAGAGCTTGTACTAACTTTAAAACTACTCAACCCAGATCTCATCACTTTTCAATGAGTTTTAGTGACATTTTCCTTCACTACAAGGTTTGTGCCCTAAGCTAGGGTTAGGGTTTTGAGGGGGTTTAAGGCTTCCAAATACCCTAAAATTTTAACCAGAGTACCATACTAATCCTATGGTCCTCTCCACAAATTTACAAGTCATTCCAAGGTCATTTGACCCCATGACCTTCAAACCCTAAAAATCCCCATTAAGGGACCTACCCTAGGGCTCTAGGGCTACCCTACTCTTAACCACCACAAATTCCATTGGAGGGTGAGTCATACTATAGAGAGTCAGTGGCCAAAATATCAGCCTCTGTTGAGGTGATTTCACCACTCAAAACCCAAAGGGGGTGCTTGACCTAGTTAATCCTAAAAGGGTCAACCTAGGGTTGGATAAATACCTAACCAAAACATCTCCAAATGAGATGAAAGTTTTACCAGATCCCTAACATGCTATCTAAGACCACCCAGCCAAATTTCAGATCATTTGGATATCTAGTTTGGAGTGGGCATCCAATTTATGCTCTGGACAACCCTAGGGATAGACCTCACCAAAATGAGTGTTGTGGTCTAACCAGGACTCCAAATTGTGTGAAATCAATTTTACATTAAATTAGACATCAAGGGCTACATTTGCTATGTTGACCACTTTTATGAAATAACACCTAGGCATTTATAAAAATTAAAACCATTAAATACCAAAACGTGTGACATAATTTGATAATAAGAAATCTATATCCTATGGTTTTATATCATTCCCAGCACGAATCTTGGCGCACCTTGGACGGTATCCCGTCATCATCTAGTTCCAGCCGACGGCCTATATTCATCCCGCATGGAGCTCTTTCCAAGCGCTGCCGCCGGCGATCCATCCTCTGCCCTGGCCGGCCACCGCCACCATCACCTCCGTTGAGGTGGTCGTTGTCGTCAGGCGGCGGCACAGCTGCCGGAGAGGCATATTCTGGCGGTTTTACCAAGTTAATTCTCGGCGCGAAACCATGGAAATACGAAATTGGTTCGGGATCAATTGAGCCCGAACCTTGAATCTAGACGTTGCTACGATCTAACCATGAGATAAGGGGAGGAGGACCTTGCCGGTGGCCTGAAGTCGAGAAGATCGCCGGGAAACCATCCTTGAAGGCGGCGCCGCTCAGTTTCTGCAACTACACAGTGGGGTTGCTCGATTTCTTCAGGTAAGGATTGGGAAATCCTCCACTCAGCCCACTAAAGGTGTTTAAAGCCTCAAATGGGGAGAAGAGAGGCTGGATCATTAATGGCCATTAATCGCCTTAAAAGCTACCTCTCGGCCTTGGTTGTTCAGTGCATCCAGCCAGTGGAAGAGCCTGGAAAGCCTCCTGATCTTCGCAGGGCTGTTAGGGGATGTGAATCAAGTAAAGAAGAATGGCCCTTGGCTTCCCCATGGCATGAATGGCCTTTACTCCATTTTCTCTCTCCTCCATTAAAGGGAAATTGGAGCTTTCTCTCTCCTGCCCCTCATGGCCTAATTTGTTCATCACACTAGCCTATTTGCAGCCAACTCATTCATTATTATTAATTAAAATAAAGTTAGCCCAAGTGGGGGGAAATGGGCTTGAGCTTGGGCCTATTTGGGCTAATTTGACTTAACCTTAAGATAGAGTTGACCTTGGTCAACATGACCATTTGGGTTGACCCCAATGGGTCCCTGGTGACCCATTGGACTCCCCTAAGGTCTATGTAGGGTTGGTTAGGGTTGACTTGGCACCTTGGAGGTCACTTGACCCTTTGTAAGGGCACTTTGACCACTTTGGGGCTTGAGTTGACTTGGGTCAACTTGTTCTCTAGGACTACACCCATTATGTCCTTAGTGACCCATTGACCTCACTTTAGGTCTAGGAAGACCTAGGCAAGGCTGGTTGGGCACATTAGAGGCCAACTCCCCTTTGTTAGGGCACCTTGCCCAATTTAGGCCTATGGTGGTCCTAGGTCAAATTGGCCACTTTGGGTTGACTCCAATGGACCCTTAAGGCTCTAGTGGACCATCTAATGGGTTTGTGATGTTGTGGTGGGGTCATGGAGTCATGGTGAAGCCCTAAGGCCAAACCCTAGGTTTGGTGATGAGGTTGTGCCATAGGCAGACCAAGGTGATTCTCACCTTGGCCTTCTATCACTTGACCCTTTTTAGCTTCCTAGGGTTTTGTCATGACCTAGTCATGGACAAAACCACTCTCAGGGGTCTAGTTGGAAATGGGATGTTACAAATCCCAATAAACAAACAAAGATTTCGTCCCCAAAATCAAGGTTAAGCCTACGGTAATTTTTATCGAATAAAAGGAAACTTGTAACATCCCATAAGAATGAAAGATTAGATCTCGACGCCATGTTTACTATGTGGGGTTAAAAAGGGAAACCAAAATCTATGACCAATTCACCCAATTGGCAAATACAAGATCCCAATAAACAAAAGATTAGCCTCTACTCTTCCTAGAGCAGCCCTACTAGTTTAAAACAAGAGAGTAAATTGAACATCTTGAGAGGTTGTGAGGTATACCTGACTGAACAACTCTTGATACTTTTGTTGCATCAGGTCCTGCGGTTCCCAGGTATGCTCCTCCTGGCCGTGGTCTCTCCACAGAACTTTGACTAACAGAACCTTCTTGCGACGCAAGATCCGTACTCCTCTGTCATCGATCCGAACCGGTTCTAAGTGAACTGACCGGTCTGAAGCTACCAGTCCATTTGTGGTCGAAATCTGCTGCTTAGGGCGTAGTAGAGCCCTCCTAAGTGAATATATATGGAACACGTCGTGTAAACCTGCCAGTTCCGGTGGCAAATCTAGCCTGTAAGCTCGGGGTCCGATTCGCTCCAGGATCCTGTAAGGGCCCATATACCTATGGCTGAGCTTCTTCTTCCGACCGCGCACCCGTGAAACTCCGTGCATGGGCCAGATTTTCAAGAAAACTCGGTCTCCCACCTGAAACTCTACCTGATGGTGTCGGGCGTCGTAATACTTATCCTGTCGGCTCTGCGCTTCCAGCATTCTGTCCCGTATCAGTCTCACCTGAGCCTCGGTGTCTTCGACAAAATCCAATCCCAATGTCTTCGAATCCTCGTCCTGAATCCAGGAAAGCGGAGTCCTACATCTCCTTCCATACAAGGCTTCATAAGGAGCCATCCCTATGCTGGACTGGTAGCTGTTGTTATAGGAGAACTCGACCAGTGGTAAAAGCTTCTCCCAAGGTTCATTTCGATCCAGAATGCATAGCCTTAGGAGGTCCTCCAATGTCCGGTTGGTGCGTTCCGTCTGCCCATTCGTTTGGGGATAAAATGCTGTGCTGAAGGTCAGCTGCATGCCTAAGTAAGCCTACACGGATCTCCACTCCCTGGATGTGAACCGACCAACCCAATCTGACATGATCGTCCTGGGCACCCCGTGGTAACGAATGAACTGCTATACGAATCTCCGCACTAGTACCCCAACCGAGTCATCTTTTCTGATCAGAATGAATCTGGCCACCTTCGTCAGCCGATCGACGATGACCCAAATCAAATCATTTCCCGTCCGTGATCGGGGAAGGCCATGAATGAAATCCATCGCGATGTCCGCAAATTTCCACTCCGGCACCGGAAGTGGCTGTAGCAATCCCACGGGGTTTCTGCACTCCGCCTTCACCAGCTGGCATGCCTCACAATGAGTCACGAAGTATGTAATGTCCTTCTTCATCCCCGGTCAGAACATCGTATTCTTCAAGTCTGCCGTCATCTTGGTGATCCCCGGGTGTATGGAATATCTGCTATAATGTGCTTCCGCCATGATGTCCTCCCGAATCTGACCTCCTGCGGGTATATAGACCCTGCCTCTGAAATATAGCAATCCATCTCTCAGTGAATAATCTCCCGTCGAACCCTCCTTCAAGGCGTGGAATATTGGCTCTGCCAATGCATCTGTCTTCTGTCCGTCCCGGATGCGGTCTCGAATATCATCTATGGCAACCATCGATGCTAGATACTCCATGGATAGATTTGGATCATTCTCGGATACTAGGGATATCTGCATATCTCTGAAAGACCGGACTAGCTCCATGGACATCAGTTGTGGTCCCTTCCCTGAGCTATCTCCTCTTCGGCTCAGAGCATCTGCCACCACATTCGCCTTCCCGGGATGGTAGTGCATGGTGTACTGGTAATCTGACAGGAACTCCACCCAACGTATCTGTCTGATGTTGAGTTCCTTCTGTGTGTCCACATATTTCAAATTCTTGTGATCTGAGAAGATGTCACAGTGAACCCCGAAGAGGTAGTGTCGCCAAATCTTCAGAGTAAAGATCACTGCACCCATCTCCAGATCATGCACCGGATAGTTCTTCTCATATATCTTCAGCTGTCGAGAGGCGTAGGCTATTACGTGCCTGTTCTGCATCAGAACGACACCCATCCCCAGGTAGGAGGCGTTCGTGTACACCTGGAATCCCTCCCTTCCCGATGGAAGAGCGAGAATGGGAGCCGAGGTAAGCCGACCTTTCAACTCCACAAAGGCCGCCTCGCACTATGGAGTCCAAATGAAAGGGGATTCCTTCTTCGTCAGGGATGTAAGTGGGAGTGCAATCCGGGAGAATCCTTTGACGAACTTCCGGTAATATCCGACAAGTCCCAGGAAGCTCCGTACATCCGTGGCTGTCTTCAACGGTGGCCAATCCTGAACTGCCCGAATCTTGGCCGGGTCTACTGCAAACCCATCACCGCTGATGATATGACCTAAGAAGGTCACCTCCTTTAGCCAAACTGGCATTTGCTGAACTTCGCATATAGCTGGTGTTCCCGTAGACTCTCTAGAGTCAAAGTCAGGTGTCGTGTATGCTCCTCCTCCGTCCTTGAGTAGATGAGGATGTCGTCAATAAATACGATGACAAATACATCCAAATACTACTCGAGTACCCTGTTCATGAGGCTTGTAAATGCTGACGGCCCATTTGTGAGCCCGAATGGCATCACTGTAAAATCAAACAGTCTGTACCTACTACTGAAGGCGGTCTTCAGAATGTCCTCCTCTCGAATCCATAGCTAGTAATAACCTGACCTCAAGTCAAGTTTCGAGAAGAAATGTGCTCCTTCCAGTTGATCGAACAACTCGTCAATCCGTGGCAGCGGGTATGTATTCCGTACCGTCAGTCTGTTCCGCGCTCGATAATCAATACACAAGCGAAGACTTCCGTCCTTCTTCTTCATGAATAGCACTGGTGCTCCCCGCGGTGAAGAGCTTGGCCGGACAAACCCTGCCTCTACTAGTTCCAGCAACTGACTTCGGAACTCTGTCAACTCTTTCGGGGCAATCCGGTAAGGGGCCCTAGATGATGGCTTGGCCCCCAGCACAAGCTGTATCTGGAAGTCCTGCTCTCGGTGCGGAGGTAGTCCTGGCAGTTTCACTGGAAATATGTCAGCAAAATCTCGCACCACCGGGATGTCTGTCACAGACTCCTTGGCCTCCGCCATCTCAAATAGAATCTGATAAACCTCCTCTCCCTGCAGATGGGCCTTAACGGCCTGTACTGAAGATAAGTGTATAGGAGAGGCAGGTCTTATACCTTCGATGACAATGACAGAGTCCCCGTGCCTCACGGTGAACCTCTTTGCTTGGCAATCAATCTGGGCATGGTTCTAGTGCAACCATGTCATGCCCAGGATCAGCTCGAAGACTCGCATCGTTAGGATCGTTGCCGATACTTCGAATGACTTTCCGCCAATCTCCGCCTCCATGTTGCAGTGGGCAGAGGTGAATAGATCCGATCCATCGGGTAGACACAACCTCATCATCAGGCCTGTAAACCGCTCCACACCTTCCAGCCCTTCCACGAAGGCTTCCGATACGAACGAGTGTGAAGCACCCATGTCGAACAGTGTATAGGCGGGCTTGCCGCTGATGAAGACTATACCTGGGGCGATTAAATCTCTTAGGATTCTATAACAAGTTTTCTTTCCTATTTATTCTATCTAGTGCAGTTCTACAAATTTGACAACGGCGAAGGGGAATTCTATTTAAACAATTAAACATCTTGGCGTACCTGCTATGACCTGCTCTGGGTTCCGAGGCTACGCCAGGTCCAAAGCATACACCTGCTCCCTTTCTTGTCTATGATCCCCCCTAGTATCCACATCCTTGGCCACGACCACGACCTCCAAGATATTGCGCTGGCTGGGCAGCCGGTGGTGCTGGTGGGGGTGCCCCACTCATGGGGCAGTTCCTCCTGATGTGCCCCACCTGATGACAATTGAAGCATTCTGGCAGGGGATATGCCATTCCCCGGGGCCTCTGTCCCTCCTGTGTCTGAAGAGGTGGTGGATCCACCACTACTGGCTCCCTTGTCTCGTGTCTTACCTCCTGACGAGGCTGGTCCTCGACCCTCCTCCCGTCCGTGATACGGGCTGGTCTCTGATCGTTCCTTGCTCCTCAACCCTGATCCTCCACTGTCCGTTTCCGGCCCCGAGTAGCTTGCCAATTAGCCTCTATCCTTTTTACCATCTCTAGTATCCGGTAAATGGGCCCGTCGGATACAAACAGTAGAGTCTCCAACAGCTCCTCTCGCAGGCCCTTGTAGAACCTTTTGGTATATCCTGCCTCGTTTAACTGATAAGAGTCCGCAAACCGGGCTATATGGTTGAACTCTCGGTGGTATTCCACCACCGTCTTGTTCCCCTGTCTCAACTACATAAATCTATCCTCCAGCTCGTCCCTGGCCGACTGTGGAACAAAGTGTTCCAACAGCGCGCCCTTGAACTCCTCCCAAGAAATCTTCGCAACCTCCCTATCAGCAAACGTTGTATCCAGCGAAGTCTACCACCATCTCTTGGCATGTGACTCCAAGCAAGAGACAACCAAGGGCACCCTCTCCTCCCACAGGCACCGGATCCCGGTCAGCATCTCATACATAATGTTCAGCCATTCCTCTGTCTGAATGGCCGACTCAGTAAACAAGTAGGATGGGGGAGCAAGTCCTCGGAAAATGCTCAGCCAGTTGGCCCCCGAGTTTGGCTGCGGAGCCGGAACCTGTTGAGCCCTAAAAGCTTCCAAGATGGCTGTCAGAGTCTGTCCCATCTCTGACTATAGGAATGGATTGGGGACCGGGGGAGGTGGTGCAACGTCCGGAGTCTACTGGGCTCCGCCTTGTGGAGTGGGCTGAGCTGGGCGCTGCAAAACAAACTACATTAGTAGGTAATCAACTCAATGCCTAATAAAAGTGGACAATTTCCATGTGATCCCCCATAAGGGCACACCACTGCTTCCGCTGCTTAGTTTGTCCCCAAATTAAATTCGCGCGGTGGTGACCCAGGGGTTGTAGACCGTTACTTTTCGATCGAGGTTTGCTTTGATACCACTTGTAAGACCCAATTTTTTTTCTTTTTGAAACACTGGGGTCTTAGGCCCAGAACCGCCGCTTTGCTGTGACACCATCACTCCCTGAAGGGTCATCACCGTGAAACGCCGATTCTGCCGGTCGATTCAATCACAGAAAATCAACAAATGTAGAGTAAACACAGGAGTGGTAAAACTCTAACCAAAAGTCCACAATAAATTCACATCAGAGTAATATAATCTCCACAAAGGGAGAATCCACAAAATATATGCACTGAAAATAAGGTCTTAAGCCCGATACATCAAATCCTCACTACATAGTCACTCAAGTGGAAGCAAAATAAAACACTACTAAGGTCAGGGGCTCACTGTCCCAACTGTCTAAACTCCTGAGCTAGACTGCCCTATCTCCAAACGGGCCGACCTCCGGGGCTGCTCCTCCATGCTGTGCTCCACGATCCCCTAAATGATGTTGTCCGAAAACCGTTAGTCTATATGACTAAGCCCCATCATCCCCCACCCCTTCCCCCATGGCCCCTAGGCATCGAACGGAGAGGAAGAAAGGGGAGGACTTGAAGGTGGATAGTAATCAAGAAACAGATGGCATCGGATCTATACTAGTAATTTTATAGTACATGTGGCAGTAAAGTAAAGTATGAAAAGTAACCTTAACTTATACGGAAATATATAAGTAAGGGATCTTTTACAGGGCTCCCATCGTATAAATAGTCCCATACCAATTTATACGTTGAGGTGTCGGTTATTATCAGCAATATATATATAAAGAATTTAACCTTAATTTATAAACTTGCCCACACAAGCTTATAGACCAAGGGGTCGTTTTGCAGGGCCTATTGTATAAGCGTCCCATACCACTTATACAATAGGTGACAAGGGTTTTATGCTATGATTATGCTATGACATGCAAGTGGGTTATTATGCGATCATGCAAGTGCAACTCACCCACCCGACTCTGTGCACACGGACCTTTAGTTCCCCCTTTCTGTAGCCTCACCTCCCAGGATACCTCCATAGTGGCAGACAGAAGCGGTGGGTTGGGCCTCGCCCACCTCTAAACCAATAAAGCACTACCGGTCAGACCTATCATACGACTCAACCCTGGTGCACAAAGCGGAGCTCCTGCGTACTCTTGTCGGCTGGCGCACCGGACTTTACTTGGCCAAGTGCTAATCCACACTCGCCGAGTCAATGTACTGGCGTTGGTGCATCAACACTCCAATACCGAAGATCCACCACCTTTACTTTATGCACATGCAACCTTATGTATCTGAACTGAGCTAAAGCTCGCCAGGCCAACCTGCCCATCCCAATAATAACCGAGCAAGAGCTCGCCGGGCCAACCTGCCCATCACCAAATCCACCGAGCCTACTGCCCTAGTGACCCAACCTAACCCCCACAACTCCGGGGAGTGTGTGTGCAATCCTAGATTATTTCTAATTACTCTTGCAATTCAGTTTTACCTACTATTTAGGTTAGCCCAGGACTTCCCGAGGTATACCCCGTGAAGGGCTCTCGAAGGCACTAAGAACTACGATGGGATTACGCTAAAAGTTCCCTTTCGCAAGACACTTACTATTATTGGTTGTTACCCGATTTCCCAACCCTTCATTAATTTTACAGAATCTAGCCCTAGTGCATTAAACACTTCCTCCCTACGGGAAGGACGATCTTTCGCCGATCTCGAGCATCACCTAACACTAGTCAACCTCACACTCTACTAATCATGTCTTCCAATGATGAACTCCTTTATTTACCCAAACCAGCAACCTACTGAGGATTCAACTCTTCAAAATTCATTACCCACTCTAGTTCAGTTTTCGCATTTACTATATGCAGACCACCCTATACTATATGAGATGTATAAAGGAGGTACTCCGAATTGTCTTCCAAATCTCCTATAAACTGTACCAGAGGTCCACCATAATAGGTTTATTCTAAAATCAAAGATTCATAATTTTTCTAATTAAGTTGATATTTATTGAATTTTCCCAAATGTTTGGCCATGGGCAATTTTGAACATGAACTATATGATCTACTCAAGTAATGGCCACCCAAAACTTTTGATCACTAAATAACAGAGATATATTACTAGATACCAATTTTCATAATTTTTCAGAGAATATTTGACCTCTAATTAATTTATCCAAAATAATTCCCTTAATCATATGTAAAGAAGGAAGTACCAAAATTATTCATCAGAAAAGTATATAAAAATTACAGAATCTTAATATGGTACAGAGAGTGTCATTGTGCAAAAATCCTAATTTTACATGCTTTCTAGACCCCAAAATAAATTTAATTAAGTTTTTATGGGAAATAGTACTTAATGAAGCAACCCTTAGAATTAGTCTTCCAAAAATTCCATAAAATTTCACAGAGCTTTAAAAACATAATAAAAAGTCCTATGACTAAAATTCATCAATTTCGAGCAAGTAGTTACTTCATAATAAATTTCTAAGTAAATAATACAAATTACCAAATTGTTAATGAAGTATCCAAAATAATAATCCTAAATTCATGATAAAATCTCCAGAGCTTGTAGTAACTTTGAAAACTACTCAACCAAAATCTCATCACTTTTCAATGAGTTTTAGTGGCATTGTCCTTCACTACAAAGTTTGTGCCCTAAGCTAGGGTTAGGGTTTTGAGGGATTTAAGGCTTCCAAATTCCCTAAAATTTTAACCAGAGGACCATACTAATCCTATGGTCCTCTCCACAAATTGTCAAGTCATTCCAATGTCATTTTACCCCATGACCTTCAAACCCTAAAAATCCCCATTAAGGGACCTACCCTAGGGCTCTAGGGCTACCCTACTCTTAACCACCCCAAATTCCATTGGAGGGTGAGTCATACTATAGAGAGTCAGTGGCCAAAATATCAGCCTCTGTTGAGGTGATTTGACCACTCAAAACCCAAAGGGGGTGCTTGACCTAGTTAACCCTAAAAGGGTCAACCTAGGGTTGGATCAATACCTAACCAAAAACTATAGAATATTTTGATGTGTTTATGACTCCAAATTAATTTATTCATGGATTATTAAATTTTTCTAAAAACTATATAATATTTTTTTCCAAAAATTTTGATTTTTGGATGTGTCCTAAATATAGTTAAGAGTAGCCCATTCCCTATATTTCAGATCATTTGGATGTCTGGTTTGGAGTGGGCATCCAATTTATGCTCTGGACAGCCCTAGAGATAGACCTCACCAAAATGAGTGCAATGGTCTAACCATGACTCCAAATTGAGTGAAATAAATTTTAAATTAACCTAGACATCAAGGGCTACATTTTCTATATTGACCACGTTTTATGAAATAACACCTAGGTATTTGTAAAAATTAAAACCATTAAATACCAAAATGTGTGACATAATTTGATAATAAGAAATTTATATCCTATGGTTTTATATCATTCCCAGCACGAATCTTGGCGCGCCTTGGATGGTAACCCGTCATCATCTAGCTCCAGCCGACGACCTGGATTCATCCCACCTGGGGGTCTTTCCAAGCGCTGTCGCCGGCGATCCAGCCCTTGCCCCGGCAGGCCACCGCCACCATCACCTCCGTTGAGGTGGTGGCTGTCGCTAGGAGGCGGCACAGCCTTCGGAGAGGCATATTCTGGCGGTTCTACTAAGTTATTTCTAGGCCCAAAACCATGGAAATACGAAATTAGTTCGGGCTCAATTGAGCCCGAACCTTGAACCTAGACGTTGCTACGATCTAACCATGAGATAAGGGGAGGAGGAGGACCTTGTCGGCGGTATGAAGTCGAGAAGATCGCCGGGAAACCATCCTTGAAGGCGGCGCCACTCGGTTTCTACAACTACACAGTGGGGTGGCTCGATTTCTTAAGGTAAGGATTGGGAAATCTTCCTCTCGGCCCACTGAAGGTGTTTAAAGCCTCAGATGGGGAGAGGAGAGGATGGATCATCAATGGCCATTAATGGCCTTGAAAGCTACCTCTCGGCCTTGGTGGTTCAGTGCATCCAGCTAGTGGAAGAGCCTGGAAAGCCTCCTGATCTTCTCAGGGCTGTTAGGGGAGGTGAATCAAGCAAGGAAGAATGGCCCTTGGCTTCCCCATGGCATGAATGACCTTTACTCCATTTTCTCTCTCCTCCATTAAAGGGAAATTGGATCTTTCTCTCTCCTGCCCCTCTTGGCCGAATTTTTTGATCACACTAGCCTATTTGCAGCCCACTCATTCATTATTATTAATTAAAATAAAGTTAGCCCAAGTGGGGGGAAATGAGCTTGAGCTTGGGTTAGCCCATTTGGGATAATTTGACTTAACCTTAAGGTAGAGTTGACCTTAGTCAACATGACCATTTGGGTTGACCCCAATGGGTCCCTGGTGACCCATTGGCCTCCCCTAAGGTATATGTAGGGTTGGGTATGGTTGACTTGGCACCTTGGAGGTCACTTGACCCTTGGTAAGGGCACTTTGACCATTTTGGGGCTTGAGTTGACTTGGGTCAACTTGGTCTCTAGGACTGCACCCAATGTGTCCTTAGTGACCCATTGACCTCACTTTAGGTCTAGGAAGACCTGAGCGAGGTTGGTTTGGCACATTAGAGTCCAAATCCCCTTTGTTAGGGCACCTTGCCCAATTTAGGCCTATGGTGGTCCTATGTCAAATTGGCCACTTTGGGTTGACTCCAATGGACCCTTAAGGCTTTAGTGGACCCTCTAATGGGTTAGTTATGTTGTGGTGGGGTCATGGAGTCATGGTGAAGCCCTAAGGCCAAACCCTAGGTTTGTTGATGAGGTTGTGCCATAGGCAGACTAAGGTGATTCTCACCTTGGCCTTTTATCACTTGGCCCTTTTAGCTTCCTAGGGTTTTGTCATGACCTAATAATGGCCAAAACCACTCTCAGGGGTGTTGAAATTTGTGAAGTGGAAGTGGTTGACGTGACAGGCCGCGCGGCCTGGGCGGACAGCATTGGCGGACTAGGCGGACTGGGCGGACTAGAATGTGCGGCTTGGTGGAAAGTCTAGTGGAAGCCGGCTATCTTCTGAGAGGGTTGTTTGCATGATGTCCGCGGACTGTGAGGCCTGGTATCTGCGGATAGAGAGGCTTGCGGACTGGTGCATTGCTCAGTGGCCGTGGTGCAAGCTTGTGCTGATAGGCGGTTTGGCTCTTGTCCGCGGGAAGCTTGCGGACTGATGTGACCGCGGTGTGGGCTGTTGCGGACTGAGCTTAGAGCTTGCCTGAGACCTTGTCGAGCTCTGGTGGTACAGCAGGTGCTTTGCTGTGGAGGTCGTTGGCGGACTGGCTTTGGAGTCCGGGAGGTGGCTACTGCGATAGGGCAGGTGTGCGAGTAGCATGCGGATTGCTGGCGGTCTGTGCTATGGTGTTTGTCGGATGGGAGTTTATGTCTGCCATGCTCGCATTGGCCTTTAATGGTTTTGGACTTGGTCACACTTTGTGCCAAGACCATGGTGTCCGCGGTATCCGCCAAGTCCGCTGTGATCGGGCGGACTGTTGCTATCTGCCTTTGGTCGTGGACTTGTGGCGGATTGAGGTGTGAGTCTTGTGGACTGCCTCGGGTTTGGAGCGGACTGCCATTGAAGGGGGATTGCTATCCTGCAGTGGTTGGAGCTTTGCGGGCTGATGCCTTGTCCGCATAGCTTGGGCGGACTGGAGAGGGTTCGCCAATGTTGCCTTGCTCCTGGCTGTTTTCCTTGGTATCCGGCTAAGTCCTTGCGGACTCTGTGGACGGTATTTTGCTATCTCGCGGGCTGGGGCGGTGTCTCTATCTCTAGGGCGGTGACAACACTCCTCACCTCGCCTATAAATAGGACCCCCCTGGCAGGTCTACAGTAACTTGAGTGAACAGTAAGTTGGGTTGGGCAGGGAGCTGCGGTCTCAGTTTGTCTGTCCACGCGGATTGTTTCAGTGCTGACGTTTGCTGTGTGCAGGTCGCGCGGTTTGCTTCAAGGAGCCAGGAGTTTGGTTGTGACTTCGGTCAAGTACTTGGAATTGTGCGGTCTCTGCGGATTCAGCAGGAGGTCGCTCTGCGGCTTGTCAGCTCTGTTTCATCTTTGCCAGCTTCAATAACCTATCCACCGGCTTCAGGCGGGTAGGGGGTGTTCCTCAGTTCAGCCTCAGCAGGAGACGAATAACGGTGTGTCCGCGCGGCCTCACGGCTTCGGCGGACTCCATGGCTATTCCGCGGATTGCAGCTAAGTTCGGGCGATCTCAGCGGACTCGGCGACCTCGGCGGTCTCGGCGGACTCCGGTGCTGTCCGCCCGGCTTGGATTTTTTGGTGCTTTCTGTTTACAGCTGTTATACTAGCGAAATCATGTCTCTCTATGTATGCCTCGTGTTGTAAAGAAGTGAATGAATAAAAGACCTCCTTGTGCTTCCATTGCCTGTTGGGATTAACCCTTGTTCCTTGGTTTTCCGCTGGTTCAACGTGAGAACTCGGTAGTTCCGAAGATATTAATTTGGCGTTTGGGCTATCTTGCTAACCACGTTGAGAAAATTTTAACATGGTATCAGAGTCAGGTTCAGTTGCGTGAGCGGAAGTCAACCAGTGTTGTTACTGAGTGATTGAGTGGTGCTCAACCTGTGTTGTTGCTCGGATCTTCTGAAAGGGTGCCAATAGGTGTTGCAATGGAAGGGAGTTTTGCAAGAGGTCTGGGCATTGAACTCTTAACACCGACTAACTTCAAGAAGTGGAAGTCGTGCATGAAGAGTTACCTTCTTGGCGAGGAGCTGTGGGAAGTCGTCGGTGGTGACGACAGAGAGGAAGTGACTGCTTCGTTCGGTACTGCTGAGCAGGTTAGGCTCTGGAGAAGAACAAATGCTAAGGTGGAGTTCATTCTGAAGAGGGTCGTGTCTCCGGAATTGTTTGATCACATTGTTGGATGTGAGTCGGCTGCTGATATTTGGACAACCATTGATGAGTTGTTCAATAGGAAGAATGTGGCGCGGCTTCAGTTCCTGGAGAATGAGTTGGCCAGGGCAACTCAGGGAGACCTTTGCATCTCCAAGTACTTCTTAAAGATGAAGAGCTTGTGTGCTGAGCTGTCGGCACTGGATCCTGATGAGCCTATCTCTGAGGCTAAGATGAAAAGGCACATTATCCGTGGCTTGCGGAAGGAGTATGTGGCCTTTGTCACATCTGTTCAAGGGTGGGCTACTCAGCCGTCTTTGCTGGAGCTAGAGAATCTGCTTGTCTCGCAGGAGAGCTTAGCAAGGCAGATGGCTGGAGTGAACCTGAATCAGGAAGGCAGCGAAGCTCTCTTCTCAGGCAATAAGAAAGGATGGGAAGGGAAGAAGAAGAAGAAGGTGCAGGTCATTGGTGAGAAGGAGACTTCATCTTCATATCAGCCGGAGAGGAGCAATGCTCCTAAGGACTGGAAGAAGAATTTGAAGTGCTACCGGTGTCATCAGCGAGGGCACTTCAAGCGGGACTGCAAGGTCAAACTGCAGCATGGGCATGCTGCGGGAAAGGAGGAAGCTTGCTCGAGAAGTGAAGAAGCAGGATGGGGCGGAGCTTTTATGACGGGCACTTGTGTCCAGTCCTTGTCTGCTGAGGACTTCAACAGCGAGTGGATCGTGGACTCCGGGTGTGGTCATCACCTCACCGAGGACAAGTCGAAGTTCACCTCCATGCAGGCGTACTCAGGTAATGAAGTTATTATCACTGCTGATAATACTGTTTATGCAGTAGAGAAAGAGGGGGTCGTGTCTTTGGGTAGTGATCAGGGGCCACTCACGTTAAGGAGTGTGTATCACGTGTCGGGCATGAAGAAGAACCTCTTCTCGGTGACCAATGCGGTGGACGCTGGGTATCATGTTCTGTTTGGGCCAACAGACGTGAGGTTCCTTCGCAACATATCTGCAGTTAAGGCTGATGTTTCTCATGTTGGGAGGAGGGTGAAGAGCTTGTTTGTTCTTGCCACCAATTCTTATGTTGATAGAATGAGGGCCAATGATAGTGCTGCTATCTGGCATGAGACGCTGGGGCATGTTGGCATGGACAAGCTGAAGGCGATGGCTAGTAGAAGTCTGGTGAGGGGGTTGCCGAAGTTGTCCTCCTTTGGTGATGGGCATGTTTGTGCGGGCTGTCAATATGGTAAGGCACATCGCCTTCCGTTTGATAAATCACAAACAAGGAGCAAGAAACCATTGGAGTGTATTCATGGCGACCTGATGGGACCGACGGTTACTGCCAGCCTTGGTGGAAGCAGATATATGGTTGTCTTGGTTGATGACTACTCAAGGTATACTTGGGTGTACTTCTTAAAGGAGAAGTCGGAAGCCTTCCGTTTGTTTGTGGAGTTCAAGGAGTTTGTAGAAGGCCGGCTTGGCTTGCGGATTAAGAAGCTTAGAACTGATAACGGGGGTGAGTTTGTCTCCTCCGAGTTTTCTAACTTCTGCAGGAAGCACGGGATCCAACGGGAGCTTACTTGTGCCCACACTCCACAACAAAATGGGGTAGCGGAGCGGAAGATCCATCATCTGACGGAGACCTGCAAATGCTGGCTTCATGCGAAAGAGATCCCAAGGTCCTTTTGGGCGGAAGGGATGTCTTGTGCTGCTTATGTTATCAACCGGATGCCACTCAGCCCTATCAACATGAAGACCCCTATTGAGCTGTTGCTAAAGGAGAAGCCGAGTGTGGGATACCTTAGGGTGTTCTGTTCAACTTGCTATGTGCATGTCCCGGATGCTTCACGGACAAAGCTAGATACGAAGGCAAGGAAACTTGTCTTTGTTGGCTACGATGAGCGGAAGAAGGGATGGAAATGCATGGACCCTATGATGAAGAAGTTCGTGGTATCAAGAGACGTTGTCTTTGACGAGCTGACATCATATGGAGGTGGCTCGATGGAGCTAACCAGAAGTAGCAAGGTTGATGAAGCACCGGTGGTGGCTTCTGAAGGCTTGGAAGAGGAGCTTGCTGTTTCACCAGCAGCTCCTGTTGCTTCGAACTTTGATGCTGAGCCTTCTGACTCAGGAAGCAGGGGGAGCACTGCTCAATGCTTGCCCCAGGTATGAGTGGAGCCGGAAGAAGCAACGAAAGTAGTGAGCAAGGAGCCGACCCTTTGAAGATCGAAGAGGGTGGTTAAGCCACCGGCTCGGTACTGTGATGGGAATGTAGTGAGCTTTGTCTCCTGCTTCTTTACAGGTCCTCTGGATGAGCGAGAGCCTGCAAACTTCAACGAGGCCACTGGAGTGAAGGAGTGGGAAGGTGCCATGAAGGAAGAGATTGATGCTCTGAATAAGAATGAAACATGGGATCTTATGCCCAAGGTTGATGGCATTACTCCGGTTACTTGCAAGTGGGTGTATAAGTTGAAGAAGAAGGCTGATGGGAGCATTGATAGGTTCAAGGCTCGCCTGGTCGCTAGAGGATTCTCACAGCAGTATGGAGAATACTATGAGGAGACATTCAGTCCAGTTGCGAAGATGACTTCAGTAAGAGTGGTGATCGCCTTGGCTGCTAGCAAGGGATGGAGGTTGTGGCAACTTGATGTGAAGAATGCCTTTCTTTACGGATAGATTGACAAGGACATCTTCATGGATCAGCCGCTTGGTTTTGTCTCTGAAAAGCATCCGGACTATGTCTGCAAACTCAGGAAGGCTCTCTATGGGTTGAAGCAAGCTCCTAGAGCGTGGTATGGGAAGATTGCAGAGTACTTGCAATTCTGTGGATACCTTGCTTCTAACTCGGATTCAAGCTTGTTCGTCAAGAAGAAGGGAGAGCAACGAGTCTTGGTCCTGCTGTATGTGGATGACATGATCATCACAGGGAATTCGGAGGGGGAAGTAGCAAGGCTCAGGGCTGAGCTTGCTATACGCTTCGAGATGAAAGACTTGGGAGAGTTGCATCACTTTCTCGGTCTGGAAGTGGAGAGGAAGGAGTGCAGGATTCTCATTAGCCAGAAAGGGTATGCTGATCACATTGTGAAGCGGTTCGGCATGGGCGAAGGGAAGAAGTAATCTACTCCACTGGAACCTGGGCTGAAGCTTCGACGAGATGAGGGAAGGGTTCTTCATGATCCCTTGGTGTTCAGGGCTCTTGTTGGGAGCTTGATTTACCTGACGATTATAAGGCCAGACATTGCTTATGCTGTTGGCTGAGTAAGTCGGTATATGGCTGAACCAAGGCAATCTCATCTAGTGGCGGCGAAGGGTATTCTGAAGTATGTCAAGGTGACTTCTGACATGGGACTCCTCTATGGAAGGGACTCGGAGTTTGCGTTGCTCGGGTACACGGATGCTGACTAGGGCGGTGATTCGGATGATCAGAGGTCTACTTCAGGTTATGTGTTCACTTGCGGTTTAGCTAGCATCTCGTGGTGTAGCAAGAAGAAGGACTCGGTGTCGGTTTCAACCACGGAGGCGGAGTATAAGGCTTCGGCCTTGGCTGCTCGGGAAGCCGTTTGGTTGAGGAGGCTTATAGAGGATGTGCATGAAGAAGTGCAAGGGCCTACTTTACTCCAGGGCGACAATGAGAGTGCTCTCAAACTGGTTAACAATCCAGTGTGTCACGCTAGGACCAAGGATATAAAGATTGATCACCATTTCATTAGGGAGAAGGTGTTGGAAGGATCTCTACTGGTCAGGCATGTTCGGAGTGAAGATAATCTTGCTGACATCTTCACGAAGCCACTGTCGAAGGGGCCCTTTGAACGCTTGCGCAGCTTGCTGGGCTTGGTCACCACTTCTCACTTCAAGGGGGAGTGTTGACATTTGTGAAGTGGAAGTAGTTGACGGGACAGGCCGCGCGGCCTGGGCGGACATCATTGGCGGACTAGGCGGACTGGGCGGACTGGAATGTGCGGCCTGGTGGAAAGTCTAGTGGAAGCCGGCTGTCTTCTGAGCGGGTTGTTTGCATGATGTCCGCGGACTGTGCAGCCTGGTATCTGCGGATAGAGAAGCTTACGGACTGGTGCATTGCTCAGTGGCCGTGGTGCAAGCTTGTGCTGATAGGCGGTTTGGCTCGTGTCCGCGGGAAGCTTGCGGACTGATGTGTCCGCAGTGTGGGCTGTTGCGGACTGAGCTTTGAGCTTGGCTGAGGCCTTGTCGAGCTCTGGTGGTACAGCAGGTGCTTTGCTGTGGAGGTCGTTGGCGGACTGGCTTTGGAGTCCGGGAGGAGGCTGCTGTGATGGGGCAGGTGTGCGAGTAGCATGCGGACTGCTGGCGGTCTGTGCTATGGTGATTGGCGGACGGGAGTTTATATCCGCCATGCTCGCATTGGCCTTTGATGGTTTTGGACTTTGTCACACTTTGTGCCAAGACCATGGTGTCCGCGGTATCCGCCAAGTCCACTGTGACCGGGCGGACTGTTGCTATCTGCCTTTGGTCGTGGACTTGTGGCGGATTGAGGTGTGAGTCTTGCGGACTGCCATCGGGTTTGGGGGGACTGCCATTGAAGGGGGATTGCTGTCCTGCAGTGGTTGGAGCTTTGCAGGCTGATGCCTTGTCCGCATAGGTTGGGCGGACTGGAGAGGGTTCGCCAATGTTGCCTTGCTCCTGGCGCTTTTCCTTGGTATCCGGCTAAGTCCTTGCAGACTCGGCAGACGGTGTTGTGCTATCACGCGGGCTGGGGCGGTGTCTCTATCTCTAGGGCGATGACAACACTCCTCACCTCGCCTATAAAAAGGACCCCCTGGAAGGTCTACAGTAACTTGAGTGAACAGTAAGTTGGGTTGGGAAAGGAGCTGCGGTCTCAGTTTGTCTGTCCGCGCGGATTGTTTCAGTGCTGACGTTTGCTGTGTGCAGGTCGCGCGGTTTGCTTCAAGGAGCCAGGAGTTTGGCTGTGACTTCGGTCAAGTACTTGGAAGTGTGCGGTCTCTGCGGATTCAGCAGGAGGTCGCTCTACGGCTTGTCAGCTCTGTTTCATCTTTGCCAGCTTCAATAACCTGTCCGCCGGCTTCAGGCGGGTAGGGGGTGTTCATCAGTTCAGCCTCAGCAGGAGACGAATAACAGTGTGTCCGCGCGGCCTCGCAGCTTCGGCGAACTCCGTGGCTATTCGGCGGATTGCAGCTAAGTTCGGGCGATCTCAGTGGACTCGGCGACCTCGGCGACCTCGGCGGTCTCGGCGGACTCCGGTGCTGTCCGCCCGACTTGGATTTTTTGGTGCTTTCTGTTTACAGCTGTTATACTAGCGAAATCATGTCTCGCTATGTATGCCTCGTGTTGTAAAGAAGTGAATGAATAAAAGACCCGCTTGTGCTTCCATTGTTGTTGGGATTAACCCTTGTTCCTTGGTTTTCCGCTGGTTCAACGTGAGAACTGGGTTGTTCCGAAGATATTAATTTGGCGTTTGGGCTATCTTGCTGACCACGTTGAGAAAATTTTAACAAGGGGTCTAGTTGGAAATGGGATGTTACAATAGCCACTATCCAAATACCACTGTTGCTCTGTGGTAGGATAGTCTTTCACCTACAATAAAACAGATTAGCCATTCCTGACCCAGGTTACCTTGGGTCCTTCTTTCTTCATATAGTTAAAACTGGAAATAAATGAATATTCAGGTTGGCATTATAAACTAAAGGGTGATATTTTCTAGGTGGTATAATTCATTGATTAAATTGATTATTGGAAGATTTTGGTTGATTATAGTTTTTAGAAGAATTAAAGTTTCTGTTATACTGAACTGCGTTTGACGAATTCAAGTGAGTTCGTCGACCTGAGTTCGACAAATGGGGGTGAGTTCGTCGAACTCCACTCAGAGAATGAGAATATCCATTCTCTGGGCCCCAATATCGTTTATCTCTAGTCAATGAACCATACTGGTTTCGTCGATCGTAGTTCAACGAATTATTATAATAGAAATCTGCGTTCGGAGTTCGTCGACTGGAGTTTGACGAACTGTACACATTTCGTCAATCTGCATTCGACAAAATCTGTTGAACATTGTTATTGTTAGACTTTTTTTTATTTTTCCTTTTCTTATTCTTAGGCTTTGGTTCTGTTTGTTTAACATTATTATTATTGTCTATCTTTTGTTTTCCTTTTCTTGAGACAAATTTTATAGGTGTTGTCAATGTGTTTTTTTGAATTAGTGGGGGTTGGCTTGATGAAGCACCTAAGCCCAGCTTGCCTTTAAGTCTGACATTGACTGTGCTTGTGATGTCCATCAACTTAATGCTTCTCCCATTTAGGGATTCTTCAAGTTTCCTAGCCTCAGCTAATTCAGATTTTAATGATATTATTTGTTCTTGAGCTAATGTTAATTCATCTTTTAACTTAACATTTTCAGAAATATAGTTTTCATGTTCAGATACTTTTCCCTAAGTATCTTAATTTCTTTTTCAGAATTTATTAAATCTATACAAAGAGATGTAAATGCAGTTTTAAAATTATCAGAATTATAATCAAATGATGATAATACCTGATCTGCCTCTGAATCAGTGATGAGTATGATTATGATAGGCTTTTTACTATCATAATTGTAATCATGTCTACTATTTCCTACCCCTTTTGTGTTGATTTCATGATAATAGTAAAGAAATTGTTGTATCATAGATAGAAGAGCGTATTTAGAAGTCTTTCGCAGTTCTTGTAATAAACTATTTACTGAGTCTATCATTTTTCTATTGCAGGTAATGCCAACCAATGGACCTAAAAGTCTCGGAGCAAACAAAGGAGTTCACGGAGTCTACATGGCTGATGACAGGACAAAAATTTGGTGCACACGTCCAGACACACGGCCGTGTGCCTACCCGTGTCCTATGCAGCTGGAGCTGAAGAATTTGGGCGCAGATGATGGAACCTCACACGGGTATGGCACACGCCCGTGTGCATACCCGTGTCATCTTTGCACACGACTGCCGACCAACCCGTGTCTGAGGAACACGGCCGAACAGACGGTCGTGTCCATACCCGTGTCATCTGACACGGCCCACGACCAGACACGCCTGCTCGTGGGGAACCGCCCAGGAACCGCCTAGGAACCGTCCACACGGCCTACAACACGGCCGTATACGACCCCGTGTCCGACCTGTTTGCAATGGAACTATAAATTTCCTGTAGAAAAATTTGTTTAGAACTTTTGGATCATTTCTGGATTGGAGAACTGCTGGAGGCCGAAGGGGAGCATCCAAGACAAGGAGGATTGAAGGGTATTTCATATGTATTTTTATTTAATCATTAACCCCTTTGAATCCTTTCTTTCTCTTGATGATCCATCTTCAAATTTCGTTTTAATTTGCATGAACTTGTATTTGAACATTCTAGTAATCATGTATCACTTTGTTTATGTTACATTTGTAGTATTTTATTTGTGTTTATGCTTGCAAACAAAGAGTTTAATCCTCCTTATGAATTACTTAATTGTTTTACACAAATTGCAATTGGCTAGATTGAGAAATTGGTTCTTTGCAATGATTTTGGTATGTTCATATTGTGATGATAATTCCCTTTTTAATTCAAACTTTATGATCGAGAGATATTTTGTTTGGAAAATTAGAACACGAATAAAAAGATTCATGTTAATTTAGAGATAGAATTCATGAATTTATGTAGTAATAAAGGTACTTTACTTAATGCGAACTTGAGTGTTGTGAATTGTTCGAGAGAAAATTTACTATCTTAGGTTTAGATTTGGAATTGCTCGAGAGAGAATTTTGATGAAAAATTAACCTTTACATTACACAAACTTAACAGTATTTTCATGTCATGATCGCTTAGAATTGAACTAATAAATGAATTTGTTCATGTAATTGGATAAAAGCTTCATGTTTTTATCGTTCTTACTTCTCCAATACTGAATCATCCAAATGGTCATAGTTAGGTTAATGTAGTTTAAATATCACTTTTGTTTAGAGGTATGATAATAAAGGGAGGGTGAGTACGAATAGTGGAAACGACCCTGTGGAATACGACACGAGATGTAGATTTCTCATATATTACGGTTGATAGGTGCGCTTGCCTGAATGCTAATTCAATCTAGTTTAAGTCCATCTACATAATTGTATTAGAATGTAGAATGAAATCACATTGAGTTATTACTTGTTAGCAAAAAAAATCATCAAGTTTTTGGCGCCGTTGCCGGGGATCGTTTTCAATATTTTGAAATCCTAATCTTTATTGATCTACCAATTTTTATTTATATAGTTGTAAATTAGTATTTGAATAATTATATTGCGTAATATTTTTTTTGTAGTCTGTTAGTCTATGACCAGGGGCAGAAATTCTGGGCTAGCACCATTTTATCCTGACCCAGAACGAATTCTCCATAACACTAACTTAAGGGACGTGGGAATTAATACCACAGATAATTCAAACGGACTATCAGAAGAGGAGACAGTAAACCAAGACGAGAATCATCTTGAAAACTTTGATACCATGGCCAACCAAAATGAGCAAACCATGTCTGACTTTGCTAGACCTAATCTCCAAGGAATCGGGTCAAGCGTCGTTAGACCACCGATAGCTACCAATAACATTGAATTGAAGCCTAGTGTGATACAAATGGTTCAACAGTATGTCCAGTATGATGGCTTGCAAGATGAGGATCCTAACACCCACTTGGCCGGATTCTTAGAGATATGCGACACATTTAAGTTCAATGGTGTTTCCAACGACGCCATTCGATTGAGATTATTTCCATTTTCTTTAAGGCATAAGGCGAAGCAGTGGTTGAATTCCTTACCTAGAGGGTCGATCACTACTTGGGACATGATGGTTGAGAAGTTTCTGATGAAGTATTTTCCACCTGCGAAGACTGCGAAGTTAAGGAATGACATCTCTACGTACATTCAATTGGAGTCTGAATCGTTGTACGACACATTGGAATGATTCAAGGAGTTATTAAGGAGATGTCCCCACCATGCCCTACCTTCATGGCTTCAGATTCAGACCTTCTATAATGTTCTAAATCCAGCCACCAAACAAATGATTGATGCGGCTAGTGGAGGAACTTTGAACAACAAGACACTTGAAGCGGCTCAGCAGTTGATAGAGGACATGGCAATGAACAATTACCAATGGACTACAGTAAGACAAAAGCCTAGCAAGCCCGTAGGAATTTATGAAGTATATGCCGTCACCGCCTTAGCTATTCAAGTGGAGAAACTTCACCAAAAGATGGACAACCTTGCCTTAGCATCACCTTCCATGGCACCTCAACAATGGGATCCTTCATGCACTGGAATGCCTGGTTGTGAACCGCAAGTTCAAGCGCATGTTGACTATATGGGTAACAATATTAGACAACCTTTCAATCAAGCCAACAACCCATATAGCTCTACATATAATCCTGGATGGAGAAACCACCCCAATTTCTCTTGGGGAGGACAAGGAAATCAAGGGAAGCAGCCCATGTTTGGACAACAACCACAGTTGGAACCAAGGAAGCCTACATTGGAAGATGTGCATACCAAGTTCATGCAAACTACCGATGTAGCCTTCCGAAATCAAGAGGGTTCAATTCGGAACTTGGAAAATCAGATTGGTCAGCTTGCAAGGATGGTTTCTGAAAGGCAGCAAGGAACACTTCCAGGGAATACAGAGATAAATCCAAGGGAGCATGCAAAAGCCGTTCAATTGAGGAGCGGAAAGGAGTTACAAGACCCAAGGCCTACAAAAGAAGCACCCCAAATGGAGTCTAGCGGCAAAGGACCAAGCGAGATGAACGTACAACCGATGGAGTACCAACCAGCATTACCATACCCAGAAAAGCTTAACAAGGAGCGCATGGATGCGCAGTATGGTAAATTTTTATCTATGTTTAAGCAATTACATGTTAATTTACCTTTTTCTAAAATTATTCAAATGCCTAAATATGCAAAATTTCTTAAGGATTTGATTTCTAATAAAAAGAAAATAGAAGAATTATCATTAGTAACATTAAGTGAAGAATGTTCTGCTATTTTGCAAAATAAATTGCCACAAAAACTTAAGGATCCCGGTTCATTTTCAATTCCATGCTTAATCGGTGATTTACAAGTAAATAAGGCTTTAGCAGATCTAGGAGCAAGTATAAATTTAATGCCTTATAAACTATATCTGAAACTAGGCCTAGGAGAACTTAGCCCAACAAGAATGAGTATTCAATTAGCAGATCGATCGGTTAAGTATCCTAAAGGAATTGTAGAAGATGTATTAATTAAGGTAGATAAATTTATATTTCCTGCTGATTTTGTTATATTAGATATGGATGAAAATATCGAAGTACCACTCATACTAGGTCGTCCATTTCTAGCTACATCTAGAGCACTTATTGATGTTTTTGATGGTAAATTAGTATTGCGAGTAGGAGAAGATGAAGTCACTTTTCAAATTGGCAATACTATGAAACAATCCTTAGATAACGATGATTATTGCTATTTTTCTCATGGTATTGATGACTTTATGTCTTCTATAAATTCTAATTTTTATTATAAAGACCCTTTAGAAATTTGCATAACTAACAACTATCTAGAAGATGATAAAAATGATGACATTATTGAACATTTATTTTTTCTAGAAAATTGTGTTGCTATGAATAGAACAACTGAATATAGTTTAATTACTGAAGGAAATCATGAAGCTCTTAAGAATAATACTAAGGATCCACCAATAGTAGAATTAAAAAAATTACCGGATCATCTAGAGTATGCATTCTTAGGAACAAATTCTTCGTACCCAGTTATCATATCTTCAAATCTTTCCAATATTGAAAAAGAAAAATTTATAACTGTATTGAAGAAATGTAGAGGTGCAATAGCGTGGCAAATATCTGATATAAATGGTATTAATCCTAGTTTTTGCACTCATAAAATTCTTTTGTAAGAAAACTATAAGTCGTCTATTCAACCGTAACGTAGGTTAAATCCTAATATGAAAGAGGTAGTTAAGACTGAGATTGTGAAGTTATTAGATGCTGGTATTATATATCCTATTTCGGATAGTTCATAGGTTAGTCCTCTCCAAGTAGTTCCTAAGAATGGTGGCCTGACTGTAGTAGCAAATGATAGAAATGAATTAATTCCAACGCGAACAGTAATAGGTTGGCGTGTTTGTATAGACTATAGGAAATTAAACGATGCCATTAGTAAAGACCATTTCCCTCTTCCTTTTATTGACCAGATATTAGAACGCTTATCAGGACACTCTTATTATTGTTTTCTAGATGGACTTTCTAGATACTTTCAAATTTCTATAGCACCAGAAGACCAAGAAAAAACAACATTTACTTGCCCATTTGGTACCTTTGCCTATAGACGTATGCCTTTCGGGTTATGTAATGCGCCCGCCACATTTCAAAGGTGCATGCTAGCCATCTTTAATGAGTATGTTGAAGATATCATGGAAGTGTTCATGGATGATTTTTCTGTTTTTGGCGAATCTTTTGAGTTGTTTTTGAATAATTTAGAGAAAGTTCTTAGGAGGTGTGAGGAGACGAACCTGGCGCTTAGTTGGGAGAAGTGTCATTTCATGGTACAAGAAGGGTTAGTACTTGGCTATAAAATTTCAAGCCAAGGAATTCAAGTAGATAGAGCAAAAATAGAGACCATAGAAAAATTACCACCACCAACCTCCGTAAAGGCAGTGAGAAGTTTCTTAGGACACGCGGGATTTTACTGCCGTTTTATTAAAGACTTCTCTAAAATAGCTAAACCACTTACAAGGCTTTTAGAAAAAGACACACCTTTTATTTTTGAATAAGAGTGTCTACATGCCTTTGAGTTCTTAAAAGAAAAATTAATTAATTCTTCTATTATGATCGCACCTGATTTTAGTCAACCATTTGAGATCATGTGTGACGCTAGTAGTTTTGCGGTAGGGGCTGTTTTAGGACAACGCCGAAACAAACATTTTCACCCAATATATTATGCTAGTAAAACACTTAATAATGCACAAGAGAATTATACAACTACTGAAAAAGAACTCCTAGCAGTGGTATTCGCCTTTGATAAATTTAGACCATATTTAACATTGTCCAAAGTGGTAGTTTATACGGATCAGTCTACACTTAGATATTTGCTAGCCAAAGCGGAAGCAAAGCCTCGTTTAATCCGATGGGTTCTTCTTCTACAAGAATTTGATCTAGAAATTAGGGATAAACGAGGAGCAGAAAACTTAGCGGCAGACCATCTTTCACGTTTAGAAAACCCACTATGAGCAATGTTAGATGAATCTGAAATTTCTGATACATTCCCTGAGGAATCATTATTTGCCATATCTACCAATATACATCTAGATTATCCATGGTTTGCAGATTATGCAAACTATCTTGTGGCTAAGGTCCTTCCAAAAGACTTTTCATATCAGCAGAAAAAGAAATTTTTCTCTGACTTGAAATATTACTTTTGGGAGGACCCCTTTCTTTTTCGGAAATGTGCAGATTCTGTTATAAGAAGGTGTGTATCAGCGGAGGAAGGTTGGAAGATTTTGGAGCAATGTCATTCAGGCCCTGCTGGTGGTCACTATGGAGCAAATCGCTCCGCTAAAAAGGTTCTTGATTCAGGTTTTTATTGGCCCCTTCTATTCAGGGATGCCCAAAGGTATGTGCTTTCATGTGATTCTTGCCAAAAAGCAGGTAATATTTCTAAATTACATGAAATGCCTCAAAAATTTATCCATGAATGTGAAGTATTCGATGTGTGGGGTATAGATTTTATGGGACCATTCCCAGTTTCTTTTGGGAATAAATACATTTTGGTAGCTGTAGATTATGTATCAAGGTGGGTTGAAGAGCAAGCTTTGCCTACTAATGATAGTAGGGTTGTAATTAGATTTTTGAAATCCTTATTCGCACGATTTGGCACACCACGTGCACTTATTAGCGATAGGGGTTCACACTTTTGTAATCTACAACTAGACAAAGTATTAGAAAAATATGGAGTTACACATAGGATAGCCACTCCGTATCATCCTCAAACTAGTGGGCAAGTTGAAGTTTCCAATAGAGAGCTTAAGAGAATCTTAGAAAAATCTATAGAAGGGAATAGGAAGCAGTGGTCTAGGAAACTTAACGACTGTTTATGGGCTTATAGGATCGCCTACAAAACACCTATAGGGACCACCCCCTTTAGATTAGTCTACGGTAAATCTTGCCACTTACCTATAGAATTAGAACACAAGTCGTATTGGGCAATACGCTCCTTAAATTTTGACAATAGTTCTATAGGAGAGAAGCGTAAACTTCAACTTAACGAATTAGATGAGTGGAGAACTATGGCCTATGAGAACTCCCGGATTTATAAGGAGAAAACCAAACTATTTCATGACCGTCACCTTCGTAAACCCAAGGTATTCCAAAAAGGTGACCAAGTCCTCCTTTATAACTCCAGATTACGTTTATTCCCAGGGAAATTAAGGTCTAAGTGTTCCGGACCCTTTAAAGTTAAAAAAGTCTTTCCCTACGGTACCGTCGAGTTAACTCACCCTGAGAAGGGAGATTTTAAGGTTAATGGTCACCGACTTAAGCCTTATTATGGTGAAATCCCTATGGACTTCGCTCGTCTAGAGAATTGCCTCCATCTAGATTAATTTCATATTAACTATAGTAGCTGTTTCTAAGTATTCTTGTTTTAGTATAAATCTAATTAGTTGCAATGAAAAATTAATGAAAAGAAAAAAAAAATTTATTGAAAAGAAATTTCCATCAAAATTTTAATGAGAGAAAAACATTTTTCTGTAAAAAAATTTTTTTCTTTTGAGAAATTCAAAATGGGAGTGGCACACGGCTCCCCACACGCCCGTGTGGGTAGCCGTGTACATGACAGAGGCTCAGGCCCAGCCGTGTGTATTAATTCCAAAAAAAGGCCAATTTCATCCCGAGCACAACACGGGTTCGCACCAACCCGTGTCCTAGCCGTGTCTATCGCTCGACGATCGTCGAGACCGATGTGTTGAGACACCGGACACGGGCGTGTCGGATAACACACGGCCGTGTAACCTACCTACCCGTGTTTGTGTACCGTGCCAGCTGCGACACGGGGCAACACACGTCCGTGTTGTCGCCCGTGTCCACCTGACGCGCTGTCCCCAGCCAGTTTGACCACACGGATCGAGGCAGCCCCGTGTTCCACGAGGCCTCGGAACCCCTAACACGGGTGCACACACGACCGTGTGCGCACCCGTGTTCCATTTTTTTTACACGGACCGACGCACCCCGTGTTCCACGAGGCTGCTAATTCCCTAACACGGGTTCACACACGCCCGTGTGCGAACCCGTGAGCACCCCCTATAAATAGGGCCGTGTGGATCTTTTTTTTGCTCATTCCAATCTTCTCCCATCACAAATCTCCCCGTAGCCTGATCCTCAAGGTGCCTTCTTTTCCAATTCTCGTCCCCCTCCACTCGTATTTTCCCCTTCTACGTCATGTCTTCCGGAAGAAGTCATGGAGGTCGCCGTCGCCGACCGGAATTACAAGTATCAACAGAGAGGCTGGATGTCGCTGCTCCGCTAATTTTCACCGATGCATCACACACCGCCCGCTTCAACCGCTTGCAATCAAAAAAATTTCAAGATATCCGTATAATTGATTGGAGCGTGCTTGAAGAGATAAACTTAGCTGGAGATGTCAGGGGATTAATTTTTGTAACGGGGTGGGATCAATTTTTTGCCATAGAGGAGTTAGGCTTTAGGGAACTCACTTTAGAGTTCCTATCTTCGTTTTATTCCAGCTTTCGACCTAACTTCATCGATGCGTCGCATGCGCCCGAGGGGATAGTTTCATTTCGAGTGGGTGGAACATTTTATACACTCACCATGCTCCAGTTCACCCAATATTTAGGGGTGTATGAGGAGTCGTTCCTTTTTAGTGCTGCCTACCCCGAGCTCCACTTCGAACTCCCCAACCGTGATATGGCCGGTGGTATCTGGCGCCAGATTTCTTTTGACACTGGCGCCTATGAGGCCAAGAGATCTAAGGCATCTAAATTGATTTCTCCCACCCTCCATTACATCCACCATCTCCTCAGCCACACGTTGAGCGGTCGGGGCGAAAGCTCCGTAGTTGTTAGTAGGCAGGACCTGTTATACCTCTACAGCATGACTTCACGATATCCTCTACATCTCGGTTATCTTCTAGCCCAGTTCATTCTCCATCAGGCTGACACCCCTCGTATAGGGTCTATTTGTGTAGCACCCTACATTACTCGCCTCGTGAAGAATATGGGCATCTTTTTAGCCCTCCCCCAGATGACAGTGGTCGCAAAGACCATGCCTATCACGATGGCTAGTCTTTGCACCCTCCGCCTCGTCACTGCCCGTCAGGGCCGGGGAGGGGTTATATATTATATTGCTCGACGTGGACCGCATGTACAGGATGACAATGATGATGAGATAGATCCCGACCTCGATGTGCCGTTGGTGCCTCCACCCCATCCCACTTACGCTCATGGCGAGTCGTCTACTGCACCTCCTCCACCTCATTCACGGTACTCGCGCGAGTTTCGACAGTTTTTTGAGACCGAGCTCTCGCCGCGCCTACAGGACATTAAGGAGTCGCAGCAGCGGACCGAGGACCTCCTCACACAGATCAGAGACCACCTTGGGATCGCCCCTCGCCAGCCGCCAGCTCCAGCCCCGCCTTCCTTCCCAGACGATACGACAGGCCACCATGCTTACTTCTGATATGTATAGATGTAGTGCTATCTTTATGTATCGTATCTTGTATTTTTTTATATATCAGTGTATTCAGTTCTGTCAGCTATTATATATCAGTGCATTCCATTACAGCTCCTGTCTCTTTACTGTGCTCTTCTACTTATTATGATAGCAGTTGTTTTTCTTATATCATCATGAAATCACTCTATGTCTGCTTTTTACATTGCACTGAGGACATTGCAAATCTTAAGTCTGGGGGTAGAATGGTTATTCATGTGGTTATAATTGATTCTAATCTGCTTATCATAACACTCAAGTTTGTTATACCCCCCTTACAAATTTTTGTTTGATCTTTTAAGCTCTCATTATTCTTTCAATTGGGATTATAAATATTTAATTTAACTTCGCACACTGATTAAAATGAATTGATGTAGACTCATAGAGTATTCAACTTTGTTGATTTCGTAATTAAGCATAGAAATTTTTTTTAGCTTAATTTTCTCTATATAATTTAATTTGAAGATTACTCCTCTATATTAGTAACTATCCAACACTCTATTTTAGAAAATATATTTATCTATAATAAAGTGAGTCGATGAGTGTAACATTTTTATAATTTGGTATTAGGGCTTTAAAATCAAAAATTACTCCCTATTGTTGTCTAGGACTCACCCTCTAGCATTCCTCAAAACATTACATAAGTTAATTAGTAAGGGCGGAAATGACTTAGTCCTCCTATTGGATAGCTTGAGCCTTGTTAACCCAACACCTTTAACATGATACCCTTGCACACCCAATTTGAACCTAATCCCCATCCTTTTGATGCTCTACTATTAAAATTCACCAAGGCCAAATCCTTATCTATTAGCACACCTATCATTGATGTCTTCTTGGAATGATTTGTTCATTGTGATATGTGGCCTGAGTGCGTGTATCCTTGCACCCACTTGGAATGATCCCTACTTTGAACCAAAAAAAAGACATAGTGATATGTGGCCTTCGTGCGTGTATACTAGCACCCACTTGGAATGATCCCTACTATGGTCCCTTGGTTATATATATATATATATATATATATATATATATATATATATATATATATATATATATATATATATATATATATATATATATATATATATATATATATATATAAAATAGAGTGCCCTTCAAAATGTGGGAAATATACAAATTGCAAAGCCTGGGGGTGTTTACATAAAATTGAAATATGTTAAGGTATCTTCCAACATAAGGCTCAATCAAGATTTAGGTGTGAAAAATTCATCGAACTTATCCTTGATTACCTCACCTTTAATCTTCTATCCTAAGCTAAAAAGGCTACACCAAAATTCAAGTCTTAAGGATCCAACCTTACTAATTCTAAATTGTGCTGTGATGAGGGTGTAAAAAGGGTAACCTCATGATTATCAGTAAGAGTACTTATAAGTTTTGAAACACTAATACGTATCTTATAGAGATTGTAATTTTCTCCTCATATTTGTTAAAGATGAATATACTTTTATTTCTAAAAGCGAGTGAGAGATAGTTAAAATGATATATTAGAGGAATTTTAAGATAAATCTATATTTAGAAAAGTCTGCTAAACTATTTCCTATGCGATTACATCATCAAAGTTCTCTTAAATTCATAGCAACCAGTGTGCGGAGGCAAAATTATTTAATGATAACCCAGGTGTTTGAATTAGTTTGCTTAGGGACAACCAAACATCTAAGTCTGGGGGTATTTGATGAGTATGATTATGATAGGCTTTTTACTATCATAATTGTAATCATGTCTACTATTTTCTACCCCTTTTTGTGTTGATTTCATGATAATAGTAAAGAAATTGTCGTATCATAGATAGAAGAGCGTATTTAGAAGTCTTTGACAGTTCTTGTAATAAACTATTTACTGAGTCTATCATTTTTCTATTGCAGGTAATGCCAACCAATGGACCTAAAAGTCTCGGAGCAAACAGAGGAGTTCACGGAGTCTACATGGCTGATGACATGACGAAAATTTGGTGCACACGGCCAGACACACGGCCGTGTGCCTACCCGTGTCCTATGCACCTGGAGCTGAAGAATTTGGGCGCAGACGATGGAACCTCACACGGGTATGGCACACGCCCGTGTGCATACCCGTGTCATCTTTGCACACGACTGCCGACCAACCCGTGTCTGAGGAACACGGCCGAACACACGGCCGTGTCCATACCCGTGTCATCTAACACAACCTACGACCAGACACGCCTGCTCGTGGGGAACCGCCCAGGAACCGCCTAGGAACTGTCCACACGGCCTACAACACGGCCGTGTGCGACCCCGTGTCCGACCTGTTTGCAATGGAACTATAAATTTCCTATAGAAAAATTTGTTTAGAACTTTTGGATCATTTCTGGATTGGAGAACTGCTGGAGGCCGAAGGGGAGCATCCAAGACAAGGAGGATTGAAGGGTATTTCATATGTATTTTTATTTAATCAATAACCCCTTTGAATCCTTTCTTTCTCTTGATGATCCATCTTCAAATTTCGTTTTAATTTGCATGAACTTGTATTTGAACATTCTAGTAATCATGTATCACTTTGTTTATGTTACATTTGTAGTATTTTATTTGTGTTTATGCTTGCAAACAAAGAGTTTAATCCTCCTTATGAATTACTTAATTATTTTACATAAATTGCAATTGGCTAGATTGAGAAATTGGTTCTTTGCAATGATTTTTGTATGTTCATATTGTGATGATAATTCCCTTTGTAATTCAAACTCTATGATCGAGAGATATTTTGTTGGGAAAATTAGAACACGAATAAAAAGATTCATGTTAATTTAGAGATAGAATTCATGAATTTATGTAGTAATAAAAGTACTTTACTTAATGCGAACTTGAGTGTTGTGAATTGTTCGAGAGAAAATTTACTATCTTAGGTTTAGATTTGGAATTGCTCGAGAGAGAATTTTGATGAAAAATTAACCTTTACATTGCACAAACTTAACAGTATTTTCATGTCATGATCGCTTAGAATTGAACTAATAAATGAATTTGTTCATGTAATTGGTTAAAAGCTTCATGTTTTTATCGTTCTTACTTCTCCAATACTGAATCATCCAAATGGTCATAGTTAGGTTAATGTAGTTTAAATATCACTTTTGTTTAGAGGTATGATAATAAAGGGAGGGTGAGTACGAATAGTTGAAACGACCCTGTGGAATACGACACGAGATGTAGATTTCTCATATATTACGGTTGATAGGTGCGCTTGCCTGAATGCTAATTCAATTTAGTTTAAGTCCATCTACATAATTCTATTAAAATGTAGAATGAAATCACATTGAGTTATTACTTGTTAGCAAAAAAAAATCATCAATCAGATTCATCATTTTCTGACTCTTCTATTTGTTCCTCAACATCTGATGTGCTGCAAGAGGCATTGATAGTCATGAGGCACACTTCCCTTTCCTTGGCTTCTTCTTCATCTTCACTGGAGCTGGAAGATGATGATTCCTGTTCAGCATCACTCAAGGTTTCAGCCGTAAATCCCTTCTCCTTCTTTTTATGATTGCTGGAGGAAGGCCTGATGTAGTGCTGCTTCCTGGAGTCCTTCTCTCTTCTTCTTTCATTCTTTTGATTCTCAGGATACTCTGAGATGAAATGTCCTGGCTTCCTGCATCCAAAACACATAATTTCTTTAGTGGGTGTTTTGTCATACCTGGGTTTGTCATCATGCCTTGATGACTTTCTCCTGAAGTCCTTCTTTGCCATTTTGTAGAATCTCTTAGCTAAGAGACTCAGAAGTTCTTCATTTGATGTTGGAGCTTTAGTTTCTTCACCCGCTTTAAAAGCTATATTCTGCTCCTTTCTTGCTGGTGGAGGAGTCCTTTGTTCTACAGCTTACCTGGACTTGATCAACTGCTCATAAGATTTGAGCTTTCCCATGAGAGATTCAGTAGAAATCTCATTCATGCTTATGGCCTCCTTGATTGGCCATATCCTGGAATCCCATGGGCTTGGGAAGCACATGAGGATTTTATCATTCATCTCAGTGAGAGAGATGTCTTTGTCCAAGTTCTTCAGCTCACTGATTATTGAACTTAATCTGTTGTACATGTCACCAACAGATTCTGCCTCTTCCTTCTTTAAGTTCTCATACTAAGAGATGAGATTTGATCTTTTATCCTTTCTTTTATCAGCTGAACCAACAACCATCTGGTTGAGTGAGTTTGATATGGCTTTTTCAGATGTGCATTCAGCCACCTTTTGGAATATGTCATCTGACATAGTCTGAGCCAATATATTCATGGCTTTAGCATCTGCAATCTTTGCCTTTTTATGTGCATCAATCCACTCAGGTGGTGGAACAGCATGAGTTCTTGATGTTGATGTAGATGTAGCAGCTATTGGTTGAGGAGGACCTGTCAAAATAGAATTATAGATGTCCTCATCAATAGAATTCATATACAACCCGATTCTTGCCTACCAGATTGCAAATTTATTCAAATTGCAGACTGGAGGTCTGGTGTTTGCATAGTCTTTGTTCTATGCCATACTGTGTAACAAATGAAACTAAGATCAGATCTAACAAAGGATCTTTTGGTTCAAGGGTTAGCTTGTACAACCAAAGAAACACCCTCTGATACCAATTGAAAGATTGGGGTTAGATCTGATTACACTAGAGGGGGATGAATAGAGTATATTAAAACTATTTGACTGTTTTTGAAATTATCAGAGTAAAGAATGATACCAATAGTAGTAATAGATAAAAATAAAATGATATAAACTAAACTACCACTACACAACTAGCCTATCATAGCCACAGTAAGAACAACAAGAAAAAGGGAAACCAGACAATACAAGAAGTTTTATAGTGGTTCCCCAACCTGGGTACACCCACTCTTCTACCACCCTAGTAGGAATACACTAGCAAGTTTTGATCAGGTGACTGTCATCTTTGAGTTTTTGTTCAGGTGCCCAAAAACCAAAATAAATTTTTGAATGGAGTTTATAAACCATATAGGAGGGGGGGAGAGAGATTGATGGTGTCTTCACTTTCTCAACCAACTGAGAAGACAAGTGGATTGTTGTTGTCAAGGCTTCTCTAGAAATCACTTGAAGCCTTGCACAGGGTGTAGTAGGTCTTCAGCCTTGACTTGTAGTAACCCAGGAACTTCTGAATGATAGTGATTGTTGCCCTTGAAAGCTCCTAGAGTTGAAGTTAAAGAAGACTCTTGATTTTGTGTTTGTTGTTCTTCTTCTTCTTCAGAAAAATCAAGGAGAAAACAAAGTGTTTTCTTCACAGAGAATGTCTGAATGTTATTTCTGTATTCACTGGTTCTGTTATCTTCTTCCTTATTGTTTTCGACTGAAAAGAAAAAATCTCTTTTATATTCTCTGTCCAAATTCTCCTTTGAATTTTTGAATTCTCTGCATTAATTACTGATGGCCTGGAGAATTAAAATCGACTGGATAATATTTGTATTGATGAGTTTCCCCAACTGTCCCAATTAATTAAGCAAGTAATTATCCAGATGAAGACCATAATCAATGACGCCAGTAACGGTTATATTCAAAGAATATGTGCATGATTTACTCAGGAAAATATTGTTAAATAATATACAGAATATGGACAGAAAATGACGAAAACTTTAAGTCAGGATCTGCAAGACAAATCATCGACCATAGAACAGACTTCGTCGACCTGAGAACCAAGTTCGTCGAGCTGAGAAATCCTGTTCGTTGACCTGAGAAACTTGTTCGTCAACCTGAGATCCAAGTTCGTCGACCAGAGCTCAGCTAACTGTATTCTGTGAATAACTTGCCGATTCTGTCGTCCAAGTTCGTCGAGCACAGATCCTGTCTTTGTCGAGCTGAGTTTAGAGAAAATATTCTGCATTGAAGTTGAAATCCAGACTTCATCGACCTGAGCTCAAATATCGTGGAGCTCAACTCAGAGAATTAACTCTGAGTTCGTCTAGCGGAGCACGACTATCGTCGAGCTGAGTTCGACGAATGTCGAACTCATTTTCTGAACTTGATTTTCTTCTAAGTCTTGAGTCTTCTGCTGGCTGGTACATGTATGGTTTATCTTAAAGATTTAGCCTAGACTCTAGGACTCAAAACACATGACCCTGCCTATACATCATGGGTTAGACATCCTAGTTAGTGAACCTAGCCCAAATCCAACTTGGGATCCAACATCCATGTGGTCGGATCTGTGCTGACCAAACTTCCAATATTTGTTGGTTATTGGACAGGGCCTTTCAAAGATCTCAAGGGTGACAGGATGCCTCTCATTATAATTATTGAGAGTGAGAGATGTTAGATTTTATCAATCCTAGCAGTCTGGAGGTTTGGTTCTAGCGGTCTTGTAGTTTGGCGGTCTAGCTGCTTAGTCTAGGTGGTCTAGCAGTTTAGCGGTCTGGCAGCTTGGTCAAGGCGGTCTGGCTTTTAGCAGATTGGTGTATTGGCCTTATCGGCGTGTTAGTCTTCTAATAGAGTTGTTCTGAAGACTTAGCAGTAGTGTTGGTGGACCGGCTCCAACAGTGTTATGGTCTGCCTCAGGCGGACTGGTTAGTGAGTTTAACTTGCATGGAGATTTTTGAGGTCGCCTCCTTGATAATTTATGGAGGCTTATTCAACCTTCTATTGCAGGTTGGGTGGATAGGAGATTTAAGCCACAACAGATAGAGGGCGCGGTCTGAGGAGTAGATGAGGCTGCGGATAGAGTGTAACGTCCCGAATCTCTCTAGGCCCCTCGTGTTTGTTTTTGAGTTAGGATGGTTGACTCGAGTCCTGGGAAGTGCAGGGAATTGGACTGCACTTGTGGATGAGTGGAGAAATAAGTGCAGAGAAGGACACGGGTAGTGACACGGGTAGATACACGGGCATGTCTGTAACCGTGTGGCAATGTGTCGAGTTGAACTCGACGAGATGTGTCGAGATCAACGAAATGTGTGTCGACATTGACGAATTACATGACACGGGTAGAGACACGCCCTTGTCTCTACCTGTGTGGAATTGTGTCGAATTGAACTCGACGAGATGTGTCGAGACCGACGAATTATATGACACGGGTAGAGACACGGACGTGTCCCTACCCGTGTGCTCCAATCGACGATTTTGATCCAGATCGACGAAGTGTTGAGATCGTCGAAATGTATCCATAGAAGGACACGGCCAGGGAACACGGCCGTGTCATGTGGACACGGTTCAGAACACGGGTCGGGACACGCGCCGGGATAAGGGTGTATCCCTACCCGTGTCAAGTATTGAACTGACACGAAAAATATCGTTGTCGTTTCGCCCAAGCAGGACACGGGTAAGGACACGGCCGTGTCCCTACCCGTGTCAGTTTTCATATATAAGGTGGAAGAGAAAACCCTAGCCGTTTTCACGCTCACTTAATCCCTATTTTCTGAGAGAACTTCTGTAGAGGGAGAACTGCTGGAAGAAGATCTAGGGAAGGAGTTCCTCCATCGCCGTAAAGGAAACGATGCTGCCGCGAAGAATCACAAGGTCTATGGCCGGAAGTAGAACCACTGGAAATGAGGTGAGTTTCCTACCCTCTCCCTTGGTGCTAGATCTGTAGATATTTAGGCAAGACGTTGACTCAAAAGAGTCTTGATATGTGAGGAGATGTTTTCTCTAGGGTGAGGCCAATCCGGGGCTTGTGATCTTGGTTAGTGGTGTCTTCAACCTCTCTGATCTTCTATGTGGAGACGAGGGATGTTTTCGTGAAGGGTATTGGCCTATTGAGGTTGAATAAGGGAGGAGGTTTTCTGGAATGATTTGGGAAGATCGCCTTGAGGATGAAGATGAACCGATGCCATTCATTCCGCCTTAAGTTGCGTGCATAATCTGTATTCTGCGCGCAGCGAACTTTGTGGCCATTTTTAAGCGTGATATAGCCAGATCTGGGCTTTCGGCTAAACTCGAAAGTTGGATCCCTTGAAAATACCTTTCCAACGAGCGGCTGCATGACTTCAGGAGACGTCTGTAGCCACGGGAAAGTCTGAATGAAATTGGTGTTCGATAAATCCTGCATGCAGAAATTGTGTTCTGTACGCAGCGGACTTCAAGTCTGATTTCAATTAGGATAATCTCAAATCTAGGTTAAGGTCTGAATACGATAGTTGTATCCCATGGAAATACCTTTCCATTGAGGGGTTACACGTCTTCACCGGATTCCTGTAGCTTCGGGAATCTCCGGTCAAAGTTACAATCCCGATTTACTCTGCATCTAAATTCTGGGCTTTATATAATATGGATTTGGATTCGGTGGAATTAATATTGCTAGCAACTTGGCTTGGATGAACTCTTTATGGCTAAACATTTTAGTTGCATGATTGATGAAGCTTATTAATCAGATTTTATATAATCAAATTGGGAAGCAAGCTTATTTAAATAAATTGACTTGATAGAAATTGATAGAGTGTTACTTATGCGCATCATGTTTATAATATGTCGTTACCATCTGGAAAGAGTGATAGATCTTTATATGCGCATCATGTTATATTATGTTGGTATCATTTGGAAGGTCATGTAGAGGCATAAATTATGGCCATGAGTATGTTTGACTAATGGAATGGGTATAGTAGTCCAATACTTAGAGTGTTGTTTCCCTACGGGTAGTGTTGTAAAAGGATGTAAGTGCAGTGTTGACCGTTACTTGTTTGGTTTGTGTTGGGATATAGTATGAATGGATGGTTGGGCTGTGTCCTCGTGCCTTCTTCCGAGGCCCCTCCCATGCCACGGTGGTGTGAAATTTCATGAGGTGTGAGTCGACACGCGGTGTCGTAATCCTGGGTCAAGGATAGTGTGGCAGGTCTACGGGCTCGCCGATTGTCACACCGACGGGAGTTGACAGTTAGACTTTGGGCGGTTGGGCTTGGTCCTCGGTGTTCATGTTCCAGGGCTCCTTCCGTGCCAAGTGAACGGTTGGGCTGTGTCCTCATGCTTACTTCCGAGGCCCCTTCTGGGTCACATAAGGCCAGTTCGGGTTGTGTTCTTGGTGCACATCTACCCAAGACCCCGCTGGGCCATAGTACGCATGGGCTCCACTGTTGTGTTCTTAGCGTTGAGGCATACGGAGGCCTAGGTGAAGTAGTGTGGATACCCGCCTAGTAGTAGAATTGCCCGTTCTACTGTCACCGCCTGGCCACGGCGGCTGATGCCTGAGAGGTTAGCTACCTGCTCGAAAAGTGGGAACTATAGTCTGTGTCGACATAACAATTGCATGTGTGTGATCATGGGTGGGTCATTGCATAGCATACATAGCATTTCATAACATTGCACAACAAGATCCTCATCGTATAAGTTTGTATGGGCACTCTTATACGATGAGTTACTTTTATGTAACCCGATCCTTAACTTATAAGTTTGTATGGGCATTCTTATAAGTTAAGTTACTTTCATGCTGTTTCTTATACCTGCTAGTTTGCTATTTCTCTCAAATATTTGCTAGATTATAATACTGTTACACTTACCTTATTATCACCTGCTTGTTCCCTTTTATGCGTATTATATATTGTACTCGTGTTCCTTTTCCCCGCCCGGTGCCGAGGAGTCGTCGGGGGAGCGGATGTGAAACCACATAGTCATTTTGACTAACGGTTGCTACGTCTTCCTTTTTAGGAGGTCACGCCATAGGTAGAGCAGCCGCAGACTACGCAGCAGGACAGCCAGGCCAGGACGACAGGGCCTGAAGTGATGGTGCCATCGATACCGTCGGTTACGGATGTTAGTATTTTGATACTCTGATGTAGCCCGTTTGGGAAATGTTTAGCTGTACTCTGATATATTGTAGAAGCATGTTTTAGCTTCTCCTTTATTGATGTATTTGGACTTTATTACTTTGTTTGGATTTGAATTCTCTTGCTTATTATATTTGTTTGGGATGGCATGTTCTATTGATATTGTTGTAGCCAGCGGAATAGGCGTCTTGTGGTACAGGTTAGCCCGTGTGTTAATGCTACCACAAGGCGGCTGTTCCAGGCATAAGATCCCCCCTCCGTGCCGTGTTTTGAGATCTGGGAGGGGGGTCTTACAAATGGTATCAGTTTGCCACGATCCTCAACTAAGGAAGTCATTCAACAATGGTGCCACCCCCGTTTGATTAGTCAGTTTGGGGACAAACTGACTTAGCCGAAGCAGTGGTGTGCCCATATGTAATTCACGCTAAGTATGTCCAACTTTGACTTTAAGATTAGCCAACCTGACCATACGTTTGAGTTTTATGTGTAGATTCCAGCGCTCGTCGAGCAGGTGGGAGGCACTCCTGCGCCCTCTTTACCCACTCCCACTCAGTTCCAACAATCTGAGTTGGGGCTGACGCTCACTGCCATCCTCGATGATTTTAGGGCGCAGCAGCCCCCGGTGCAACAACAGGACCCAAGATCCAACTGGCTGAGCACCTTCCGGGCTCTCTCCCCTCCCGCCTACCTTGGGACGGAGTCAGCCGTACATACAGAGGAATGACTAGACACGGTATAGGAGTTGTTGGCTGGTATCCGTTGCCCGACCAATATGGCAGTGACATTGGCGGTGTCCGTCTTGGACATACATGCTAAGAGGTGGTGGAAGTCCCTTATGGGCTCTACCTTCCATGCCGAGTCTATACGAAGATAAGTTGGGGTGAATTCTCGGGTGCTTTCTTGGAGCACTTTATCCCTACATAGGCCCGAGATGATCTTGAGCAGAGGTTTCTTCTACTAAAGCAGGTATCAAAGTCGGTTACGGAATACCAGCGGGAATTCCAGCATCTCACAAGGTTTGTAGATTCTTACGAGTTGGATGACAGAGGTTATGCCAAGCGCTTCTACAAATGGCTGCGAGATACCCTAAGGCAGTCCCTTTTATTTATAGCGGATGGTAGCTTGGCACAGATCATTAATATGGCGAAAAGATTGGAGGCGGACCAGTTGGGATGAAGTAAGAGTCCTACGGAGGACGTGATGGAAGCCGGCCCATGGAATAGAAGGAGACGAGACTTCAGAGGAGGAAGATGATATCAAAGAGGTGGATGGCGTGTCCACCGGAACTATAAAGTGGAGCATCCAGTTCCGCAGCCACCTGCGTTGCCTCCACCACAACAGCCTCAGCAATTTCAACAACCTGAAGGGCGTCGTGGTCTGGTGTGCTTCGAATGCAACCAGCCGGGCCACATCCGACATTTCTGCCTGCAGCTATTTGGGAACGTCCCTCCCGCTCTCCCTCCGGTAGCTCCTCGAGGGCGGGGTCACGTGCGTGGTCGAGGACGAGGACCGCGAGGAGGTAACCCTGGCCCTGCTAGAGATCAGGTGTACGCGCTTGACATGGCACAGGAACGGAACCCCCAAGAGGTGATTGCAGGTTTGGTTTAATTAATTAACATATTCTCATGGTCTAACTTGATTTGATTAAGACTTACTAGACACCTAGCAATAAGTTTTGGTTGTTGGTACTTAGGCACCGTGATTATTGGCGGGAAGATGGCCTATACGTTGTTCGATACTGGTGCTTCACACTCCTTTGTGTCCGAGGATTTCATAAAAGATGTGGAGGGTGTACAGTACTTCACTGTCATAGCCCGATGTGTACGCCTTCCGGATGGCTCGGAGATGATCGCAACCGCCAAGTGTGAGTTGGATTTATTTATTGATTGGAAGGCCTTTGATACGTCGGCCACGGTTCTGAGAATGCCGGAGTTTGACATCATTTTGGGCATGGCATGGCTGGACTGGCACTTCGCGAGGATCGACTGCGCGGAGAAGCGGATCTATTTAAGATATGGAGACTCTGACGTCATCTTCCAAGGTATTGGCTTCGCGCCTCGTATGATGTTATCTTTCGTCCAGATTGTAAAAGCTCATATGAAGGGGGACGAGGTCTTCATGATCTGGTTCGAGTTGAAGGAAGAAGCATTGGAATTAAAGGATGTACGGGTAGTGCGGGATTTCCCGAGGTATTTCCTGAGAAGCTACCAGGATTACGTCCGCATAGATAGGTTAACTTCCAGATTAATCTAGTACTAGGTACCAAGCCTGTATCCAAGGCTCCGTACAGAATGGACCCGAAAGAACTCGCGGAGTTTATAGTTCAATTACAATAACTGGTGGAGTCAGGGTTCGTTCGCCCCAGCTCATCACCCTGGGGAGCCCCTATGCTGTTCGTGAAGAAGAAGGATGGAACCCTGTGCATGTGCATAGATTATTGGGAACTCAATCGGTTGACGGTGCGGAATACTTATCTGCTACCTCAGATCGACGAGTTGTTCGATCAACTAGTGGGAGCACATTGGTTTTCTAAACTGGATTTGCGCTCTGGATACTATCAGTTTAGGATACAAGAAGGAGACGTCCAAAAAACGGAATTCAGTTCAAGATATGGTTTGTATCAGTTCACGGTAATGCCGTTTGGGCTCACAAATGCCCCTTCGGCCTTCATGAGCCTGATGAACAAGGTGTTCGAACCGTATTTGGACATCTTTGTCATTGTTTTCATCGATGATATATTGGTCTACTCAAAGACGGAGGAGGAGCATGTCGAGCATCTAACCTTGGTGTTGAAGAAATTGAAGGAGCACTCCTTGTACGCCAAGTTTAGCAAGTGTGAATTCTGGCTTAAGGAGGTTTCTTTCTTGGGGCATGTGATCAGTGGGGCAGGATTAGCAGTGGATCCAGCAAAGGTGCGAACCGTGAAGGAGTGATCGCCCTTGAAGTTGGCGGTCGATATACGAAGCTTTCTTGGACTTGGTGGGTACTACCGCAAGATCGTGAAAGGATTTTCAAGATTGCCCTTCCTCTTATCTCCTTGACGAAGAAGGGTGTGCCATTTGAGTGGACACCACAGTGTGAAGCGACATTTCAAGAGCTGAAGGATAGGCTTACCTTCGCCCCCATCCTTGCACTTCTGTCGGGAAAGGAAGGATTTCAGGTTTATACGGACGCGTCATATCAAGGGATGGGAGCAGTATTTATGCAGCACGAGCACGTAATCGCTTATGCTTCAAGGCAGTTAAAGAAACATGAAATCAATTACCCGGTTCATGATTTGGAATTGGGAGCAGTGGTGTTCGCTTTGAATGTCTGGAGGCATTATCTATATGGCGTCCACTACGAGATCTTTTCCGATCACAAAAACTTGAAGTATGTCCACACTCAGAAGAAGTCGAACCTGAGACAACGACTGTGGTTGGAATTCCTATGCGACTATGAGTTCACCATGAACTACCACCCCGGGAAAGCGAACTCGATAGCCTATGCATTGAGTATAAAAGTGCCAGGATCTAGCCCAGAGTCTCGGTTGATGAGTATGGAGTTGGCTCGGATGATTGAGGAGATGGAAATTACTCTAATATTCAAGGCTCCTTTGGCAGAGTATGCGGAGTATTTGGCCAACATGAGCATAGTTTGTGACATCCGGGACCGGATTCGGGTGGAGCAAGGAATGGATGCGGCCTTGGCCCCGACAATCAAGGCAATTGAAGATGGGACCACTGATGAGTACACACTAAAAGACGGCCTCGTTTATTTTCGTGGCCGGCTCTATATTCCCAAGGGTGGCAAAATCTGGGAGGATATCTTGAGAGAGGCACATTCCTCTAAATATTCTGTACACCCGGGTATTTCCAAGATGTATGCCGGCTTACGGAAGACCATGTGCTGGCCAGGAATGAAGAAGGATGTTCGTTACTATGTTACACATTGCGAAGCTTGTCAAAGGGTGAAGGCTGAATACAGGAGTCCCAGTGGTTTGTTGCAGTCGTTGCCCATCCCCGAATGGAAGCTCCGGGAATGATTCAGTGTGGGTTATTGTTGATCGACTGACAAAGGTGGCATGGTTCATTCCAATGAAGAAGGAAGCACATGTGGATGTTTTGGTACGCCTTTTTGTGGAGCAATTCGTACGGTATCATGACGTGACCAAGACAATTGTTTCGGATCGGGATGGTCGGTTTACATCCAAGGAGTGGAAGGAGGTACAGGCGTATTTGGGCTCGCGCCTAACCGTTAGTACTGCATTTCACCCTCAGACGGACGGGCAGTCTGAGCGGACCATCAGAACACTTGAGGATTTATTGAGGTTGTGTGTGCTGGACAGAGGAGAACCGTGGGAAAGACTCATACCACTGGTGGAATTCTCCTACAATAATAGCCATCAGGCGAGCATCGGTATGGCGCCCCATGAAGCCCTTTACGGAAGAAGGTGCAGGACTCACTTGTCTTGGGTGCAGGACGAAGATCCGAAGGCATTGGGAAATGAATATATAGATGAGACTGATGCGGCGGTCAGATTGGTACGGGATCGCATGTTGGAGGCTCAAAGTCGGAAGGCGAAGTATTATAATGCAAAGCACCTAATGGTGGAGTTCCAAGTGGGTGATAAAGTGTTCCTCAAGATTCGGTCGATGCATGGAGTGTCGCAGGTACATGGGGTGAAAAAGCTCAGCCCAAGGTATGTTGGGCCTTAGTTACCAACAGAACTAGAGAATCTCCACGACGTGTTCCATGTATCGTCGCTTCGAAAAGCATTGTTGCGGCCCGACCAATATATTCCCACTACTGATGGTGCAGTGGCGTCAGATAGGTCTGTGCGACTAGAGCCGGTGCGGATTGTTGATAGCGAGACAAGAACATTGCGCCGCAAAAGTGTTCCCTTGGTGAAGGTACTATGGTCCAACCATGGGAAGGAGGAGTACATATGGGAGCCAATGGATTTGATGCAGCAATGCTACCCGGAGTTGTTTGCTCAAGGTAATTTTATTTAAAAGCACATGTTAAATTTTCTGTTATGCTTTTCTCCCCACAGCCTAAGCCTGATTTCGGCGACGAAATCTTTTATTTTGTTTATAGGATTTGTAACGTCCCGAATCGCTCGAGGCCCCTCGTGTGTGTTTTTAAGTCAGGAGGGTTGACTCGAGTCCTGGGAAGTGCAGGGAATTGGACTGCACTTGTGGTAGAGTGGAGAAATAAGTGCAGAGAAGGACGCGGGTAGTGACACGGGTAGAGACACGGGCGTGTCTCTACCCGTGTGGCAATGTGTCGAGTTGAACTCGACGAGATGTGTCGAGATCAACGAAATGTGTGTCGACATCGATGAATTACATGACATGGGTAGAGACACGCCCGTATCTCTACCCGTGTGGCATTATGTCGAGTTGAACTCGACGAGATTTGTCGAGACTGACGAATTATATGACACGGGTAGAGACATGGGTGTGTCCCTACCCGTGTGCTCCAGTCGACGATTTTGATCCAGATCGACAAAGTGTTGAGATCATCGAAATTTATCCAGAGAAGGACACGACCAGGGAACACGGCCGTGTCATGTGGACACGGTTCGGGAAACGGGTCGGGACACAGGCGTGTCCCTACCCGTGTCAAGTATTGAACCAACACAGAAACTGTCGTTGTCGTTTCGTCCAAGCAGGACACGGGTAAGGACACGGTCGTGTCCCTACCCGTGTCAGTTTTCATATATAAGGGGGAAGAGAAAACCCTAGCCATTTTCACGCTCACTTAATCCCTGTTTTCTAAGAGAACTTCTATAGAAGGAGAACTGTTGGAGGAAGATCTAGGGAAGGAGTTCTGCCATCGCCGTAAAGGAGAGGATGCCGCTGCGGAGAATCACAAGGTCTATGGCCAGAAATAGAACCACTGGAAATGAGGTGAGTTTCCTACCCTCTCCCTTGGTGCTAGATCTATAGATATTTAGGCAAGACGTCGACTCAAAAGAGTTTTGACATGTGAGGAGATGTTTTCTCTAGGGTAAGGCCAATCCGGGGCTTGTGCTCTTGGTTAGTGGTGTCTTCAACCTCTCTGATCTTCTATGTGGAGATGGGAGATGGTTTCGTGAAGGGTATTGGCCTATTGAGGTTGAATAAGGGAGGAGGTTTTCGGGAATGATTTGGGAAGATCGCCTTGAGGATGAAGATGAACCGATGCCATTCATTCCGCCTTAAGTTGCGTGCATAATCTGTATTCTGCACGCAGCGAACTTTGTGGCCATTTTTAAGCGTGATATGGCCAGATCTGGGCTTTCGGCTAAACTCGAAAGTTGGATCCCTTGAAAATACCTTTCCAACGAGCGGCTGCATGACTTCAGGAGACGTCTGTAGCCACAGGAAAGTCTGAACGAATATGGTGTTCGATAAATCCTGTATGCAGAAATTCTGTTCTGTACGCAGCGGACTTCAAGTTTGATTTCAATTAGTGTTGGAACCAGCTTTCTGATCCCTCCTAAAGTTCGAAACAGGATGCAGCCCACACGTACTCTCCCTGCGCTACCCTCCTGACGAGAGTCAGTGACCGGAACACGGACCGAGGGGGCCCAGCTTTGAGGTCCCACCTCTTACCCGGAAGTACTGGAAGTCTTCCCCTCCCTAGCCAGAGTTGAGCTAGGTGCCTGTGAGGAAGAATAGTGGAAAGGTTCCAAAAAAACCCCTTTCTCAGGCACCTTATCGGTCTATTTATAGGCCTCTGAATCTGCTCTGCAAATAACACTTCTGAGTTAACCTGAAATGACCAAAACACCCTGGACAGGGTCTGCGAACATCCAAACTCCGCTGTTCTGGAGAGCTATATGCAGACCTCTGGGGGTAAAAATGTAAAATTACCTGGGGCATAAAGGTAAAAAACCCCTCTTGGGGGTAAAAAGGTAAAGACACCTCTTTCTACATGTGGCGAGTGGGGAAGGATCCGTCAGGCCTAGAGAGGTCTCGCCTGGTGGGCCATCTCGCCCCCAACAGGAGGTCTCGCCTAGATAGGTCTTGCCTTAATCCGTGGGCTACCCATTCCTCTCGCCTCTTGTGGGTAGGCCTCCTCCCATCTCACCAGTCCTCCTTCCTCGCTTGCTGGGTCACCTCTCACGAGCCCAAGGTTGTACACAATCCCTGCTCTTTTCGAGGTTGCCCTAACCTCGGAAAGATAGTCCAACTGTGGCTCTCAATGCTAGGATTCCTTTATGAGAATCTTTGGTGGGTCCCCCCCCCCCCTACGGGGCCTATAAATATGAGAAGAAAGCCCTCATTTGGAACTCTTTGGCCTTCATCTCTTCTTCTTTCGGAATGTCTCGCCGTCAAAGTTTCTGCGAGCGCCTTGCGATTGTGCGAAGGCGAAACAAAGCCAACACAGACGCCCTTTTCCAGGATCTGGGGCATACTCCCCCCTTAGCCTCTCCGCCCTCTCGCCTAAAAAGGACGAAAGCCGCCTGCCCCCCTCTCTCGGCGGGCGCAACCTCCTCTGCCCCTCCAACAAACAACCCATTCGCTTCTTCTGGAGAGAAGCAGGTAATAACATTATTCTATCCCTTCTCTGGTCTCGCCTGCTGACTACGCTTTTTCAGGGAAGTTTTGCTGATTCGCCGGTGTCTGCCAATCCTCCCGATAATATAAGCCAAGTTCCTCAGCGCACTGACTCGCCCAAGGCGGCCTCCCCACCCCCCTCACGGAGAGAAAACCTCTCGCGAGTTGTGGGGAACCCTCGCATCCCTAGTAAGATCTCTTCCCTTCTTGCCTTTCTGTTGATTCGCCTTCTTTTATCCGACTCGCGCGGGCTCATCCTTGCTTGTGATCTCTCGCTATTTCCGCAGGCATCCAATTTCATTCCGATACTGAAGAAGCTCCCGCGTCTCCCCCCCTCTCTCCTCTTCATCATCCTGGCGAGATCGAGGACTACTTGGGTGATCCCATGGACCCCCTGGAATTGAAGCGGAGGACGGCCAGGATGTTTCGTAAATATACGCACAAAATCCGCGAGATGGAGCTGGAGAAGCAAGCCGTCGACCGGCGCATGGAGTGGATAGAAGCAGATTATCACCGCCTTTCCGCCAGGATGGAAGCGGACGGGGTGCTAGACGGAACCGACCTCCAAGACATCTTAAATGAGACGGACGAACATCTTCGTCTCGTGCGCCACGGCGTGATCGCTGTTCGCGCCTTTCACCTTCCCGGCCGCCCTCCATGCGCGGGAGGTAAAGATGGCCGCTGGCAGTGGGTGCGGAACTAAACTGTCGCAGTCCCGTCTCACCTTCTCCGGATTTCGTCTGTTAATTTTGATGTTTGATTACTGATGTGTTGTATAAACTTATTTGGGCAAGATGTTCCCTTCTGCGGGACGATCTATTTTAAACTTTTGGTAATGCACTGGTCATGTCACGCCGTCTTTTCATTATTGTCATGATTAGCTATTATTCTATTAGTCCTGTAATGATGGCTTGCCTCGAAAAGAATGCTGCGACGCTCCTGCCTCTTGAGTTTTAGAGAGAGAGTGAGATAGGGAGAGTGAGATAGGGAGAGAGAGAGAGGAAAAAACGAAACGTCGGGATATCCTCTCATTTCCCGCCGCCTGACTTTCCCGCCTCTTTCCCCTATCCCTTATAAATATCTCCAACCCCAGCCCCTCTGCTTTATTATTCTAAGCCGTTTCTTTGATCCTGGTTCCCGTCTCCCCTCCGCCATCTCGCGTCTCTCTCTGAACCATCCTCTCCCTCTTCTGCCGCTTTCTCGCCAGTCATGGGAAAGAAAAAGATTGAAGAGGGCGAGGGGTGCAGCCGTTGCGGAAAGCGCTTCATGGACCACGACTTCCCTCTCGGTAGACTGCCAGAGGAAGACCACGCTCGCTTCGCCAGCGAGTATCTCTCCGACGGCTATCTGTCTCGCCCGCCCAAAGTTGGCGAATGCATCAACACCTTCTACCCCAATGCGCTGGCCTTCCCCGTCTCGCACTTCGAGGCGGGGCTGCGGCTTCCCCTCTGGCCGGAGGTCAAGCTAGTGCTGAAGTAGTTTGGGGTCGTCCCGGCCCAATTCAACCCCAACGCCATCTCCATGCTGATCGCCTTCGCCTGTTACCTGCGGCGAGAGCATATTGAGTTTAGTCTAACTGCCTTCCGCAAGCTATTTGTCTACCACGCCAAGGACGACGACATCTCTTACTTCAAAGGTGAAGGCCTGAAAGTGTGCGAGACGCCGAACAAAAACCACCACTGTCTGACGCGGTTCGTCTTCATCCGCGGGGATCTGGGAGGTATCTATCTCTCCCTCGTATCTCCTGCCGAATACTATTATGACACCCCAAAGGTGGGGGGTGCCGAGTGGTGGGCCAAAACCCGAACAGGCAAGCGTACCTGTCGAATTGTAGTACCAAGGTCGTATTTAAACACGGGGTTGTCAAGTACTTATACTCGCGCTCGAACTATTATCCTACCGGAAAACTATTGGGAATTTGAGAATTTTTTAAGAAGTAAAATGAACGATAAATTGCGAGACGAAAACTAATATAAAAAGGCTAGCATTCGATCATTGATTCACCATGAAATGAAACGAGAAAATAAAAGGGCATAGTTTTAAATTTGCAAATCCAACTCGGCCGTGACGGATCCGAAAATGAGACAAAATCTCGCTAGAGCATTAGGTCTCCTAACTTATATACTCTTTGATCGAAATCTCTTTACAAACCAAAGAAGCCTAAAGTTGCATTATCGAGATGATCCGCACTATTGGATTTGACTCCAATCCAGAGGATTTACGTCGTCCTATCTCTAGGGTTGCGTTCAACTCCTTCCTTCTTTGAGTGATCTTTCACATCCACGAGCCTCTCGGGTACTCGAATATGAGATCATAAGCCTACAACCGTATACCGGAAATACGGAGTCGACACAATAATTATTCAAAGAAGGACCGAGTAGAATTACGCAAAAATAAAACTATGAAATAAAAATAATTCTCATTTCAAATCATGGATCCTCATGATCAAATGCTAAAAGAAGATTAGCTACGCATAGTTAAGAAAGAAAGCACGGAAAGATAAGAGAAATTCATTTCCATTGATAAATAAAAACGGAGAAGTACAAAATAATACGGAGACAAGATTATGCTACCTAAGAAAAGATTACACTATCAAAAGCAAAGATTACACTAATAAAGACTTAACAACATGTAAGCAACAAAAAAGAAAGCACTCTCTTGAACTAGAACTTCACTTGCTCTCCAAAATCCAACTCCCAAAGCATGAGACCATGGTGCCTTTTATAGATGAGGAGGGAAGATTCTAGATGGGAATGAAGAGAAGGGGGCAAGGGGGGTGGCCGGCCATGTGTAGGGGAGAGTGCATGCATGGCATTTAATTAGGTGGAGAGAATTCATGCATGATATTAAATGAAGGAAGAGGGAGAAGATACATTCATGCATATAAATTTAAAAGAAAACAAATAAAATAAAGAGAGTAAATAAGGGGGGATGGATGATAATAAAGAGTGGAGAAAAAATAATAAAAAGGAGAGAGAGGAGGGATGGATGTAGAATAATAAAAACAAGAAATAAAAAGAGGAGGGAGGAATGTGGAGGGGCCGGCCAAGTAAGAAAAAAATGCATGCATGCATGCAATAAATGAAAGGGAGAGAAAAAATTATGATGCATGCATGGATTGAAAGGTGGTAAGAGAATAAAGGAAAGAGAGGGGGGGCCGGCCATGTAGGATGAAAGTTCATGCATGTATTAAATGGAGGAGAGAGGGACATAATCATGGGTGGCCGGCCATGCATGGTAAAATATGAAAGAGGGGGCTACATGGGCTCGGGTAGAGGCTAGGTGAGCTGCTTTGGGTTTGGGTAGGGGCTGTTTGGTGGCTCGGGTAGGGGCTAGGGGCTTCATGGGCTGCATAGGGGGCTCGGGTTGGACTTGAGCTTGAGGGCTGCACCAATCTTCAAAATTCGGGCTGCTCCAATGAAGGGGCTGCATCATGTAGGCTTTATCAATGTGGGCTGCACCTTGAAGTTGGGAAGAAGCCGGCCATGCAAATTGTGGGCTGCACCATGTGGGCTTTGAACCTATAAATAAAACAAAACAAAACATGGATTAGTCATAACAAAGTTAAAACAAAGTTAAAACATAACATAACATAACACTATATAGATTTTAAAACATATCATAACAAAGTTAAAGTTAAAACAAGATTTTTAAACACAATAATAATAAAAACATTACAACCTTAAAATTAAAACGTAACATATATAATAACATAACACATATAGTAAGACTATATAGAATTTTATATCAAAACTCTAATAACACTAGGAATTAAAATATTGTAAAGAAACATTAAAACATGAAATAACAATCATAAAATATAAATAAAATTAGGCATTTTGAATACTAAATTACCCCCCAAAAGGATGACTAAAACTAGTCATCAAATTCCCCCATGCTTAGACATTTGCTTGCCCTCAAGCAAATAAAACTTAAAGAACTAGGGAATGAGAACAAAGAAGATTTAGGTTGCAATATTAAGAAAAACAAAACATGAAAAATTAAACTATCCTAATTCCTATGTTAACAACTAGTGGGGTGAGAAGTGCACAATAGAAAACTTGAAAGTGGAGACCTAAAAATATCATTAGAACATAAGAAAAGTCTACACATTTCTAAATCTTAAAAACAAGGCATCCAAAATAAATGAAAATAAGGACAACAAAAGTAGAGGTTCTAAATAAACGGCGCATTAACAAACTACTAGGTTGCAAGATAAACATTAACCCTAAGACACTCCAAGATAACCTTCAAAGAAATCCATCAATGATGGTGGCCATAGGCTTGTACGTTCACACTTTCTCCACTACGCGAAATTAAGTTCTAAGATCATTAGGACTTCTACTAGGCATTAATACTTGGCTTAGGTAAATGATTAGGAAGTGGAATCAAAGATAAACATGAAAGTTTTAGGCACTAAACCAAGGTGAGCTCAAAAATAAAATAAGGCATAAAAAAATGAGAAGTAATGAGTATGTCATTTCTCCAATATGAAACTACAACAAAAAGGCCATGAAATTTTTTTCTTTTATAAACTTGGCCAAACATAAACTTTTTGCATTCATTTTTTTTTTGATTTTGTAATGATATATTTTTTTTTCTTTCTCAATTTTTTTTTTTGAATAGCATTTGATAAGAAAACTCCAAAAATAAGCTTGAGAATTTCCTATTCATTTCAAAAATAATACCCTTCCCAAAATAATTTTTAAGCTCAAATTTATAGTGCAAAAATAGGAAAGATTTTTGGCTTTGGTGAATATAATGAAACGAAAGGTGGAGCTAAAACAAGGAAAAAAGGAAAAGGCCCAAAATTGTTTTGCAAGGGTTTTGTTTTTGGTGGGCAAGAAAAGCTCAAACTATTCAAATAGTGGCCTAAATCATTTCTAAAGAACGTAAAAACGGCGCAAATGCTTCGAGAGTAGCTTGGTACAAGTTCTAGACACCAAGAAAGACTACCTCGCAAATGAAAAAGAGCTAATGATACCTAGCAACCATTCGTAAGCAACTAACCGAATAAAAAGACATAACTACAAATTGCTACTTATAACGTAAAAACGGATGCCTATATTTAAGAAAAAAAAACAAGTAGAACTAAACTATGCTAAAATGATAAGTTTAGAAAATATTTTCAAAGGATTCTACATAGAACTACAAAAACCGCACGGGCCTACACATCACTAGAAGAAACATAAAAATAAAGATAGAAAATAATTTTAGGTTTTGTTTTTCAAATAGATTTTAGCACAATTTTTTTGATTTTTGTTTTTCTAATTTTTTTGGGTTTTATATTTTATAAATTTTATGGATTTTGATGACATAACATACTATACTAATATAAAACATAATTTTTTGAAAGAAGAAGAACCCAAAAGAAACTAGACCCCCCCATGCTTAAATCCTTCATTGCCCTCAATGAAGAAAACATAAAGAAAAAGAGAAGGGTACTGAGAAGAAGAGAAAAAGGAAAATGCAGGAAAAATAATAAAAAAAGAACAGGACTTCCCCGGGTTCGTGAGATGAAGGCGGATGTCGCTCCCCCATGCTTGCTTTTTAGAGTACTTGATCGTCAGCAGGTATGACTTGATCCATCTGATATCAGCAACGGCGGAGCGGCGACCACGAACATGGACTTGATTGGCCTCCGGTAGGAATAGCAAAATAAAAGCAAAAAAAATAGAAAGAGTCCATGGGCAGATGCCCGATAATGGTTTTTTTATTACAACATTTAAAGTCCGAATAAAAGAGTTGCAGAATAATAATAATAAGTCCAAAAATAAAATGTCCATCAGAAAATAAGAGAACTAAGAATCAAAAAGAAGATTCTCCTTGGCAGGAGTCACAGAATCATTAGAGAAATAGAATTTAAGTCTATGACCATTAACTTTAAAGTCCCCCTTATCGGGGTGTGAAAGTAGCACAGTGCCGTAAGGAAAAATATCCTTGACCGTGAACGGTCCGGACCATCTAGATTTAAGCTTTCCCGGGAAGAGATGTAAACGCGAATTAAAAAGAAGAACTTGATCGCTTGGTTTAAAAGTTTTAGGGTGGCGCAGGTTCTTATCGTGATACAATTTCGTGCGTTCTTTATAAATTTTATTATTTTCATATGCGTACGCTCGCCACTCGTCAAGCTCATTTAGTTGGTTTTTTCTATGCTCGCCGACCGAGTGCGGATCGAAATTAAAAAACTTTAACGCCCAGTACGCACGGTGTTCTACTTCTACCGGAAGATGACACGATTTTCCATAAACTAATCGAAAAGGAGTACAACCGATGGCGGTCTTGTACGCTGTCCGATAGGCCCACAGAGTATCGTCCAATTTTAAAGACCAATCCTTACGAGAAGTAGAAACGTTTTTTTCCAAAATTCGTTTAAGTTCGCGATTGACTACCTCGACCTGACCGTTAGTTTGGGGGTGATAAGCGGTGGATAATTTATGCGTAACGCCATATTTGGCTAAAGCTTTAGTGAGTTGAGCGTTGCAAAAATGACTTCCCCTATCACTAACGATCGCTCGAGGAAAGCCAAAGCGAGAAAATAATTTTTTAAAAAAATTGACAACAACGCGAGCATCATTATTTGGTAGAGCTTGGGCCTCTGCCCACCTAGAAACATAATCGACTGCGACTAGAATATATTTATTTCCTAAGCTGGAGGGAAATGGGCCGACAAAGTCTATGCCCCATAGATCAAAAACTTCGCATTCGAGAAAGTAGTTTTGTTCCATTTCATTTTTATGTGAGAGATTTCCAGTCCGCTGGCATCGATCGCACCCGCCCACAAAGATTTGTGCATCTTTAAATATGCTTGGCCAATAGAAGCCAGCACTAAGCACTTTGTGTGCGGTGCGGTTAGCTTGATAGTGCCCGCCAGTCGGACCTTCATGAACATGTTTTAAAATTTGGTGACCCTCTTCCCGTGAAACACATCTCCTAACCACCTGGTCCGCACAAATGCGAAATAGAAATGGGTCTTCCCAAAAATAATACTTCAACTCCGAAAAGAATTTCTTCTTTTGGTGAGTGGAGTATTCTTTTGGAAGGACCCGGGCCACAAGATAATTGGCCAGATCGGCAAACCAGGGGGTAGGAGATGAAGAAATAGTACAAAGACGCTCATCCGGAAAAGAATCATTAATAAAGGTTTCATTTAAAAGATCTAGATTGGGATTTTCAAGACGAGAGAGATGACCAGCTGCTAAGTTTTCCGCTCCTTTCTTATCCCGAATCTCCAAGTCGAATTCTTGAAGTAAGAGGATCCAACGGATAAGACGCGGCTTGGCATCCGGTTTAGAAAGGAGGTACTTCAGAGCGGAATGATCCGTGAAAACAATAACCTTAGAAAGAGTAACATACGGTCGGAATTTATCAAAAGCAAAAATAACCGCTAAGAGCTCTTTCTCCGTCGTGGTGTAATTTTCTTGCGCAGAAGTGAGAGTTTTACTAGCGTAGAAAATCGGATGAAAGTTCTTAGCGATTCGTTGACCTAAAACCGCACCTACCGCATGATTACTCGCATCACACATGATTTCGAAAGGTAAATCCCAAACTGGGGCGATCAAAATAGGAAGTTTAGATTTAATTAATTCAAATGCCGCGAGACATGATTCATCAAAAACGAAAGGAGTGTCTTTTTCGAGAAGGTGGGTGAGAGGCTTAGTAATTTTTGAAACGTTTTTAATGAATCGTCGATAAAAACCCGCATGCCCTAAAAAACTTCTAATCGCTTTAATATTTGTAGGCGGCGGTAACTTTTCAATTACTTCAATTTTTGCCTTGTCCACTTCAATTCCCCTAGCGGAAATGTTGTGGCCAAGGACTAAACCTTCGCGTACCATAAAGTGGCAATTCTCCCAATTTAAAACTAGATTCGTTTCTTCGCAGCGTTGTAAAACTTTTTCCAAATTTTCTAAACATAAATTAAAGGAGTCGCCAAAAACAAAAAATCGTCCATAAAGATTTCCATAATATTCTCTACATATTTATCAAAAATGGCAAGCATACACCGCTGAAAGGTGGCGGGTGCGTTGCATAGTCCGAAAGGCATTCTACGATAAGCAAAAGTTCCGAAGGGGCAGGTGAATGTCGTCTTCTCTTGGTCCTCGGGTGCGATAGGGATTTGAAAGTATCCCGAGAGACCGTCGAGGAAGCAATAAAAATTGTGCCCGGACAACCGTTCTAGAATTTGATCGATAAAGGGGAGGGGGAAGTGATCTTTTCGAGTGGCATCGTTTAGCTTACGGTAATCGATGCACATCCTCCATCCCGTTATCGTCCTAGTTGGAATTAAGTCGTTATTTTCATTTGGTACTACCGTAATCCCTCCCTTCTTAGGAACAACCTGTACCGGACTCACCCACGGACTATCGGAAATCGGATAAATTATCCCCGCATCTAATAACTTAAGCACCTCTTCCTTCACAACCTCTTTCATATTTGGATTAAGACGATGTTGTGGTTGAACTACACCCTTAGGATTATTGTCAAAAAATATTTTGTGTGTGCAGAAGGAGGGGCTTATGCCAGGAATATCACAAATTTGCCACGCTATAGCTCGGCGATGCTTTTGTAGTACTTCGATCAACTGATCGTTTTCGGATTGAGATAAATAGGCCGAGATTATAACTGGCAACTTAGAATTTTTTTCAAGAAAGACATATTTTAGATGATCAGGGAGTGGTTTTAAATCAAGATGGGGTGGCTCATTATAAGAGTTTTTCAAATTCTTTTCTTTTTCAAAAATAAGACGTTCATACTTGCTTCTACCAAAGACAGAATCATTTTCAAAATTTGTTTTTGCGGACATAACCGTGTTTTCAAAATCATGTGAAGAAATTTCAGAAAAAGAAGAGGAAAATTCATTTGAAGAGATGTTGGAAAGGGAAAGGGAAGAATCTTCATTTAAAACATCAATAAAGAAGCATGAGTCATCATTTTGTAAGGAATTTTTCATTGATTGATTAATTGAAAATGTGACCTCATCATCTCCCACACGCAAAAACAACTTTCCGTTACTAACGTCTATAACCGCTCGAGAGGTGGCTAGAAATGGTCGTCCAAGGATAAGAGGAACCTCGACGTCCTCTTCAATATCAAGAATGACAAAATCCACCGGGAAGATGAATTTGTCGACCTTTACTAGCACGTCCTCAACGATACCTAGTGGATACTTGATAGACCTATCAGCTAACTGGATACTCATTCTTGTAGGGCTAAGAGTGCCTAATCCTAGCTTTTTGAATAAAGAAAAGGGCATCAAATTTATGCTCGCCCCTAGATCCGCTAACGCATGTTTAACGAACAGATCACCAAAAACGCACGGAATGGAAAAACTACCCGGATCGTTTATCTTTTTAGGAAGATTAGAGTTTTTAACGACCGCCGAGCATTCTTCATTTAACATTACATGCGATAAATTTTCTAATTTCGTTTTGTTCGTTAATAAATCTTTGAGATATTTGGCGTACTTAGGCATTTGACTAATCGCTTCATGAAATGGTAAATTAATATGAATTTGTTTGAACATTTCAAGGAAGCGTTGGTATTGATCATCTAGTTTTTCTTTCCTAAGTCGGGCCGGATAAGGTGGTGGCGGAAATTCCTTTATGATAAGCGGAGCATCATTTTGAACGTCATCATTAGAAAAAATAGAAACATCTTTTTCTTTATCTAAAGTAGATTTTTCATTTTCAAAATTTGTTTTATCATTTTCCGTAGGGGTAATTGCTTCCACAACAGGAGGGACAATCACCTTTGGCTCTTCCCTTGTGGTGGGCTCATTAACAACTTTACCGCTCCGAAGGGAAATTGCATTTGCGTGTTCCCTTGGGTTAGGCTCAGTGTTCGAGGGAAGAGTTCCAGGTGGTCTCTCGGAAAAGGCCTTAGCGAGTTGGCCGACTTGATTTTCTAAGTTTTTCATTGATCCTGTTAAATTTCTAATAGTGGCATCGTTCGAGCTTATATATTTAGCGAGGATCTCTTCCAAAGGGGAAGGTTTTTGAAAATTTTGTTGCGGAGGTGGTGGTGGTGTAAAATCGTGCGGTGGGCGTATGGCGTTAGCGTTATTACTCCACGAGAAATTTGGATGGTTACGCCATCCGGGGTGATAAGAATTAGAAGAAGAAGAAAAACCAGGCGGAGAAGAAAAATTCGGAAAAGCAGAAAAATTGTTTGCAGAATTATTTTGAGCAGGCCTGGGTATATTCCCCAGATAATCCACCTGCTCGGCAGCAGCAGCATTCACATTTTCATATACCTTAGCGGCGGAGGAAGCAGTCATCTCCGAAATCTTCTTGTTTAACATTTCCACTTGTAGCACCAGTTGCGAAACCGAATCCACTTCATAGATACCTGCAGGTTTAGATGGGCGAGACCTGGACGAATTCCACTGATAAGTGTTCATCGCCATGTCCTCGATAAGATCAAGAGCGGCTTCCGGAGTTTTGCGGTCTAAAGAACCAGCGGAAGCTGCATCTATCATTTGCTTTGTTTCTTGATTTAGCCCATTGTAAAATGTCTGAACCTGTAACCATACAGGCAGAGCATGATGAGGGCATCTTCTCAAAAGTTCTTTGAACCTCTCCCAAGTGTCATAGAGGGTCTCAGAAGCAATTTGAGAATAAGAGGTGATATCATTTCTTAACTTAGCAGTTTTGGCGGGAGGGAAATATCTAGCAAGAAATTTTTCAGTTAAAATGTTCCAAGTAGTGATTGAGCCTCTTGGAAGAGAGCTCAACCACTGTTTGGCTTTAGTTCTTAAGGAGAAGGGGAAGAGTCTTAGCCTTATAGCATCATCTGAGACACCATTTATTTTGAAGGTGTCACAGATTTCAAGAAAATTTGCAATATGCAAGTTCGGATCTTCATCTTGTAATCCGTCGAACTGTACATATTGCTGCACCATTTGTATGATGCTAGGCTTAAGCTCGAAGTTATTGTTCGCAATTGCAGGTCGAACAATACTTGTTTCAGTCCCCTCCAGGTTGGGTCGAGCATAATCGGACATAGTCCTTTGCTGAGCCATTCCTGGGTTGGGATCTCCCATTGCAGAATAATTACAATCCCCGAAGGAATCCTCAACCGCTGTTTGAGAAGTGGAAGCCCCGAATCGTAGTTGTCTCCGAAAGGAGCGTTCGATTTCTGGGTCCAAATAAACAAGTAGCGACGGATTCGCTCGGGTCATGCACTAGTAAAGAAAACGAGGGAAGATGAAAGCTTGGAAAAGAAAGAAAAAGAGGAAAAGAAAGGAAAAATTTTTTGTTTTGTTTTGTTTTTTTTTTAAAAAAAATTTTTTAGACGGCTTGGCTCTCGAACTTCCCGAGGACTACCCGGTGAAGGGTTCGCCCGGTACTAGGTAAAATGGTGGCGCTTAAAGCCCCTTACCCTTTTCGAGAGATTTTAGGTGGGGTAGAAATAAGGTGAAGTGGGTTGATTATAAATATTTAAATATATAAATTATAATTTTTTTGATTTTTGGAGAAGTAATAGCGCAAGCGTTTTCAAAATATTGACGAAGAAAAGTCCCCGGCAACGGCGCCAAAAACTTGGTGGGCCAAAACCCGAACAGGCAAGCGTACCTGTCGAATTGTAGTACCAAGGTCGTATTTAAACACGGGGTTGTCAAGTACTTATACTCGCGCTCGAACTATTATCCTACCGGAAAACTATTGGGAATTTGAGAATTTTTTAAGAAGTAAAATGAACGATAAATTGCGAGACGAAAACTAATATAAAAAGGCTAGCATTCGATCATTGATTCACCATGAAATGAAACGAGAAAATAAAAGGGCATAGTTTTAAATTTGCAAATCCAACTCGGCCGTGGCGGATCCAAAAATGAGACAAAATCTCGCTAGAGCATTAGGTCTCCTAACTTATAGACTCTTTGATCGAAATCTCTTTACAAACCAAAGAAGCCTAAAGTTGCATTATCGAGATGATCCGCACTATTGGATTTGACTCCAATCCGGAGGATTTACGTCGTCCTATCTCTAGGGTTGCGTTCAACTCCTTCCTTCTTTGAGTGATCTTTCACATCCACGAGCCTCTCGGCTACTCGAATATGAGATCATAAGCCTACAACCGTATACCGGAAATACGGAGTCGACACAATAATTATTCAAAGAAGGACCGAGTAGAATTACAGAAAAAAAAAACTATGAAATAAAAATAATTCTCATTTCAAATCATGGATCCTCATGATCAAATGCTAAAAGAAGATTAGCTACGCATAGTTAAGAAAGAAAGCACGGAAAGATAAGAGAAATTCATTTCCATTGATAAATAAAAATGGAGAAGTACAAAATAATACGGAGACAAGATTATGCTACCTAAGAAAAGATTACACTATCAAAAGCAAAGATTACACTAATAAAGACTTAACAACATGTAAGCAACAAAAAAGAAAGCACTCTCTTGAACTAGAACTTCACTTGCTCTCCAAAATCCAACTCCCAAAGCATGAGACCATGGTGCCTTTTATAGATGAGGAGGGAAGATTCTAGATGGGAATGAAGAGAAGGGGGCAAGGGGGGTGGCCGGCCATGTGTAGGGGAGAGTGCATGCATGGCATTTAATTAGGTGGAGAGAATTCATGCATGATATTAAATGAAGGAAGAGGGAGAAGATACATTCATGCATATAAATTTAAAAGAAAACAAATAAAATAAAGAGAGTAAATAAGGGGGGATGGATGATAATAAAGAGTGGAGAAAAAATAATAAAAAGGAGAGAGAGGAGGGATGGATGTAGAATAATAAAAACAAGAAATAAAAAGAGGAGGGAGGAATGTGGAGGGGCCGGCCAAGTAAGAAAAAAATGCATGCATGCATGCAATAAATGAAAGGGAGAGAAAATATTATGATGCATGCATGGATTGAAAGGTGGTAAGAGAATAAAGGAAAGAGAGGGGGGGGGGCCGGCCATGTAGGATGAAAGTTCATGCATGTATTAAATGGAGGAGAGAGGGACATAATCATGGGTGGCCGGCCATGCATGGTAAAATATGAAAGAGGGGGCTACATGGGCTCGGGTAGAGGCTAGGTGGGCTGCTTTGGGTTTGGGTAGGGGCTGTTTGGTGGCTCGGGTAGGGGCTAGGGGCTTCATGGGCTGCATAGGGGGCTCGGGTTGGACTTGAGCTTGAGGGCTGCACCAATCTTCAAAATTCGGGCTGCTCCAATGAAGGGGCTGCATCATGTAGGCTTTATCAATGTGGGCTGCACCTTGAAGTTGGGAAGAAGCCGGCCATGCAAATTGTGGGCTGCACCATGTGGGCTTTGAACCTATAAATAAAACAAAACAAAACAAAACATGGATTAGTCATAACAAAGTTAAAACAAAGTTAAAACATAACATAACATAACACTATATAGATTTTAAAACATATCATAACAAAGTTAAAGTTAAAACAAGATTTTTAAACACAATAATAATAAAAACATTACAACCTTAAAATTAAAACGTAACATATATAATAACATAACACATATAGTAATACTATATAGAATTTTATATCAAAACTCTAATAACACTAGGAATTAAAATATTGTAAAGAAACATTAAAACATGAAATAACAATCATAAAATATAAATAAAATTAGGCATTTTGAATACTAAATTACCCCCAAGAAGGATGACTAAAACTAGTCATCACCGAGAAAGACCTCTGCGATTTCTTCGCAGGGAAGAATTTTGAAGTCCAATACCTTCGGCGAGACCTCGACTCGCTCCCCGCCGTCTTCCCCGGCGAAGGTACGCTTATATCTCCCTTCTTATCCTTGTAAATTCTTGCTCCCTGCTGACTGTCATCTTATCTAGGAGAGAGGACCGTCCCCGTCCATCCCCCCTACCAAAGTAACCAAGCTCTCGCTTTGGCGAGTATGGAGGCGCAGGCTGCGAAAGACACACTGACACCTGCCACCAAGAAGAGGCCCGCGGGCGAGGGTACTTCTCGCTTCAGCCCCAAGAAGAAGAAAAAGTCGTTATCCTTCAAAAAGGAAAAATATGCAATGGAAAGAGAAGATTCAGCGGGGTCCCTATCCCCCATCACTCTATCATCCCCGTCGCCTCCGGGACGACCCGTCTCACCCGCCCGCGAGACGGTCTCTACAGAGCCAGCTGCCCGCGGCCATGTTCAGCCCTCTCAGCTCCCTCATGGTGAGACTAGTTCATCCGGCCGCCCGACTCCCGCCTCACACCCTAATTATAATATGGGGCCGTGACGGATGATGACACCGGCGAGCCGGTTCTCATATGGGACCAAGACTCCAACCGCGTGTCGGTGTCAACCCTTCTCCCTTCCTGGAAGGAACAGGACCCCCCCCCCCCCACCAGTCATGCCTTCTCCTTAGGGTTTGGGCTATATGGCGGTCTTGGCTCCGAGCCCGCAGATAATGAGGCATCGCCGGACCTCATTCTAAAAAGTGCCCACTCTCAGTTTCGCTCCCTGGATCTCGCGCACCGAGTCTCGCGCCACCTCATTTTCAACAACAGGAAATGGAAGGAGGCGGAGGCCGGTCTCGCCGCAGAGTGGGAAAAGTCCCTCGACCTGGAGAAGCGGTTGCTTGTTGCCGACAACCTCCTCGCACAGAGCCAGGGTGGCATGGTAAGTCTCCTTACCGTTGCTTTGCTAGTCTTACTCTTGCTTCTTATAGTCCCTCACTTGTTCTCCTCCTGCAGGATGCCGAGACGGCCAACAAATGCGCTCGCGTATTGAGGAGCTGGAGGGGGAGAACAAGAAGTTGAAAGCCGAAAATCTCCGCCTCCGGAGCAGCGCGACACCCACACTGGATCAATTTCCCGTTCCTTCCCGCTATTCCGTAGATGAGGTGGACGCCATCTGTCGGGACTCAAATATCAAGACGGCGGAGGTTGTCCTCAAGATGATGAAGGAGCTGGGAGTGGTGCGCGAGGATGCAGAGACGGTGACCGTCCGCGACCTGGTCCCCCGCTTATACGGCGAGACGGACGGCAGCTCTTCCTCTGACAGCGAGTAGCGCACCAGCCACTGCAGTGACTTCTCTTCCTCACCTTCTTTTGCCTAGTACTTGTGGTTCTGGTAGATACTTCCTTGAAAAAGGAGAGCGAGTTGTTCCTGCGCTATGGATATTTTGTTTAGAACTTTTTATATACTAATTGTCGCTTCCCTCTTTGGGTGTCTTGTGTAATAGTTAGTCAGAGGCAACTTTTAGATGCTATTTTAATTGCCGCCTTGATCTTCTGCCATCTCGCTTAGCAGCTAGTCAAAAGCATGAGACTATTTTTTGTACGTTGTTTAATCATTGCTTTTATCATCTGCCATCTCGCTTAATAGCCAGCCGTCTTGAGGCAATTTTTATCGCTCTTCGCCCCTATTTTAATTACCGCCCACTATTAGCGCTCGCTCTCGCTGCAAGATTATCCCGCGCTGGAATCCCTGGAGACCAGCCGTCTCGCTCGCCCGATTCTGCCTTCTAAGGCTTACTTGTGCCTGGAATAAGGAAGGTACTCCCGCCAGGCGCGAGACCACCCATTGCGAGTGCCGGCCAGGGACCTTCTTTCTTGGCCCGATTCCTGGCTCCTCTCTGTTCTAAGGACTTTCTATCAATCTTCTGATGAGCATGGATCTTTCCCCACGCGAATTCTTACCCTTAATCTTGCCCCCTCGCGTGAGTCTATAGCCCTGCTAGCTAGATGGGAGCCTGGTCAGCGGGTCTGCTCGGGGTCTCTTCTTCGCAACTCCTCCACCCACCGAGTGAACCTACAGCCCTGCCAGCTTGATGGGAGCCTGGTCAGCAGGTCTGCTCGTGGTATCCTCTCCAAATCTCCTCCAACCACCGAGTGACCCTACACCCCTGCCAGCTAGATGGGAGCCTGGTCAGCGGGTCTGCTCGGGGTCTCCTCTTCGCAACACCTCCAACCACCGAGTGAGCCTACAACCCTGCCAGTTAGATGAGAGTCTGGTCAGCGGGTCTGCTCGGGGTCTCCTCTTCGCAACACCTCCAACCACCGAGTGAGCCTACAGCCCTGCCAGCTAGATGGGAGCCTGGTCAGCGGGTCTGCTCGGGGTCTCCTCTCCAAATCTCCTCCAACCACCGAGTGAGCCTACAACCCTGCCAGCTAGATGGGAGCCTGGTCAGCAGGTCTGCTCGGGGTCTCCCCTTAGTAACACCTCCAACCACCGAGTGAGCCTACAGCCATGCCAGCTAGATGGGAGCCTGGTTAGCGGGTCTACTAGGGGTCTCCTCTTCGCAACACCTCCAACAACCGAGTGAGCCTACAGCCCTGCCAGCTAGATGGGAGCCTGGTCAGCGGGTCTGCTCGGGGTCTCCTCTCCAAATCTCCTCCAACCACCGAGTGAGCCTATAGCCCTGCCAGCTTGATGGGAGCCTGGTCAGCGGGTCTGCTCGGGGTCTCCTCTCCTAATCTCCTCCAACCACCGAGTGAGCCTATAGCCCTGCCAGCTAGATGGGATCCTGGATAGCGGGTCTGCTCGGGGTCTCCTCTTCGCAACACCTCCAACCACCGAGTGAGCCTACAGCCCTGCCAGCTAGATGGGAGCCTGGTCAGCGGGTCTGCTCAGTGTCTCCTCTCCAAATCTCCTCCAACCACCGAGTGAACCTACTGCCCTGCCAGCTAGATGGGAGCCTGGTCAGCGAGTCTGCTCGGTGTCTCCTCTCCAAATCTCCTCCCCCCTGGTGCCTTACAAAGGTCACCCACACTTTCATCGCATCAAAAGAGCACATCAGAATGATAAGCATTGTATAATAATAATAAAAAGGTGTGACGGATAGAGTGCTACGGGTAAAATCTCTTCAAATCATCACCACTCCGGGCTCGCTCGAGGGATACCCCGTCCACATCCTGGAGGTGGTACCCTCCTAACTTTAAGACTTCTTTTACTACAAAAGGACCCTCCCAATTGGGGTTAAGCTTCCCTACGGAGGCCCCTCTACCCGCCGCATCTACCTTTTTTAGGACCAAATCTCCTTTCTCAAACTGTCTGATCCTTATATGCTTGTCGAAGTACCTTGCCATCTGGCGCTTGACCTCCTCCTGCCGGACCATTGCAAAATCCCGGAGCACCTCCACGAGATCCAATGAGAGTCTCTGTTCTTCTTCGTTCTCTGCTCTCCATCCTTCGGCTCCTTCCCTTGCAACTGCTACTTTTGGTGATGTGACCTCAAACTCGATAGGTATGACAACCTCTGATCCATAAGAGAGCTTAAACGGGGTTTCCCCCGTGGATGTGTTTGGTGTGGTCCTCAAGGCCCACAGTACTGAAGGTAGCTGCTCCACCCAGCTTCCTCTCAAATTCTCCACTTTTTTGTTCAATAGATTGACAATGACCTTATTAGCTGCTTCGACCTGTCCATTACTCCGTGGGTGATGAACAGAGGCAAAGCGGAGATCTATTCCGAAATTAATGCAGAAATCCGCGAATTCTCTGCTTTCAAATTGTGGTCCGTTATCTGTCACAATGGCTAGGGGCAACCCATGCCGGCAGATGATCTCCCCCCATACGAAATTCTTGACCACCTACGAGGTTACCTTAGCCAACGCCTTCACCTCCAGCCACTTCGAAAAGTAGTCCACCATGACTAACATGAATTTCCTTTGGCCACTTTCTTTGGGAAAGGGGCCCACCAGATCTAGTCCCCATATAGTGAATGACCAGGGAGCTGTGATGGTCCGCAACCTCTAGGCCGGAAGGAGCTGAAGGGGGGCGAATTCCTGGCACTTTGACACTTTTTCGTGAATTCCTCCGCATCTCTCCTGAGGGTAGGCCAAAAGTACCCCTGCCTCAGCACCCTCCCTTCTAAAGTCCGGCTCCCCGAGTGACTTCCACATTCTCGCGAGTGAATCTCCTGCAGAACTTGGGAACCTCCTCCTCTGACACACATCTGGCCAGCAGACCTGACAAGGTCTTGCGATATGAAACTCCCTCCTTCAGCAGGTAGTACGCTGATTTGTATCTGGTATGCTTCTTGTTGAGTTCCGTCACGGGTAACTGTCCTGATGCCAAAAAGGTGATGAAGGAGTCCATCCACGACCTCTGCTGGCATACTTCCATGAGTTCCCCTTCCTCTATAGACGGTCTGAAGAGTTCCGTCACTATTCCCCCGGCTCGAGGGCCATGCTTGGCGAGTTGGTCCGCCTGAGTGCTATCCTCCCTCGGGACATGCTGAATTGAGAAGCTTCGGAACTGCCCTATAATGTCCTTGACCTTTCCTAGATATAACTGGAGGGTGGGCTCCCTTGCCTCAAACTCCCCTTTGATCTGGCCTGCCACCACCATGGAGTCTGTCGAGGCCTCAATGTCTTGTATGCCCAGCTCCCGGGCTAGCCTGAGTCCCGCAATGACCGCCTCATATTCCGCTTGGTTGTTGGTGATTGCGAAATGAATCTTCAAGGCCTACTCAATCTATGTCCCCTCCGGGCTGATCAAGATCATCCCTCCCCCAAAGGAATTTCTTCCCGACGCTCCATCCACTAACATCTTCCAGGTTGCCCGAGGGGACGCCTCCGTCTCCTGGACCTCAACTACATAGTCCACCAGGAAATCGGCCACCGCCTGTGCCTTTATGGCGAGCCGAGGAACGAAGACGAGGTCGAATTCACTGAGCTCTATTTACCATTTTGCTAGCCTCCCAGAATGCTCCACCCCCTCCAAGATGCGACGGAGGGGGTGATCTGTTACCACTTGTATGGAGTGAGCCTGAAAATACGGCCTATGCTTTCGGGCCAAGATGATGAGGGCAAATGGTAACTTCTCAAGAATGGGGTACCCGAGCTCCGCTTTCTTCAGGACCCTGCTCACGTAATAGATCGGAAATTGTTTCCTCCCTTCTTCTCGCACAAGAACCGAGCTCACCGCCATAGTCCCTACCCCCAAATATAAAAACAAGATCTCTGCTTCCCTTGGTCCCTGGAGTAAGGGCGTCTGGGTAAGCTGTCGTTTTATTGCATGGAAAGCTGTCTCACATTCTGAGGTCCACTCGAATCTTTTGCCTCCTTGCAGCATTCGGAAGAAAGGCAAGCACCTCTCCCCGGCTCGAGAGAGGAACCTGCTCAGCCCGGCCAACTTGCCTGTGAGACGGTGGACCTCCTTAGCATTCCTAGGGGACTCCAATTCTAGGATTGCTCTTACTTTTTCAGGGTTGGGTTCCACTCTAGATGGAGTGAGAAGATGTCCCTGGAACCTTCCCCTGCTGGCACCAAAAACACATTTCAGGGGGTTGAGTCTCATCTTATACTCCCTTAGGGTTTCAAAGGTCTCCTCCGGATCTAGGACATGAGCTTCGAGGTCCTTGCTTTTGATCATCAAGTCATCCACGTACACCTCGAGGTTCCCCCCTCTCTGTTCTCGGAAGATCCGATCCATCATTCTTTGATAGGTTGCTCCCACATTTTTCAAACCGAAAGGCATTATATTAAAACAGAAGCATCCATCCTCCGTGATGAAGGTGACATCCTTAACGTCCGGGGGATGCATGCGTATTTGATGATATCCTGAAAATGCATCCAAGAAACTCATAAAGGGGAAACCGACGGCTGAGTCAACCAGCGCGTCGATTCGGGGCAGCGGGTAACAATCCTTGGGGCATGCTTTATTTAAAAGAGAAAAATCCACACACATTCTCCACCTACCCTCCCGTTTTTTGACCATTACAACATTACTAACCCACCCCGGATACTTACAGGCGGACACAAACCCCGCCTTAAGCAATTTTTCCACTTCCTCTCTAATAGGTCCGGCCATCTTGGAGGCGATGACCCTCTTCTTCTGTTGTATGGGGCGAGTGTTGGGATCGAGATTGAGGCGGTGACAGGCGACGTCTGCATCGACCCCTGGCATGTCCGCGGCACTCCATGCGAAGACGTCAATATTTTTCTGCACGCAGGTCCTGATCTTCTCACGGTCTTCCGGGCTGAGCTCGCCACTGATTTTTATCTTTTCCTTTCGGCCTTCCTTGGTGTGGATCTCTACCTCGAGGACCTCCACGACCGCTTTCAGCCTTGATGGCTCTTCCTCCCCTTCCTGCTCTGCCTGCGCCTCCTGCTCCTTGGCTTCGCCTTCCACATTGGCCATCATTATCTCCTCCCCCGACTTCTCTGTCTCCCACTTGCTTGCATCCTCCTCTTCCTGTCGTGAGGCCCTTCTCTTTTCTGGTCGGGCCCCCTCCCCGGGCGACCCTCCCGCTTCTTCCATCTGCCTTTTCTCTCTCCTCCCTACCTCTTCCTTTGGCTCCTTTTTCTCTGCCGTCTCCATCTCTTCGCCCTCCTTTCTAGCCACTTCCAGCCTCTCCACCATGTCCTAGTTCCTCACCATTTCTCCCTCTCCTTCAGCTCTTTCTTTCTCCGTTTCTTCTACCATCACAATCTCCCCGAACTCCTCTCCCGCCATTTCTAGCTCCCCCGCAATGCCTCCCACCATTACTACTCCTTCTTCTCTTCCAGCATCCTCCTCCTCTCTTTGCTATTCCCCACCTCCCTGTCCTTGTTGTAATTGCTCCATCCACTTTCCCAACTCCTCGGCATCTCCCTGCTAGGAGATGGTGTTCACTGCCATCACGTAGCATTCCCTAGCAGCCTTTGGATCCCCCCGTACCCTGATTTGGGTACCTCCTGAATTCAGCTTCAAGCACTGGTGGAACGACGACGGAACGCATCTGAAAGCGCTGATTAAGGGGTGCCCAAATATAGTGTTGTAACTACTAGGGGCATCCACTATGACAAAGAGGCAATTCCGGGACAGCCCTCCCAGGGTCACCTGAAGCCCCACTCCCCCCTCGACTTCTTTCCTCTCCGCTGAGAACCCAAACAGTGGTCCATCCGCCGCCAGCACCCTCCGGGCCTCCACCCTCTTTGCATTGAATGCTTTTTTGAAAATAACGTTCACTGAGCTCCCATTGTCTACTAGGATCTGCGACACCGTGAAGTTCTCGATGGCGGTCCGTATCACCAGCGCTTCACAAAAGGGATCCTCATGGTCCGGCATGTCTTTCCTCGAAAAGGTAATCTTTTCATCTGGGGGAGGGGATTGTGACGTCGAGGCGACGCTTCGGCGGTACATAGTGTGAAAGCTCGCCTTTCGGGCCGCCTCTATCCCCACCCCCCATTGATCACTCCAATCCCCCCCACGATCCCCTTCATCCGTTTGATCTACACATCGATCCTCTTCTCCTGTACATGTTACTTCCTCTATCCGCACCGACCTTTGATGTTCTCCTGCCCCTCGAGTTCTCCTTATCTCCAAGAAATCTGGGCAGGTAGCCGTTGCGTGACCTTCCTCCTCGTGGAAGTCACAATATGGCAGCGCCACCTCCCCCCCTTGCCTTCCTTCCTGAGGGTTCCTCCGTCTCCCTACTCCTGCTCCTCTTCCTCTCTCCCAGCCCCTTCCTCTGCCTCGGCCGATGGCCATGGCCTGCTGTGGAGGGGGCAGCGGTGGTCTATGTCCATACCCCCACCCCTGATGGTGAAATCTTCCTGGTCCTCCTTATTGGTTCCTCCCCCTTGGGGAAATCCTCTACTTTGTCCTGGGGCAGGGCCTCCCTGTGGTCTCCACCCCAGCTCCGGGTACGCCGGCGCCCTTGGCTCCTCTCTTCTCCTTGCCTCCCGTTGTTCCCACCAGACTCCCTCGACTCCACCTCAGTAAGCCTTGCCAACTTCTTCGCAAAAGCTGGGTTTGCCGCCTCCATCGCTATTTCCTTTGCCGCCTTCTCCATCAAGCCCTCAAAGGACAGTGGCGCCTTCCGGGTGAGGCTCATCTTGAAGAATCCTTCCCGCAGTCCCACAACAAAGGCCATCTGGAGGGCAAACCCCGACACCTTCTGTATATCCAAAACCTCTTCTTGGAACCTATCCATGTAGTGAGCCAGCGACTCATCCGCCTTCTGCTTAATCAAAAAGATCGACTCTGGGTTCTTCTTCCTCTTCTTAGATGTGGAGAACCGGAGTTGGAAACTCCTACTTAAGTCCTCGAAGCAGTATATCGAGCCTGCCAGGAGTTGATGGAACCAGTCCCTGGCCTTGTCCTTTAGAGTGATCGCAAAAAGGCGGCACTTAAACGCGTCCGTCATGGGTCTGATCGAGACAGCATCTTCGAACCATTGCAAGTGATGGAGGGGATCATCCTTCCCTACATAGTAGTTCATCTCGGGCTCTCGGAAGCCCTCCGGGACGGGAGCGGACAGGATTAGCTCGCAAAAAGGGGACCCTCTCGCCTCCGGTCTCACCACCCCTACTCGCGCGATGACCTCTCCTGGCGAGATGGCACTCGCCGGGCTGGGGAACAGCTCCCTTCCCGCCATGTCTCTCCCGCTCCCCTCCGCCATCACCTCCTTTCCCGGCCTTCTCCCCGGGGCATCCTCTCCTATTTGTGCCGAGACGAGTTATTCCTGAGTCGCGAGAGCTGGCACTTGAGGTAGTGGAGTTGAACAATCTCCCTGCCGCGATATCCCTTGCAGTAGATCCATGATCCCCTTGATTGAAGCCATAAACTCCGCTCTTACCACAAATTCCCCCGGGTTATCCGCCTCCACTCCTTCTCCTTCTCCGTGATCTCCCGCTATGTGGTTGCTCAAAGTTCTTCTCTGAGGGCTGCGGTCCATGCTCACCGCACCATAAATATTGGAACTAGCTTTCTGATCCCTCCTAAAGTTCGAAACAGGATGCAGCCCACACGTACTCTCCCTGCGCTACCCTCCTAACGAGAGTCAGTTACCTAAAAACAGACCGAGGGGGCCCATCTTGGAGGTCCCACCTCTTACCCGGAAGAACTGGAAGTCTTCCCCTCCCTAGCCAGAGCTGAGTTAGGTGCCTGTGAGGAAGAATAGTGGAAAGGTTCCGAAAACCCCCCTTTCCCAGGCACCTTATCGGTCTATTTATAGGCCTCTGAATCTGCTTTGAAAATAACACTTCTGAGTTAACCTGAAATGACCAAAACACCCTGGACAGTGTCTGCGAACAGCCAAACTCCGCTGTTCTGGAGAGCTATATGCAGACCTCCGGGGGTAAAAATGTAAAATTACCTGGGGTATAAAGGTAAAAAACCCCTCTTGGGGGTAAAAAGGTAAAGACACCTCTTTCTACATGTGGCGAGTGGGGAAGGATCCGTTAGGCCTAGAGAGGTCTCGCCTGGTGGGCCATCTCACCCCCACCTGGAGGTCTCGCCTAAAGAGGTCTCGCCTTAATCCGTGGGCTACCCATTCCTCTCGCCTCTTGTGGGTAGGCCTCCTCCAATCTTGCCAGTCCTCCTTCCTCGCTTGCTGGGTCACCTTTCGCGAGCCCAAGGTTGTACAATTAGGATAATCTCAAATCCGGGCTGAGGTCTGAATACGATAGTTGTAGCCCATGGAAAGGCCTTTCCATTGAGGGGCTACACATCTTCACCGGATTCTTGTAGCTTCGAGAATCTCCGGTTAAAGTTGCAATCCAGATTTACTCTGCATCTAAATTCTGGGCTATATATAATATGGATTTGGATTCGGCGGAATTAATATTGCTTGCAACTTGGCTTGGATGAACTCTTTATGGTTAAACATTTTAGTTGCATGATTGATGAAGCTTGTTAATCAGATTTCATATAATTAAATTGGGAAGCAAGCTTATTTAAATAAATTGACTTGATAGAAATTGATAGAGTGTTACTTATGCGCATCATGTTTATAATATGTCGTTACCATTTGGAAAGAGTGATAGATCTTTATATGCGCATCATGTTATATTATGTTGTTATCATTTGGAAGGTCATGTAGAGGCATAAATTATGGCCATGAGTATGTTTGACTAATGGAATGGGTATAGTAGTCCAATACTTAGAGTGTCGTCTCCATACGGGTAGTATTGTAAAAGGATGTAAGTGTGGTGTTGACCGTCACTTGTTTGGTTTGTGTTGTGATAGAGTATGGATGTATGGTTGGGTTGTGTCCTCGTGCCTTCTTCCGAGGCCCCTCCCATGCCACGGTGGTGTGAAGTTGCATGAGGTGTGAGTCGACACGCGGTGTCATAATCTTGGGTTAAGGATAGTGTGGCAGGTCTACGGGCTTGCCGATCATCACAGCGACGGGAGTTAACAGTTAGACTTTAGGCGGTTGGGCTTGGTCCTCGGTGTTCATGTCCCAGGGCTCCTTCCGTGCCAAGTGAGCGGTTGGGCTGTGTCCTCGTGCTTACTTCCGAGGCCCCTTCCGGGTCACACAAGGACAGTTCGGGCTGTGTTCTTGGCGCACATCTACCCAAGACCCCGCTGGGCCATAGTACGCATGGGCTCCACTGTTGTGTTCTTAGCGTTGAGGCATACAGAGGCCTAGGTGAAGTAGTGTGGATACCCGCCTAGTAGTAGAAGTGCCTGTTCTACTGTCACCGCCTGGCCACGGCAGCTGATGCCTGAGAGGTTAGCTACCTGCTCGAAAAGTGGTAACTATAGTCTGTGTCGACATAGCAATTGCATGTGTGTGATCATGGGTGGGTTATTGCATAGCATACATAGCATTTCATAACATTGCACAACACGATCCTCATCGTATAAGTTTATATGGGAACTCTTATACTATGAGTTACTTTTATGTAACCCTATCCTTAACTTATAAGTTTGTATGAGCATTCTTATAAGTTAAGTTACTTTCATGTTGTTTCTTATACCTGTTAGTTTGCTATTGCTCTCAAATATTTGCTAGATTATAATACTGTTACTCTTACCTTATTGGCACCTGCTTGTTCCCTTTTTTGCTTATTATATATTGTACTCTTGTTCCTTTTCTCCGCCCGGTGCCGAGGAGTCGCCGCGGGGGCGGATGTGAAACCACTTAGTCGTTTCGACTAACGGTTGCTACGTCTTCCTTTTTAGGAGGTCACACCGTAGGTAGAGCAGCTGCAGACTACGCAGCAGGACACCCAGGCCAGGACGACAGGGCCTGAAGTGACGGTGCCATCGATACCGTCGGTTACGGATGTTAGTATTTTGATACTCTGATGTAGCCAGTTTGGGCAATGTTTAGATGTACTGTGATATATTGTAGAAGCATGTTTTAGCTTCTCCTTTATTGATGTATTTGGACTTTATTACATAGTGTGTATTTGACTTCTCTTGCTTATTATATTTGGTTGGGTTGGCATGTTCTATTGATATTGTTGTAGTCGGCGGAATAGGAGTCTTGTGGTACAGGTTGGCCCGTGTGCTAATGCTACAGCATGACGGCTGTTCCGGGCATAAGATCCCCCCTTTGTGCCGTGTTTTGAGACCCGGGAGGGGGGTGGGGTGCTCTTACATAGAGGAGGAGTTGAAGCTACGGATATAGGAGCTATCCATTTGTATTGCGGCCTGATGATCAAGGGAGATGGGCTCCTAAAGATTAGCGGGTAGAGGCATCAATCCTCTTGTATTTTTCTCTAATCATCATTAGCGGTCTTAGAAGTAGAGAACACCAATTTCTTGGTGTGGATCGGTCAGCTTGTTTAACCGCTCGGTTGTTGCAGTCAAAAAAATTATATTCACTAGATTGCTTGTTGTATTTTAGTCCCACATCGTCTTTTATATTTTCTTTCTTTCTCTTCTCCCTATAAATAAGGAGTCATACCCGTGTAACTTAATTTTTTGTAGAATGAAAAGTTTTTTATTTAGATTTTTTCACATGATATCAGAGCTCACCCAATCCTTGCAGACTCCAGTTTTTTACCCGCCTACCTTGCTCTATTCTCCTAACAGACTCCTGTTTTCTAACCGCCTGCCTCACACTTTTGTGATCCATGTGGACTAAGTTTTTTTAAATGCTTGCTTCACTCTTCTGTGATTTCTGCGGAGTCCAGTTATTAACTGCTCGTTGAGCTCTCTGAAAGTCTTTCTAAGGATAGCTAAACACTTAGAGGGGGTGAATAGGTTTTTTTATTGATCTTTTAAATCTTTTTAGAATATAGCTTGTTGTGTTGTTGTTGTTTTAGTAGCTTTCAAGAATCATAAATAACACACAAGAAATTTATAGTGGCTCTCCTATATAGGGTACATCCACTTTCCCCCTTCACCTACCAAGTATTGAACTATATTCGGCCAACTCCTCCAAAACTCAGATCAACAGATCATACAGCTCAAATCCGTCCCTGGATCTTACACCTCGGAGTGACTTCCACTCCTACAACTGAGATTGCTCACAATCCTACCTCAAATATAGAACCAGGTCTCTTTCTTCTGGCTCAAAAACAAGCCCCACCTCAACCATTAGAACAAAGGCGTATCTCAGTGATAACAACAGGTCTCCTACCTCAGGCTCACAAGTAAGCCTTACCTCTGCTTTATAACACATACCTACCTCAGATTATCCCTCAGAATCCTACCTCAGACTTTTAGAAAAAGTTCTATACTCATACCTCACAAAGATCTTACAACAGAGAATTTAAAACTTTGAATACAATGACTCAATAGAAAAAAAAACTATGGAGCCTTCTTCTTTGGTTGTATCACCAGACAGCCCTTCTTCAACACAACTACAGGAAATTGATGCTTCAGATTTGATTCAGCATGTACTATGTTGAACTCTTGCAGAGGTCTTCTTCTTCAGGCTTGAGAAAGATAGTTGTGAAGAACATCAGACTTAAGGACAAGGAGAAAATTAGATATGCACTGCTGGCGGTGACTTTTGATAAATTGGGTTTATAATGTTTTTCCAAAAGTTCTTGTTATGGTCACACACCCTTTTCTTTTATACCTTGGCATTAGCAACGTCTATATCCCATTTCAGAAGATGGCTTGTCTGGCTTTAATGGTTGAATTATCTCTAGATTGCGTGTCAGAGAATTTTGGTGATTTTCATCTTTTATAGCGTAATCTGCATCGATTTGAATTATGAATGATGTCAACAGACTTGACTAGATGCCAATTGACTTAGAATATTTTTACTGATCTTCGGTAGAGGAACTGAGTGTTGGAGGAAACATTACTTAGTCAAATACTTGAGCTCTGATGAGGCGTTGTGAGATAACACTTAACTTAGTTATTTCTTCTTAGGCATTAAGTGATCCCTTATGTCTCAACGAATTAGTACTTTGACAATCTCTTTAGCTTTACTGATCAAGCGTTGTGTGAATGGCATTCACTCGATGCATTAATACTTGGACAATTTCTGCTTTACTATTGGGGAATTGAGTGAATGACCTTCACTCGACGCATTGATACTTGGACAACATTTACTGATGAGGCATTAAGTGATTTACTTATACTCTAAGCATTTGTACATGGACAACTTTTACTTATGAAGTGTCGAGTGAATGACCTTTACTCGACACATTTGTACATGGATAATTTTTACTGATGAGGCATTGAGTGAATGACCTTCACTCGATGCCTTTGCACTCAGACAATATTTCTGCTTCTCCAATGAGGGTTTGAGTGTATGTCATACAGTTAGCGCTTTTAGGCCTTTGCGTTAAGTTATGTGTAATGACTCAACGCTTTTGTACTTAGGAAAATATTTGTCTCTTGTGGTATGCTGACTTCTGTGCAGCTGAATGTATGATATTCTCAGGCATTCTAATCAATCAAACACTAACACCCAGCACATGTTAACTCGGAGATATATCAAATACATGTTTGTGTATATTATTGACTTGTGGGGCATTTTCAAATCTTGGACATTATGATCAATGTTCCCAACAATCTCCTCCTATTTGAAAAAGTCAAAATCCTAGTCAATTATATACACCATTTCACAATAGGTAACATTTCATAGTTAAAGAAACATAATTACTCATACAAAAAATTTCAGGCATCTCAAATAAGATTAATAATAGAGTTTTTATAATGCGTGCCTACAATAACAATTCCACATTCAAATGCGCTAAGGAACATCTAACTTAAAACATTGTTAAGTTCCAGGTTCCTTGATTACAATGCCCCCCACACCCAAATTTCTTTGCAGCCTTCTCTATAGCCTCATTTTCCTACCTTTGTCTTTCAAATTAGTTATAGGGCTTTGGATGATATCTGCAAGACTCCTGAGCATCCACAAGTACAATTCCAGCAAGCTTATCTTTTTTGAATTTTCTCCTGATCTCTTCTTGCTTTTCATGATTTACCCATTCCAGATAGTTATATAGTTTCCCTCTTTCATAATTGTTCTCTTTTATTTTATTCCAAGCAGAGAGAATTATTATTCTGGAGGGTGGTCTCCATTGCGCAAAGTCTAGCCTTGCTTCCATTTCTTCTTTTGCCACTTCTTCCTCAGTCTTACATCCTCTTCATCATCAGCAACCTCTTTGCCCTTTGATTTATGTCGAGGAGAGGGGATGTTTTCATCTTCATCAATAATAACTTAAGCTTCAACCTCTGGATTTTTTATTATTAGGAATAGCAGGCTCATCATATAGGATAGGGTCTAGGACCAATGCTTCCCTGACTACCTTTGATGTCCAGATTACATGGTCTCCACTGGCTCTTATCATTGACCTGTCCACCTTTATGACTTCTTCAGAAATCAGATTGCTTAGGTTGTCTTTGGAGGAGGTTATCTTGTTAACCAAGTGATTGACACCAGCTGTGACATGATTCTAGACTTCCACCATATGGTCATCCAAGATTTGAGTGCAAGAATCCATTCTCCTTTCCAGGCCTATCATGTGCTCTTCCATGTTGGTTTTTGTTACATTATGAACCATTTCCTTGTTTTGGGAGGTAGTAAACTGGTTTTGTTTGATATCATTTTTCCTCTCTTTAATCTGGTTAATTTGAAGTGAAGCATAATCTACAACTAGAGCAGCTCTCATGAAGAAATTGAATGTGTTTTTTTTTCAGCTGGTTAACTTCAAATCTGATGGAGGTAATTTCAGTAGAGAGATCCTTCTTCAGTTCTTTGATTGAATCATCCATATACATCTCAATCTTTCTTCTTTGCTCATCAAAGAGTCCTCTAAGCTGGGACATGAAAGAGGTGGGAATTTCATCAGTCATCTGAGCAGATTCATGTCTTTCCCTTAAGTCTCTCCCCATCTGAGAGTCAGCCATTTTATATTCAAAAGAGTGCTCAAGAGTGTGAGCAACAGGGATAGTCTCTACTTTCTCATGTTCCTTAGCAAGATATATGATATTATCTCCTCTATTGTCCTTTTCAGATATTTCTCCCACAATTCTATCTTCTTGAGCGGGGAGCTTATGATGAGTCTCCCCATCAGTATCAGCACTAATTCGTTGAGATCCCCCTTAGTATCTCCACTAATTGTGTTGAGCTCCCCATCAATATGATCATCCATTTCTAATATTACCATCTCCCCCACAGTATGATCATCTTTTTCTGGTATCTCTCCCATAGTTTCGGCAGAAATCCTATCTGCAACAGTTGTCACTAGATCTTTAATATTTGCCATAACTATGTCCCCTATGAGACACTTCCTTTGTGACATCCTTGTCAATAAGCTTAAATGAAATTGGGACTTGAGCACTCACATCCCTTCTTTTAGAATCACTTGAGCTGGATAAGTGAGGGTTTTGGGGCACAATACTCTTACTGTTTGAGGAGCTACTGCTTGTGCTTTCTTCTGCAACTGTTTCCGCTTCTTTTTTTCTTTTTCTTTTTAGGTTGCTGAGGGTGTTTGATCAACACCCTATCCGATCTATCAATCATTTTGATGTCCATTCTCCAAATGTGTTGGATTTTTGCTCCTAGCCTTATATTTAGAATTCCTAGAATAATGTTGAGGAGGTACAGAAACAGGATTCTACCCATGTTGAGCTCAGAAATGCACTCAATCACTCTATCAAACAACATCTTGCCCCAGTTAGTTTTCTTGGAAAGTATCACTCTACTCATTAATTCAAACATTTTTCTTGAAATCTTGTCATGAGATTCAGTCTTGCATATCAAGTATTTGCCAATGATATCAGCCAAGAACTTACCCTTCAAGTTCATGACTTTCCTCATTATAGATCCAGTGGTATGTTTGTAAAGACAACAAAATTTGAAGGCAGACGTTACATCATCTTGAAATATCTCATCTTCCACTTCACTAGGACTGAGCTTGGGTTACTTCAATGCCTTGCTTAACCTTCTTGTAGTAATCTTAATCCTTTTTCCATTAATGAAGGTGTTGATCTTGGTGTAGGATGAATCTACTTTAGCATTTGTGAACAGTTCAAGTACTTTTCTCTTCCAAATAGTACAGGGCTCTAACAGTAGAAATTCTAGGTCGGCAACTGTTAGAAGATGAATAAGTGATTGAATTTCTTTTAGAGTATCTTTGAATCCATTTCGCACCAGTTCAGATCCATCAAAAAAGAATTCAACACCTTTGGGATGCATTGAATCAGAGAAATTGAGTGAGGAGGAGAAAACGGTGCTAGAAATATAGAGCAAAGACAAAGAATTTCAAAAGAGCAATGGAATGATGGAGTTTATTCTAGGCACATTTTCTATTTATAGCTTACCCTATTCGAGAAAGTGGAAAGGAGGGTACCTTGTCGTGATTTACATTTTTGTTGGATGGTTGTGATTCAACTTGATAAATTTGATACTTTACGACCCGTCAGAATATTTTCGTCGAGTTCACACGACGCCATGAGTCCTCACTCGGCGTCATCACTCCTCACTTGATTTCAAGGCTTCATACTCCACGCCAACACCCCTTAGTCGATGCAAACACAGGAATGTACACTAATCCTAGGGTACCAAAGTCCCAGATCTGGTGTGCCCTTAAGATATCCCAAAATCCTCTTGGCAGCTGAGTAGTGTGATTCTTTAGGCCAAGCCTGGTACATATCACAAATACATATAGCAAACATGTTGTCTAGTCTACTAGCAGTTGAGTACAGGAGAGAGCCAATTATTTCCCCATATAAGGTTTCATAAATTGGTTGGTCATTCTTATCCTTGTCTAGGGATATACTTGATCCCATAAGAATTTTCAGTATGGAGGCACTTTATAACACCCCCATCTATCATAAAGAATATAATAGAAGGTCGGGTCAGTGCCCCACGCCATATTCTACGGATAGTCAATGGAGTTATAATTAAAACCAAGATACACACGTGTCCTAACTAAGAGTTTCATTCTAACAAAAATATTTAAAATTTACTTAGAACCCAAACACAGGAATGTACACTAATCCACAATAGTAATGATCAACAAAATACACAAAGTGGTTTGGCCTTAAGGCCTTACGGCTGTTATCTTCACAATAGTATATTACATACATTGGCATATAGGTCGGCCACACATAAAATAGTACAAGATTCAGCTTTGGGCCTATGAGGGCCGACATAGCTCAATAGGGCCTCAGTAGCTACTTCCTATTAAGCTCTCCAGCACCTGCATAGGGACAATCCAACAAGAGGTGGTAAATAAGGCAATAGTCAGTTTTAGCTGACCAAATTATAATGACCCCACCCATCATACGAGGCGGTGGTGTTGCTTCCCTATAGGTACACAACATGTATATATATAATGGAATTAGAACATGCAATTTAAGCGCAATTCACCACAGATGTTGGCACGCACTGCCACATGCCCCATGCACTCAGGGCACATTTATGGTGTTTTGGACTTTCCCTGGCCCACCACCGTACATAATGATGGTTAAACATTTGTTTGAGCATTACTAGTCTTTCGGACCCGAAGCCTAAGACTCTCACATATGGCTATGACAAAGTCAAAGATGTTCTCCAAGATTCACTTCAGTGACTCATGTTGGATCTTACGATGCCCTTAGAGGGGGGGGGGGGTGAATAAGTGTTAATTAATTTTTCGTAAGCTAAACAAACTTTACTTGATGAATAAACAATATTAGTAGAAATTATGGAATGGAGACAAATTTTTCATAAGCAAACTTAAACACTTTAAAATATAGAAAAGATAACATAATAATAATTTATATCAAAAGTGCTAAAAGTGAACACAAGGTGTCACTATAGAGCTAGAGGCCAAGGCTTATGAAAAATACAATATACTTTTGTTTTCATCGGTCCTCCTACCGAGAATCGATAGGCTAAAGCGTATCTCTCCCTAGATCTTGCTACTAGCCTCCCCTAGATCTACCTTAATCCAGACACTACATACAAGACAACGATTTCTCCCTAAGCCACACAAGGACTTGGATGCCATACACAAGGTAGAGATTTTCCCCTAAGCCACACAAGGACTAAGACGTAACGCACAAGGCGGCGATTTCCCCTAAGCCACGCAAGGACTTAGACGCCACACATAAGGTGGCGATTTCTCCTCTTGATTACAATAGGTTTCAATAGGAATAAGAACAAAACAAATTGAAAATTTCTGAATAAAAACTCCCTTCAAACAAAGTGCTGAAAATGACGAAGAATCCTAGCCAGGGTTGCTTTGAATGATGTGTATGTGCCGTCAATCTTTTGCGCTTCAGCCTTCTTGAGAGTCCGTAGTAAATCTGGAATCTGGAGCACTCTTGTTGGTCTAAACAGGAAGGTGTACTCCAGGTAATTAAAATTCATGATCTCCTCAGAAAATTGAATTCCTTTTTATACTTTGGAGATATTGCTTGGCGATACTGGTATTGCCACCTGCCGATATCGGTAATGGCTGCTACGTGTCCACAAACTCCTTATTTTCGCATCGCATATCTGTCGATCATCGAACGTGCAATGTCGCCTGGTGACACTGGGTATCGCCACCTAGCGATAGCGATAACGGATCCAATGTGACCCACAAACTCCAATTTTTTGCATTTGAAGATTCGTCAAATGCAATTCATCGATCATCGAACGCAGATTCGTTGATCGTCACTGTCGCCTACCAGTGATACTCAATATCGCCTGGCGATATCTCCTACACTCATCTGTTCTGACCCGAATCATCACCCAAAAGCCATTATAGTTAGACTGTGATATCTGCACATCATAAACACCCAAAGATCAAATACATACAAAATTTGTTATTAGCAAACCAAAGAAGCGTGGAACGCATGCTCCAGCAATCTTCCCCTTTTGATAATAACAAATCCACTGAGAAAGAAATCATGAATGAGCTAAGAAGTGTTTAAAACAATGAGTACTATGAGTAACAAGACTAAGCATTTGTAAGTGCACAAATGTCTCTTGGATGAAACACTCCCCCTACAGGTATACTCCCCCTAAATCTAAGCATTGTTTTTAATTTCAATTTCCTTTGTAAATAACATTGAATTCTTAGAGTATGAATGATTTACTTAGTAAATTCTCCCCCTTTGGTATTGTCAAAAGAGATAGTAGCGTGGTGCGAAAGCTTAAGAGGAAAAAACACAAAGGAGAAATGAATGTATAGAGCATGTGAATTAATGTATAGTAAAGAAGTAAAGGAGTAAACACGAACAGGGGCAACGTTTATCCATCCATATCACAGACACATACACCGATGAAGACTATATTGGAAACATTTTCGATCCAATTTTCATAAGAAGAAATTTTATAGAAGATAATGTGGTGTACATGTGATAAATTGAAGAAAAACACATATGAGAGGTCTTATGACTACATGAACACGTGGAATGTAAAAAAATAGCATAACATAAAGGTATGCATGATTAGCTGTGCCTGTACACAGGAATTCAGAGAACATATAAATAGAATATCCAGAAATAGAGTTGTACAAGACACTTTACAATTCTTTTCAAAGGTGCTCAGCCGCACAATACTTATTAAGACTTATCAGGAGTGTAAGTAGTGCTTGGTGGAGGTTCCATGTCAGCCCCTTTTTATTTTAATTTTGAAAGACATCAACAAAGGTGTTGAATTTTTGTGTTTGGAATTTTTTTAAACATGTTTTGTTTGGCATGACTAAGGAGTCTGAATTCACTTGTGAGCATACAGGATCATCAAATATGAGCGGTGTAAGGAATAAACTATGCTAAAGCATTAGCGGCAGAATTCAATTCAAGTGGTTATGGTAGAACATTCACAATTCACATATGTAGTAAGGTGAATCCATATGAAGGTTTTCACAAGTGTGAGTGAAAGAAGATTATCAGAACTAAAACATTTCTTATACTTAGAGCCATGTGGAAACAATTTCACAAGTATATAAACGCTAGGACTTATGTATGTAAAAAGGATATGTGATGGTTGAATAATTGAACTATCCTGCTGGGAACCCAAAATCAAAGAATATACAGTAAACCATGCCTAATCATAAAAAATTAAAGAAAAATTAGAGTAAAAGTTAATTTTCACGGTCGCCTGACGATACTGGATATCGGGAATTGGCGAGAGTGTGAAAATATAGGATTGATCATGGTCAAAGGCATCAGATCCATCATTTTTTCCTGAAGACTGGTCGCAGTAGACGAAGTGGACGATAGCAAAAAACTTGGATCAAGGTAAGGGTCATGGATTTTTATTTAATTCCTTAGAATTTGTAGATCTATTATAGGGTATGTCATTGAACTCTTGAATGAAAAAGTTTCCAAGTTTTGAAATAGGATTGATCATGGTTAGGGTTTCCAAGTTTTAAGACTTGCATTTTTGAAGGAAAAGACTAGAAATCAATATGTGTAGGGAAATGTTTACATAGCTTTAAAAATTTGAAAAGTCTAAATTCGGATCTATTATTCATGAGGTATGGTTTTAGGGAAGAAGGTGTAGTGAAGAAGATACTGAATAGTGTGTTGAGGAAATATGTCATAATTAGTCATTATAGAATTTGGGAAATAAGAAACTTGTAAGAATGTTAGATTAGGTATATAAAATAGAGGAAAATCTAGATCTGGAGTCGGAAAGTGGATGAGATCAATTTCCACTATCGCCGGGAGACCACAGGTGTCGTCGGCTGGCAATACTAAAAAAATTTGTTTTGTTTTTTTTTTGTGTTTGCTTTTTTTAAAATAAAAAACTTTTATCTTTGACAATGGCATTCGGCTCTAAATCCCGCAGAAGTACAGGATTGATTGATATTCCTCCTACCAAAAATTTCCTGGGATAGAAAATGCTAACATAGGGATTGGACGAGTGATCAAATTCAATCACGTCCATCATGCACACATTCACGACCTGTTAGCAATGGCTCGAATAATGTCTATCATTATCCCGGATACATTTTCATCTGTATTAATTAGGGAGTTCTATAATTATCCAAAAGATCCTCGATTCACGGAATTAAATGGTGGAGTACTATCAAAGATTCAAGGACAGATAGTAGAGATAACCCATTATGATCTCAGAGAGGAATTTGGGTTAATAGAACATGAAAATAGCATTGATTTAGTAGAGAATTATTGAATGGATAGAGACTGGACACTCATGAACATGGTTTTGCATGGAAATTACATCAAAACTCTTATTCAATCTATGCCCTCTCTCACTGAGGATGCACGACTAGTGCAAGATATACTGAGGCACATTATTTTACTTAAGTCCGGTGATACGCAGAAGAAAACGGCTCAATTTAGCTATGTCACATATATGATCTTGGAGCGGGAGCCGTTCGATATGACAGACTTTATCCTATCGATAATACACTATGCATAAAGTCTAAAGAGTCCTACTTGGAAAAATTAAAAACATTACAACTTGGAGCTGTTATCCAACGTATTTTACATAATAAATACACTTGGATAGATCTGGATTTATATTTCAATGATTGTTTGCCTTCAATATTTGTTATGAGTGGAACACCTTTCATCGTGAAAGATAGGGGATATATCTTAACTTCAAATAGTTAGAGTTATATCTATATTCTAAGAGAAGAAAATAACAGCACAAAAGTAAAGCAAAGAAAATAAGTAACCAGAAGACACAAGGATTATAGTGGTTCCCCAACCTGGGTACATCCACTCTTCTACCACCCTGGTAGGAATCCACTCAGATTTTTGATCAGGTGTCTGACACCAATGAGCTTTTGATCAGGTGCTCAAAAACCAAACCTCAAGTCTTTTGGGCAGGTGATTTGTAACCAGGGGTTAACTTTTGAAGGGAGTTATAACCCTTTATACAATGGGGGGATGAGATATGATGTTGTCTTCTCTTTCTCCATGTACAACTGAGAAGACTTGTGTGGATATAATGTTAGCAAAAGGGCCCCCCCTGAGATGTTGAATGGTTCAGGAAGATGGAGCTTTACTTCAGGGTGATAGGCCTTTAGATTAATGATGTCTCCAGCAAGCTTCTTAGACTGATATTGATTGTGTGTCTCTTTTGAAGCCTGGAGCATATGAAGAACTCTGTGTATATTGATTGATGTAGAGTTTCTCTTCTTCTAATTACTGAAAAGCCTTCACTGTGTTCTTGTTCACTGTCTTGTTATTATTTGCTGCAGTGCTCTATATCTTGTTCTTATATTTCTGTCTGTCTATATGATCTCTGGTTTTTCTGTAAATCTCTTATATCTGTATCAAACATCTGGATTCATTAATCTTGAAGACGACAGAAGCATTCCCGAGAGAGAAAATACCTTGGGAATTAATCCTGACTTAATCTTCTATAACTGCCCCATTTAATGTTGCCTTTGAACGACTATTTCCATTTAGGAATGTTCAACATTAAATATTTTAACTGTAATTAATCCTTAGTTTAATCTTCCAACTGTAAATAAATAATCTTGCATATTGACTGTAATTAATTCTACCAACTGTAACTGATTGGGCAGAATTCGTCGACCTGAGCTTGTTGTCGTCGAGCTAAGTCAACAGTTCTTCTTTAGCTTCTAGTGTCGACACAACTTTTGTGGAATGTGTCGACACAAGTCCTGTGTGTCGACACAATTGCTGTTGGTATCGAAAATGTTTGTGTCGACACAATTGGTGTTGATAGATGTTCTGAGTGTCGACACAAGTCTTCTGTATGTCGACACAATCTTTCTTCTTGTGTCGACATAGTTGGTGTCGACAGATGATCAGTGTGTCGACACAACTCCTTCTGGTGTCGACATAGCCTTGCTATATGGTGTCGATACAGTCTTGTTATCTGGTGTCGACACAATCTTTCTCAAGTGTCGATATAATCATTCTGGTGTCGACACAACCTGTCTGGTGTCGACACAGCCTTTCCAAAGTGTCGACACAATTGCTGTCTGGTGTCGACACAGACATTCTTTTGGTGTCGACACAATCTGGCTGAGTCTTTGGCAGACTGTTGAATGCTAGTCCATGTGAAGTTGATTGACTTGGCCTAGACTCTAGAACACAACCTAGACCCTGGCTATACATGATGGGTCAATTTAAACAAACCTAATAGTGATCCTTGCCCAAATCAGAACTAGGGTTCCAACAATCTCCCCCTATTTGGGTAAGGACACTATTTACATAAAAATAAATAAAAAATGCAAAGCAAAAACAATCTGCCAGAATTATAAGAATGTTCAGCAGATGTACATGGGTGCTTTTAAAAATAAAACAAAGTAAAATAAAACTAAAGCTACTACTGCATCCTGCCAAGCAATCAAATAATCTTCCTTAATAGCTTTTCCCTGCACACATTCCTTGCCCCAATCTGATTAGACTTTATAATCTGTTAGAATAATCAGTCTATCTACTGCTGTAGCCTTTCAAACAATTTCTCATTATACAACCACTGATATATCCTCTGTATTGGTTGTGACTGAAGCTTTTGATTACTATCAAATATCACTGCTTTATTGTGGTAAAGCATGACTTGTCCTGCAAGGAGAGGTTAGAGGTTCTGGACCCAGATTACCTTGGGTCATGGTTTTCTTTTATAATAATTAGAAATAAAAGAATATCCAGGTTGATTATGATAACCAAGTGGATGATATTTTCTAGGAGGGATTATCCATTCAGTAAAAGGACTTGAAAAATGTTGATTATGATTTTGAAATAAGTTAAAATTTCTGCTCTGAAATTTTGAGTTCGACGAATTAAGGTCATTTCATCGAACTGAGTTCGACGAATGGTATTGAGATCGTCGATCTCTGTTCGACGAAACATATTTATTTCGTCAAGCATAAATTCCTGACCAGTTAAGATTGAAATATTTGTTCATAGTTCGTCGAGCTCTATTCGACGAATGATGTTGTTTTCGTCGATCTCGGTTCGACGAATTATTTTGAACAAAAAATTTCTGAAGATTTGTAGTTTGATTTGGTAAAAATTCAGTTATTTTGTCTATGATCTCTAACTTTTCTTTTTTGTTAATTGATTCTAAATAACTTAGTTGTTCAAGAGCATTCTTCAGATCTTCTTTGAGTTTTATATTTTCAGAAGATACATTATTTAGTTTCTCTCTGAGAAGTTTTATTTCTTTTTCAGATTGAATCAAATCTTCACACAATAATTTAAAATCACTATTAAATTCCTCTGATGAAAGATCAAGGGTAGAGATTACCTGATCATCTTCTAATTCACATTCTGATTCTTCATCAGAGTCTGATTCTCAATCAAGGTTGCTGCAGGAAGTATTTATTTCCATCAGTCAAAATTCTTTTGCTCTTTTCTCTTCTTCATCTTCAGATGTACAAGATGAAGAGTAAGAGTCACTCTAGGTTTCAGCTTTAAGGTTGCTTTCTTTAGCTGATCCAGCAGCCATTGCTGTGAGGGAGTCCCACATGTCTTTTGCAGATGAACATTCAGCAACTTCTTGAAAAATGTCATCTGACATTGATTGTGCAAGAATGTTCATTGCTTGTGTATCAGCAATCTTCAGCCTTTTATGAGCATCTGTCCATTGAGATGATGGAACAACATTGGGAATTGATGTTTCCTGAGGTTGAGTTGGTCCTGTCAAAATGGAATTAAAAATATTTTCATCAATGGAGTTCATATAAAACCTAATCCTTTTCTTCCATAGTGCAAGCTTATCAAGATTGCACATATGAGGTCTGGTGCTTGAAAAATCTTCATTTTGTACCATGATAAACTCTAAAGATGTATAAGATCTATCAGATCGTTTTGGTTCAGTTGTTAGCCTGTACAGCCAAATAAATAACAAATCTGTGGGTTATGATAACCTGGCTAACCAAAATAACCTGGGAGTTATGCTTAACCTGGCGGACCAAAATAACCTCATTTTGATACCAATTGAAAGATAGGGGATATATCTTAACTTGCAATATTTAGAGTTATATCTATATTCTAATGGAAGAAAATCACTGCACAAAAGTAAGGAAAAGAAAACAAGCAACCACAAGACACAAGGATTATAGTGGTTCCCTAACCTTGGTACATCCACTCTTCTACCACCCTGGTAGGAATCCACTAAGATTTTTGATCAGGTGCCTGACACCAATGAGCTTTTGATCAGGTGCTCTAAAACTAAACCTCAAGGCTTTTGGTCAGGTGACTTGTAACCAGGGGGTTAACTTTTGAAGGGAGTTATAACCCTTCATACAGTGGGGGATGAGAGATGATGTTGTCTTCTCTTTCTCAATGTACAGCAGAGAAGACTTGTGTGGATATGATGTTAGCAAAAGGGCTCCACCTGAGATGTTGAATGGTTCAGGAAGATGGAGCTTTGCTTCAGGGTGATAGGCCTTCAGATTGATGATGTCTCCAACAAGCTTCTTAGACTGATATTAATTGTGTGTCTCTTTTGAATCCTGGAGCAGATGAAGAACTCTGTGTATATTGATTGATGTAGAGTTTCTCTTCTTTTGATTACTGAAAAGCCTTCACTATGTTCTTGTTCACTGTCTTCTTATTATTTGTTGTAGTGCTCTATATTTTGTTCTTGTATTTCTGTCTGTCTATATGATCTTTGGTCTTTCTGTAAATCTCTTATATCTGAATCAAACGTCTGAATTCATTAATCTTGAAGATGGCAGAAGCATTCCCGAGAGAGAAGATGCCTTGGGAATTAATCCTGAATTAATCTTCTGTAACTGCCCCATTTAATGTTGCCTTTGAACGACTATTTCCATTTAGGAATGTTCAACATTAAATGTTCTAACTGTAATTAATCCTTAGTTTAATCTGCCAACTGTAAATTAATTGGCCTGGATATTGACTGTAATTAATTCTTCCAACTATAACTAATTGCACAGAATTTGTCGACCTGAGCTTGCAGTCGTCGAGCTGAGTCAACAGTTCTTCTTTAGCTTCTAGTGTCGACACAGCTTTTGTGGAATGTATCGGCCCAAGTTCTTTGGGTCGACACAATTACTGTTGGTGTCGACACAGTTGGTGTCGACACAATTGGTGTTGATAGATGTTATGAGTGTTGACACAAGTCTTATGTGTGTCGACACAATCGTGCTTCTTGTGTCAACACAGTTGGTGTCGATAGATGATCTGTGTGTCAACACAAGTCCTTCTAGTGTCGACATAGCCTTGCTATCTGGTGTCGACACAGTCTTGCTATCTGGTGTCGACACAATCTTTCTCAAGTGTTGACACAACCTTTCTGGTGTCGACAAAGCATGTCTGGTGTCAACACAACCTTTCCCAAGTGTCGACACAATTGCTGTCTGGTCTCGACACATACTTTCTTCTTGTGTTGACACAATCTGGCTGAGTCTTTGGCAAACTGTTGAAGGCTCGTCCATGTGATGTTGATTGACTTGGCCTAGACTCTAGAACATAACCTAGACCCTGGCTATACAAGATGGGTCAACCTAAACAAACCTAATAGTGATCCTTGTCCAAATCAGAACTAGGGTTCCAAGGCATTGGCCGATCAACACGAGGAGGGTCAACAAGGAGTAGTGAACCTGTGTCCACTATCCATAACCTGCCAATTCCAAGAGGTGGATCGTTGCGAGAAAGGTTGGACGAATTGCGAGAGTCATTCGAAGAAAATAAGCGGGAAGTGAAGAACTTTCTGGGTGTTCAGAAATTCTTCAAATTTCTGACAAAAAGCCTCAAATTGAAGCCCACTCCAGCAAAAGCGGTAGAATGGGAGAATCCGTTTATGGAGCCTCCCAGAACATCTATTCTCCAGCCTTGCCGGATGAGAAGTAGCGAACATAGTTCAACTGATGATAAAGGAGACACAAGTGCAGGTGACAACAGGAATTTCTGAAGATTTCAGGGTGATTTGAAAAACTGGCGCTATTGCCCGGCGACAATCACTGTTGCCGGTGACAGTAACTATCGTCAGCGACAGTGAGGTTATTTAAATTTTCATCTTATTGTTTAAGATTTCTATGTTGTAATATTGTGATGTAGCACTACTATAATATTATTATTGACTCATAACATTTATGGTTTACTTAATGCTAAATCATCAGTTTCTTGTTAATTAAAGTTTTTTTGTTTACTTATTATGTCAATTTATTAGCTTGTAATTTCCAAGATTCCTAGTTCTAATCTTAATAATGAAAAACGGGAATTTGGAAGTGATTTGGTGAAAATATTGACAAGCTGTGAATCAGTGCCTATAAAACTGACTTTAATTGTATTTTGCTTTATGTGGTGTCTAATGAAGTGATGATGCACATCAATGTGTTTGGACCTAGAATGATAAACTGGATTATATTCTAAGTCAATTGCACTTTTATTATCACATTTTAATTCAATTATTGCATGAATAATTCCAAAGTCGTCTAAAATTTGCTTCATCCAAAAAGCCTGTGCACAATAACTACCTAGTGCAATGTACTGGGCCTCGGTGGTGGATAAGGAAACAAAATTCTATTTCCTACTCGACCCCAAAATTAGTGAAGGGCCTAGAAAGTGACAGGTGCCACTCATGCTCTTACGGTCTAATGAACAGCCAACATAATCAGAATCAGAAAAGCTATGTAAAATAAAAGCATCGTTGTGAGGATACCACAAACCTAACTTAGATGTGCCAATAAGATATCTAAAAGTACGTTTAACTGCTTTCAAATGAGATTCTTTGGGATTAGCTTGAAATCTTGCACATAAACATACAACAAACATAATATCAGGTCTAGATGTAGTCAAATATAACAGTGATCCTATCATTCCTCTATATAACGTTGGTTCTATAGAGATACCACTTTCATCCTTTCCTAATTTCAATGAGACACTCATGGGGGTATTTGCTTTATTTAGATTTTCAAATCCAAACCTTTTTAACACATTATAAATATATTTAGATTGACAAATAAATATTCCATCATGCTTTTGAGTAATTTAAAAACCAAGAAAATAAGTGAGTTCGCCTACCATGCTCATTTCAAGTTCATTTTTCATAATGTTAATAATACTATCACACAATTGTTCATTAGTGGATCCAAAAATAATATCATCAACATAAATTTGTAGAACTATATGGTCATCATGAACATGTTTAATAAATATAGTACAATTAACACTACCCATTTTGTAATCATTCTTTAATAAATAAACAGTCAATTTATCATACCATGCTCGGGGTGCTTGTTTCAAACCATGAAGTTTTTTTTCTATTTTAAAACATGATCAGGAAACTTAACATCAACAAACCCTGTAGGTTATTCTACATAAACCTCTTCCATAATATACCCATTAAGAAAAGCAGTTTTAACATCCATTTGAAATAGTTTAAATCTTTTAAAACTAGCAAATGCAAGAAATATTCTAACTGCTTCTAACCATGGTACGGGTGCACAGGTTTCATCAAAATCTATTCCTTCAACTTGTGAATAACCTTTTGCTACAAGTCTCGCTTTGTTCCTAGTGACCCTAGATTCACTATCCATTTTATTCTTGAAGATCCACTTAACACCTACAATAGGATGATTTGGTAGTCTTTCTACTAATGTCCAAACCTTATTACCTTCAAATTGATTAAGCTCTTCAGTCATAGCTAAAAATCAAGAATTATCATTCAAAGTGGTTTCAATATTTTTAGGTTTAATATCAGAAATAAAGCACATATTTGAAAATAAATCATGTAATGATCAACGAGTACTTACCCCTCTTGACGGTTCTCCAATAACTAAATCATGTGCATGATCTTTTGAGAATCTTAGCTCGCTTGGAGGCACATATTCTTGGACATCTTCTTCTTCTTGTTCATCTTCTTTTTCTTCTTCTTTGTCTCCGAGGATTTCATCATCATCCGACCTTTGTAGGGGGAAGGACTTTTCATCTTGACCTGTATTATTAGTTTCTACACAAGGGAAGAGCTCATCAAATTTAACATAAATAGTTTCTTCAACCATTTAGTCCATTTGTTGTAAACGTTATAAGTCTTACTAGTCGAAGAATAGCCAATAAAAATGCCTTCATCACACTTTTCATCAAATTTGCCTAAATTATCCTTAGTGTTCAAAATAAAACATCTACAACCAAAAAATTTTAAATAAGATACATTGAGTTTCTTTTGGAAGTATAATTCATAAGGTATTAATTTCAAGAAAGGTCGAAGAATTACGCGATTAATAACTTAACAAACAGTACTAATGGCTTCTGCCCAAAATGATCTAGGTAATATGTATTCTGATAGCATAGTACGAGCTAGTTCTTGCAAAGTTATATTTTTCCTCTCTACCACACCATTTTTTTGCGGTGTGCGAGGAGCGGAAAATTCATGTTTAATACCTAACTCATTGCAAAAGGATGCAAATTTTTCATTATCAAATTCACCTCCATGATCAGAACGAATGCATTTTATTTTTAAATCTAGTTCATTTTGAACACGAGGACATAATTTGGAAAATTCTAAAAATGCATCAGATTTGGATGGTAAGAAAATTGTCCAACATAAACGAGAGAATAATCATCAATTAAAACAAAATTGTATTTTCTACCACCTAGACTTAGTGTATTAACATGACCAAACAAATCCATATGAACCAACTGTAAAGGTCTAGTAATGGAAACAACATTTTTGCTCTTAAATGAAGATTTTGAAATTTTTCCTTTTTGACATGGTGAACATAAAGAAGTTAGATTTCCATGCAAAATAGGTATACTCTTAACTAGTTTATTTTGAGACAATTTTACAATTTGCATGGAACTAGAACGTCCAAGATGCCTATGCCACAAATCTAATTCATCATTTTTAGAAATAAAACATTTTAAAGTAGAATGTGACAAATCATTAAATTTAATCAAGTAAACATTTTGAAATCTAGGAGCAGTAAGAACAGTATCATTAGTTTTGGAATCAATAGTTTTGCATAAGCTTGAAGATGAATCAAATAAGACATTTAAGCCAACATCACATAATTGACTTATAGAAATTAAATTATGCTTCACACCTTTAACATACAAAACATTTGAGATATTAAATAATTTGTTACCTACTAATCCGATGTTGATGATCTTTCCTTTTCCATTATCACCAAACGCAACTACTACTCCTTTCTTCATCTCTAGACTAAGGAACTTTGATTTGTTACTCGTCATGTGCTTGGAACTCCCTGAGTATAAGTACCACATGTCTTCCTTGTCCTTAGCCTGCCAACACACCTAGAAAGAGGATGAGAGTAAAGATCCGGTTACCCAAGTGGTTCCTCCCATAGTATAGGTGGAAATCTTAGGTACGCATATTTTTTAATAGAACAATGTCCCGCCTTCTTACAGGTGTGCGTTGTGTGACCAAACATATTACATTTGGCACATGTGATGAAAGAAGTTGACTGGTTTTTAAAAATAAGATTTGAATTCTTTCTGGGAGCAACATTGATAGTAGATTTATAATTTATAATTTTAAAAATGATTTTCTTGACTTTTCCTTATCGCCGGGGACAGTGGATTTCATCGGGCGATTGTGTTCTGGAGAGTACCCAAGTCTGAATCTTCCAGAACCATAACACTGGCTCACCAAAATCATGTTCAGTGATTTTTGGCCCATTCCAAACTTGTTAGTGGCCATTTCTAAATCACGGACTTGTCCTCTCAACGCAGTGTTTTCGACAACTATGGTGCCACATCGGTTTGCGAAGGACTTTTTTCTGCCTTCTACTTGAGATTGAGAAAGCTTTAGATATCTCTCTAAGGCCTCTTTCTCTCTTGTAAGAGATTCGACCCGAGACTGAGACTTAGAGAGATATTTCTCAAGTTCTACTATCCTTATCGAAGAGGGGCAATCCTCTTGACAAGTTGCTTTCTCCTTCCCAAGTATTTTTACATCATTTTTTAAAACTTTATTTTCATTTATTAAATGTTTATTTTCAGATTTAAGCACTTCAATTTCATCCAATTTTTTTATCTAAATATTTACATATTCTTAAAAATTCAGAATATAAATCACCATAAGATTCGGGAGTTACCTCAGTGTCGCTCTGGATACTGCTCTCTTAATCATGCACTGAAATGCTCTTTCCCATCAGGCACATGTTTGCCGCCTCTTCAATTTCTGAACCTGAACCGCTTAACTCCTCAAAAGTGGTGTCATCCCATGTTTTTGCCTTCAGAACTTTCTTCTTGTCTTTCGTTTTGTGCCCCTTCTCCTTCTGCTCTTTCAGATATTTTGGGCACTTACTCTTAATGTGGCCAACTCTCCTGCAGTGATAACACTCAGGTGGTGATCTCTCTTCATCATCCTCTCGTTCATCTTGGGCTTTGTCTTTCCTATATCCATACTCTTGCTTCTTGAAGAATTTCCTGAACGAATTTATTCTTTTAGGATTTCTCATGAAATTCCTGAAATTCTTTACAAACAGGCTCTCTTCATCTCCATCATCACACTCATTGGACTCACTTTCCACTTCCTTCTTGGACTTCAATGCCAAAGCTTTCTTTCTTGGCTCCAGGCCATACTCCTGTTGTTGAATCCTCAACTCTACTTCATGGGTTTTCAGATTGCCTATCAGATTCTCAATTTGGAGAGACTTTAGATCGTGTGACTCCGAGATGGCAGTCACCTTTGGATTGAACTTCGAGGGAAGCAATCTAAGTATCTTTCTCACCAAATCTGCATTTGAGAAACTCTTTCCAAGGATCATCTAGTCGTTAACTAACTTACTGAACCTTGTGTACATGGAGTCTAGATACTCATCAACTTCCATCTTGAACTTCTCAAACTCTCACTCTAACTGGAAAAGCTTCGAGTCTTTTACCTGCGATGTACCTTCATGAGTAACGTCAAGGATAGTCCATATATCATACATAGTTTCACATGAACAAACACGATTAAATACAGTCTATCTAATGCACAGAATAAGGCGTTCATTTCCGTAGCGTTATTCTTGCAGCAAAGCTTATCAGCTTCATCCCATTTATCCTTGTGTTTTTTCATTGAGACACTTCCTACTATAGATATAGGAGAGGTGTAGCATGTTTCTACCATGCCCCAACGTCGATATCTAACGCTATTAGAAAGCATCTCATTCGATCTTTCCAATAGTTGTAGTCAGTGCCCGTGAATAAGGGAGGTATATTTATACCTTGCCCCTCAGAAAACGCATGAGTATTTTGCGCCATTACTCCCGGTGGTGAAACTGATTTCGGAGTAACCTTCCTCTGATACCAAGTGTTGGATCTTACGTCGCCCTTAGAGATGGGCGTGAATAAGCATTAATTAATTTGTCTTAAGCTAAACAAACTTTACTTGATGAATAAAACAATGCTATTAGAAATTATGGAATGGAGACTAATTTTTCATAAGCAAACTTAAACACTCTGAGATATAGAAAAGTTAACATAATAACAATTTGTTTCAAAAGTGCTAAAAGTGAATACAAGGTGCCACTATAGAGCTAGAGACCAAGGCTTATGAAAAATACAATATACTTTTGTTTTCGCCGGTCCTTCTACCAAGAACCGACAGGCTAAAGCGTATCTTTCCCTAGATCTTGCTACTAGCCTCCCCGAGATCTACCTCGATCTAGACGCTGCACAAAAGGCAATGATTTCTCCCTAAGCCATACAAGGGCTTGGATGCCACGCACAAGGCGACGATTTTCCCTTAAGCCACACAAGCACTTAGACGCCACGCAAAAAGCGGCGATTTCCCCTAAGCCACACAAGGACTTAGACGCCACGCACAAGGCGACGATTTCTCCTCGCGATTACAACAGGTTTACAATAGGAATAAGAACAAAACAAATTATAAACTTCTGAATAAAAACTCCCTTCAAACAATATGCTGAAGATGATGACGAATCCTATCCAGGGTTTCTTTGAATGCTGCATACGTATCGTCAATCTTTTACGCTACGGCCTTCTTGAGAGTATGAAGTAAATCTGGAATCTGGAGCTCTCTGGTTCGTCTAAACAGGAAGGTGTACTCGAGGTAATGAAAATTTGTGATCTCCTCAGAAAATTGAATGCCTTTTATACTTTGGCGATATTGCCTGCCGACACTGGGTATCGCCACCTGCCGATATCAGTAATGGCCGCCACATGTCCCACGAACTCCTCATTTTCGCTTCGCAGATTCGTCGATCGCCGAACGTTCACTGTCTCCAGGTGACACGGGGTATCACCACCTGGCGATAGCGATAACGGATCCCATATGGCGCACAGAGTCCTAATTTTCCCATTTGCATATTCATCAAATGCAATTCATCGACCGTTGAATGCAGATTCGTCGATCGTTACTGTCGCCTGTCGGCGATACTCAATATCGCCTTGTAATATCTCCTACACTCATCTGTTCTGACTCGAAACATCACCCAAAAGCCATTAGAGCTATACCTATGATATCTTCACATCATAAACACCCAAAGATTGAATACAAATGAGATTTGTTATTAGCAAACCAAAGAAGCGTGGAATGCATGCTCCAACAACTCACTCCAAGTGGATTGACATAGGGTTGGGTCAAGTTCAGCCATAGTTCTTTGCTCAAATCATTGTGCGCAACAAACCACAACCTGTGTCAGCCTCTTCTTGCCCATTCATAAAAACCGCATTATGTTTTAAGGCTGGCACTCATGGCCACCAAAGCTAGGAACTCTCACAGCTCAACATATTGTCCCCTAGTCTCCAAGAGATATGCCTCACAAATATAGCTCTCTGGGAGCTACTGCCAGCGAAAGCACTACTGCCACGTGGTAAGGGACATAACACCATTTCATCCCCAAATCTGGGTGTTTTCCTGGAGGCCAACTCCAGTACACTCGCTATAGCAACCTCCACAACCCATTAATCCGTAAACAACACATTTAACCACAGATTCATCTCTGGCATGCAAATCAAAAAGCCAACCATCATTAATCCAGGCCAACCTGTCCAAATGGGCTTCTCACAGCATGCATATTTCATACTTCAATTTCAGATTCTATATGCAAGTTGAAAGTCTTTGATTTTAAGGATAGCTAAATTACCTAGTGGGGGTGCATAGTTTATTGGTTTGTTATGCTATATTTTTAACTTAATTACTTATGTGAGTGATGTAATTATGTTAGTTGTGCTTTCAAGGCAATCACACAGACAACACAACAAATTTATAGTGGTTCCCCAAATTATGGGTACATCCACTTTCCTTCCTACCTTTCTAACTTCTAGTTAGAGAAGGCACTTCTCCAATCTCAGCTCCAAAGAGCCTACACCTCAGATCCCTGAGGATCTCTCAGTCTCCTCTAAAAATTACAACTCAGGCACTAATCCCTATAACTCAGTGATCAACTGATCATCTAACTCGGGCCAAAGGCCCTACCACTCAGGCTGGGAGGACATCCCTAGCTTAGATCCACAAAGGATCCTACTTCAGAGAGATTGAATCTCCTACTTCTCAGGCACAAAGTCCCTACCTCAGATCCAAAGGGATCCAACAACTCAGACACAAGTGCCCTACCACTCATAGAGAAAGACTCTCCTACCTTGGGCACAAAAGCCCTACAGCTCAAATTCACACTTGAATCCTACTTCTTAGGCCAAAGCCCTACACTCAGATTCTAAATAGAATCCTATCTCAGATCAACCAGTGATCCTACACTCAGATCCACACATGGATCCTACACTCAAATCCACACATGGATCATACACTCAGCCTTTATAACACATGCTTATAACTCAGATCTGCTAAGATCCTACAGGGTGTGAGTATGGGTGGTTTGACTATGACAACTGAGAAATTTCTCTGAGCCTTCTTCTTGAGCTAAGATATCCTCAGCCCTAATTTCTTCATAGCAACAAGAATCTTGAGCTTGAAGAAACTTTATAGATCTACTGCTTTGCACCTTACTGAACTGAACCAGAAGCTCAGCTCTTTCTTCTACACAGCTATAGAAATTTATCTTCAGGATATGTTCTGCTAGATCTGTGAAGTAACTGCTGCTAGGGCTTTTTCCCTTAACAGCTTCCAAAGTTGAGATAAACTCAACCCTGTCTTGCAGATTACTGAAACCAGATCTCTCACCTTCTTCTTCTTCTTACTCAAAAAGTCGACTTTATGATCTTACTGTTGAAGATAATTTGATTCTTCAGAGAATAGCTTCTTCAACAGATAATTGTCTATGAGTCACAGACTAACTTGCTTTTGCTCTTAGATCAGCACTTTGAACTGGTTCTCCAAGCTCTATAATAATGGCGACCAGGCATAAGAAGTCCAATAGTAATTTCACAAAAGCTGCTTCTTCTTCCTCGATCTCCGCCTTTTATTATTAAACCATAAATGGCTCTTTGAGTATTGGGCCCCACCTTGAATTTGTTGGTTGCTGTCAACTTTTGCATTATTGGTTGTACTGAAGGCAAGCAGCGACATTTGTCATGTACTGTAGCTTTCCTGCAACAAATTCAAATTTTGTTGACTTGTTGACTTTCCCGACGTCACCATCAGTAGACTTAGCTAAAATCAAACATCTTTAATACAGGCATTGAGTGAGTAAGCTTCACTCAATGCCAAAACACTTAGACAGATTTTGTAACAACTCGCCTGTAATGACCGTATAATATGGGTCTGGTCGGGGCCCCACAACATACAGACTACACAGCTTCTGCATTATAAGATGATATAAACTATCCAACTCAAAACTCGAACTAAAAAAAACAGAAAACAAAATTCAAGACTAGAAGTTATCCACCAAATGAAGAGTATAAAAATGTCCTTAGGACCTTACACAACATAAGTCCAAGACTTAAGCATCAATAAATAATAGTAGCATGCACATGCACTCCTAAGATACCTCGGCATGCAAGCCGGATTACATTTCATGGAGCACTCCTAAGCTACCTCAGCTGAGAGTTTTTTGGCAGGCGAGTTCGCTCCTGCTTGTCATCCTTGCCCTGTAAAAATTTGGTTGTAACGTGGGTCAGCAAAGGCTGACCTCAACTGTATAACCAACATATATCCTCCCGGCCGTCCCTAGCAGACCCTGGGGCACACCATCCCCCTGTAGGTTGTAACAACCCCATCCGTTCATATGGTATATACTAGAAGGTCCGGCCGGGGCCCCACAGCATATATCACAAAACAGGCGGAAAAGTTACGGGATGATACCAGAGTAGGGCAGCGAACCTTAACACATTGCATTCTAGCGGAAGCCTATACTAACACTTGAACACCACACTTGAATTTCCAACATATAAAACAACTACATATTGTATATATAATAGGAATGTCTTACAACAACACGAAAGTTGGCCTTATGGCCTAACATGGCTTTCAAACAGTGGCCTACACATTGGCAAGCAGGCCGGCCACATAAAAAGAAAACACAAAATTCATTCCAAATAGCCTTCGAAGGCTATCAGCAGCAGCAGCAACAGCAAGGACATCAACCTTTATGCGTCCCGCTTGGCTCTCCAGCACCTGTATAGGGACAATCCACCCAACGGTGGCAAACAGAGGCAAAGGTCAGCATTCAGCTGACCCAATTATAACAACCCCACCCTTTTTCTCGGGGTAGCGATAATCTTCCCTGCAGGCATATCATATCACAAGCATGACAATATATCTCATATAATGTGTTTTCACGCACACATGCCATCACAACCGTCAGCCACCCGGCCCAACGGTCTGTGCACTCAGGGCACATTCTTGGTATACTTGCAAAACAGTTGCCCACCACCATATCAGGGTCATAGCCCAACGGCAAATCACATGAGCATTTACTCCATGGAGTGCAGCCGGAGTTCTAGTCTTAAAACACCGGGATGGCCCATAGCCCCCCATTGTGTCATGGCACGCAGGCCTAAGACTCTCGTTATGCGCTCCAACAGACCACACCTTCTGGTCCACGTCGGACGGACATAACGCAGGTCGGATCCTCCACCCCCCGTTGCTCAAATCACCTTGCCTTCACCGAGTATGGCATACTCGCGGCTTAATCAAAGGCGCGGGTTGGTCTCACCAATCCTGTTCTTGGCATTCAAGCCTGTGTATTTATTACACCCATTCATCTTACACCATCAGCGGGTCTTTTCTGGGCACACCAGTACTTCATATTACTCATTCACAGGTACCACACCGCCATATCACAAATGTCAGGGGTCTTTCTTGAGCACACCAGTACTTCCTGCTACTCTCTTTATAGGTACCACCAACGACATCAAGCATCACAAAGGGCCTTTCCTGCTCACACCAGTACTTCCTATTACTCAGTCACAGGTACGACCCAATAGCACAAGCATAACACGGATATTTTCCTGGACTACCACTCCAGTACCTCCTGCGACTACCCGTCACAGGCATAAACCGTTGACTCCTTAAACGACACGTTTATCACGGAGTCTTCTCCGGTTCATATGCAACATCACCAATCCAGACCAACTTGTCCAGATGGGCTTCACACAGCATGCATATTCCGTACTCCAATTCCGGATCTATATGACAACAAAAGTGGATTTCATGAATCCGCCCAAAGATTCCCAAAATCAGCCACCTCTTGGTGGGGGAATCACAAACATATGCTAAAAAGGAAGCCTTCACATGGCTAGGAAGAAAAATCATTACCCTTGAAGACCGCTTTGGTGCCATGAAGTTCCTATCTGGCTAGAAAGAGCTTTTCCTCTGGAAAAATGAGCTCGGATCACCGCTGGACATGCACAAGCTCCAGCACCGAACAACCCCTCTTCTTCTTCTCTGACTTCCTTTATCTTTCTCTCTCTAAAGTTTTAGAATGATGAAGTCAAAAGCAAATGAGAATACGATCTCTGATTTCGGGCTTAAGGAAGCAGGAAAGAAGCTCAGCCCTTGGATCCATGCTGAGAAAAATGGACGGCTACGAAAAATCGGGAAAACTGATTTTCGTGTTCGACACGCCCTGTGACACACCCGTGTCACAGGCCGTATCACTAAGAGGTGCTCAACCCGCCTCATCCCCAAAATAGGTCATGCCACGGGACACGCCCCGTGTCAGCCAAGTCACGCCCGTGACCCAGATCCGCGTTCGACGATCTGCGTTCGACGATTAGGCAGCGATCGTCGAGCTCACCAGCGATTGTCGAGCCCGCCAGCGATCGGCAAACAACGCATTCGACGATCTCCTCTCGAAGATTCCGCGCGTTCGACGGTATCCGTTCGACGATCGGGCAGCGATCGTCGAATTGGCCCATCGCTCGATGATGGGTCCCGCGTTCGACGATCTCTGTTCGATGATTCCGCGCGTTCGATGATTTCCATTCGACGATTTTTCAGCCCACGAAGCCTTTGCGAAATCGTCGAACTCAATTCGTTGAACATAGCATTCGTCGACCTGACGCCGAACCCAAGTGGAACACACCCTCTGTCACCCGAAATTTTGCCTGCTGAAAAAATTGGGCTGTTACAACCCTCCGCTCCTACATGAAATTTTGTCCTCGAAATTAGTACACAGGAAGGCAACCAGCAACCCACAACTAAACAGTTATAACATTAAACTTTTCATGTTACAACAACATATTTTCACTCTCCACTCCTTACATAAACAGTTCAGGAAACTCCATTCGCATGGTTTGCTCTCGCTCTCATGTAAGTTCCTCATGGCCGTAGTTGTCCCATCGGACTTTCACCATTCCGATCGACTTGTTCCGCAACTGTTTCTCGGTTTGATCCTAGATCTGAATGGGTCTAACGCTCGTTGTTAGCCCATACTCCACCGGCACACGATCATCCGCGATCACTTGAGATGGATCTTTAACGGCCTTCCGAAGCACCGAGATGTGAAACACATCATGTAATCCACCCAAGTCTGCCGAAAGAGCTAGCCGATAAGCCGCTTCTCCAACTCGCTCAACCACTTCAAATGGACCCAAAAATCTTGGACTCATCGTTTTCAAACGTCGAATTCTAGAGACACCTTTGAAGGGCTTTATCTTCAAGTAGACCCAATCGCCAACCGCGAACTCCACGTTCTGGTGCTTGGCGTTGTAGTACTTCACTTGTCGATCTTGAGCAATGCATAGCTTCTCTCGAATCATCCGAATGGTTGACTTTGCTTCATCGATCTCATTTTGATTATACACTCGAGCTTCACCCGCTTCTACCCAAGCCAAGGGAGTACGACACTTCCTTCCATAGAGCGCTTCATACGGTGCCATCCCAATGCTCGTCTGGTAGCTGTTTTTATAGGCAAAATCCACCATATAGAGATGATCTTCCCATCTCTTTCCAAAGTCAAGGGCGCACATCCTGAGTGAAAGTCCACCGAGTGTCAACTACCTTCACCTATGGGGGGGGATAGGTGACGTGCAGTGTTTTTGCGGAATTAAAATTGTACCTGCACACGAAAACAAAACAGCACAACAAAGAAAGTACACAAGCAATTTATAGTGGTTCCCCGATTTGGGTACATCCACTTTCCCCCTTCGACCTATCTCCCAACAAGGGACGACTCGGTCACTTCATCAACAGGATTGAAATCCAATCCTTGCACTATTGGAAGGAACCCTTCCACACGTAGGAGACAACACTCCCACAACACGGGTTGCACCCAACCCGTACAACTAGGAACCAACGTTCCTTTACAACAAAAATGAAACTAGAATGTATAAGAAATACAAACAACTTTTGGAGACAAGGTGTCCCTCTTCGTTCGATGACGTGTTCTTGAGGTCAACGAAGAGTCCACAACCCTTGATCTCACTTGGAGAGAATTTCCCCGAAACCGGTGGCGGCAAGAAGGGCAGCGGCTTGGTTCTCGGGATCGGCGGAGACAACGGTGTGCGGCTGCTGTACTTTGGAGATTCAATCTTTGTAGCAAAGCTAGCAAGGTCTACCAACGGTCACACTAGGATCGATCGTCTCAATCGATTCGGAAGGGGAAGGTTTTCCCGATCAACGAATCAAGAGACAAAGGATCTCTGGTTAGACGCGTGAGACGCTACGCTTGGCTAAGCTTCTGTCGCCGGAAGATCTAGAAGAATCACGATCAAACGGCCGGCGATCGACTAGCACGAGCGGCGACGGCGGCGGAGCAGGTATCGCGATTTAGGTCAAGGTCGGCGGCTCGACTTCGTCTTTTTCTATGTCCCTTTTTTTGTTCAAAAATACGCGTGTATTTATACACTCGAATACTCCTTAATGACCGTTGTGGGTCCCACAAGAAGAAACCCCAAGCCCGGTTCAAAACAGTGCCAGCGGTAGAGTCCGGTCCAGCGGTTTCCAGAAAATTGCCCAAGGCAAAATCGGCGAGAATCGAAGGTGATTCTCGTCGATTCGGCGAGAATCAAAGGTGATTCTCGTCGATGTAGACTTGTTTGCACGCTCTGAGGTAACTGGAAAGAGACGGCGAGAATCAACCAGTGATTCTCGATGATTCGGCGAGAATCACTAGTCGGCAAGAATCACTAGTGATTCTCCCCGAATCGACGAGAATCACTTGGTGATTCTCGTCGATTAACACTTAGATGATTTTTCGTCTTTCCACCCATGAGCTACTCTTTGACCCATCCTTGCTCCTTGTCTGCTCTTGCATAATCACAGCCCTGTACATGAAAGTAAGTACACTCCAATAGAGAGAGTACACGTAGGCCAACACACTGATCTGCTCAATGAGGGATTACGTCGTGCAGACCCGTGTATATTGACCTACTGCACCCTGACATTGGTGTGCACTTAGCGTGGAATAACTGCAAGCACAACTTGAAATATTTTATCAAATACATCGTCTATTTACCTTAGCTTGTTTAGGGGCTTCTTTAAATCAGGTACGTTGTGGATACAATACCCAACAATCTCCCCCTATTTGAAGAAGCCTAAACCCTACAAGCTAAGGTGAATAGAGCGTATGAGAATGAAAATCATAAACTTGAAATTGACTTGAGAGAGATATTCATTCTCAATACCAATTGCTTGAGAGCAAACTTGGAGCCACTTTAGCCAACTTGGAGCCACCTTAGCCTTAGCCGAGAGGGTAATCTCCCCCTTTTCAGCTTCTGTAAATCTGGGTCTGATGCATTTGACCCCTTTCTCCCCCTTAGTTCTTGCACCTGTGCTCACACTTGAGTTCCTGGCAGAGGCTCCCCCTAGATGCACGAGCCTGGAGCTTCTGTAGTCTTCATTCCTCATAGTTTAGCATCCCCAATTCAGTTTTGAAAAGACTGAACTTGGCTTCGTCTAAGGGCTTTGTGAAAATATCTGCAATCTGCTTGTCCGTGGGGACATAACAGAGAGAGATGTCCTTGTTCTCCACGTGCTCCCGAATGAAGTGGTAGCGCACTTCAATATGCTTCATTCTACTGTGCGATACCAGATTGTTGGCAATTGCAATTGCACTGGAAGAGTCGCAGTACATTGGTACTTCCTTGAACTGAAAGTTGTAGTCGGCTAACTGGTTTCTGATCCATAGGAGTTGTGCGCAACAGCTGCCTGCTGAGATGTACTCAGACTCTGCTGTGGAGGTAGCTACACAATTCTGCTTCTTGCTGTTCCATGAGATAAGCCTTCTTTCGAGGAATTGACACATCCCGGAAGTGCTTTTCCTGTCATCCTTACTCCCTGCAAAATCAGCATCTGAAAAACCTATTAGCTCGACATCATTGTTTCTCGGGTAACACAAGCCAAGATTGGGAGTACCTTTAAGGTATCTTAGAATTCGCTTTGCAGCGACATGGTGAGATTTCTTAGTGTTCACCTGATATCTGGCACAGACACACATGGAGAACATGATATCCAGTCTACTGGCAGTAAGGTAGAGCAGGGATCCAATGATGCTTCTGTATTTGGTTTCATCGAAAGGTTTACCTTTCTCATCCTTATCCAGAGACATAGTGGATCCCATGGGAGTCCTCATAGAGGTTGCATTCTCCATACCGAATTTCTTGAGGAGTTCATTTGTGAACTTCGTCTGAGAGATGAAGATTCCATCCTCAGACTGTTTCACTTGAAGTCCCAAGAAATACTTTAGCTCTCCCATACTGCTCATTTCAAACTTTCCTTGCATAAGTTTAGAAAACTTTTTGCAAAGATTGTTGTCCGTTGAGCCGAATATAATGTCATCGACATAGATTTGCACCAGCAAAATCTTGTCTTTGACTTCCCTGAGAAACAATGTCTTATCTATTTTACCTCTAGAGAACTTGTTCTCAAGAAGAAAACTAGATAAAGTCTCATACCAAGCTCGTGGAGCTTGTTTTAAACCATATAGAGCTTTATTAAGAAAATATACATGATTGGGATAAGTAGGATTGACAAAACCTGGGGGTTGAGCGACGTATACTTCCTCTTTCAGGTCTCCGTTCAAGAATGCTGATTTCACATCCATTTGATAGACTGTGAATCCTTTGTGTGAAGCATACGCCAGGAACAATCTGATTGCCTCGAGCCTTGCCACTGGTGCAAAGGTCTGGTCGAATTCAATCCCCTCCTCCTGTTTGTAACCTTGAGCCACCAGCCTGGCCTTGTTCTTTATGATAACACCATGTTCATCCAGTTTGTTTCTGAAGATCCACTTGGTGCCAATCACATTCTGCTTGTGTGGTCTGGGAACCAGCGTCCAAACGTTGCATCGTTCGAATTGATGTAGTTCATCTTGCATGGCCAAAATCCATGCCGCATCTTTGTTCGCCTCGTCGAACTTCTTTGGCTCAACCTGTGACAGGAAGCTAAGATGAAAAATCTCGTTAATAGTACCTCTTCGAGTTCTGAGACCGTCACGAGGATCTCCGATGATCTGATCTCTAGGATGATCCCTCACGTGCCGGAGCTCTAGAAGTCTGGCGTCTGGAGCTTCGACTACTTCTTGGGCTTCTCCTTCTTCTTGGGCTTCTCCTTCTTCTAAGAGATTTGTTCCATTTTGATCTTCAACATTCCCAGTTGACGTTGAGGTGGAAACTTTGACGTACTTAGGAGTTTCATCTTTAGCGGTCTCATCGAGACTCAGCTGTTCAAGTCGTGCACCTGCATCTTCAAGAATATCGCTGAACGAATTGCTGTTAAGCAAACTTCCTTCATCAAATACAACATTAATTGATTCTTCTACCACGAGGGTTTTCTTATTGAAGACCCTATATGCCCGACTGTGGGAACTATACCCCATGAATAAGCCTTCGAAGCATTTTTCACCAAATTTAGTACGCGGGTACTTCCCATTATTCAGTACATAGCATCTGCAACCAAAGATCCTAAAATAGGACATGGTTGGTTTCCTGCCTCTCAGTAGCTCATAAGGCGTCTTACGATGATGCTTGTTGATCAATGCTCGGTTTTGTACATGACAAGCTGTATTGACTGCCTCTGCCCAGAAGTATTCTGGGAGAGAAGCGTCTTTCAACATTGTCGTGTAGGCTTCAATGAGAGTTCTATTTCTCCTCTCCGCAACTCCATTTTGCTGAGGAGTACGCGGGGAGGAAAACTCATGAAAGATACCTTATTCTTCACAAAACTCTGTCATAGCACCAGATTCGAATTCTGTTCCATGGTCACTTCTGATTTTGACCACTGAGCAGTTAAATTCGTTCTGAACCTGCTTGACAAAACTAGTGAAGATGTCAAACGTATCCGACTTTCGTTTTAAGAAGAACACCCATGTAAACCGAGCATGACCATCAACTATCACTAGCGTATAGGACTTGCCTCCCAAGCTATGAACTTGCATTGGACCAAACAAGTCCATATGTAGAAGGTAAAGACATCGGGAAGAGTCTTTGTCTGTAATGCTCTTAAAGGTAGCCCGAGTCTGTTTGCCCATCTGGCATGCAGGACAGGGGCTATCTTTGATGAACTTGATAACGGGAGCATCCCTTACTAAGTTTTTAGAAAACAACATGCTAATTGTTTTGAAATTAACATGTGCCAATCTCGTGTCATTGTTCACAAAGAGATGCACTGCCTGTTGCCACTAGGTATTTATCCTTGCAGAACTTAACGTCATAACCTTTGTCACATAACTGACTTACACTGATCAGGTTATGGCTTAACCCTTCAACATAAGCCACGTCGGTGATAGAGATTATACCGTTGGAAATCATACCGTAACCTCTGGTGACTCCTCGATCTGACCCCCCAAAGATGACTTTGGGTCCATTCGCGACTGGAGTGTAATCACGCAGCAGGCTTCTTGTCCCAGTCATATGTCGGGAGCATCCACTGTCCAAGTACCATATTGGCGTTTTGGTGGCCTTTGGACATTCCTGCAAAACAAAATTAATTTCCCTTAGGAACCCAATCAACCTTGGGTCCTAGATTCTTGGTTAGCATACTCCCCCTCGGGTGGTTAACCCTACGAGTGGTCAGCCTCGCATTGCTAACATAGGGAGTCTCGTTATACCTCGGATTAAACCAACAATCCACGGCAAAGTGACCGACTTTGCCACAACACCAACAGTCAAATCTGTTGTACCTCTTCCTAGACTCCTGCTTTACCCTGGGAATGGTGGGTATAGCCGGGGCCTTGGATCTAGAGGTGGAGGCCTCATAGTGATTGCAGTCACATGACTTCTTCACCTTCTGTTTCTTCAGTATAACAGGCTTGGCTCTTGGTGCCTGCTTTCCATTATGGCCGTTAGATAATTGACCATAATTTCCCATGTGGATTTCCTCATAAGGTGCCTTGAAGGCACTCTCACCGAAGTTCCGGGGAAAAGTCCAACCATCATATCGGCTCTTTGGCTTTGCAACCGAGGGCCGGAAATGATGACCAAAGGTTGATTCAAAGTCATGTTGGTTACAAGGAAAGCTAGGCTTTCTAAACGCAACAGGACTGAGCGGAGCCTTTCCCTTTTTAGCAGCAGAGGCCTTCTTGGCGGCCTTATTCTTCCTCTGGTTCCTATTTCTCCTGGATGAGGAACCAGATACCCCTACATGCCCCAAGCCAGCTCCTTTGGGCTGAGCAGAGAAGGTATCAACCACTGGAAGAACTGTTTTTGGCATAGAGAAGCTCTTGACGATCTTCCTTTCTGCCGCAAGTTGTTCTTCCAACTTGTCGACTTCCTCCTGCTTAAGATCAAGGAGCTTAAGAGACTCTGAATGCTTTGAAGTCAGGTCTAGGTGCTCCTGTCGGAGAGAGATCAAACTGGTGATCTCTTCCCTTAGGGAGACACTCTCACCCTTAAGTAATTTCACTTCCTTTTTCTCAGCCTTCAATCTCTTACGGCACTCCTCGAAAGTGTTGAGCAGAAGTTCATACTTCTCGAGGAGCTCCGCTTCATGGACCAAAAGGCAATCCTCAGGGTCATCATCCTGAGACTCAGGATCAGAGTCAGAGTCGGAGAGAGGGGTGTGAGCTTTTACCTTCCCAGTAAATGGGGGGTATTCTCCTTCTGAGTCGGAGCGACGCACCAGCCTGAAGTAGGCTTCCTCATCATCACTGGAGTCTGAGGAATCAGATTCACTCAGTGTCTTTGGCTTTTTGGCGATGTAGCTCCTCTCTTTCTTCTTATCTCTAGAAGACTTGTGCTCCTCTCCCTTCCACTTTTCTCTCTTGCCTTGGTGGCAGCCGGCCACGACGTGTCCTGGCTTATTGCATCCAAAACAAATAATGTCAGAGGAGCGATGTTTGTTCAGTTTAGAAGCATACCTGTCAGAAGAATAATTTTTCTTCTGATGCTTGGAGGAGGAGCCGTCTCTCTTTCTTTGATTCCTCATCTTGAGGAACTTCTTGAATTCTCGGGTGATGAGGGAGAAATCCTCCTCAGACAGCTCTGAACTGGAGGAGCATGGCTCGAAGTCCTCCTCCTCATCCTTTTTTCAGGCACGGTAAGAAACCACACCCTTGCCCTTTCTAGAGTGAGTGGCTTTTAGGGCCACAGTCTTTTCCTTGGCTGCAGTCTTCTCTGCTTCTTCTTTTGCTTTCCTGGTGTTCAGTTGAAGCTCATAGGACATCAGCTTCCCAAACAGAATTTGTGGGTCAGTTTCAGCAAGTCTGCCAAACTCTCGGATGGCGCAGATCTTTGTGTCTCATTCCTTAGTAAGGGACCTAAGGAATTTATCATTAAGTTCACCATCAGTGAACACTCTTTCATATCCTTTGAGGGCATTGACAATATTAAGGAAGTTCTCAAAGGTGACTCCGATCTCTTCCTTAGGCCCTTGTCTGAAGGCCTCATATTTCTGGTTCAGAAGGGATCTCCGATCATCCCTCACTTCATCAGTGCCCTCCATTAGGATAATCAGGCAGTGCCAGATCTCCTTTGCTGCCCTGCAGTTGCAGAAGTTCTGCATCATTGAGTCATCGACCGCGCTGACCAGAATGTTCTGCGCCTTCTTGTCAAGTCCCACCAACACCATCTCGTCCTTGTACATTTCAGAAATTTTCTTTGGCACTTTCTTGGTAGGATCAATGGTGGAGACCTTAGTGGGGACATAAGGTCCCTCCTCCACGATCATGAAGAGTCGAGGATCAACTGCTTCCATGTAGAACCTGATCCTTTCCTTCCAGATAGGAAAGTTGAGCCTGGTGCACACTGGGATCTTGCCTGTGTACTTGAGTCTGTCCATAGTAGATGTTTGCCTTCTTCTTGACACTAGCGGCAGGATTCTGCTCAAGGTGTGAACCTTTTTGATGAGGAACCTGCCTCTGATACCACTTGAAAGTCCACCTAGTGTCAACTACCTTCACCTATGGGGGGGATAGGTGACGTGCAGCATTTTTGCGGAATTAAAATTGTACCTGCACACGAAAACAAAACAACACAGCAAAGAAAGTACACAAGCAATTTATAGTGGTTCCCCGATTTGGGTACATCCACTTTCCCCCTTTGACCTATCTCCCAACAAGGGACGACTCGGTCACTTCACCAACAGGATTGAAATCCAATCCTTGCACTATCAGAAGGAACCCTTCCACACGTAGGAGACAACACTCCCACAACACGGGTTGCACCCAACCCTTACAACTAGGAACCAACGTTCCTTTACAACAAAAATGAAACTAGAATGTATAAGAAATACAAACAACTTTTGGACACAAGGTATCCCTCTTCGTTCGATGACGTGTTGTTGAGGTCAACGAAGAGTCCACAACCCTTGATCTCACTTGGAGAGAATCTCCCCGAAATAGGCGGCGGCAAGAAGGGCAGCGGCTTGGTTCTCGGGATCGGCGGCGACAACAGTGTGCGGCTGCTGTACTTTGGAGATTCAATCTTCGTAGCAAAGCTAGCAAGGTCTACCAACGGTCACACTAGGATCGATCGTCTCAATCAATTCGGAAGGGGAAGGTTTTCCCGATCAACGAATCAAGAGACAAAGGATCTCTGGTTAGACGCGTGAGACGCTACGCCTGGCTAAGCTTCTGTCGCCGGAAGATCTAGAAGAATCACGATCAAACGGCCGGCGATCGACTAGCACGAGCGGCGACGGCGGCGGAGCAGGTATCGCGATTAAGTCAAGGTCGGCGGCTCGGCTTCGTCTTTTTCTATGTCCCTTTTTTTTGTTCAAAAATACGCGTGTATTTATACACTCGAATACTCCTTAATGACCGTTGTGGGTCCCACCAGAAGAAACCCCGAGCCCGGTTCAAAACAGTGCCAGCGGTAGAGTCCGGTCCAGCGGTTTCCAGAAAATTGCCCAAGGCAAAATCGGCGAGAATCGAAGGTGATTCTCGTCGATTCGGCGAGAATCAAAGGTGATTCTCGTCGATTCGGCGAGAATCAAAGGTGATTCTCGTCGATGTAGACTTGTTTGCACGCTCTGAGGTAACTGGAAAGAGACGGCGAGAATCAGCCAGTGATTCTCGACGATTCGGCGAGAATCACTTGGTGATTCTCGTCGATTAACACTTAGATGATTTTTCGTCTTTCTGCCCATGAGCTGCTCTTTGACCCATCCTTGCTCCTTGTCTGCTCTTGCATAATCACAGCCCTATACTTGAAAGTAAGTACACTCCAATAGAGAGAGTACACGTAGGCCAACACACTGATCTGCTCAACGAGGGATTACGTCGTGCAGACCCGTGTATATTGACCTACTGCACTCTGACATTGGTGTGCACTTACCGTGGAATAACTGCAAGCACAACTTGAAATATTTTATCAAATACATCGTCTATTTACCTTAGCTTGTTTAGGGGCTTCGTCAAATCAGGTACGTTGTGGATACAATACCCAACACTGAGCATGTCCTCCATAATTCTGTTGGTACGTTCAGTTTGGCCATCCGTTTGGGGATGAAAGGCCGTACTGAATGTCAACTTCGTGTCCAACAGTCGGTGAACTAGCCTCCAGTCATTTGACGTGAAACGCCGATCTCGATCACTTACGATGCTCCGGGGAACACCGTGAAGCCGTACAATCTGGTCAACATATAACTTTGCCAAACTTTCGACCGAATCATCATGCCTGTTCGGGAGAAAATGTGCCACTTTAGTTAGCCGGTCAACAATCACCCAAATGGAATCATTTCCTCGCTGCGATCTCGGCAACCCGTGCACAAAATCCATGGAAATATCATCAAATTTCCATTCTGGGAACGGCAGCGACTTCAAATAACCCCCCGGCTTTTGGCATTCTGCCTTCACCGTCGCACACTTTTGGCATTTGGCCACATAGATGGTAACATCTCTCTTGAGCCCTAGCCACCAGAATAGCTTTTTCATATCATTGAACATGTTCGTGCTCCCGGGGTGAATGGAATACTTTGTATAATGTGCTTCATACATCAGTTCTTCCCTCAATTTACCCACTTTCGGGACGCACAAACTGCCCTCTTTTCGCAAAAGGCCGTCATTCCAGGAGAACTTGCCCTCTGGCCCCTTGATAACATAGTGTAAGAGATCTTCATCTAACCCTGTTGCTCGTCAAATCCGGTCCGCAAGGTCACATTACACCTCCGTCCAGTTCAGACATGCATTGGCGGTAGAATTCTTGTCAACAAAACAAATCTCCAACGCTTCTAACTCCCAGATGAGACGTTCATCATGCCTTTGCAACCAAGATGCTCTTGCCGGAGTCCGCCGACTCACGTCATCCGAGACTACACTGCCCTTTCCGGGCGTATAGTGAATCTCAAAGGTGTAGTCCCCAAGGAACTCCAACCACCTTATTTGTCGCATGTTCAAGTCCTTCTGCTCCAATAGGTACTTTAAGCTCTTGTGATGTGTATAGATCTCCACATGTACTCCATAAAGATAGTGTCGCCACAACTTTAGTGCAAAAATCACCGCCGCTAATTCCAAGTCATGGACGGGATAATTTCATTCGTGCACTTTCAGCTAGCGTGAGCCATAAGCAATTACCTTTCCATTCTGCAGAAGAACGCAGCCTAAGCCGCTACCTGAGGCATCACTATAAATAACAAATCCATCGGTCCCACTTGGCGAAGAGAACACTGGTGCCGTGGTCAACCGAACCTTCAACTCTTCGAAAGCTCATGCGCACTCTGGCGTCCAAACGAAAATCTGATCTTTTCTCGTCAGCATGGTTAGCGGCAAAGCGATCCGCGAGAAATTCTCAATAAATCTTCGATAGTAGCCCGCAAGTCCAAGGAAGCTCCTGACCTCGGCCACTGAAGACAACACTGCCCACTCTTCTATGGCTTTTATCTTCGCTGGATCCACTGCAATGCCCGCTCCACTCACCACATGGCCTAAGAAAGCCACTGACGATAACCAAAACTCTCACTTCGAGAACTTGACATAGAGCTGATTTTGCCTCAACGTATTCAACACCAACCGTAAATGAGTCTCATGTTCAGATTTCGACTTCGAGTACACCAGAATGTCATCAATGAACACGATCACAAACAGATCTAGGTACTCTCGGAACGTGCGGTTCATCAAATCCTTAAACACCGATGGCGCATTGCACAGTCCAAATGGCATGACTGTGAACTCATAATGTCCGTAATGCGTTCCAAATGCGGTTTTGGGAATTTCACCTTCCCGAATTCTCAACTGGTAATACCCAAACTTCAGGCCCAATTTCGAATAGACGGTCGAGCCCACCAGCTGATCGAACAACTCATCAATCCGGGGTATCAGATATTTATTCTTCTCGGTCAACTTATTCAGTTCACGGTAATCAATACATAACCGCAACCCACCGTCTTTCTTCTTTACAAAAAGCACAGGAGCACTCCAAGGTGACATACTTGGGCGTATATAACCTTGCTCCAGCAATTCTTGTAGTTGGACCTTCAACTTAGCCATCTCCTTTTGCGCGACGCGATATGGCGAGCGGGCCACAAGTTTCGCACCTAGCACCAACTCGATCGTGAAGTCAATCTCCCGTTGGGGTGGTAGCCCAGGGAGATCCTTGGGAAACACATATGTAAATTCTGACACAATCGGAACCATGCACACAATGTCCTTAGGCTCAACAGCCTGAATCAGTGCGAAGTAACACTCCGCACCCTTCCGAACAGCCTTGACTACTTGGAGTGCAGACAGCAAAGTCCTGCCCACTCCTCGCATACCCGCGAACTTTGTCTCCTGTTCGGTATTTTGGCCCAACGTGATTTCTTTGGACTGGCAATCAATCAAGGCATGCTGCTCCGCAAGCCAATCCATACCAAAAATCACGTCGAATTCCGATATCGGCAATACAGATGCAGTCAAACTGAAATCCCGACGTCCGATTTGGACCGCCACATCACAAGCTTGATTCGCAAGCATCCAACAGCCATTCGGCAACACCACTGTGATGTTATCTGTCTTTGCACGACTAGGTATCCCAAGCCGCGCTATGAACTCGCTAGACAGAAAAGAATGTGACGCACCTGTATCAAATAGTTCTCGCGCCAGCGTGTCCCGAATCATCGCAAAGCCTGTGCCAATCATGTCACACCCACAAACCGCAAATACATAGGTACTAAGCAAAGCATACAAGCAATATAATATGCCAAACTAAACTCATACCTGTAACGACATCACTCTGCTTGATAGCCTCCTGCAGGCCAAGATTATATACCCGGGGCTGCGCCTGCGAGGCAGAGGAGTCCACTACTGCCTGGCCCTTTTCTGCATACGATGCTCCCGCCTTCTTTTCATTCTTTGGCGGCACCCGACAATCTCGAGCGATATGCCCCACCCGGCCAAAAGTGAAGCAAGTACGAGCATCCGGCCTTGAGGTAGCCCCCGACGTTGCTCCTGATGCAACTGATGAAGGATCTTGTCCACTTGTCTTGGACTTCTTTCCCCATTTCTTATTATAAAATGGTTTCCCATGTCGGGGCACCTTCCACTCCGATTGCGTCACATCCAAATCCCTCTTCTCCTGCACCCTCTTCATATCTTTTTCCAGCGCGCTCGCAGTGTTGACCAATGCCTGGAAGCCTTGGTTCACAGAACTAGAAACCAGGAACTTCAGCTCATCCCACAGTCCTTCATAGAACCTATTTGTATTCCACTTCTCATCAGCAAAAATAGAACCCACATACCGCCCCAAGCGTGTAAACTGATGCAGGTACGCGTCAACACTGCCATCTCCTTGCATTAGCCTTTGGAATTCATTCTCCATGGCTATCCGTTGAGCCGCAGGAAGGTGCTTCACTAGGAAGAGTCGGGAGAATTCTTCCATGAATACTTATGTTAAGTAACAACCCGCCAAGTGATGTAGCTCCATCTCTTCACACCACAATCTAGCTTCTCCTTCAAGCAGGAAGGTAGCTAAGGTGACTTTTTGATGCTCCTCTAATCCAATCACTATCATGATTCGCTTGACGCGCGATAGCCAATCCTCAGTCTGCGTAGGAGTTCACCCTCCCGAAAACGTAGGCAGATGGAAACTCATAAACCGCGTCAACTGCTTCTCAGCCGCTCGAGGAGCCTCTTCCACTACAGGTTCAGGCCTTGCCACCACCTGTTCTGGCCTCACAGCCGGTTATTCCTGTATAACGCCCCGAAAATTGTATTTGAGTCGGTCGCGAAAAAAGTGGTTTTTGGTGACTGTATAGGGGTACACTACCTAGGACACGGGCGTATCCAAGGCCGTGTCTGGCAGGTTTTTTTGGCCGTTTTCATCCTGAGAAGAACACGGCTAGATGACACGGGCGTGTCATTGTACACGGGCATGTGCATTCCCGTGTCAGTACCCGTGTTCTTTTGGGTCGTGTTCGTTGCCGTGGCAGTTATGGGTGACACTCCCCCGGACACGGGCATGTCGAGAGACCGACACGGGCGTGTCAGGTTGGACACGGGTGTGTCTGAGCCCGTGTGTCTTTTCTCAGTTCGACGATCGTGCCTGGATCGCGGCACACGGCCTGGGACACGGCCTTATGGCAAGCCGTGTTCGGCCCAGGTCTGGAGATTTTTGAACGGATCTGAGCCGTTCGTTTTCTTTAATTAAGATCCAACGGCCCAGATGGTTTCCTGCTCTATTAAAGCCGGGAATAGGGGAGTTAATCCCTCATTTCTCCCCAAGGCTTTTTCTTTCCAAGGTGTTAGAGAGAAGAGGAAGAAGAAGGAGGATTCCGGCCGCCGACGGAGCATCGGAGCACCATATCGAAATCGGAGAGCGGATCCGTGGAGGAAAGTTCGTTACGAAGATTTCTGTCTGTGTAGTTTTTCCATGGCGCCAAAACGGACTACAAGGGTAATGATTCTCAACTTGAGAACGCGAAGCTCTTTCTTTCTGCATAGGGAATCCCGCTCCCGCAAGTGTGCGGTGAGTGCGTGGTGTTCCTTGGTGTTGATGTGAATAGTCCCCCTTGTGTTGCATATATAGTCCGGAATCGTAAGTACGGGCATAGGAATTGTGTGTGAAGCCTACCCGGACGTGTACCGTCTGGATCGGTGATGTCGTATTTGTTATGATTTGCCGGAGAAGACTCCATACTTTGGGTTTTTTGGGTTTCTACGCGGTAGATTGCAGCAGGGATCCTTGGAGGTTAGCTTCAAGGCGCACCCGGAAAATTGAGCGGAAACGTGTTCTACTAACTTGGCGGTCTGGGAACCGGCCTTGATCATAACTGGGTTATGAGATTGTTTGGAAAATTTTGGGATCCGAGAGAAGCTTGGCCCGTGCGTAGGACTTAAATTATATATGCGGCGTGAGCAACGGGCAAGTGGAATTGGACCTAGGCTATGTGGAACGGTTCGAGAAATCCGAAAAGGGCACTGGTCGTTGGCATAGTCGGGAGCCTTAGACTAGGCAGGTCAGAAAGGCTAAAATGCTCACTTGGTTGCCATCTTTGGGATGGTGGTGAAGACACTGATATGTCAGGATTCACCGTTAATGTGCCCTAAGTGCACAGGGTGTTTGGCCGTGCGACCCTACACCTGTGGAGTAGTATAATTGCGCTTTATTATTTTATTGGGCTAATGATATGTAGGGAAAGAGCACCGCCGTCCCGAGTTAGGGGCGGGGTCATTATAAATTGTTCGGCTTTTAGCTGACCGTTGCTTTCTTTGCCACCGTGCGGTGGAATGTGCTTGCAGGTGCTGCGGAGCCGAGTGCCAAATAGCGGGCTGGAGCCTATGTTGATGTGTTGGCCCTAGAAGGCCATAGAATAGTTGTTTTACTTTTATGATGTGTGGCCGGCCTGCGAGCCGATGTATGTAAGACATGTTTTTATTAAGTGAACATCTGTAAGGCCATAAGGCCATGTACCTTTTCAGTGTATTTGGGTTTCATTCCTGTGGTGGTGGTCGTGGACATTCATATGCATTGGATTTAAGATTTGGGTTCTTTCAACTTTAAAAGCTTCCGCTGGAATGCTCTGTGTAGGACGAGTAGTCTTAATTGGATTTTTTGAATATTCATTTGGTAACCATTCCGACTGTCTGTGGTATATGGCATCGGGTTCCAGCTGGACCTTCTGCTATATGCCATGCGACAGATGGAGGTGTTACAATTTGGTATCAGAGACAGGTTACGGTCAGGCTTAAATGAATTCGTGGGAAAATTATTTTAAGGGGTGGTGAGCACATGTGTGCGTCATCGTTATAACATCAAAAAGAACCCATGAATGTCCACTTAGGAATGAAAAATACACTTGTTTGGAGGAATCTTCGTGTTCCTATAGTTGCTTCTTGCAATTTTGTTTAATCACTTATTGGTATTTTGTATGACTATAGGTGACCGGGAGTGGCGCAGAGCCGACAGAACGTCTGGTTTCTGAGGATTATAGTGCACCCAACGACGTGCTTGAGACCCCTCCATCGTTTGAAACCATAAGAAGGATTGTTGAAGTGTTCATCGCTGTAATTAACTAGTGCACAACAGGGAAGCAATGTGCAATCTTTTGTCCCTGAGCTAACTTCAATGTCGGGTGGTGTGTCGGATCAAAGGACTTTAAGAAGGCCAGCAGTCCAGCAGTTGAACATGTCCTTAGTGCAAGGTACGCACTCAGTCGATGAGTATTTGCAGGTGTTTCTTTTAATAAGCCGCTAACCATGCTTTGAATTGGAGAATGAACAGTCTATAGTTGATAGATTCTATAGTGGGCTGCGTGGTGAGCTGCGAATCATACTGCTAGGACCAAAACTATTGGGATTCCGAGCCTTGGTGGAGTCAGCTATATCTTTGGAAGTAGATATGGGGAAACTTCACCAAATACCAGTGAGTAGGGTATCGAACCCTGCAAGTCCTATGAGGGGTGCATCTCGCAGAACGCTGAAGCAGAAGGGTAGATTATCGACTAGCAAGGTTACTTTCAACTGTCATTCTTGTGGCAAGAAAGGGCACGTTTTCCAAGCTTGTCGAGATGGTGCTCAGAAGATTAAGGAAGCTATGTCAGGAGCAGGTGAGGACTCTAGTACTAAGAAACCACAGTTTAATGGGCCAAGTTCAAAGTCAGATGTCCGCTGATGGAACAAGAAGTTGAAGACTTCGAACTCCGCCCCTTCATCTGGTGCGTTGGGGGCAACCACAAGTCGATTCCCAGGAGCTTGCTATATCTGCGGAAAAGTGGGGCATTTTGCCCGTAGCTGTTGGAACGAACGATTTATGTCTGAGAGGAAGCCTAATGTGTACAGGCTAGGTCAGCAAGAGGCCAGAAAGCACGCGGTCATGGTGACAGGTAAGGTTTAAAATTCTAGCATTTATCTTTAGACACTTGTTGCCTTTGTGCATGTTAGCCTAGAACCACTTGTGCTAAGCTTTGTTCTGAATTTTGTTTATCTGGCGGGAGCACCGTTCGTTTAAGGGGGCTTCACGTCCCTGTTTACCCAAAGGAATGGTATTGTGTGTCGGAGTACATCTTCAGATGGCAAAAGACATAATGGATGTGTTGTTGACTAGTAGTGCTCAATGCGCGCGGATAGGCTCTGCGTAATGAAGATTAGGATTGGAGACCAGGGGTTTTATTTGAGAGCGTTGATTCAACCTTTAGTGAAGTTCAACGTAATCTTCGGTATGGATTGGCTCTCGGAGCAGGGTGCATGCATCGATTGCAACCGTAAGGAAGTTATTAGTTGGGTCTGGACACTGATCGGGAGATGACTTTTGCGGGCATGAAGGGGTCGGGTAAGATTTTGATGTCAGCCCTTCAGGTGATCAAGGCAGTTCGGTCTAGGGCAGAGATGTTTGTCACAATAGTGCAGACTTCGATGCCTAAGCCTAGTTTGGACAGCATCCCGGTTGTGTTTGAGTATCCCGATGTGTTCCCAGATGATCTCCCAGGAGCCCCTCCTCAGCGGGAGATAAACTTTACCATTGAGCTGGTACCGGGCGCCAAACTGGTGTCACGCTCTTTATATCGGATAGCGCCAACAGAGATGGTAGAGTTGAAGGTGCAACTGCAAGAGTTGCTAGAGCAAGGTTATATGCGTCCAAGTTCGTTGCCTTGGAGCGCACCAGTTCTCTTTGTTAAGAAGAAAGATAAGAGCTTGCGGCTTTGTGTCGATTATCGAGAATTGAACAAGCTTACGGAGAAGAACAAGTATCCGATTCCGAGGATTGACGATCTGTTTGATCAGTTGGTTGGGTCAACGATATATTCGAAGTTAGATCTGAAATCTGGATACTACCAGTTGAGGATAAGGGAGAGCGACATCCCAAAGACAACATTCAGTACGCGGTTTGGGCATTACGAGTTCACGGTCATGCCGTTTGGGTTGACGAATGCGCCATCCGTGTTTATGGATCTGATGAAAAGGACGGTCAGAGAGTACCTGGATCATTTCGTGATAGTATGCATCGATGATATCCTGGTGTACTCGCAGTGCGAGGAGGATTACTACAAACATCTACACATGGTGTTGGAAACGTTGAGAAGGAATCATTTGTATGCTAAGTTCTCCAAGTGTGAATTCTGGTTATCCTCGATAGCATTCCTTAGTCATGTTGTCAGTGGAGAAGGGATAGCTATGGATCCGGCGAAGATAGTGACGATACGAGAGTGGCCTACTTCGACAACAGTGGCAGAGGTACGGAGTTTTGGGGGGCTTGCTGGCTACTACAGGCAGTTCGTAGAGAACTTCTCGCAGATAGCGCTACCACTCACGACGTTGACTAGGAAGGATCAAAAGTTTGTGTGGTCTTCGTATTGCGAACAGGCTTTTGAAGAGTTGAAGAGGCGGTTGACCACGGCGCCCATTTTATGTTCGCCAAGTGGAACCGAAGGGTTCGAGATCTATAGTGGTTTGGGCTATGTTCTGCTACAGCATGGGAGAGTGATAGCCTATGGTACACGACAACTGAAGGTTCATGAGAGGAATTATCTGGTCCATGACTTGGAGTTAGTGGTCGTGGTATTTGCTCTAAAGCTTTGGAGGCATTATCTGTACGGTGTGAAGGTCGATATTTACACCGATCATAAGAGCTTGAAGTACCTGTTGGACCAAAAGGATCTGAATATGAGGCAACGGAGGTGGATGGAGTTCTTAGGGGACTACACCTTCAAGATTCATTATGTGCCTGGGAAGGGAAATGCAGTGGCGGATGCATTGAGTCGTAAGATTCCCGCACAAGCCAACTGGTTATCGGTACATGATGAGAGGTTGGTCCATGAGTTGGAGGCTTTGGAGATATCTTGCGTCGACAAGCAATCTAGTACTGAGGCGAAAATATTTTGGACAGAGGTGCAGTGTGACCTAGCTGATAGAGTTCGGCGGGCTTTGGTTCAGGATAACAGCATGAAACAGATCTTGGAAGAATCTTTGGATAGGTAAAATTCCCAGTTTGCTGTTGAGGATGGGTTGCTAAGGAAGGACGGTCGCCTATGCATTCCTAGTGCGGATAATCTTCGGGAGGAGTTGATGTATGAGGCTCATCATATTAAGTACTCAATCCACGCGGGAAGCACAAAGATGTATAGAGACATGAAGAAATTATTCTGGTGGCCGGGTTTGAAGAAGGATGTAGCACTTTATGTGGCCAAGTGCCGTACTTGCGCATTGGTGAAGGCGGAATGCCAGAAGCCCGGAGGTTTCTTGAAATCCCTTCCTATCCCAGAATGGAAATTTGACGACATATCTATGGATTTTGTCCATGGCTTGCCGAAGTCGCAGAAGGGAAACGACGCCATATGGGTGGTCGTAAATAGGTTGACAAAGGTGTCGCACTTTATTCCGAATAGGAAGGAAGATCCGGTGGAAAAGTTAGTCAAACTCTATGTGGAGAATATTGTTCGATTGCATGGTGTGCCCCGCAGTATTGTTAGTGATCGTGATGGATGCTTCACGTCGAATGACTGGAGGTTGGTGCATAGTTTGTTGGGTACTAAGCTAAAGTTCAGCACAGCTTTTCACCCGCAGACGGATGGTCAAACTGAGAGGGTCAACGGACGATGGAAGACATGCTTCGCATGTGTGTCCTGTAACGTCCCGAATCGCTCTAGGCCCCTAGTGTGTGTGTTTTGAGTCAGGAGGGTTGACTTGAGTCCTGAGAGTGCAGGGAATTGGACTGCACTTGTGGAGAAGTGGAGAATCAGTGTAAAAAGGAAGTGACACGGGTAGGGACACGGCCGTGTGCCTACCCGTGTGCGTCGAGTTGAGCTCGACGACCCGTGTCGAGATCGTCGAGCTGTGTCGACACCTAGGGACACGGGTAGGGACACGGCCGTGTGCCTACCCGTGTGCGTCGAGTCGAGCTCGACGACCAGTGTCGAGATCGTCGAGCTGTGTCGACACCTAGGGACACGGGTAGGGACACGGCCGTGTGCCTACCCGTGTGCGTCGAGTTGAGCTCGACGCCTGTGTCGAGATCGTCGAGCTGTGTCGACACCAAGGGACACGGGTAGTGACACGGCCGTGTCCCTACCCGTGTGCGTCGAGTTGAGCTCGACGAGAAGTGTCGAGATGCAACCCGAGAAGTACACGGCCAATGACACGGCCAGGCACACGGCCGTGTCATGTGAACACGGGTTGGGACACGGGCGTGTCCCTACCCGTGTCAAGCATTGAATCGACATGGAAACCGCCACGGCCGTTTCGCGGAAGCGGGACACGGGTACGGACACGGCCGTGTCCCTACCCGTGTCATATTTTATTTATATAAGGGACAGAAAACCCTAGCCGTTTTCATGCTCTTTTCATCCCCTATTTCCAGTGAGAACCCCTGTGAGAGGGAAAACTGCAGGAGCAAGTCCTACCGAAGGAGATCCGCCATCGCCGTGAAAGAGAAGATGCCGCCGAGGAGAACAACGCGATCCATGGCGAGAAATGGTGGTACCGCTGGAGCCAACGTGAGTTTCCTACCCTCTCCCTTGGTGCTAGATCTATAGTTATGCCTTAGGAGAGACATCGACTCAAGAGAGTCTTGATGGAGAGGAGAAGATCTCTAGGTTAGGCCATGTTAGAACTTGTGTTCTAGACTTTAGATCTCTTCAACCCTTCCCCTTATCTTCAATATGACGATGGGTGGATGGTCTCGTGAGGAGTTTATGGCCTTTGAGGTTGAATAAGGGAGGAGAATATTTCTGGAAAATTTAGAAACGATCGCTTGAGGAGGAAGACGAACCTATGCCGTTCATTTTCCTTTAAGATGCGCGCAGAATCTGTATTCTGCGCGCAGCGATCTTCTAGGCCATTTTCCCTATGGATAAGTCCAGATCTGGACTTTCGGCTAAACACGAAAGTTGAAGCCCTTGGAAATACCTTTCCAACGAGTGGTTGCACGACTTCAGGTGATGTCTGTAGCCACGGGAAAGTCTAAACGAATATGGGGTTTTACAAATCCTGCATGCAGAAACTGTGTTCTGTACGCAGCGGACTTCAAGTCCGATTTCAAGTAGGATAATGTCAAATCTGGGTTGAGCTCTGAATATGAAAGATGTAGTCCATGGAAATACCTTTCCATCGAGGGGTTACACGACTTCACCGGATTCCTGTAGCCTCGGGAATCTCCGGTCGAAGTTGCTGACCAGATTCAACCTGCGCCTAAATTCTGGGCTTAATGGAAAAATGGATTTTGTTTCGGTGAAATTATTAATGCAAGATACTTGCCTTGGATGAACCCTTATGATTAATCATTTGTTGTGTGATTGAAGTATCTTATTAATCATATTTTATATTACCAAATTGTGAAACAAACTTGTTTAAAAGAATTGAACTGGTAGGAATTGAAAGATTGAATATGGTACACTTCATGTTTAAGTTATGATATTACTAAAAAGGATGATGTGATAGATCTTATATGCGCATTACGTTACTTTACATTGTCATCATTTGGGAAGTCATATAGATGAATAGACCATGGCCATGGATATGTTTGACTAATGAAATGAGTCTAGTGGACCAATACTTAGAGCGTTGTCTCCCTACGGGTAGTATTGTGTAAGTTCGTAAGTGCGGTGTTGACCGCCACTTGTTTTGGTTGTGTTGAGATAGGGTGCGGATGGATGGTTGGGCTGTGCCCTCGTGTTTACTTCCGAGGCCCCTTCCATGTTGTGTTGATATGGTGTTTGCATGTGGTGTGAGTCGACACGCGGTGTCGTAATCCCGGGTTAAGGATAGTGTGGCAGGTCTACGGGCTCGCCAGTCGTCACACCGACGGGAGTTGACAGTTAGACTTGGTCGGTTTGGGCTGTGTCCTCGGTGTTCACGTCCCGAGGCCCCTCCGGCCATGTGAACGGTTGGGCTGTGTCCTCGTGCTTTCTTCCGAGGCCCCTTCCGGGTCACGCAAGGCCAGTTCGGGTTGTGTTCTTGGTGCACATCTACCCAAGACCCCGCTGGGCCATAGTACGCATGGGCTCCGCTGTTGTGTTCTTAGCGTTGAGGCGTACGGAGGCCTAGGTGAAGTAGTGTGATACCCGCCTAGTAGTAGAAGTGCCCGTTCTACTGTCACCGCCTGGCCACGGCGGCTGATGCCTGAGAGGTTAGCTACCTGCTCGAAAAGTGGGAACTACAGTCTGTGTCGACATAGCAAGTGCATGGGTGAGTCATTGCATAACATTCATAACATTTCATATCATTGCACAACAAGATCCTCATCGTATAAGTTTGTATGGGCACTCTTATACGATGAGTTACTTTATGTAACCCGATCCTTAACTTATAAGTTTGTATGGGCATTCTTATAAGTTAAGTTACTTTCCTGCTGAAGCTTTCTTACACTTGTTATTATACCTTGATGGCTCTTGTAGAATTGTTAGTTTACATATTGATAGCTTTTGTAGAACTGCTAGTTATACATTGATACTCATGTACCTTGTCACCTGATTGTACTTTTATACTTACTGATATATATTGTGCCCTTGTTTCTCTTCTCCGCCCGGTGCCGAGGAGTCGCCGGGGGAGCGGATGTGAAACCACTTAGTCGTTTCGACTAACGGTTGCTACGTCTTCCTTTTTAGGAGGTCACGCCGCAGGTAGAGCAGCCGCAGACTACGCAGCAGGATAGCCAGGCCAGGACGACAGGGCCTGATGTGACGGTGCCGTCGATACCGTCTGTTACTGATGTTAGTGTTTTGCTTACTCTGATGTAGCCCGTTTGGGCAATGATTAGCTGTACTCTGACATTTTGTAGAAGCATGTTTAGCTTCTCTTTATTGATGTTTTGGACTTTATATACTTAGTGTGGATTTTGACTTCTCTTGCTTATTTATTTGGTTGGGTTGGCATGAATTATTGATATTGTTGTAGCCGGCGGAATAGGCGTCTTGTGGTACAGGTTAGCCCGTGTGCTAATGCTACCGCAAGGCGGCTGTTCCGGGCATAAGACTCCCTCTTCGCGCCGTGTTTTGGGATCCGGGAGGGGGGAGTCTTACAAATGGTATCAATTTGCCACGATCCTCAACTAAGAAGTCATTCAACAATGGTGCCACCCCCGTTTGGTTAGTCAGTTTGGGGACAAACTGACTTAGCGGAAGCAGTGGTGTGCCCATATGTAATTCACATTAAGTTGTCCAACTTTGACCTTAAGTTTAGCCAACCTGACCACAAATTTGTCGTGTATGTGTAGGTTCCACTGCATGTTGAGCCGATGGGGGGTACTCTTACGCCTCCCATACCCACTCAGTTCCAACAGTCTGAGTTGGGGCAGACGCTCACCGCCATTCTGGATGCTTTTAAGGCTCAGCAGGCTCCGATGCAACAACAGGCCCCGAGCTCCAACTGGCTGAGCACCTTCCGGGCTCTCTCCCCTCCCGTCTACCTTGGGACGGAGTCAGCCGTACGTACAGAGGAATGGCTAGACACGATACAGGAGTTGTTGGCCGGTATCCGTTGCCCAGCCAACATGGCAGTGACATTGGCAGTGTCCGTCTTGGACTTACATGCGAAGAGGTGGTGGAAGTCCCTCATGGGCTCTACCTTCCAAGGCCGGATCTACACGGAGATAAGTTGGAATGAATTCTCGGGTGTTTTCTTGGAGCACTTTATCCCTACTTCGGCCCGAGATGAGCTTGAGCAGAGGTTCCTTCTACTAAAGCAGGGATCAAAGTCGGTTACAGAATACCAGCGGGAATTCCAGCATCTCGCAAGGTTTGCAGATTCTTATGAGTTGGATGACAGAGGTTATGCCAAGCGCTTCTATAAAGGGCTGCGAGATCCCCTAAGGCAGTCCCTTTTGTTTATAGCGGATGGTAGCTTGGCGGAGATCATTGATATGGCGAAAAGATTGGAGGCAGACCACATGGGATGTAGCAAGAGGCCTGCGGAGGACGTGATGGAAGCCGGCCCAAGTAATAGAAGGAGACGGGACTTCAGAGGAGGAAGAGGTTATCAAAGAGGTGGAGGGCGTGTCCACCGAAACTATAGGGTGGAGCATCCAGTTCCGCAGCCGCCTGCGTTGCCTCCACCCCCACAGCCTCAGCGATTCCAACAACCGGAAGGGCGGCGTGGTCTGGTGTACTTCGAATGCAACCAGCCGGGCCACATCCGGCGTCTTTGCCCGCAACTATATGGGAACGCCCCTCCTGCTCTCCCTCCTTCTCTCCCTCCTGCTCTCCCTCCAGCAGCTCCACGAGGGCGAGGATATATGCGCGGTCGAGGACGAGGACCGCCAAGAGGAAACCCCGGACCAGCCCGGGATCAGGTGTACGCGCTTGACATGGCGCAGGAACGGAACCCACAAGATGTGATTGCAGGTATGATTTAATTTATTTACATATTTGCATGGTCTAACTTGAATTGATTAGAACTTACTAGCCACTAGCAATAAGTTTTGGTTGTTGGTACTTAGGCACCGTGATTATTGGCGGGAAGACAGCCTATGCGCTGTTCGATACCGGTGCCTCACACTCCTTTGTGTCCGAGGATTTCATAAAAGACATGGGGGATGTACAGTACTTCACTGGCATAGCCCGACGTGTACGCCTTCCGGACGGCTCGGAGATGATCGCAACCGCCAAGTGCGAGTTGGAGTTATTTATTGATGGGAAGGCCTTTGATACGCCGGCCACGGTTCTGAGGATGCCGGAGTTTGACATCATTTTGGGCATGGCATGGCTGGACTGGCACTTCACGAGGATCGACTGCGCGGAGAAGCGGATCTATTTGAGGCATGGAGACTCTGACGTCATCTTCCAAGGTATTGGCTTCGCGCCACGTATGATATTATCTTCTATTCAGGCTGTAAAGGCTCATATGAAGGGGGATGAGGTCTTCATGATCTGGTTCGAGTTGAAGGAAGCAGCGTTGGAATTAAAGGATGTACGGGTAGTGCGGGATTTTCCTGAGGTATTTCCTGAGAAGCTACCAGGATTACCTCCGCATAGAGAGGTTGACTTCCAGATCAATCTAGTACCAGGTGCCAAGCCTGTATCCAAGGCTCCGTACAGAATGGCTCCGAAAGAACTCGCGGAGTGTAGAGTTCAATTGCAGGAACTGGTGGATTCAGGGTTCGTTCGCCCCAGTTCATCACCATGGGGAGCCCCTGTGCTGTTCGTGAAGAAGAAGGATGGAACACTGCGATTGTGCATAGATTATCGGGAACTCAATCGATTGACGGTGCGGAACACTTACCCACTACCGCGGATCGATGAGTTGTTCGATCAACTAGTGGGAGCATATTGGTTTTCTAAATTGGATTTGCGCTCCGGATACTATCAGTTGAGGATACAAGAAGGGGACATCCAGAAAACGGCCTTCAGTTCGAGATATGGTTTGTATGAGTTCACAGTAATGCCGTTTGGGCTCACAAATGCCCCTTCGGCCTTCATGAGCTTGATGAACAAGGTGTTTGAACCGTATTTGGACATCTTCGTCATTGTTTTCATCGACGACATCTTGGTCTACTCAAAGACGGAGGAGGAGCATGTCGAGCACCTGACCTTGGTTTTGAAGAAATTGAAGGAGCATGCCTTGTATGTCAAGTTTAGCAAGTGTGAATTCTGGCTTAAGGAGGTAGCCTTCTTGGGGCATGTGATCAGTGGAGCAGGATTAGCGGTGGATCCAGCGAAGGTGCGAGCCGTGAAGGAGTGGTCGCCCTTGAAGTCGGCGGCTGATGTACGAAGCTTTCTTGGACTTGCTGGGTACTACCGCAAGTTCGTGAAAGGATTCTCCAAGATTGCCCTTCCTCTTACCTCCTTGACGAAGAAGGGAGTGCCATTTGAGTGGACACCTCAATGTGAAGCGGCATTTCAAGAGCTGAAGGATAGGCTTACCTCCGCCCCCATCCTTGCACTTCCGTCGGGGAAGGAAGGATTTCAAGTTTACACGGACGCTTCATATCAAGGGATGGGAGCGGTATTGATGCAGCATGGGCACGTGATCGCATATGCTTCAAGGCAGTTAAAGAAACATGAAATTAATTACCCGGTTCATGATTTGGAGTTGGGAGCAGTGGTGTTCGCTTTGAAAGTCTGGAGGCATTATTTATATGGCGTGCACTGCGAGATCTTTTCCGATCACAAAAACTTGAAGTATGTTCACACTCAGAAGGAGTTGAACCTGAGGCAACGGCGGTGGTTGGAATTTCTATGCGACTACGAGTTCACCATGAACTACCACCCCGGGAAAGCGAACTCGGTAGCCGATGCCTTAAGTAGAAAAGTGCCAGGCTCTAGCCCAGAGTCTCGGCTGATGAGCATGGAGTTGGCTCGGATGATCGAGGAGATGGAAATTACTCTAGTATTCAAGGATCCTTCGGCAGAGTATGCGGAGTATTTGGCCAACATGAGCATAGTTTGTGATATCCGAGACCGGATTCGGGTGGAGCAAGGAATGGATGCGGCCTTGGCCCCGACAATCAAGGCAATTGAAGATGGGACCACCGATGAGTACATACTCAAAGACGGCCTCATTTATTTTCGTGGCCGACTCTATATTCCCAAGGGCGGCAAAATTCGGGAAGATATATTGAGAGAGGCGCATTCCTCTCAATATTCAGTGCATCCGGGTATTGCTAAGATGTACGCCGGACTGCGGAAGACCATGTGTTGGCCGGGAATGAAGAAGGATGTCCGCTACTATGTTACACATTGCGAAGCTTGCCAAAGAGTGAAGGCTGAATGCAGGAGTCCCGGTGGTTTGTTGCAGTCATTGCCCATCCCCGAGTGGAAGTTCGAGGATATCTCCATGGACTTTGTTCATGGGTTACCTCGTTCCCGCTCCGGGAATGATTCAGTATGGGTTATTGTGGATCGACTGACAAAGGTGGCCCGGTTCATTCCAATGAAGAAGGAAGCACACGTGGATGCTTTGGTACGCCTTTTTGTGGAGCAATTTGTACGGTATCATGGCGTGCCCAAGACAATTGTTTCAGATCGGGATGGTCGGTTTACATCCAATGAGTGGAAGGCGGTACAGGCGTATTTGGGCTCACGCCTAACCTTTAGTACCGCATTTCATCCACAGACGGACGGGCAGTCAGAGCGGACCATCAGAACACTGGAGGATTTATTGAGGTTATGTGTGTTGGACAGAGGAGAGCCATGGGAAAGGCTCTTGCCACTAGTGGAATTCTCCTATAATAATAGCCATCAGGCGAGCATCGGCATGGCGCCCCATGAAGCCCTTTATGGAAGAAGGTGCAGGACTCCCTTGTCTTGGGTACAAGATGAAGATCCGAAGGCATTGGGAAACGAATACATAGATGATACTGATGCGGCGGTCAGATTGACACGGGATCGCATGTTGGAGGCTCAAAGTCGACAGGCGAAGTATTACAATAAAAAGCACCGGATGGTGGAGTTCCAAGTGGGCGAAAAAGTGTTCCTTAAGATTCGGCCGATGCATGGAGTTTCGCGGGTGCGTGGAGTGAAAAAGCTCAGCCCGAGGTATGTTGGGCCTTATACTATATTGGAAAGGATTGGCCCGTTGGCCTATCGGTTGGAGTTACCACCGGAACTGGAAAATCTTCACGACGTGTTCCATGTATCGTCGCTTCGAAAAGCACTGTTGCGGCCCGACCAGTATATTCCCACTACTGATGGTGCGGTGGCATCAGATAGGACTGTGCGACTAGAGCCGGTACGAATTGTTGACAGCGAGACAAGAACATTACGCCGCAAAAGTGTTCCCTTAGTGAAGGTGCAATGGATGAATCATGGGAAGGAGGAGTACACTTGGGAGCCAATGGATTTAATGCGGCAACGCTACCCGGAGTTGTTTGCTCAAGGTAATTTTATTTAAAAGCATATGTTAAATTTCCTGTTATACATTTCTCCCCACAACCTAAGCCTGATTTCGGGGACGAAATCTTTTATTTTGTTTATAGGATTTGTAACGTCCCGAATCGCTCTAGGCCCCTAGTGTGTGTGTTTTGAGTCAGGAGGGTTGACTTGAGTCCTGAGAGTGCAGGGAATTGGACTGCACTTGTGGAGAAGTGGAGAATCAGTGTAAAAAGGAAGTGACACGGGTAGGGACACGGCCGTGTGCCTACCCGTGTGCGTCGAGTTGAGCTCGACGACCCGTGTCGAGATCGTCGAGCTGTGTCGACACCTAGGGACACGGGTAGGGACACGGCCGTGTGCCTACCCGTGTGCGTCGAGTCGAGCTCGACGACCCGTGTCGAGATCGTCGAGCTGTGTCGACACCTAGGGACACGGGTAGGGACACGGCCGTGTGCCTACCCGTGTGCGTCGAGTTGAGCTCGACGCCCGTGTCGAGATCGTCGAGCTGTGTCGACACCAAGGGACACGGGTAGTGACACGGCCGTGTCCCTACCCGTGTGCGTCGAGTTGAGCTCGACGAGAAGTGTCGAGATGCAACCCGAGAAGTACACGGCCAATGACACGGCCAGGCACACGGCCGTGTCATGTGAACACGGGTTGGGACACGGGCGTGTCCCTACCCGTGTCAAGCATTGAATCGACATGGAAACCGCCACGGCCGTTTCGCGGAAGCGGGACACGGGTACGGACACGGCCGTGTCCCTACCCGTGTCATATTTTATTTATATAAGGGACAGAAAACCCTAGCCGTTTTCATGCTCTTTTCATCCCCTATTTCCAGTGAGAACCCCTGTGAGAGGAAAACTGCAGGAGCAAGTCCTACCGAAGGAGATCCGCCATCGCCGTGAAAGAGAAGATGCCGCCGAGGAGAACTACGCGATCCATGGCGAGAAATGGTGGTACCGCTGGAGCCAACGTGAGTTTCCTACCCTCTCCCTTGGTGCTAGATCTATAGTTATGCCTTAGGAGAGACATCGACTCAAGAGAGTCTTGATGGAGAGGAGAAGATCTCTAGGTTAGGCCATGTTAGAACTTGTGTTCTAGACTTTAGATCTCTTCAACCCTTCCCCTTATCTTCAATATGACGATGGGTGGATGGTCTCGTGAGGAGTTTATGGCCTTCTAGGTTGAATAAGGGAGGAGAATATTTCTGGAAAATTTAGAAACGATCGCTTGAGGAGGAAGATGAACCTATGCCGTTCATTTTCCTTTAAGATGCGCGCAGAATCTGTATTCTGCGCGCAGCGATCTTCTAGGCCATTGTCCCTATGGATAAGGCCAGATCTGGACTTTCGGCTAAACACGAAAGTTGAAGCCCTTGGAAATACCTTTCCAACGAGTAGTTGCACGACTTCAGGTGATGTCTGTAGCCACGGGAAAGTCTAAACGAAAATGGGGTTTTACAAATCCTGCATGCAGAAACTGTGTTCTGTACGCAGCGGACTTCAAGTCCGATTTCAAGTAGGATAATGTCAAATCTGGGTTGAGCTCTGAATATGAAAGATGTAGTCCATGGAAATACCTTTCCATCGAGGGGTTACACGACTTCACCGGATTCATGTAGCCTCGGGAATCTCCGGTCGAAGTTGCTGACCAGATTCAACCTGCGCCTAAATTCTGGGCTTAATGGAAAAATGGATTTTGTTTCGGTGAAATTATTAATGCAAGATACTTGCCTTGGATGAACCCTTATGATTAATCATTTGTTGTGTGATTGAAGTATCTTATTAATCATATTTCATATTACCAAATTGTGAAACAAACTTGTTTAAAAGAATTGAACTGGTAGGAATTGAAAGATTGAATATGGTACACTTCATGTTTAAGTTGTGATATTACTAAAAAGGATGATGTGATAGATCTTATATGCGCATTACGTTACTTTACATTGTCATCATTTGGGAAGTCATATAGATGAATAGACCATGGCCATGGATATGTTTGACTAATGAAATGAGTCTAGTGGACCAATACTTAGAGCGTTGTCTCCCTACGGGTAGTATTGTGTAAGTTCGTAAGTGCGGTGTTGACCGCCACTTGTTTTGGTTGTGTTGAGATAGGGTGCGGATGGATGGTTGGGCTGTGCCCTCGTGTTTACTTCCGAGGCCCCTTCCATGTTGTGTTGATATGGTGTTTGCATGTGGTGTGAGTCGACACGCGGTGTCGTAATCCCGGGTTAAGGATAGTGTGGCAGGTCTACGGGCTCGCCAGTCGTCACACCGACGGGAGTTGACAGTTAGACTTGGTCGGTTTGGGCTGTGTCCTCGGTGTTCACGTCCCGAGGCCCCTCCGGCCATGTGAACGGTTGGGCTGTGTCCTCGTGCTTTCTTCCGAGGCCCCTTCCGGGTCACGCAAGGCCAGTTCGAGCTGTGTTCTTGGTGCACATCTACCCAAGACCCCGCTGGGCCATAGTACGCATGGGCTCCGCTGTTGTGTTCTTAGCGTTGAGGCGTACGGAGGCCTAGGTGAAGTAGTGTGATACCCGCCTAGTAGTAGAAGTGCCCGTTCTACTGTCACCGCCTGGCCAGGGCGGCTGATGCCTGAGAGGTTAGCTACCTGCTCGAAAAGTGGGAACTACAGTCTGTGTCGACATAGCAAGTGCATGGGTGAGTCATTGCATAGCATTCATAGCATTTCATATCATTGCACAACAAGATCCTCATCGTATAAGTTTGTATGGGCACTCTTATACGATGAGTTACTTTATGTAACCCGATCCTTAACTTATAAGTTTGTATGGGCATTCTTATAAGTTAAGTTACTTTCCTGCTGAAGCTTTCTTACACTTGTTATTATACCTTGATGGCTCTTGTAGAATGTTAGTTTACATATTGATAGCTTTTGTAGAACTGCTAGTTATACATTGATACTCATGTACCTTGTCACCTGATTGTACTTTTATACTTACTGATATATATTGTGCCCTTGTTTCTCTTCTCCGCCCGGTGCCGAGGAGTCGCCGGGGGAGCGGATGTGAAACCACTTAGTCGTTTCGACTAACGGTTGCTACGTCTTCCTTTTTAGGAGGTCACGCCGCAGGTAGAGCAGCCGCAGACTACGCAGCAGGACAGCCAGGCCAGGACGACAGGGCCTGATGTGACGGTGCCGTCGATACCGTCTGTTACTGATGTTAGTGTTTTGCTTACTCTGATGTAGCCCGTTTGGGCAATGATTAGCTGTACTCTGACATTTTGTAGAAGCATGTTTAGCTTCTCTTTATTGATGTTTTGGACTTTATATACTTAGTGTGGATTTTGACTTCTCTTGCTTATTTATTTGGTTGGGTTGGCATGAATTATTGATATTGTTGTAGCCGGTGGAATAGGCGTCTTGTGGTACAGGTTAGCCCGTGTGCTAATGCTACCGCAAGGCGGCTGTTCCGGGCATAAGACTCCCTCTTCGCGCCGTGTTTTGGGATCCGGGAGGGGGGAGTCTTACATGTCCTAGATTTTGGAAAACAGTGGGAAGATCACCTGTATATGGTGGAGTTTGCGTACAACAACAGCTTTCTGGTGAGTATTGGAATGGCGCCTTTCGAAGCCTTGTATGGAAGAAAGTGTCGTACACCGTTGTCTTGGTTGGAGGCAGGCGAATCGAAGTTGTATAAACATCAAGCGGAGGAAGACGCCACTTCAATGATACGGACAATTCAGGAAAGGTTGAAGATCGCCCAGGACAGACAGTCAAAGTACTATAACGCCAAGCATAGGAATGTGGAGTTCAATGTTGGCGACATGGTGTATCTAAAAATCAAGTCGTTCAAGGGTGTATCGCTGGTTCGACGATTGAAGAAGTTGAGTCCGAGATACCTTGGACCATTTGAAATCCTGGAGCGTGTTGGCGAGGCGGCGTATAGGTTGAAGCTGTCGGCGGAATTGAGTGGGTTGCATGACGTGTTCCATGTGTCGGTGTCGCGTAAGACAGTGCAAGAGCCTTCGCAGATCATTGCGGGTAATCAAGTACCAGTTGATTATGAGTTGACCATAAGGGTCAAGTCAGTATGTATTGAAGATGTTGCAGTCAAGCGACTCCGCAACAAGGAGGTCCGAATGGTTAAAGTCCGTGGGGACAATTGCGGACATGAGGAGCTTTCTTGGGAGCGAGAGCAAGCTATGTTGGAGGAATACCCCGAGTTATTCTGCTCAGGTATCATTTAGATTTGTGTGCCTTTACTTAATTTCAGGACGAAATTTATTAAGTGGGGGAGATTTGTAATGCCCCGAAAATTGTATTTGAGTCGGTCATGAAAAAAGGGGTTTTTGGTGCCTGTATAGGGGTACACGGCCTAGGACACGGGCGTGTCCAAGGCCGTGTCTAGCAGGTTTTTTTGGACGTTTTCATCCCGAGAAGAACACGGCCAGGAACACGGCTAGATGACACGGGCGTGTCATTGGACACGGGTGTGTCATTGGACACGGGCGTGTGCCTACCCGTGTCAGTACCCGTGTTCTTTTGGGTCGTGTCCGTTGCCGTGGAGGTTATGGGTGACATGCCCCTGGACACGGGCGTGTCGAGAGACCGACACGGGCATGTCAGGTTGGACACGGGCGTGTCTGAGTCCGTGTGTCTTTTATCAGTTCGACGATCGTGCCTGGATCGCGGCACAGGGCCTGGGACACGGCCATGTGCCAAGCCGTGTTCGGCCCAGGTCTAGAGATTTTTGAACGGATCTAAGCCGTTCATTTTCTTTAATTAAGATCCAACAGCCCAGATGGTTTCCTGCTCTGTTAAGGCCGGGAATAGGGGTGTTAATCCCTAATTTCTCTCCAAGGCTTTCTCTTTCAATGGTGTCAGAGAGAAGAGGAAGAAGAAGGAGGATTCCGGCCGCCGGCACAGCATCGGAGCACCGTTTCGAAATCGGAGAGCGGATCCGTGGAGGAAAGTTTGTTACGAAGTGTTCTGTCCGCGTAGTTTTTCCATGGTGCCAAAACGGACTACAAGGGTAACAATTCTCAACTTGAGCATGTGAAGCTCTTTCTTTCTGCATAGGGAATCCCGCTCCCGCGAGTGTGCGGTGAGTGCGTGGTGTTCCTTGGGGTTGATGTGAATAGTCCCCCTTGTGTTGCATATTGAGCCCGGAATCATAAGTACAGGCATAGATATTGTGTGTGAAGCCTACCCGGACATGTACCGTCTGGATCGGTGATGTTGCATTTGTTATGATTTGCCTGAGAAGACTCCGTGCTTTGGGTTTTTCGGGTTTCTACGCGATAGATTGCAGCAGGGATCCTTGGAGGTTAGCTTCAAGGCGCACCCATAAAATTGAGCAGAAACGTGTTCTGCTAACTTGGCGGTCTGGGAATCGGTCTTAATCATAACTGGGTTATGAGATTGTTTGGAAAATTTTGAGATCCGAGAGAAGCTTGGCCCGCACGTAGGACTTAAATTGTATATGCGGTGTGAGCAACAGGCAAGTGGAATTGGACCGAGGCTATGTGGAACGGTGCGAGAAATCCGAAAAGGGCACTGGCCGTTGGCATAGTCGGGAGCTTTAGACTAGACAGGGTCAGAAAGGCTAAAATGCTCACTTGGTTGCCATCTTTGGGATGGTGGTGAAGACACTGATATGTCAGGATTCACCGTTAATGTGCCCTGAGTGCACGGGGTGTTTGGCCATGCTAGCCTACACCTGTGGCGTAGTATAATTGCGCTTTATTATTTTATTGGGCTAATGATATGCCGGGAAAGAGACCGTCATCCCGAGTTAGGAGCGGGGTCGTTATAATTTGGTCGGCTTTTAGCTGACCGTTGCTTTGTTTGCCACCGTGCGGTGGAATGTACTTGCAGGTGCTGCGGAGCCGAGTGTCAAATAGCGGGCTGGAGCCCATGTTGCTGTGCTGGCCCTAGAAGTCCGTAGAATAGTTGTTTTACTTTTATCATGTGTGGCCGGCCTGCGAGCCGATGTATGTAAGACATGTTTTTATTAAGTGAACATCTGTAAGGCCATAAGGCCACGTACCTTTTCAGTGTATTTGGGTTTCATTCCTGTGGTGGTGGTCGTGGACATTCATATGTATTGGATTTAAGATTTGGGTTCTTTCAACTTTAAAAGCTTCCGCTAGAATGCTCTGTGTAGGACTAGTAGTATTAATTGGATGGTTTGAATATTCATTTGGTAACCCTTCCGACTCTCTACGGTATATGGCATCGGGTTCCAGCTGGACCTTCTGCTATATGCCATGCGACAGATGGGGGTGTTACATCCTGGATAAGTTGCTGACCTTGGATCATGGCAAATAAAGCCTCAGCAACTAAACGCACATATTCTGCAGACGGTGGAGGTGTAGACACCGCGGCTGGTGCCGTACTTTCATCAGAATGCTGGGGCTCTGAATGCCCAGCTCCACTCCGTGTCACCTAAAGGTGGACAAGACACACACATTAGTGGCCTTACACAAGCAAACAACATAAAATAGGAACACGCAGGTTCCGCAAACACATAAATTTGCATTCCTATCATGGACATTCAGGAGTTCAATCGTATAATTTGGTTTGCACAGACACGTGCTCGCCTCCCCAGAAAAGAAGTCGACCACGACTTCGAGAGTAAAATACTGAGACAGCTGATAACAAAAATGTAACAACCTCATCCGTTCATATGGTATATACTAGAAGGTCCGGTCGGGGCCCCACAACATATATCCCAAAATAGGCGGAAAAGTTACAGGATGATACCAGAGTAGCGCAGCGAACCTTAACAAATTGCATTCTAGCGGAAGCCTATACTAAGACTTGAACTCCACACTTGAATGTACAACATATAAAAGAACTCCACATTGTATATATAATAGGAATGTCTTACAATAACACGAAAGTTGGCCTTATGGCCTTACATGGCTTTCAAATAGTGGCCTACACATTGGCACGCAGGCCGGCCACATAAAAAGAAAACACAACATTCATTCCAAATGGCCTTCGAAGGCTAGCAGCAGCCGCAGCAACAGCAGGGACATCAACCTTAATGCGTCCCCCTTGGCTCTCCAGCACCTGTATATGGACAATCCACCCAACGGTGGCAAACAGAGGCAACGGTCAGCATTCAGCTAACCCAATTATAACGACCCCACCCCTTTTCTCAGGGCAGCGATAATCTTCCCTGCAGGCATATCATATCATAAGCATTGTAATATATCTCATATAATGTGCTTTCACGCACACATGCCATCACAACCGTCAGCCACCCGGCCCAACGGTCCGTGCACTCAAGTCACATTCTTGGTGTACTGGCAAACCAGTTGCCCACCACCGTATCCGGGTCATAGCCCAACGGTAAATCACTTGAGCATTTACTCCATGGCGTGCAGCCGGAGTTCTAGTCTTAAAACACCGGGATGGCCCATATCCCCCCATTGTGTCATGTCACGCAGGACTAAGACTCTCGCTATGCGCTCCAACAGACCACACCTTCTGGTCCACATCGGACGGACATAACGCAGGTCGGATCCTCCACCCCCCATTGCTCAAATCACCTTGCCTTCACCGAGTACGGCGTACTCGCGGCTTAATCAAAGGCGCGGGTCGGTATCACCAATCCTATTCTTGGCATTCAATCCTGGGTATTTATTACACCCATTCATCTTACACCATCAGCGGGTCTTTCCTGGGCACACCAGTACTTCATGTTACTCATTCACAGGTACGACACCGCCATATAAAAAATGTCAGGGGTCTTTCCTGGGCACACAAGTACTTCCTGCTACTCTCTTCACAGGTACTACCTATGACATCAAGCATCATAAAGGGCCTTTCCTGGTCACACCAGTACTTCCTGTTACTCAGTCACAGGTACGACCTAATAGCACAAGCATAACACTGATATTTTCCTGGACTACCACTCCAGTACCTCATGCGACTACCCGTCACAGGCATAAACCGTTGACTCCTTAAACGACATGTTTATCACGGAGTCTTCTCCGGTTCGTATGCAACATCACAATTCCAGACCAACTTGTCCAGATGGGCTTCACACAGCATGCATATTCCGTACTCCAATTCCGGATCTATATGCCAACAAAAGGGGATTTCATGAATCCACCCAAAGATTCCCAAAATCAGCCACCTCTTGGTGGGGGAATCACAAACATATGCCAAAAAGGAAGCCTTCACATGGCTAGGAAGAAAATATCGTTACCCTTGAAGACCGCTTTGGTTCCATGAAGTTCCTATCTGGCTAGAAAGAGCTTTTCCTCCGCAAAAATGGCCTCAGACCACCGCTGGACAGGCACAAGCTCCAGCACCAAACAACCCCTCCTCTTCTTCTCCGACTTCCTTTCCCTTTCTCTCTCTGAAGTTTTGGAAAGATGAAGTCAAAAGAAAATGAGAATACGATCTCTGATTTCGGGCTTAAGGAAGCAGGAAAGAAGCTCAGCCCTTGGATCCAGGCTGAGAAAAATGGACGGCTACGAAAAATCGGGAAAACTGATTTTCGTGTCCGACACGCCCTGTGACAAGCCCGGGTCACAGGCCGTGTCACTAAGCAGCGCTCAACCCGCCTCATCCCCAAAATAGGTCACCGCCACGGGACACGCCCCGTGTCAGCCAAGTCACGCCCGTGACCTAGATATGCGTTCGACGATCTGCGTTCGACAATTAGGCAGCGATCATCGAGCTCACCAGCGATCGTCGAGCCCACCAGCGATCGGCAAACAGCGCGTTCGACGATCTCCGCTCTATGATTCAGCACGTTCGACGGTATCCGTTCGAAGATCGGGCAGCGATCGTCAAATTGGCCTACTGCTCGACGATTGGTCCCGCATTCGACGATCTCCGTTCGACTATCCCGCACGTTCGACGATTTGCCAGCCCACGAAGCCTTTGCGAAATCGTCGAACTCAATTCGTTGAACACAACATTCTTCGACCTGACGACAAACCCAAGCGGAAAACGCCCTCTGTCACCCGAAATTTTGCCTGCTGAAAAAATTGGGCTATTACAACCCTCCCCTCCTACATGAAATTTCGTCCTCGAAATTAGTACACAGGAAGGCAACCAGCAACCAGCAACTAAACAGTTGTAACATTAAAATTTTCATGTTACAACAACATATTTTCACTCTCCACTCCTTATATAAATAGTTCAGGAAACTCTATTCGCATGGTTTGCTCTCGCTCCCATGTAAGTTCCTCACGGCCGCAGTAGTCCCATCGAACTTTCACCATTCTGACTGTCTTGTTCCGCAACTGTTTCTCGGTTTGATCCTCGATCTGAATGGGTCTAACGCTCGTTGTTAGCCCATACTCCACCGGCACACGATCATCCGCGATCACTTGAGCTGGATCTTTAATGGACTTCCGAAGCTTCGAGATGTGAAACACATCATGTAATCCACCCAAGTTTGCCGAAAGAGCTAGCCGATAAGCCGCTTCTCCAACTTTCTCAACCACTTCAAATGGACCCAAAAATCTTGGACTCAACTTTTTCAAACGTCGAATCCTGGAGACACCTTTGAAGGGCTTTATCTTCAAGTAGACCCAATCGCCAACCGCGAACTCCACGTTCTGGTGCTTGGCATTGTAGTACTTCGCTTGTCGATGTTGAGCAATGCGTAGCTTCTCTCGAATCATCTGAATGGTTGAGTTTGCTTCATCGACCTGATTTCGATTATACACTCGAGCTTCGCCCGCTTCTACCCAAGCCAAGGGAGTACGACACTTCCTTCCATAGAGCGCTTCATACGGTACCATCCCAATGCTTGCCTGGTAGCTGTTATTATAGGTAAACTCCAACATGTAGAGATGATCTTCCCATCTCTTTTTGAAGTCGAGGGCGCACATCCTGAGCATGTCCTCCATAGTTCTGTTGGTACGTTCAGTTTGGCCATCCATTTGGGGATGAAAGGTCGTACTGAATGTCAACTTCGTGCCCAACAGTCGGTGAACTAGCCTCCAGTCATTTGACGTGAAACGCCGATCTCGATCACTTACGATGCTCCGAGGAACACCGTGAAGCCGACAATCTGGTCAACATATAACTTTGCCAAACTTTCGACCGAATCATCTTGCTTGTTCGGGAGAAAATGTGCCACTTTACTTAGCCGGTCAACAATCACCCAAATGGAATCATTTCCTCGCTGTGATCTCGGCAACCCGTGCACAAAATCCATGGAAATATCATCAAATTTCCATTCTGGGATCGGCAGCGACTTCAAATAAACACCCGGCTTTTGTCATTCCGCCTTCACCATCGCACATTTTTGGCATTTGGACACATAGAGGGCAACATCTCTCTTGAGTCCTGGCCACCAGAATAGCTTTTTCATATCATTGAACATCTTCGTGCTCTCGGGGTGAATGGAATACTTTGTATAATGTGCTTCATACATCAGTTCTTCCCTCAATTTACCCACTTTCGGGACGCACAAACGGCCCTCTTTTCGCAAAAGTCCGTCATTCCAGGAGAACTTGCCCTCTGGCCCCTCGATAACATAGCGTAAGAGATCTTCATCTAACCCCGTTGCTCGTCGAATCCGGTCCACAAGGTCACATTGCACGTCCGTCCAGTTCAGACATGCATTTGAAGTAGAATTCTTGTCAACACAACAAATCTCCAATGCTTCTAACTCCCGGATGAGACGTTCATCATGCCTTTGCAACCAAGCTGCTCTTGCCGGAGTCCGCCGACTCAAGGCATCCGCGACTACATTGCCCTTTTCGGGCGTATAGTGAATCTCAAAGGTGTAGTCCCCAAGGAACTCCAACCGCCTTCTTTGCCGCATGTTCAATTCCTTCTGCTCCAATATGTACTTTAATCTCTTGTGATCTGTATAGATCTCCACCTGTACTCCTTAAAGATAGTGTCTCCACAACTTTAGTGCAAAAATCACCGCCGCTAATTCCAAGTCATGGACGGGATAATTTCGTTCGTGCACATTCAGCTGGCATGAGCCATAAGCAATTACATTTCCATTCTGCAGAAGAACGCAGCCTAAGCCGCTCCCCGAGGCATCACTATAAATAACAAATCCATCGGTCCCACTTGGAGAAGATAACACCAGCGTCGTGGTCAACCGAACCTTCAGCTCTTCAAAAGCTCGTGCGCACTCTGGCGTCCAAACGAACTTCTAATCTTTTCTCGTCAGCATGGTTAGCGGCAAAGCGATCCGCGAGAAATTCTCAGCAAATCTTTGATAGTAACACGCAAGTCCAAGGAAGCTCCTGACCTCGGCCACTGAAGACAACACTGAACACTCTTCTATGGCTATTATCTTTGCTGGATACACTGCAATGCCCGCTCCACTCACCACATGGCCTAAGAAAGCCACCGACGATAACCAAAACTCGCACTTCGAGAACTTGGCATAGAGCTGGTTTTGCCTCAAAGTATTCAACACAAACCGTAAATGAGTCTCATGTTCAGCTTTCGACTTCGAGTACACCAGAATGTCATCAATGAACACGATCACAAATAGATCCAGGTACTCTCGGAACGTGCGATGCATCAAATCCATAAACACCGATGGCGCATTGCACAGTCCCAATAGCATGACTGTGAACTCATAATGTCCGTAACGCATTCCAAATGCGGTTTTGGGAATGTCACCTTCCCGAATTCTCAACTGGTAATACCCAGACTTCAGGGCCAATTTCGAATAGACGGTCGATCCCACCAGCTGATCGAATAACTCATCAATCTGGGGTATCAGATATTTATTCTTCTCGGTCAACTTATTCAGTTCACGGTAATCAATACATAACCGCAACCCACCGTCTTTCTTCTTTACAAAAAGCACAAGAGCACTCCAAGTGTAACACCTCCCATGTAATGACCGTATAATATGGGTCCGGCCGGGGCCCCACAACATACGGACGCCACAGCTTTAGTATTATAAGATGATATAACTACCCATACTCAAAACACTTTGCACAAAACAGCGGAAACACAAACAAGACTAGAGGTTATCCACCACTAAAAGAGTAATAACAATGGCCTTATGGCCTTACAACACAAACGAGTCCAAAACTCAAAGAGTACAACAGTCATGAAAGTGCTTAAGCACTCCTAGTCTACCTCGGCATGCAAGTCGGACAACATGAGTCTCAAACATACAACATCATATAAGTAGAGCTACAAAAGAGAGGAACACTTCATGAGGCTTAGGCCTTTCTGGCCAGCGATCTAGCTCCTGCTTGCGATCCTTGCCCTGTAAAAATTATTAGTAATGTGGGTCAGCAAAGGCTGACCTCAAATTGTGTAACAAACACATCTCCTCCCGGCCGCCCCTAACGGACCCCGGGGAACCCTCCAACCTGCAAGTCAGCACTTCGTATGCAATATATATAAATATAAAAAGAAGTGTATTAAGAACAAGCATGGATGTCCCAAATATCATACACATTCTCTACTGGTTGAGCATATAATAAAAAGGGGCCTACTTATGCAACATGAATGCAAAACCCGGGCTTCACCCAAGGAACCCTAAAACGTATGCATCTAGCACAACATCACACCAATTGGGTACTCATCGCTTCCCCATCGGCATATAGCCACAAACAAAGGGGTATCACAATTTCCCCCAACGGCGCACAGGCCACCACAAGGAATCCTTGCTAAGGCCCCACCCGCTCATGGTCTTAGACCCGGGCTTGCCTACAAGCTTTGACGTCTCAAGTCAGGATTCCAACAAACACAAACTGACGGATTCTAAGAAGCCTTGCCGGACCTCACCCGCTCATGGCCTCATTGCCCGGGCTTGCCCCCATGCTTAGCATCCTCGTCAGTCTCACAGAAGGGGACTAGTCTCGCCGGGACACTCTCCACACATGACGTGTATGTCACGGGATAGCCAGCCGACCACAGAGACATAGCCACGCCTTGGAACATCACAAACCAAGATAATTCCACCCTAGTCCCTCATTTGTACTGCAGCGTTCCCGCGCACCAAGGAAACCATCTACCAGCAATGCGAAGCTAACCTTGTCCTCCAAGGAAACCATCTACCGCCATTGAGGAGCTAACCTTGTCCGGTTCCGACTACACGTAATCACTTGAGAAAAAGGGGAAAACATCACCACATCACAAACGGCATCTTGCCGCAACGGAATCTCTATGAATCCTTAAAGTTCGTATGCAACATCACCGAGTCGGACTAACGGTCGCGACTACAGCTTCACCCACCATGCATAATCCACTAACGGAGCAGATCTCTAATGCAAAACATGTCGGGGACGGACTCAATCGACCTGAAGGTTCCTCTTGAACATCGGCGACCCAAACCCCTCTCATTTGAGTGTTTGGTGCCCAAACCTAGAGAAGAAAATGATGCTAAGACATGCATCCTAAAACCGAGAGGAGAAGTGTCATTACCTTCCGACTCCTCTTCCTAGCCATGGCAAAATAGCCGGATGAAAGCCTTCGCAAAGCTCTAGCCTCCACGGATCTCGACTCGGCTCGCGATTTGGAGCACCGAAACCTCTCCTACAGCCCAAACCCTCCTTCTCCTTCTTCCTTACTCTCACTTCTCTCTAGAACTTAGTAAGAGAAAGCTTGGAGAAGAATGAGGCTTTCCAACCCTATTCTCGGACTTAACTCCCCAAGAGCAGTCCTGAACCATCAGATCCCAAAATAAGGGAAAGAATAGCCACGATCCGCCTGAAAAATAAAACACCTGGGCCGAGCACGGCCTGGCACACCCCCGTGTCCAGGGCCGTGTTTCTCATTCGCCGTCTCAAATCGACGGGCCTGGAACAATACACGGGCATCCGACATGTAACGCCCCCACCTGTCACATGACATATAACGGTGGGTCCGGCCGGGGCCCCACGCCATATATTACAGACAAGCGAAGGAATTACGTGTGGAAATCAAAATCTATGCGTATCCTTAACTCATTCATTCTAGCGCAGCCTTTTTATGTTAGCATGAACTCAAACCAGAATGTCCACCAATATATAAATACAACATTTATATATAACAACACTAGGAATGTATACAACCAACACACCCTGGCCTTATGGCCTTACAGGTTCCTCTTTTACACATCAATAATTTCGTACATCGGCACGCAGGCCGGCCACACATGAAATCCAAACACAACTCTTTGCATGGCCTTCAAGGGCCTATAGCAGCAAGCTAGCCATTCCACTTACTCATTTCAAGCCGCAACTCCTGCAATTTAATATCCAAGCCAACATAGAAAACAAAGTAACGGTCAGCATTTGGCTGACCCATTATAACGACCCTACCCCTTACCCGGGGTAGTGGTTCCTTCCCAGTATACAGTGCCATCAGCTATCATCAAGCATCATCAAACATCATATGTATATCATTGTCTTTATTCTGCTAGCAAACACATTACATCACAAACGCTGGAATCCACCAGACGCTCTGTGCACTCAGGGCACCTTCTTGGCGTACCGGATTCCACCAGTCATACACCGCCGATCAGAGGTTTTAACTTGTTAGTTGACCGGCCCTAGTCCACCAGTCTCGCAAGCTGGCGACATACCGCCCAAACCAACCAGAGGTACAACCTCACAGCATCCAATAACAACCAGAGCAGATCGACCCACACCATGTAGTGTGGCAAGCCGGGTTTATCCAAGCTCCCCAAGCATTACCACCCATCGACCCCCCCTCCTATTCCGATCATCCCACCCATATGGTGCAGCAAGCCGGGTTTAACTCGGCTCCCCAAGCATTGCCACCAATCGATCCCTACCTAACTAGATCAACCCACCCTAGTGGTGTAACAGGCCGGGTTTATCTCGAGCTCCCCAGGCATGCTACCAATTGATCATAACATAACCAGGAGCTTCACCAAAGCCTCCTCACATGCAGCATCACATCCATACATTCATCACAATAGAAATCCATTTACATCTCATCAAATCCACGGAGTCTTCTCCGGTTTACCCATGAACATCACCAATCCAGACTACCGGTCCAGATGGGCTTCACACAACATGCCTATGTCGTACTCCATATTTCCGACTCTAGATATAGACTCAACAAAGGAATCACTTCACGGATATCCACCTCTTGGTGGAGGATTCCAAACATATGCATAAAGGAAGGACTTCGATGTCCAAGAAGGAGATCGTTACCCTTGAAGATCGCTTCGGCGCCATGAAGTAGCCGGATGGAAATCACCGCCTCGGCTCTGCCTTCACGAATCCGCTCTCGGATCTTCGCTCCGCACTCCGCAGCTCCTCCAGTAGCTGGTAGTATCCTCCCTTCCCTCTTGCCTTAGGCCTTTCTTCCTCCCTCTCTTGGAATAAAATGATGAAGAAGAAGAAGAGAAAGAAAGGGTTATATCCCCTTTTTCTCGGCCTTCACAATACCTGGACAGAGCCCAAACACTGGATCCAGGAAGAGGTAAACAAACGGCTCAGATTTGGCCAGAAAAGCTTGAACACGGCCTGACACGCCCTGTGACACGCCCGTGTCACAGGCCGTGTCCATCTAAGGGGCAGTCAACCGACTCAATCCAGCCAATACACGGCCATATGACACGCCCGTGTCACGTGCCGTGTCCACGACATGCCCTCAGACACGCCCGTGTCTGAGGCCGTATACATCAGGCTGCACACCCGCAAAACCACCCGAGACTCACACGGCCCTGGCACACGCCCGTGTTCCAGGCCGTGTGCACCTGGACACACCCGTGTCTCGCAAACACGCCCTAGCGCAAGACGTCGAGCTGAGTTCGATGACCACTGACACGCCCTGTGACACGCCCGTGTCACAGGCCGTGTCCTCACTCGACACTCGACACTCGACGATCGTCGAGCAAAATTCGTCGACCTCACGACTCGACACAACCCAAGCCTGATACGCCCTGGGACACGCCCGTGTCCCAGGCCGTGTCACCCATGCCTGAACCCAAATTGGCGCAAAATGACCCGATTGACTTCGGGGTGTTACAATCCTCCCCTCCTTCAAATAATTTCGTCCTCGAAATTTGTCACACTCCAATTAGCCACAACATCACAAAATCTTACACCCTAAGCCTCCGCACAAACTAACGAACATACAACACAAACAAACATCCTTAACTTCCACTTTTGCACAGTCAGCCAGAACATCTAGAGTTTGATCTCGACACAAACATATCAGAACAAGACATCATGATCAATCTATCTCATCACTGTCACATGTGCACCAAACATTGATAGATATATACAACATTCATCACACCGGTATATAAGCATAGTTTACAGACAACAGAGCATCCAAGAGAGTTAATTCATGATTCACCTCCGCTCAACCTCCCGATTTTGCAATTCGCGATTCAGAGACAAATTAAACACACGAGGCTGAATTTCACCAACTGAGCTTTGCGGCACTTGCACCTCCATCGCATGCACTCGAGGTTGCGTCCGGGGTGCAGATGACTCGGCCACTGCTTTACCCTTTTCTTCATATGACGCACCTGTCTTTTTCTCACTCCCTGGATGGGCCTTCCAACAGAATTTTGCTATGTGTCCTTGCTGCCCACATTTATAGTATATACGCGTATCAACACGTCATGGCCCATAAGTCGCCCCCGAAGAAACAGTCGACGGAGCTGATTCCGCAGGCCTAAATCTTTTCTTCTCTCGTCGTCTAAACTCTGATTAATCCAATTACGGCACTTTAAACTCTGGCTTTTCTACTTCCAGTCTCTTTGTTCATGTACCCGCTTCATATCTTTCTCCAATGCACGAGCTGTGTCTACCAATGCTTTGAAGCCTTGGCTCACCAAACTCGTAAGTGCCAACCTCAATTCATCCTGCAGTCCTTCATAAAACCGATTTGTCTTTCGCGCTTCCTCCGCAAAGTTCGATCCTGCATATCGCCCCAATCTTGTAAACTCATGCAGGTAGGTATCAATATCTCGCTCACCCTGCACCAGACGTAGAAACTCATTTTCCATCGCAATCCTTTGCGACACTGGCACATACTTGGCTAAAAATATTTGGGAAAATTCATCCATTGAAACTTCCGTTAAACCCTGACCTGCCAAGTGATGCACTTCGATCTCATTCCACCACAATCTTGCATCGCCTTCCAACAGAAAAGTGGCCAACGTCACTTTCTGCTCCTCTACCGTCCTGATTGCAGTTAGGATCCTTTTTACCCTTGCCAACCAATGTTCTGCCTGCATTGGGGAAAGCGCTCCACCAAACATCGTTGGATGAAAGTGCATAAAACTTGTCAATGACTCGTCACTTTCTTGCGCCTCCACCACCACTGCAACATGCTCTTGCCTTGCACCAGGCCTTGCCTGTCCAGTAGGTTGTGCTTGTAACACTGCAAGCACTGTCTCCGTCACCACCCGTATGGCTTCTGTCGAGGGAGGCAAAGGCGCTTCCACGGATGCTGCACTCTCATCAGACCGATGGGGCTCAGACGGCCCAGCTCCATCCCTCGCCACCTATCAATGTCCAGAACACCATTAATACTTCAAATCATAACGGTACTGCTACATTGACTACGCACTCACGCACATCATGTGCATGACATACATTCCTAGTGGACATTCATGAGTTCATTTATGTTCTCTCCTGCCAAACAATCTAAACCTGGCTCTGATACCACTTTATAACGCCCCCACCTGTCACATGACATATAACAGTGGGTCCGGCCGGGACCCCACGCCATATATTATAGACAAGCGAAGGAATTACGTGTGGAAATCAAAATCTATGCGTATCCTTAACTCATTCATTCTAGCGCAGCCTTTTTATGTTAGCATGAACTCAAACCAGAATGTGCATCAATATATAAATACCACATTTATATATAACAACAACAGGAATGTATACAACCCACACACCCTGTCCTTATGGCCTTACAGGTTCCTCTTTTACACATCAATAATTTCGTACATCGGCAAGCATGCCGGCCACACATGAAATCCAAACACAACTCTTTGCATGGCCTTCAAGGGCCTATAGCAGCAAGCTAGCCATTCCACTTATTCATTTCAAGCCGAAACACCTGCAATTTAATATCCAAGCCAGCACAGAAAACAAAGTAACGGTCAGCATTTAGCTGACCCATTATAACGACCATACCCCCTACCCGGGGTAGTGGTTCCTTCCCTGTATACAGTGCGATCAACTATCATCAAGCATCATCAAACATCATATGTATATCATTATCTTTATCCCGCTAGCAAACACATTACATCACAAACGCTGGAATCCACCAGACGCTCCGTGCACTCAGGGCACCTTCTTGGCGTACCGGAATCCACCAGTCAAACACCGCCGATCAGAGGTTTTAACTTGTTGGTTGACCGGCCCTAGTCCACCAGTCTCGCAAGCTGGCGACATCCCGCCCAAACCAATCAGAGGTACAACCTCACAGCATCCAATAACAACCAGAGCAGATCGACCCACACCATGTGGTGTGGCAAGCCGGGTTTATCCAAGCTCCCCAAGCATTACCACCCATCGATCACCCCTCCTATTCCGATCGACCCACCCATGTGGTGCAACAAGCCGGTTTTAACTCGGCTCCCCAAGCATTACCACCGATCGATCCCTACCTAACTAGATCAACCCAACCTAGTGGTGTAACAGGCCGGGTTTATCTTGAGCTCCCCAGACGTGCTACCAATTGATCATAACATAACCAGGAGCTTCACCAAAGACTCCTCACATGCAACATCACATACATACATTCATCACAACAGAAATCCATTTACATCTCATCAAATCCACAGAGTCTTCTCCGGTTTACCCATGAACATCATCAATCCAGTCTACCGGTCCAGATGGGCTTCACACAACATGCCTATGTCGTACTCCATATTTCCGTCTCTAGATGCAGACTCAACAAAGGAATCACTTCACGGATATCCACCTCTTGGTGGAGGATTCCAAACACATGCATAAAGGAAGGACTTCGATGTCTAAGAAGGAGATCGTTACCCTTGAAGATCGCTTCGGAGCCATGAAGTAGCCGGATGGAAATCACTGCCTCGGTTCTGCCTTCACGAATCCGCTCTCGGATCTTCGCTCCGCACTCTGTAGCTCCTCCAGCAGCTGGTAGTCTCCTCCCTTCCCTCTTGCCTTAGTCCTTTCTTCCTCCCTCTCTTGGAATAAAATGAAGAAGAAAAAGAGAAAGAAAGGGTTATATCCCCATTTTCTCGGCCTTCACAATACCTGGACAGAGCTCAACCACTGTATCCAGGAAGAGGGAAACAAACGGATCAAATTTGGCCAGAAAAGCTTGAACATGGCCTGACACGGCCTGTGACACGCCCGTGTCACAGGCCGTGTCCCTCTAAGCGGCAGTCAACCGACTCAATCCAGCTAATACACGGCCATGTGACACGCACGTGTCACGTGCCGTGTCCACGACACGCCCTCAAACACGCCCGTATCTGAGGCCGTGTGCATCAGGCTGCACACCCGCAAAACCACCCGAGACTCACACGGCCCTGGCACCCGCCCGTGTTCCAGGCCGTGTGCACGTGGACACACCCGTGTCCCGCAAACATGCCCTAGAGCAAGACGTCGAGCTGAGTTCGACGACCACTGACACGCCCTGTGATACGCCCGTGTCACAGGACGTGTCCTCACTCGACACTCGACACTCGACGATCGTCTAGCAAAATTCGTCGACCTCACGACTCGACACAACCCAGGCCTGAGATGCCATGAGACACGCCCGTGTCCCAGGCCGTGTCACCCATGCCTGAACCCAAATTGGCCCAAAATGACCCGATTGACTTCGGGGTGTTACACGACACGCCCGTGTTCGACACGACACGCCCGTGTCCCGACGGACACGGCCGTGTGGTCGGCCGTGTGCCTCCATCGACACAGCCCCGATAACAATCCGAGAAGGACACGGCCTGGGACACGCACGTGTCCCAAGCCGTGTGCGAAGTCTCGACACTTGTCGACTGCCTTTGTGTCGATACCGCGGAAAAATGTCGAGCGAAGTTCGTTGACCATGCGGGACACGCCCTGTGACACGCCCGTGTCACAGGCCGTGTGCCCCTGTCTCGACACTCGAACTCGTCGAGTGAACTTCGTTGAGTGAACTCTCGACACTCTACTGACACAGCCTTGGACACGCCCGTGTCCTAGGCCGTGTGCCTTGTCTCGACACATCGTCGAGCGAAAATCGTCGACCTCCAGACCGATCGTCGACACGGGCTCGACACGCCCTGAGACACGCCCGTGTCTCAGGCCGTGTGCCTTGTCTCGACACATCGTCGAGCAAAAATCATCGACTTCTCGACCAAAACGTCGACTAGAGCCCGACACGCCCTGGGACACGCCCGTGTCCCAGGCCGTGTGCCCCCTGCCAGAAACCAAACTTGGTCAGAAAACGCTGGTCGACCCTCTCTCAAATTTTGGGGTGTTACACCAAGGTGACATGCTTGGGCGTATATAACCTTGCTCAAGCAATTCTTGTAGTTGGACCTTCAACTCAGCCATCTCCTTTGGCGCGACGCGATATGGCGAGTGGGCCACAGGTTTTACACCTGGCACCAACTCGATCGTGAAGTCAATCTCCCGCTGGGGTGGTAGCCTAGGAAGATCCTTGGGAAACACATCTGTAAATTCCGACACAATCAGAACCTCGCACATACTGTCCTTAGGCTCAACAGCCTGAATCAGTGCGAAGTAATACTCTGCACCCTTCCGAACAGCCTTGACTACTTGGAGTGCAGACAGCAACGTCCCACCCACTCCTCGCATACCTGCGAACTTTGTCTCCTGTTCGGTATTCTGGCCCAATGTGATTTCTTTGGACTGGCAATCAATCAAGGCATGCTGCTCCGCAAGCCAATCCATACCAAAAATCACGTCGAACAAACTGAAATCCCGACTTCCGATTTGGACCGCCACATCGCAAGCTTGATTTGCAAGCATCCAACAACCATTCAGCAACACCACTCTGACGCTATCTGTCTTTGCACGACTAGGTATCCCTAGCCGCGCTATGAACTCGCTAGACAGAAAAGAATGCGACGCACCCGTATCAAACAGTGCTCGCACCAGCGTGTCCCAAATCATCACAAAGCCTGTGTCAATCATGTCACACACACAAACCGCAAACACATAGGCACTAAGCAAAGCATACAAACAATATAATATGCCAAACTAAACTCATACCTGTGACGACATCACTCTGCTTGATGGCCTCCTGCAGGCCAAGATTGTAAACCCGGGGCTGCGCCTGCGAGGTAGAGGAGTCCACTACTGCCTTGCCCTTTTTCGCATACGACGCTCCCGCCTTCTCTTCATTTTTTGGCGGCACCAGACAATCTCGAGCGATATGCCCCACCCGGCCACAATTGAAGCAAGTATGAGCATCCGGCCTTGAGGTAGCCCGAGACGTTGCTCCCGATGCATCTAATGAAGGAGCTTGTCAACTTGTCTTGGACTTATTTCCCCATTTCTTCTTATAAAATGGTTTCCCAGGTCGGGGCACCTTCCACTCCGGTTGCGTCATAGCCAAAGCCCTCTTCCCCTGCACCCTCTTCATATCTTTTTCCAACGCGCTCGCAGTGTCGACCAACGCCTGGAAGCCTTGGTTCACAGAACTAGAAACCAGGAACCTCAGCTCATCCCGCAGTCCTTTATAGAACCTATTTGTCTTCCTCTGCTCATCAGCAAAAATAGAACCCGCATACCGCCCCAAGCGTGTAAACTCATGCAGGTACGCGTCAACACTGCCATCTCCTTGCGTTAGCCTTTGGAATTCATTCTCCATGGCTATCTATTGAGCCGCAGGAAGGTGCTTCGCTAGGAAGAGTCGAGAGAATTCTTCCATGAATACTTATGTTAAGTAACGACCTGCCAAGTGATGTAGCTCCATCTCATCCAAGCACAATCTAGCTTTTCCTTCAAGCAGGAAGGTAGCTAAGGTGACTTTTTGATGCTCCTCCGATCCAATCGCTGTCATGATTCGCTTGACGCGCGATAGCCAATCCTCAGCCTGCGTAGGAGTTCCCGCTCCCGAAAATATGGGCAGATGGAAACTCATAAACCGCGTCAACTGCTTCTTAGCCGCTCGAGGAGCCACTTCCACTATAGGTTCAGGCCTTGCCTCCACCTGTTCTGGCCTCACATCCGGTTGTTCCTGCCTAAGTGGCTGGCCCTGGAACATGGCAAATAAAGCTTCAGCAACTAAACGCACATGTTCCGCAGACGGTGGAGGTGTAGGCACCGCGGCTGGTGCCGTACTTTCATCAGAATGCTGGGGCTCTGACTGCCCAGCTCCACTCTATGTCACCTAAAGGTGAACAAGACACACACATTAGCGGCCTTACATAAGCAAACAACACAAAATAGGAACACGCAGGTTCCGCAAACACATAAATTTGCATTCCTATCATGGACATTCAGGAGTTCAATCGTATAATTTGGTTTGCACAGACACGTGCTCGCCACCCCAGAAAAGAAGTCGACCACGACTTCGAGAGGAAAAGACCGAGACAGCTGATACCAAAAATGTAACAACCTCATCCGTTCATATGTTATATAATAGAAGGTCCGGCCGGGGCCCCACAGCATATATCCCAAAACAGGCGGAAAAGTTACGGGATGATACCAGAGTAGCGCAGCAAACCTTAACAAATTGCATTCTAGCGGAAGCCTATACTAACACTTGAACTCCACACTTGAATGTACAGCATATAAAACAACTCCACATTGTATATATAATAGGAATGTCTTACAACAACACGAAAGTTGGCCTTATGGCCTTACATGGCTTTCAAACAGTGGCCTACACATTGGCACGCAAGCCGGCCACATAAAAATAAAACACAACATTCATTCCAAATAGCCTTCGAAGGCTAGCAGCAGTAGCAACAACAGCAGGGACATCAACCTTTATGCGTCCCGCTTGGCTCTCCAGCACATGTATAGGGACAATCCACCCAACAGTGGCAAACAGAGGCAACCGTCAGCATTCAGCTGACCCAATTATAATGACCCCACCCCTTTTCTCGGGGCAGCGATAATCTTCCCTGCAGGCATATCATATCATAAGCATGGTAATATATCTCATATAATGTGCTTTCATGCACACATGCCATCACAACCGTCAGCCACCCGGCCCAACGGTCCGTGCACTCAGGGAACATTCTTGGTGTACTGGCAAACCTGTTGCCCACCACCGTATCAGGGTCATAGCCCAACGGCAAATCACTTGAGCATTTACTCCATGGCGTGCAGCCGGAGTTCTAGTCTTAAAACACCGGGATGGCCCATAGCCCCCCATTGTGTCATGGCACGCAGGCCTAAGTCTCTCGCTATGCGCTCCAACACACCACACCTTCTGGTCCACGTCGGACGGACATAACACAGGTCGTATCCTCCACCCCCCGTTGCTCAAATCGCCTTGCCTTCACCGAGTATGGCGTACTCGCGGCTTAATCAAAGGCGTGTGTCAGTCTCACCAATCCTATTCTTGGCATTCAAGCCTGGGTATTTATTACACCCATTCATCTTACACTATCAACGGGTCTTTCCTGGGCACACCAGTACTTCCTGTTACTCATTCACACGTACGACACCGCCATATAACAAATGTTAGGGGTCTTTCCTGGGCAAACCAGTACTTCCTGCTACTCTCTTCACAGGTACCACCTACGACATCAAGCATCATAAAGGGCCTTTCCTGGTCACACCAGTACTTCCTGTTACTCAGTCACAGGTACGACCCAATAACACAACCATAACACGGATATTTTCTTGGACTACCACTGCAGTACTTCCTGCGACTACCCGTCACAGGCATAAACCGTTGACTCCTTAAACAACACGTTTATCACGGAGTCTTCTCCGGTTCGTATGCAACATCACCAATCCAGACCAACCTGTCAAGATGGGCTTCACACAGCATGCCTATTCCATACTCCAATTCCGGATCTATATGCCAACAAAAGGGGATTTCATGAATCCACCAAAAGATTCCCAACATCAGCCACCTCTTGGTGGGGGACTCACAAACATATGCTAAAAAGGAAGCCTTCACAAGGCTAGGAAGTACTGGCCTCCGCAAAAATGGAAGCCACCCTTTGGTGGGGGAATCATAAGCGTATGCCAAAAAGGAAGCCTTCACATGGCTAGGAAGAAAGGTTGTTACCCATGAAGACATCTTCGGTGCCATAAATTCCTAGCTGGCTAGAAAGAACCGCAACAGCTTTTCCTCCGCAAAGATGGCCTCAGATCTCAGCTTGACACTCTCAAGCTCCACCAGAGATCAAGAGATCATCCCCTCTTCTTCTTCCTCCTTCTTCCTTTACCTTTATCTCTCTAGATTTGTAGAAAGATAAAGGCCAACGTAAAATGAGAGTGGAATAGGCATGCTGTGTGAAGCCTATTCTTCCGCAAAAAATGGCCATCTTCAGCACCGAACAACCCCTCTTCTTCTTCTCTGACTTCCTTTCCCTTTCTCCCTCTAATGTTTTAGAAAGATGAAGTCAAAAGAAAATGAGAATACGATCTCTGATTTCGGGTTTAAGGAACCAGGAAAGAAGCTCAGCACTTGGATCCAGGCTGAGAAAAATTGACGGCTACGAAAAATCGGGAAAACTGATTTTCGTGTCCGACACGCCCGGTGACACACCCGTGTCATAGGCCGTATCACTAAGCGGCGCTCAACCCTCCTTATCCCCAAAATAGGTCACCGCTACGGGACACGCCCCGTGACAGCCAAGTCACGCCTGTGACCCAGATCTACGTTTGACGATCTGCGTTCGACGATTAGGCAGTGATCGTCGAGCTCACCAGCAATCGTCGAGCCCGCCAGCGATCGGCAAACAGTGCATTCGACGATCTCTACTCGATGATTCCGCGCGTTCGACGGTATCCGTTCGACGATCAGGCAGCGATCGTCGAATTTGCCCACCGCTCGACGATTGGTCCCGCGTTCGACGATCCCGCGCGTTCGACGATTTCCGTTCGACGATTTGCCAGCCCATGAAGCCTTTGCAAAATCATCGAACTAAATTCGTTGAACACAACATTCGTCGACCTGACGCCGAACCCAAGCGGAACACGCCCTCTATCACCCGAAATTTGCCCTGCTGAAAAAATTGGGCTGTTACAACCCTCCCCTCCTACATGAAATTTCATCCTCGAAATTATTACACAGGAAGGCAACCAGTAACCAGCAACTAAATAGTTATAACATTAAAATTTTCATGTTACAACAACATATTTTCACTCTCCACTCCTTACAGAAACAGTTCAGGAAACTCCATTCGCATGGTTTGCTCTCGCTCCCATGTAAGTTCCTCACGGCCGCAGTTGTCCCATCAGACTTTCACCATTCTGACCATCTTGTTCCGCAACTGTTTCTCGGTTTGATCCTAGATCTGAATGGGTCTAATGCTCGTTGTTAGCCCATACTCCACCGGCACACGATCATCCGCGATCAATTGAGCTGGATCTTTAATGGCCTTCCGAAGCACCGAGATGTGAAACACGTCATGTAATCCACCCAAGTCTGCCGAAAGAGCTAGCCGATAAGCCGCTTCTCCAACTCGCTCAACCACTTCAAATGGACCCAAAAATCTTGGACTCAACTTTTTCAAACGTCGAATCCTAGAGACACCTTTGAAGGGCTTTATCTTCAAGTAGACCCAATCTCCAACCGCGAACTCCACGTTCCGGTGCTTGGCGTTGTAGTGCCTCGCTTGTTGATCTTCAGCAATGCGTAGCTTCTCTCGAATAGTCCGAATGGTTGAGTTTGCTTCATCGACCTCATTTCTATTATACACTCAAGCTTCTCCTGCTTCTACCCAAGCAAAGGGAGTACGACACTTCCTTCCATAGAGCGCTTCATACGGTGACATCCCAATGCTCTCCTGGTAACTGTTATTATAGGCAAACTCCACCATGTAGAGTTGATCTTCCCATCTCTTTCCGAAGTCGAGGGCGCACATCCTGAGCATGTCCTCCATAGTTCTATTGGTACGTTCAGTTTGGCCATTCGTTTGGGGATGAAAGGTCGTACTGAATGTCAACTTCGTGCCCAACAGTCGGTGAACTAGCCTCCAGTCATTTGACGTGAAACGCCGATCTCGATCACTTACGATACTCCGAGGAACACCGTGAAGCCGTACAATCTCGTCAACATATAACTTTGCCAAACATTCGACCGAATCATCCTGCCTATTCGGAGAAAATGTGCCACTTTAGTTAGCCAGTCAACAATCACCCAAATGGAATTATTTCCTCGTTGCGATCTCGGCAACCCGTGCACAAAATCCATTGAAATATCATCAAATTTCCATTCTGGGGTCGGCAGCGACTTCAAATAACCACCCGGCTTTTGGCATTCCGCCTTCACCATCGCACATTTTTGGCATTTGGCCACATAGAGGGCAACATCTCTCTTGAGCCCTGGCCACCAGAATAGCTTTTTCATATCATTGAACATCTTCGTGCCCCCGGGGTGAATGGAATACTTTGTATAATGTGCTTCATACATCAATTCTTCCCTCAATTTACCCACTTTCGGGACGCACAAACGTCCCTCTTTTCGAAAAAAGCCGTCATTCCAGGAGAACTTGCCCTCTGGCCCCTCGATAACATAGCGTAAGAGATCTTCATCTAACCCCGTTTCTTGTCGAATCCGGTCCGCAAGGTCATATTGCACCTCCGTCCAGTTCAGACATGCATTGCCAGTAGAATTCTTGTCAACACAACAAATCTCCAATGCTTCTAACACCCGGATGAGACGTTCATCATGCCTTTGCAACCAAGATGCTCTTGCCGGAGTCCGCCGACTCAAGGCATCTGCGACTACATTGCCCTTTCCCGGGCATATAGTGAATTTCAAAGGTGTAGTCCCCAAGGAACTCTAACCACCTTCTTTGCCGCATGTTCAAGTCCTTCTGCTTCAATAAGTAATTCAAGCTCTTGTGATCTGTATAGATCTTCACCTGTACACCATAAAGATAGTGTCGCCACAACTTTAGTGCAAAAATCACCGCCGCTAATTCCAAGTCATGGACGGGATAATTTCGTTCGTGCACTTTCAGCTGGCGTGAGCCATAAGCAATTACCTTTCCATCTACAGAATAACGCAGCCTAAGCCGCTCCCTGAGGCATCACTATAAATAACAAATCCATCAGTCCCACTTGGCGAAGACAACACCGGCGCCGTGGTCAACCGAACCTTCAGCTCTTCAAAAGCTCGTGCGCACTCTGGCGTCCAAACGAACTTCTGATCTTTTCTCGTCAGCATGGTTAGCGACAAAGCGATCCGCGAGAAATTCTCAACAAATCTTCGATAATAGCCCGCAAGTTGATGAGTACGATTATGATAGGCTTTTTACTATCATAATTGTGATCATGTCTACCATTTGATACCCCTTTTTGTGTTGATTTCATGATAATAGTAAAGAAACTGTCGTATCATAGATAGAAGAGCGTATTTAGAAGTCTTTGGCAGTTCTTGTAATAAACCATTTACTGAGTCTATCATTTTTCTATTGCAGGTAATGCCAACCAATGGGCCTAAAAGTCTCGGAGCAAACAGAGGAGTTCACGGAGTCTACATGGCTGATGACAGGACGAAAATTTGGTGCACACGGCCAGACACACGGTCGTGTGCCTACCCGTGTCCTATGCACCTGGAGCTGAAGAATTTGGGAGCAGACGAGGGAACCTCACACGGGAATGGCACACGCCCGTGTGCCTACCCGTGTCATCTTTGCACACGACTGCCAACCAACCCGTGTCTACAGAACACGGCCGCACACACGGCCGTGTCCATACCCGTGTCATCTGACACGGCCCACTACCAGACACGCCTGCTCATGGGGAACCGCCCAGGAACCGCCTAGGAACCGTCCACACGGCCTGACACACGGCCGTGTGCGACCCCGTGTCCGTCCTGTTTGCAAGGGAACTATAAATTTCCTGTAGAAAAATTTGTTGAGAACTTTTGGATCTTTTCTGGATTGGAGAACTGCTGGAGGCCGAAGGGGAGCATCCAAGACAAGGAGGATTGAAGGGTATTCCTATGTATTTTCATTTAATCATTAACCCCTTTGAATCCTTCCTCTATCTTGATGATTCATCTTCAATTTATGTTTTAATTTGCATGAATTTCTCTTTAAACATTCTAGTAATCATGTATCAACTTGTTTATGTTACATTTGTAGTATTTTATTTGTGTTTATGCTTGCAAACAAAGAGTTTAATCCTCCTTATGAATTACTTATTTGTTTTACACAATTTGCAATTGGCTAGATTGAGAAATTGGTTATTTGCAATGATTTTGGTATGTTCATATTGTGATGATAATTCCCTTTGTAATTCAAACTTTATGATCGAGAGATATTTTGTTTGGAAAATTAGAACACGAATAAAAGGATTCATGTTAATTTAGAGATAAAATTCATGAATTTATGTAGTAATAAAGGTATTTTACTTAATGCGAACTTGAGTGTTGTGAATTGTTCGAGAGAAAATTTACTATCTTAGGTTTAGATTTGGAATTGCTCTAGAGAGAATTTTGATGAAAAATTAACTTTTATATTGCACAAATGTAACAATCTTTTCATGTCATGATCGCTTAGAATTGAACTGATAAATGAGTTTGTTCATGTAATTATTTAAAAGCTTCATGTTGTTATCGTTTTTATTTCTCCAATACTAAATCATCCAAATGGTCATACTTAGGTTAATATAGTTTAAATATCACTTTTGTTTAGAGGTATGATAATAAAGGGAGGGTGAGTACGAATAGTTGAAACGACCCTGTGGAATACGACACGAGATGTAGATTTCTCATATATTACGATTGATAGGTGCGCTTGCCTGAATGCTAATTCAATCTAGTTAAGTCCATCTACATAATTGTATTAGAATGTAGAATGAAATCACATTGAGTTATTACTTGTTAGCAAAAAAAATCATCAAGTTTTTGGCGTCGTTGCCTACCCGTGTCCTATGCACTTGGAGCTGAAGAATTTGGACGCAGACGAGGGAACCTCACACGGGTATGGCACACGCCCGTGTGCCTACCCGTGTCATCTTTGCACAAGACTGCCAACCAACCCGTGTCTGCAGAACACAGCCGCACACACGGCCGTGTCCATACCCGTGTCATCTGACACGGCCCACTACCAGACACGCCTGCTCGTGGGGAACCGCCCAGGAACCGCCTAGGAACCGTCCACACGGCCTGACACACGGCCGTGTGCGACCCCGTGTCCGACCTGTTTGCACGGGAACTATAAATTTCCTGTAGAAAAATTTGTTGAGAACTTTTGGATCTTTTCTGGATTGAAGAACTGCTGGAGGCCGAAGGGGAGCATCCAAGACAAGGAGGATTGAAGGGTATTCCTATGTATTTTCATTTAATCATTAACCCCTTTGAATCCTTCCTTTATCTTGATGATTCATCTTCAATGTATGTTTTAATTTTCATGAATTTCTCTTTAAACATTCTAGTAATCATGTATCAACTTGTTTATGTTACATTTGTAGTATTTTATTTGTGTTTATGCTTGCAAACAAAGAGTTTAATCCTCCTTATGAATTACTTATTTGTTTTACACAATTTGCAATTGGCTAGATTGAGAAATTGGTTATTTGCAATGATTTTGGTATGTTCATATTGTGATGATAATTCCCTTTGTAATTCAAACTTTATGATCGAGAGATATTTTGTTTGGAAAATTAGAACACGAATAAAAAGATTCATGTTAATTTAGAGATAAAATTCATGAATTTATGTAGTAATAAAGGTATTTTACTTAATGCGAACTTGAGTGTTGTGAATTGTTCGAGAGAAAATTTACTATCTTAGGTTTAGATTTGGAATTGCTCGAGAGAGAATTTTGATGAAAAATTAACTTTTACATTGCACAAATGTAACAATCTTTTCATGTCATGATCGCTTAGAATTGAACTGATAAATGAGTTTGTTCATGTAATTATTTAAAACCTTCATGTTGTTATCGTTTTTATTTCTCCAATACTGAATCATCCAAATGGTCATAGTTAGGTTAATATAGTTTAAATATCACTTTTGTTTAGAGGTATGATAATAAAGGGAGGGTGAGTACAAATAGTTGAAACGACCCTGTGGAATACGACACGAGATGTAGATTTCTCATATATTACGATTGATAGGTGCGCTTGCCTGAATGCTAATTCAATCTAGTTAAGTCCATCTACATAATTGTATTAGAATGTAGAATGAAATCACATTGAGTTATTACTTGTTAGCAAAAAATATCATCAAGTTTTTGGCGCCGTTGCCGGGGAATCGTTTTTAATATTTTGAAATCCTAATCTTTATTGATCTACCAATTTTCATTTATATAGTTGTAAATTAGTATTTGAATAATTATATTGCGTAATATTTTTTTTTGTAGTCTGTTAGTCTATGACCAGGGGCAGAAATTCTGGGCTAGCACCATTTCATCCTGACCCAGAACGAATTCTCCATAACACTAACTTAAGGGACGTGGGAATTAATACCACAGATAATTCAAACGGACTATCAGAAGAGGAGACAGTAAACCAAGGAGAGAATCATCTTGAAAACTTAGATACCATGGCCAACCAAAATGATCAAACCATGTCTGACTTTGCTAGACCTAATCTCCAAGGAACCGGGTCGAGCATCGTTAGACCACCGATAGCTACCAATAACTTTGAAATGAAGCCTAGTGTGATACAGATGGTTCAACAGTATGTTCAGTATGATGGCTTGCAAGATGAGGATCCTAACACCCACTTGGACGGATTCTTAGAGATATGTGACACATTCAAGATCAATGGTGTTTCCAATGATGCCATTCGATTGAGATTGTTTCCATTTTCTTTAAGGCATAAGGCGAAGCAGTGGTTGAATTCCTTACCTAGAGGGTCGATCACTACTTGGGACATGATGGTTGAGAAGTTTCTGATGAAGTATTTTCCACCTGCGAAGACTGCGAAGTTGAGGAATGACATCTCTACGTACATTCAATTGGAGTCTGAATCGTTGTACGACACATGGGAACGATTCAAGGAGTTGTTAAGGAGATGTCCCCACCATGCTCTACCTTCATGGCTTCAGATTCAGACCTTCTATAATGGTCTAAATCCAGCCACCAAACAAATGATTGATGCGGCTAGTGGAGGAACTTTGAACAACAAGACACCTGAAGCAGCTCAGCAGTTGATAGAGGACATGGCAATGAACAATTACCAATGTACTATAGTAAGACAAAAGCCTAGCAAGCCCGCATGAATTTATGAAGTAGATGTCGTCACCGCCTTAGCAATTCAAGTGGAGAAACTTCACCAAAAGATGGACAACCTTGCCTTAGCATCACCTTCCATGGCACCTCAACAATGGGACCCTTCATGCACTGGAATGCCTGGATGTGAACCGCAAGTTCAAGAGCATGTTGACTATATGGGTAACAATATTAGGCCACCTTTCAATCAAGCCAACAACCCATATAGCTCTACATATAATCCTGGATGGCGAAACCACCCCAATTTCTCTTGGGGAGGACAAGGAAATCAAGGGAAGCAGCCCATGTTTGGACAACAACCACAGTTGGAACCAAGGAAGCCTACATTGGAAGATGTGCTTACCAAATTCATGCAAACTACCGATTTAGCCTTCCTGAATCAAGAGGGTTCAATTCGGAACTTGGAAAATCAGATTGGTCAGCTTGCAAGGATGGTTTCTGAAAGGCAGCAAGGAACACTTCCAGGGAATACAGAGATAAATCCTAGGGAGCATGCAAAAGCCGTTCAATTGAGGAGCGGAAAGGAGTTACAAGACCCAAGGCCTGCAAAAGAAGCACCCCAAATGGAGTCTAGCGGCGAAGGACCAAGCGAGATGAACGTACAACCGATGGAATACCAACCAGCATTACCATACCCAGCAAAGCTTAACAAGAAGCGCATGGATGCGCAGTATGGTAAATTTTTATCTATGTTTAAGCAATTACATGTTAATTTACCTTTTTCTGAAATTATTCAAAAGCCTAAATATGCAAAATTTCTTAAGGATTTGATTTCTAATAAAAAGAAAATAGAAGAATTATCATTAGTAACATTAAGTGAAGAATGTTCTGCTATTTTGCAAAATAAATTGCCACAAAAACTTAAGGATCCCGGTTCATTTTCAATTCCATGCTTAATCGGTGATTTATAAGTAAATAAGGCTTTAGCAGATCTAGGAGCAAGTATAAATTTAATGCCTTATAAACTATATTTGAAACTAGGCCTAGGAGAACTTAGCCCAACAAGAATGAGTATTCAATTAGCAGATCGATCGGTTAAGTATCCTAAAGGAATAGTAGAAGATGTATTAGTTAAGGTAGATAAATTTATATTTCCTGCTGATTTTGTTATTTTAGATATGGATGAAAATATCGAAGTACCACTCATACTAGGTCGTCCATTTCTAGCTACATCTAGAGCACTTATTGATGTTTTTGATGGTAAATTAGTATTGCGAGTAGGAGAAGATGAAGTCACTTTTCAAATTGGCAATACTATGAAACAACCCTTAGATAATGATGATTATTGCTATTTTTCTCATGGTATTGATGACTTTATGTCTTCTATAAATTCAAATTTTTATTATAAAGATCCTTTAGAAATTTGCATAACTAACAACTATCTAGAAGATGATAAAAATGATGACATTATTGAACATTTATTTTTTCTAGAAAATTATGTTGCTATGAATAGAACAACAGAATATAGTTTAATTACTGAAGGAGATCATGAAATTCTTAAGAATAATACTAAGGATCCACCGATAGTAGAATTAAAAAAATTACCGGATCATCTTGAGTATGCATTCTTAGGAACAAATTCTTCATACCCAGTTATCATATCTTGAAATCTTTCCAATATTGAAAAAAATAAATTAATAACTGTTTTGAATAAATGTAAAGGTGCAATAGCATGGCAAATATCTGATATAAAGGGTATTAATCCTAGATTTTGCACTCATAAAATTCTTTTGGAAGAAAACTATAAGTCGTCTATTCAACCGCAACGTAGGCTAAATCCTAATATGAAAGAGGTAGTTAAGGCTGAGATTGTGAAGTTATTAGATGCTGGTATTATATATCCTATTTCGGATAGTTCATGGGTTAGTCCTGTCCAAGTAGTTCCTAAGAAGGGTGGTCTGACTGTAGTAGCAAATGATAAAAATGAATTAATTCCAACGCGAACAGTAATAGGTTGGCGTGTCTGTATAGACTATAGGAAATTAAACGATGCCACTAGGAAAGACCATTTCCCTCTTCCTTTCATTGACCAGATATTAGAACGCTTATCAGGACACTCTTATTATTGTTTTCTAGATGGACTTTCTGGATACTTTCAAATTCCTATAGCACCAGAAGACCAAGAGAAAACAACATTTACTTGCCCATTTGGTACCTTTGCCTATAGACGTATGCCTTTCGGGTTATGTAATGCGCCCGCCACATTTCAAAGGTGCATGCTAGCCATCTTTAACGAGTATGTTGAAGATATTATGGAAGTGTTCGTGGATGATTTTTCGGTTTAGGGCGACTCTTTTGAGTTGTGTTTGAATAATTTAGAGAAAGTTCTTAGGAGGTGTGAGGAGACGAACCTAGCGCTTAGTTGGGAGAAGTGTCATTTCATGGTACAAGAAGGGTTAGTACTTGGCCATAAAATTTCAAGCCAAGGAATTCAAGTAGATAGAGCAAAAATAGAGACCATAGAAAAATTACCACCACCAACCTCCGTAAAGGCAGTAAGAAGTTTCTTAGGACACGCGGGATTTTACCGCCGTTTTATTAAAGACTTCTCTAAAATAGCTAAACCACTTACAAGGCTTTTAGAAAAAGACACACCTTTTATTTTTGAACAAGAGTGTCTACATGCCTTTGAGTTCTTAAAAGAAAAATTAATTAATTCTCCTATTATGATCGCACCTGAGTTTAGTCAACCATTTGAGATCATGTGTGACGCTAGTAGTTTTGCAGTAGGGGCTGTTTTAGGACAATGCCGAAACAAACATTTTCACCCAATATATTATGCTAGTAAAACACTTAATAATGCACAGGAGAATTATACAACTACTGAAAAAGAACTCCTAGCAGTGGTATTCGCCTTTGATAAATTTAGACCATATTTAACATTGTCCAACGTGGTAGTTTATACGGATCACTCTGCACTTAGATATTTGCTAGCCAAAGCGGAAGCAAAGCCTCGTTTAATCCGATGGGTTCTTCTTCTACAAGAATTTGATCTAGAAATTAGGGATAAACGAGGAGCGGAAAACTTAGCGGCAGATCATCTTTCACGTTTAGAAAATCCACTACAATCAATGTTAGATGAATCTGAAATTTCTGATACATTTCCTGAGGAATCATTATTTGCCATATCTACCAATATACATCTAGATTATCCATGGTTTGTAGATTATGCAAACTATCTTGTGGCTAAGGTCCTTCCAAAAGACTTTTCATATCAGCAGAAAAAGAAAATTTTCTCTGACTTGAAATATTACTTTTGGGAGGACCCTTTTCTTTTTCGGATATGTGCAGATTCTGTTATAAGAAGGTGTGTATCAGCGGAGGAAGGTTGGAAGATTTTAGAGCAGTGTCATTCAGGTCCTGCTGGTGGTCACTATGGAGCGAATCGCTCCGCTAAAAAGGTTCTTGATTCCGGTTTTTATTGGCCCCTTCTATTCAGGGATGCCTAAAGGTATGTGCTTTCATGTGATTCTTGCCAAAAAGCAGGTAATATTTCTAAATTACATGAAATGCCTCAAAAATTTATCCTTGAATGTGAAGTATTCGATGTGTGGGGTATAGATTTTATGGGACCATTCCCAGTTTTTTTTGGGAATAAATACATTTTGGTAGCTGTAGATTATGTATCAAGGTGGGTTGAAGCGCATGCTTTGCCTACTAATGATAGTAGGGTTGTAATTAGATTTTTGAAATCCTTATTCGCATGATTTGGCACACCACGTGCACTTATTAGCGATAGGGGTTCATACTTTTGTAATCTACAACTAGACAAAGTATTAGAAAAATATGGAGTTACACATAGGATAGTCACTCCGTATCATCCTCAAACTAGTGGGCAAGTTGAAGTTTCCAATAGAGAGCTTAAGAGAATCTTAGAAAAATCTATAGAAGGGAATAGGAAGCAGTGGTCTAGGAAACTTAACGACTGTTTATGGGCTTATAGGACCGCCTACAAAACACATATAGGGACCACCCCCTTTAGATTAGTCTACGGTAAATCTTACCACTTACCATAGAATTAGAACACAAGGCGTATTGGGCAATACGCTCCTTAAATTTTGACGCTAGTTCTATAGGAGAGAAGCGTAAACTTCAACTTAACGAATTAGATGAGTGGAGATCTATGGATTATGAGAACTCCCGGATTTATAAGGAGAAAACCAAAGTATTTCATGACCGTCACCTTCGCAAACCCAAGGTATTCCAAAAAGGTGACCAAGTCCTCCTTTATAACTCCAGATTACGTTTATTCCCAGGGAAGTTAAGGTCTAAGTGGTCCGGACCCTTCAAGGTTAAAGAATTCTTTCCCTACGGTACCGTCGTGTTAACTCACCCTGAGAAGGGAGATTTTAAGGTTAATGGTCACCGACTTAAGCCTTATTATGGTGAAATCCCTATGGACTTCGCTCGCCTAGAGACTTGCCTCCGTCTAGATTAGTTTCGTATTAACTATAGTAGGTGTTTTTAAGTATTCTTGTTTTAGTATAAATCTAATTAGTTGCAATGAAAAATTAAAGAAAAAAATTTTTAATGAAAAGAAATTTCTATCAAATTTTAATGAGAAAAAAAAAATTCTGCAAAAATTTTTTTTGGGAGTGGCACAAGGCTCCCCACATGCCCGTGTGGGTAGCCGTGTACGTGACACAGGCTCAGGCCCAGCCGTGTGGAATTAATTCCGCAAAAGGTCATTTTCATCCCGAGCACAACACGGGTCCGCACCAACCCGTGTTCATAGCCGTGTCTATCGCTCGACGATCGTCGAGACCGATGTGTCGAGACACCGAACACGGGCGTGTCTGATAACACACGACCGTGTCGCCTACCTACCTTGTTTGTGTACCGTGCCAGCTGCGACACGGGGCAACACACGGCCGTGTTGTCGCCCGTGTCCACCTGACGCGCTGACCCCAGCTAGTTTGACCACACGGACCGAGGCAGCCCCGTGTTCCACGAGGCCTCGGATCCCCTAACACGGGTGCGCACACGGCTGTGTGCGCACCCGTGTTCCCATTTTTTACACGGACCGACGCACCCCGTGTTCCACGAGGCTGCAAATTCCCTAACACGGGTTCGCACACGCCCGTGTGCGAACCCGTGTTCAATATGTATAAATAGGGGCCGTGTCTTTGATCTTCCCTGCTCATTTCAAACCCTCTCCCAGCAAAAATCCCTCCCTTGGCCTGACCTCAAAAGCGTCATTTTTTCCAATCCTTTTCCCCCTTTACTCGTACCTTCCATTCTACATCATGTCTTCCGGAAGAAGTGGAGGTCGCCATCGCCGACCGGAATTACAAGTCTCAACGGAGAGGCGGGATGCCGCTGCTCCGCTAATTTTCACCGATGCATCACACACCGCCCGCTTCAACCGCTTGCAATCAAAAAAATTTCAAGACATACGTATAATTGATTGGAGCGTGCTTGTGGAGATAAACTTAGCTGAAGATGTCAGGGGGTTAATTTCTGTAACGGGGTGGAATCAATTTTTTGCCATAGAGGAGTTAGGCTTTAGGGAACTCACCTTAGAGTTCCTATCTTCGTTTTATTCCAGCTTTAGGCCTAATTTCATCGATGCACCGCACGCGCCCGAAGGGATAGTTTCATTTCGAGTGGGTGGCACATTTTATACACTCACCATGCTCCAGTTCACCCAATACTTAGGGGTGTATGAGGAGTCGTTCCTTTTCAGTGCTGCCTACCCCGAGCTCCACTTCGAACTCCCCAACAGCGATATGGCCGGTGGTATCTGGCGCCAGATTTCCTTTGACACTGGCGCCTACGAGGCCAAGAGATTTAAGGCATCTAAATTGATTTCTCCCGCCCTCTATTACATCCACCATCTCCTCAGGCACACGTTGAGCGGTCGGGGCGAAAGCTCCGGAGTTGTCAGTAGGCAGGATCTGTTATACCTCTACAGCATGACTTCACGATATCCTCTACATCTCGGTTATCTTCTAGCCCAGTTCATTCTTCATCAGGCTGACACCCCTCGTATAGGGTCTATTTGTGTAGCACCCTACATTACTCGCCTCGTGAAGAATATGGGCATCTTTTTAGCCCTCCCCTGAGATGACAGTGGTCGCAAAGACCGTGCCTATGACGATGGCTAGTCTTCGCGCCCTCCGCCTCGTCACCGCCCGTCAGGGCCGGGGAGGGGTCATATATTCTATTGCTCGATGTGGACCGCATATACAGGATGACAGTGATGATGAGATAGATCCTGACCTCAACGAGCCATTGGTGCCCCCACCCCATTCCACCTACGCTCATGGCGAGTCGTCTAATGCACCTCCTCCACCTCGTTCACGGTACTCGCGCGAGTTCCGACAGTTTTTCGAAACCGAGCTCTCGCCGCGCTTACAGGACATTAAGGAGGCACAGCAGCGGACCGAGGACCTCCTCACACAGATCAGAGACCACCTTGGGATCGCCCCTCGCCAGCCGCCAGCTCCAGCACCGCCTTCCTTCCCGGATGATTCGACAGGCCACCATGAGTACTTCTGATATGTATCGATGTAGTGCTATCTTTATGTATCGTATCTTGTATTTTATTTTCTATATCAGTGTATTCAGTTCTGTCAGCTATTATATATTAGTGCATTCCATTCCAACTCCTGTTTCTTTACCGTGCTCTTCTACTTATTATGATAGCAGTTTTTTTTTTCTTATATCATCATGAAATCACTCTATGTCCGCTTTTTACATTGCACTGAGGACATTGCAAATCTTAAGTCTGGGGATAGAATGGTTATTCATGTGGTTACAATTGATTCTAATCTGCTTATCATAATACTCAAGTTGTTATACCCCCCTTACAAATTTTTTTTTGATCTTTTAAGCTCTCATTTTTCTTTCATTTGGGATTATAAATATTTATTTTAACTTCGCACACTGATTAAAATGAATTGATGAAGACTCGTAGAGTATTCAACTTTGTTGATTTCGAAATTAAGCATAGAAATTTTTTTTTAGCTTAATTTTCTCTATATAATTTAATTTTAAGATTACTCTTCTATATTTGTAACTATCCAACACTCTATTTTAGAAAATATATTTATCTATAATAAAGTGAGTGATGAGTGTAACATTTTTATAATTTGGTATTAGGGCTTTAAAATTAAAAATTACTCCATATTGATGTCTAGGACTCACCCTCTAGCATTCCTCAAAACATTACATAAGTTAATTAGTAAGGGCGGAAATGACTTAGGCCTCCTATTGGATAGCTTGAGCCTTGTTATCCCAACACCTTTAACATGATACCCTTGCACACCCAATTTGAACCTAATCCTCATCCTTTTGATGCTCTACTATTAAAATTCACCAAGGCCAAATCCTTAACTATTAGCACACCTATCATTGATGCCTTCTTGGAATGATTTGTTCATTGTGATATGTGGCCTGAGTGCGTGTATCCTTGCACCCACTTGGAATGATCCCTACTTTGAACAAAAAAAAGACATAGTGATATGTGGCCTGAGTGCGTGTATACTAGCACCCACTTGGAATGATCCCTACTATGGTCCCTTGGTTATATATATATATATATATATATATATATATATATATATATATATATATATATATATATATATATATATATATATATATATATATATATAGAGTGCCCTTCAAAATGTGAGAAATATACAAATTGCAAAGCCTGGAGGTGTTTACATAAAATTTAAATATGTTAAGGTATCTTCCAACATAAGGCTCAATCAAGATTTAGGTGTGAAAAATTCATCGAACTGATCCTTGATTACCTCACCTTTAATCCCACCAAAATTTAAGTCCTAAGGATCCAATCTTACTAATTCTAAATTGTGATGTGATGAGGGTGTAAAAAGGGTAAGCTCATGATTATCAGTAAGAGTACTTATAAGTTTTGAAACACTAATACGTATCTTATAGAGATAGTTATTTTCTCCTCATATTTGTTAAAGATGACTATACTTTTATTTCTAAAAGCGAGTGAGAGATAGTTAAAATATTATATTAGAGGAATTTTAAGATAAATCTATATTTAGAAAAGTCTGCTAAATTATTTCCTATGCGATTACATCATCAAAGTTCTCTTAAATTCATAGCAAGCAGTGTGCGGAGGCAAACTTATTTGATGGTAACCCAGGTGTTTGAATTAGTTTGCTTAGGGACAAGCAAACATCTAAGTCTGGGGGTATTTGATGAGTACGATTATGATAGGCTTTTTACTATCATAATTGTGATCATGTCTACCATTTCCTACCCCTTTTTGTGTTGATTTCATGATAATAGTAAAGAAACTGTCGTATCATAGATAGAAGAGCGTATTTAGAAGTCTTTGGCAGTTCTTGTAATAAACCATTTACTGAGTCTATCATTTTTCTATTACAGGTAATGCCAACCAATGGGCCTAAAAGTCTCGGAGCAAACAGAGGAGTTCACGGAGTCTACATGGCTGATGACAGGACGAAAATTTAGTGCACACGGCCAGACACACGGCCGTGTGTCTACCCGTGTCCTATGCACCTGGAGCTGAAGAATTTGGGCGCAGACGAGGGAACCTCACACGGGTATGGCACACGCCCGTGTGCCTACCCGTGTCATCTTTGCACAAGACTGCCAACCAACCCGTGTCTGCAGAACACAGCCGCACACACGGCCGTGTCCATACCCGTGTCATCTGACACGGCCCACTACCAGACACGCCTGCTCGTGGGGAACCGCCCAGGAACCGCCTAGGAACCGTCCACACGGCCTGACACACGGCCGTGTGCGACCCCGTGTCCGACCTGTTTGCACGGGAACTATAAATTTCCTGTAGAAAAATTTGTTGAGAACTTTTGGATCTTTTCTGGATTGGAGAACTGCTGGAGGCCGAAGGGGAGCATCCAAGACAAGGAGGATTGAAGGGTATTCCTATGTATTTTCATTTAATCATTAACCCCTTTGAATCCCTCCTTTATCTTGATGATTCATCTTCAATGTATGTTTTAATTTTCATGAATTTCTCTTTAAACATTCTAGTAATCATGTATCAACTTGTTTATGTTACATTTGTAGTATTTTATTTGTGTTTATGCTTGCAAACAAAGAGTTTAATCCTCCTTATGAATTACTTATTTGTTTTACACAATTTGCAATTGGCTAGATTGAGAAATTGGTTATTTGCAATGATTTTGGTATGTTCATATTGCGATGATAATTCCCTTTGTAATTCAAACTTTATGATCGAGAGATATTTTGTTTGGAAAATTAGAACACGAATAAAAGGATTCATGTTAATTTAGAGATAAAATTCATGAATTTATGTAGTAATAAAGGTATTTTACTTAATGCGAACTTGAGTGTTGTGAATTGTTCGAGAGAAAATTTACTATCATAGGTTTAGATTTGGAATTGCTCGAGAGGGAATTTTGATGAAAAATTAACTTTTACATTGCACAAATGTAACAATCTTTTCATGTCATGATCGCTTCGAATTGAACTGATAAATGAGTTTGTTCATGTAATTATTTAAAAGCTTCATGTTGTTATCGTTTTTATTTCTCCAATACTGAATCATCCAAATGGTCATAGTTAGGTTAATATACTTTAAATATCACTTTTGTTTAGAGGTATGATAATAAAGGGAGGGTGAGTACGAATAGTTGAAATGACCCTGTGGAATACGACACGAGATGTAGATTTCTCATATATTACGATTGATAGGTGCGCTTGCCTGAATGCTAATTCAATCTAGTTAAGTGCATCTACATAATTGTATTAGAATGTAGAATGAAATCACATTGAGTTATTACTTATCAGCAAAAAAAATCATCACAAGTCCAAGGAAGCTCCTGACCTCGGCCACTAAAGACAACACTAGCCACTCAACTATGGCTATTATCTTTGCTGGATCCACTGCAATGCCCGCTCCACTCACCATGTGGCCTAAGAAATCCACCGACGATAACCAAAACTCGCACTTCAAGAACTTGGCATAAAGCTGATTTTGCCTCAACGTATTCAACACCAACTGTAAATGAGTCGCATGTTCAGCTTTCGACTTCGAGTACACGAGAATGTCATCAATGAACACGATCACAAACAGATCTAGGTACTCTCGGAATGTGTGGTGCATCAAATCCATAAACACCGATGGTGCATTGCACAGTCCAAATGACATGACTGTAAACTCATAATGTCTGTAACACGTTCCAAATGCGGTTTTGGGAATGTCACCTTCCCGAATTCTCAACTGGTAATACCCAGACTTCAGGTCCAATTTCGAATAGACGGTCGAGCCCACCAGCTGATCGAATAACTCATCAATCTGGGGTATCAAATATTTATTCTTCTCGGTCAACTTATTCAGTTCACGATAATCAATACATAACCACACCCACCGTCTTTCTTCTTTACAAAAAGCACAGGAGTGCTCCAAGGTGACATGCTTGGGCATATATAACCTTGCTACAGCAATTCTTGTAATTGGACCTTCAACTCAGCTATCTCCTTTGGCGCGACGCGATATGGCGAGCGGGCCACAGGTTTCGCACCTGGCACCAACTCGATCGTGAAGTCAATCTTCCGCTGGGGTGGTAGCCCAGGGAGATCCTTGGGACACACATCTGTAAATTCCGACACAATCGGAACCTCGCACACACTGTCCATAGGATCAACAGCCTGAATCAGTGCGAAGTAACACTCTGCACCCTTCCGAACAGCCTTGACTACTTGGAGTGCAGACAGCAACGTCCAGCCCACTCCTTACATACCCGCGAACTTTGTATCCTGTTCGGTATTGTGGCCCAACGTGATTTTTTTGGACTGGCAATCAATCAAGGCATGCTGCTTCGCAAGCCAATCCATACCAAAAATCACGTCGAATTCCGATATCTGCAATACAGATGCAGTCAAACTGAAATCCCGACTTCCAATTTGGACCGCCACATCGCATGCTTGATTCGCAAGCATCCAACAGCCATTCGACAACACCACTCTGACGCTATCTGTCTTTACACGACTAGGTATCCCAAGCCGCGCTATGAACTCGCTAGACATAAAAGAATGCGACGCACCCGTATCAAACAGTGCTCGCGCCAGCGTGTCCCGAATCATCACAAAGCCTGTGCCAATCATGTCACACACACAAACCGCAGACACATAGGCACAAGCAAAGCATACAAGCAATATAATATGCCAAACTAAACTCATACCTGTGAAGACATCACTCTGCTTGATGGCCTCCTGCAGGCTAAGATTGTAAACCCGGGGTTGCGCCTGCGAGGCAGAGGAGTCCACTACTGCCTTGCCCTTTTCCGCATACGACGCTCCCGCCTTCTTTCCATTCTTTGGCGGCACCCGACAATCTCGAGCGATATGCCCCACCCGGCCATAATTGAAGCAAGTGCGAGCATTCGAGCTTGAGGTAGCCCCCGACGTTGCTCCCGATGCAACTGATGAAGGAGCTTGTCCACTTGTCTTGGACTTCTTTCCCCATTTCTTCTTATAAAATGGTTTCCCAGGTCGGAGCACCTTCCACTCCGGTTGCGTCACAGCCAAAGCCCTCTTCCCCTGCACCCTCTTCATATCTTTTTCCAGTGCGCTCGCAGTGTCGACCAATGCTTGGAAGCCTTGGTTCACAGAACTAGAAACCAGGAACCTCAGCTCATCTCGCAGTCCTTCATAGAACCTATTTGTCTTCCTCTACTCATCAGCAAAAATATAACCTGCATACCGCCCCAAGCGTGTAAACACATGTAGGTACGCGTCAACACTGCCATCTCCTTGAGTTAGCCTTTGGAATTCATTCTCCATGGCTATCCGTTGAGCCGTAGGAAGGTGCTTCGCTAGGAAGAGTCGGGAGAATTCTTCCATGAATACTTTTGTTGAGGAACGACCCGCCAAGTGGTGTAGCTCCATCTCGTCCCACCACAATCTAGCTTCTCCTTCAAGAAGGAAGGTAGCTAAGGTGACTTTCTTATGCTCCTCTGATCCAATCGCTGTCATGATTCGCTTGACTCGCGATAGCCAATCCTCAGCCTGCGTTGGAGTTCCCGCTCCCGAAAACGTAAGCAGATGGAAACTCATAAATCGCGTCAACTGCTTCTCAGCCGCTCGAGGAGCCACTTCCACTACAGGTTCAGGCCTTGCCGCCACCTGTTCTGGCCTCACAGCCGGTTATTCCTGCCTAAGTGGCTGGCCTTGGATCATGGCAAATAAAGCTTCAACAACTAAACGCACATGTTCCGCAGACGGTGGAGGTGTAGGAACCGCGGCTGGTGCCGTATTTTCATCAGAATGCTGGGGCTCTGATTGCCCAGCACCACTCCGTGTCACCTAAAGGTGTACAAGACACACACATTAGTGGCCTTACACAAGCAAATAACACAAAATAGGAACATGCAGGTTCCGCAAACACATAAATTTGCATTCCTATCATGGACATTAAGGAGTTCAATCCTATAATTTGGTTTGCACAGACACGTGCTCGCCACCCCAGAAAAGAAGTCGACCACGACTTCGAGAGGAAAAGATCGAGACAGCTGATACAAAAAATGTAACAACCTCATCCGTTCATATGGTATATACTAGAAGGTCCGGCCGGGGCCCCACAGTATGTAAGACCCCCCCCCCCCCCCTTACCAAGGAGGGCTACCGGGTCTTATGCCCAGAACCGTCGTCTTACGGTGGCACTAACGCACGGGATAGTCGACAATGCAACATGCCGATTTTGTGGGCTATTACGATCATACACATAACCTGTAGGCCAATGTGAGAAAAGAAGTATAACAGTATAACAATTCTACTAGTCCACAAGTCACAGAGTACATATCATATATATATAATGAAAAGTACAGAAACATAGTCCACAATGAGTACAAAATGAAATAGTAATAAGGGCTTATGCCCAGTACATCATATCAACTCTCTCTCTCAATAAAAGCGGAAGCTATACTAATACATCAGAACTCGTCCCACCTGAGGACGCACAGTAGTGGTAGTAGCCTGATGTAGCGGTATCTGCTCCTCAAGCCCTGTCTCCTCGTCGTGCTGGTGCTCCATCTCTACGGGCTCCTAAAAATAGTATGGTCACCGACCATTAGTAAAAAAGACTAAGTCGTTTCCTCCGCACCTCGCCCCGCAACTCCTAGGCACCGAGCGGGAGGACGAAGCGGAGGACAACAAGGGGTAGCAAAGGTGGAAATAGGTGACAAGATCTAACTAGCAGTTATAATGGATATTATCATTCTACTCTAGCAGTTCTAAGTATATGGTACAAGTAAGTAAAATGCAGTACTAGTAAAGGAAGAAAAGAACAGAAAGTAAGAACATGGAAATAAAACTATTTTACCACTATACTACCATCTCAAAAGTACCCTAACTTATATAAATGCCCATACAAATATAAAAGTTAGGATTTCCAGGAAATTTAACTTATCATATAAAAGATCCCATACTAATTTATATGATAAGGATCTATGAAGCGTATGACCTAATATGAATGAATGTTATGATGCAATTTTATGCACAGGCAAGTGCAACTCACACACAATGACTCTGTGATCACAGACCTTTAGTTCCCACTTTTTGAGAGCTAGCATCACTCTCGGGTACCACCGCTGTGGCTACGACAGCAGCGGAGTGGGCGTCTCCACTTCTAGGCCGGTATGCACACTACCATACCTTAGACCCCTCTCAAATGCCTCTGTACACGTCCAAGGTGCACTCTAGTGTCTCGCGTACGTACTTTGCTGACAGCCCGTCAGTCTTCTTGGGTCGGATGTGCGTTATCGGGGATCGTCCTCCAGACCGCAGTGTAAAGCAACCCACTGGCCCCTCTAACCCTCACAACCGCCTGATGCACCGTACTGCCATCGGTGTGACGAACGGCCAGTACCGCATTCCCCGCCACAATATTTATGCACATGCAAGTATTTCATCCCGAGCCTACAGCTAGCAGGACCAACCTGTCCTAAATCCCTCAAACCCAACACGGGTGAGAACGCACAATAGTACCTTTATTCCAATTCCCTCAAACCCTACACGGGTGAGCATATATCATGAATCTCTCCAACCCTACACGGGTGAGAATGTACTACAAATATCTTAACCTATTAGACTACTCTAGTCTACGAGTTATTATACTTAGTGATTTAAGGTTAATCCCAGGACTGCCCAGGGTATACCCGTTGAAGGGCTCTCGGGGGCACTATTCTAGGAATATTACAGAGCTTTTATATAATTATTTTAAGGCTAATGGCAGAGTTTCATCAACATCTATAGTGTAATGGCCTACCAAATTCAATTCTTTACAATTTACCAAAATGCCACTATAAACTTTAAAAATTTGCTGATTCATCCAGAAATGCTTAGATAAATATCCAAAGTTATTTATTCACAAACACAACCCTATAAAATTTTTCATAATTTTCTACTGAATATTCCATCAATTTTCTAAATAAATGTGATAATGGCAAAATTATAATTTCTACATAACTCCACTTAAAATTCATCAAACACAAAAATAAAATTTTTTCAGGAGTTAAGTCTAACATGATATTGGCCTTGACAAAATTTGGGTATTTTATCTCATGGATAAACCTATTCTAAAATTTATTTATCAAAAAGTCCAATTCTTCAAAAATTCCAAATAATGGGATTTTTGCTTCCAAAAATCCCATTATTACTATGAGGGGTGTATTACACCCTAATATGTCTCTATAAATAAAATCACGATTTTTGGGTGTTCCAAGATGGTTGAATACACAATATTTCATTTTAGGCTAAATGCACACCAAGCATATATCAAGCCAACACATGCAAGTGGATTTACCTAACTTGCTCTGGTCCAAATTGGCTGAAATTTTAAAAATACACTTATAATGCAACTAAGGGTAGGCCACCAAAATTTGGGGCCATTTGGAGCCATACAACCCAAGTTATTTCATTTATTTACTTTTTGATGATTAAGCAAAAACTATAGGAACTTTATCCCCAAAAATTCTCAATTTTTGGTAGGTGCTAAATATGCCCTAATCATGCATGTACCCAAAATTTGGGGCCATGTTGATTACTTGTTTGACTTGGGCATCAAAATAACCTTCTGCCCTTGTCTAGGACCAGTCCTAGTAAAACTGCCCTACAGGACTGTATACTACACCAAATCACAGGTTTAGGGTGGCCAATTAAAGGTAAGCCAGTCAGCTACAATGTTCATGTTGAGTGTCAGATCTAAACGTGCCTCTAAGAGGCATACATCTGGCTTGCACAATGACTGCGTTTATGTGACAATTATTTAATTAATACTATAGTTTCTAATTTGATTTAAATCAAACGGCCGCACGAATCCTGAAGCATAAATTGACGGCATCCGTTTATCTACCCCACCCGTCCAATGGCTGAGATCGAGCCGAACTGGGAGATATTACAGGGCCATTTCTGGCAACCAGAGGGGACGCCACCCCCGGCCAACGGTGCCATCACCTTCACGGTGGTGGTGGCTATCCCTTGCCGGTGATGGTGCGGCGGAAGACGGCGGAGGCGATGATCCCGAGAGGTAAGGAGAAGCTTGAAAAATCTCACAATTCTTCCATGGCATCGGGCTCAATTGAGCCCGATATCTCACCTAGATGATCTAGGATTCTAGTACGGGTACAGGTGAGGTGAAACGAACCTGTATGGCGGCGCGAAGGCGAGTTTGGCGGCGGGTGGCCATGGTTCTATAGCTCCGGCAATCTCCTGCTCAAAATCAGGATTCTCCACCATTTGCTTCGATCCAGTAGTCGATTTCCACTCCTTTCCTCTCTCTGAAGCTGATGGTGGGGGTGATTTCGGCTGAGAGGGGTGTATGGAGAGATAAGTCCAATGTGAGCTCGGTTTGAGCTTTGGTTGTGTCACCATGGGTGCCATGTGGCCAGCATGCTACCAAAATTCTCTAGAATAATCAGAGGAGGCCGGCCAGCATTCTTAGGCAGTGAATTGCAGTTGAAGGAGTGGCCATGTGGCCACCCTTCCTCTTCATCCCCATTTCTCTCTCCTCTCCAAATTCCCTTTATACCCCTTTGCATGTATTCTATTTCCTGATTTTGGGGGTTAGAAGTTGTCTTTGACCACTTGGGTTGGGCTTGGGCTGATTTGGATGGGCTTAGCCCAATGGGAATGGGCTTGTCCTTCATTTTCTCTTTTAGGTTAAATGGGTTGACTTGTTTGACTTGAGTTGACTTGGTCAACCAAGGTGAGTGGGCTGACCCCACTTTGATGGTCATGAGCCTAGTGGAACCACCCAACTTGGGTTGGGCCAAGGGGATGCCCCACTTGGGCTAATTGGGCCTATAGGAATAGGTTTGACCATATTAGGGTCATGGTTGACTTTAGTCAATTAGGGTCAAAGGGTTGACCTAATGGCATGCCCTAGGGTCCACTTAGATTGTTTTAGTGTTAGGGCAATGTGGTGGGGTCATGGTGTGGTTAGGATTCCTATTTAGGCTAGTTTGACCTAGTTTGACTTTGGCCCCTTAGTGGGCCCACATGGCTACAACCCACTACTCAGGGTCAAACCTAGCTAAATCCTCTATCACCCACCCCATTCCTAACCCAATCTAAGTGAAAAGGGGCATAGAAGTAACATGGGATATTACACAGCATATATCCCAAAACAGGCAGAAAAGTTACGGGATGATACCAGAGTAGCTCAGCGAACCTTAACAAATTGCATTCTAGCGGAAGCCTATACTAACATTTGAACTCCACACTTGAATGTACAACATATAAAACAACTTCACATTGTATATATAATAGGAATGTCTTACAACAGCACGAATGTTGGCCTTATGGCCTTATATGGCTTTCAAACAGTGGCCTACACATTGGCACGCAGGCCGGCCACATAAAAAGAAAACACAACATTCATTCCAAATAGCCTTCGAAGGCTAGCAGCAGCAACAACAACAGTAGGGACATCAACCTTTATGCGTCCCGCATGGCTCTCCAGCACCTGTATAGGGACAATCCACCCAACGGTGACAAACAGAGGCAACAGACAGCATTCAGCTGACCCAATTATAACGACTCTACCCCTTTTCTCGGGGTAGCGATAATCTTCCCTGCAGGCATATCATATCACAAGCATGGCAATATATCCCATCAGGAACAACCCCCAGCCGCTGGATGATACCAGAGTAGCGCAGCGAACCTTAACAAATTGTCGTCCGATCCGGTGGGTAACCACCCACTAACCCACTAAGTTAGTGGTGGTGCCCGCCATAATCCTCTCCAGGAGGTTATAAAAGGAGCCCCAGGGCCTCCTCATAAGGGATCTTTTGGCTCCTGGTCATCTTCTTCCTCAAGTCAGCGCTCAGCCAAACTCCTCCCTCGGATCATCCTCCAGCCACCTTGATCCACCGCGAGCCACCACGAGCAACCCGTGCACCACCAGCCGGAAAACTCCTAAGTCCTAGAGCGAGCAGAAGGAAGAAGGCGATCCTTGTAAGTAGGCGCGCGACGGACCCGCACTCCAAGCTACAGAGCATCAGTACCACAACTCGAATTCTAGTACCCAAAGCGCTCCCGCGACGCAGCCTGTTGCCCGCAGGGAGCTGTAGTCCTCTTCTCTCACCTCAAGTTGTAACGAGAGCGGCCTGTTGCCCAAATTCTCCAAACGCACTGTAATCGCAAGCAGCTAGTGGATTTTGACCGGCACAGATCCGGTCACTTGGTCATCACATCTTAAGTCGATCTTTCCTTTTCTCTGACTATGTGCGCGCTCGACCGCCCTGCAAGCTAAGGCGGTCCAGTTGAATCCGGCCCGACCGGGGCATCGAGTTAGCCCGCAACAGTTTGGCACCGTCTGTGGGAACGTCAATTCCCAACATCCTTCAGAAGTCAAGACCTCCCTCTTTGTGACATCCAAGCTCCGCTTTAATGGCAAAAAGAAGTGCCCGCACAGCTGAAGGATCCGTCCCAAAAAAAAATACTGAACCAGCACGCTCCCACTCTCTGGTGGACGTGTCATTGATTGCAGTGGCTGCTTCTACTCCTGCCACAGCCATCAAGAGGCAATTTCGACAAATGGAGGAGCAGCAGACTGAGATGCTTGATCTGCTCAGGACTCTGGGAGCGCCTCCTGCTCCTCTTATAGCACCAGATAACCCGCCACCGCCAAATCATGGCATGGTGCAAGAAGCTCTAAGACAAGAGGCGCCCGAGGAATACTCTGACGCCACAGGCTCCACTCACCAGTTCCGTGGAGGAACTGAAACTGGGCAATACTGCCACAATTGGGGAGATGAGGCCCGACTTCCCGCACTCGAGAGGTTTACCCGAGAAGAAATTCGGGAAGTGATCGCAGAAGAATACCGACAAGCTAGCAAACGGGACATTCATATTCTCCGACCACTCTGTCAAGGCTCCACCCTCGCACCACAAATTCTGGCTCATCCAATTTCTCATGGTTTTAAGCTACCGAACATCGAGACGTTCGATGGAACAGACGACCTGTTGGAGCATGTCAACCACTTCACTACCATTATGAGGATCTACAATGCGTCTGATCAGTAACTTTGCCAAGTGTTCCCAACCAGTCTCAAGGGGCAGGCTCGAACATGGTTTCACTCCTTGAGGGTGGGCACCATTCCCAACTTCAAAGAACTAATAAGACAGTTCGCGGATCAGTTTATAGCGAATCAGAGGATCTTCCGCGACCCTTCCCACGTATCAGGTATCCGTCAAAATGAGGGGAGTCTTTGAAGGACATCTTCCGAAGGTTTTCTGCAGAAGCCTGCCAAATCCCAGGTGTCGACCCAGAGCAATTAAGAGGGGTGTTCCTTGGGGGGCTCCGTCCTAGAGGCTTTTATTCCACATTAATGAGGGAAACCGTCCCTAGCTACCCCGATCACATACACCGTGTAGAGGCGGAGATCGCAGCCGACGAGGCTATTGAAGCTCATCGTCAACAATTCGACGGGAATCAAAAGTGCAAGAGGGAGAAGGAACCGGCTCCTCAACACCAAGAAGGAAGATTCCGAGAAGAATGTCGGAACGGGCAACGCCAACGTGACCAACAGAGGGATCAACCGCCCCAGGATTAAACGCCCCTCAATAACTCCAGAACAAATGTAACACCCCAAAGCCCAATTTCGGTTTCAGGTTGGGTGACACGGCCTGGGACACGGGCGTGTCAAATGGCGTGTCGTGCTTGGGTTGAATAGTTGGTCGAGTGGTCGACAAAATTCGATCGACGAAGTTTTTGGGAGGTAACACGCCCGGCGACACGGGCATGTTAGAGGGCGTGTCCCTCCTCCCCGGTCGACAAAAGGTGCTCGATGAGTGTCGAGTGTCGAGTGGAGAGGACATGGCCTGTGATACAGGCATATTACAGGGCTTGTCCATTGTGGGTTTCAGGCGGGCTTGCGTGTTTTGCTGGACACGGGTGTGTCCTGGTCAAGATGGCCTGGGACACGGGCGTGTCCCATCGCCGTGTCCTTTTCGGGTGAAATAAGCTTGGGCTGTGTGAAGTACACGGGTGGTCGACACAGGCATGTCAGGTAGGACACGAGTGTGTAGGGTGTGACACGGGCGTGTCACACGACCATATACTGGGAGGATCTAAGTCGGTTGCCTGGCGCTTAAGTGACACGGCCTGTGGAACGGGCGTGTCACAGGCCGTGTCAGGCCGTGTTCAGAGTATTTTTGGGTAAATCTGAGCCATTCGTTTCGCTTATCCTGGATCCAGTGGTTCAGTCTTCTTCCATGTGGATCAAGGCCGAAAAATGAAGATAAAAGCTCTTCATTATCATCTCCTTCTTCTTCTTCTTAACTTTCCAAGAGAGAGAATGAAAAAGGGAGAGGCCACGGGAAGGAAAGGAGGAAGATAACCAGCTGCTGGAGGAGCTGCGGAGGGCGGAGTGAAGATCCGAGAGCGGATTCGTGAAGGCAAAGCCGAGGCGGTGACTTCCATCCGGCTACTTCATGGCGACGAAGAGATCTTCAAGGGTAACGATCTCCTTCTTGGACATCGAAGTCCTTTCTTTATGCATGTGCGTGTGATCCTCCACCAAGAGGTGGATTTCGTAAGCGATTCCGTGGTTGAGTTTGCATCTAGTGCCGGAAGTGTGGAGTACGGCATAGGCATGCTGTGTGAAGCCCATATGGACGGGCAGTTTGGATTGGTGATGATCATGGGTAAACCGGAGAAGACTCAGTAGATTTGATTATATGAAAGGTTTATGTGTTGTGGAATGAATGTATGTTTGGATGTGGATTATGGATGTAAGGAGACTTTGCATAAGCTCCTGGTTATGTTGAGAGATCAATAGGTAGTATGGCTGGGGGAAACGCGGAATGAACCTATCTTATTACACCACATGGTGTGGGTTGATCTGTATTAGTGAGAATCGATGGGTGGCAATGTCTGGGATGATGTGAGGAGGACCATACTTGCTGCACCACATAGCATGGGTCGATCGGATATAGGTGAGGGGTCGATGGGTGGTAATGTCAGGGGAGCCTCAATAGACCTAGCTGCCACACCACACGGTGTGGGTCGATATGATCTGGTTGTTTGTGGATGCTGTGAGGTAGTACCTCTGAGTGGTATGGACGGGATGTCGCCAATAGTGAGATTGGTGGAAAAGGATTGAACCGCCCAACCAATAAGTGAAGAACCTCTGATCGGCGGTGTACGATTTGGATACCCGGTACACCAAGAAGGTGCCCTGAGTGCACGGAGCGTCTGGTGGATACCAGCGTTTGTGATATGATTATGATTGGTAGTTGTTGGAACACCCTATTACTGATTTGGGCAAGGATCACTGTGTCCTTAGGAAACTTGTTTTGACCACCTTGTATAGTTTTTAAGGTCAATTAGATTGAGTCTAAGAGTTACAATTTAGGCTTGAAAGCTGCCCCAAGACCCTCAGATCAGATATTCAAATTCAGCAGACTAAGTCATTTTCGTCGAGCTCAGGTCGACGAATCGTCGAACTTAGTTCGACTATCTCTGAGCTCACTTCAACGAGTCGTCGAACGCCGTTTGACGATCTTCAAGCTCAGATCGACATTTCTGTCTCTAGTTGTTTTCCCAGTCTCTGAGATCAGGTCGACGATAGTTGAGCTCAGGTCGACGATTTTCTGGAGAGATCGACGATTCTCAAGATTCAAATTCAGACAGTTATGGAATTCTATCTTATTTATTCCCAGTATTTATTTCAAGGATCTTGTAGCCGTTTAAATTAATCTGGAGCAAGTTTCAAGGGAGATTTAAAGGAATGTTTTCTAGGACTTTCCTCCAGAGACAAAATTCATTTAAGGAAGTCATTAATGAGTGGCTAACGACTATCTTGGAGATAGATAATCAATTCAATCATTTTAGATCTAAGTAATAAAAGAGGATATTATCCAGCTACTCCTAACAGTTACACACAGAAAGAGAATAGTCACAGACAGACACACAGACAGAATTCATTCAGAACACACACCACTGAAGGAGATCAACATACAGAAAAGAAGATTTTCTAGATCTCTTTTGACTCAAGTGTTCAGAGACTTCATCCATCAAGACTCTAGACACTACACATTTCAGCAACTGCTGGAATCATCCTTTGTTGGAGATCTCATCTACTGAAGGCCTATCACCCTAGTGCAAAGCTTCTTTTCCTGAACAACTTCTAGATCTCAGGGGGAGCTTTGACAACATCATCCACTAGTCTTCTCTCTGATTGTTGACAGAGAAGAACATCTTACCTCTTTCTTTTTCTACTGTAAAAGGGTTTCTCAAAACTCCCTTCAAAAGTTTTGTGCTGGTTTCTGAGACCTTATCAAAACTCAGTGGTGGCAAGACACCTGATCAAAAAATCTAGTTTGGTTTTTGAGCACCTTATCAAAAGCTTATTGGTTCCCAGGACACCGGATCAATTCATCCTGCAGTGGATTCCTACCTAAGGTGGTAGAAGAGTGGATGTACCCAGATTGATTGGGAAACCACTATAGCTCCTTGTGTCTTCTGGTTGCTATGTTTTGTTTGTTGTGTGCTGTGTTTTTATTTCTTGCTTTCATAATTTTTATTTACTGCAAGCACCTTACACATATATTTAAATTAAGTCTTCCACTGCAAAATAATTTTTAACTTGAAAATTATTTTAATATACTCTATTCACCCCCTCTAGAGTTAAGGTAGATCTTATCCCCACTTTCAATTGATATCAGAGCGAGGTTGGTTGTTAGTCAACTAAATCTTCATCAAATTAGTTGTTCCTACAGGCTAACACCTGAACCAAAAGATCTCTGATAAGATCTATCTAAGTTTGCACTTTGGAAGGTAAGGATAAGATTGTACATGAATTCTATTGATGAAGATATCTTTAATTCTGTTTTGATAGTGTGTCCAAGACCCCCAACAAATACAAGTACAAGTGTTGTTCCACCTCCTTCACGAACAGATGCAGAAATCAAAAAATGGAAAGTTGCAGATGACAAAGCAATGAACATTTTGGCCCAAACCATGTCTGATGAAATATTTCAAAAAGTAGCTGAATGCAACTCAGCAAAAGAGATATGAGACAAACTATCTGAAATAGTGTCAGGATCTGCAGATGAAAGGAAAGATAGAAGATCCCATCTCATAACTCAGTATGTGAACTTCAAGAAAGGAGACACTGAGTCAGTTGTTGATATGTATAACAGACTCACTCTTATAGTCAATGAACTGAAAACCTTGGACAAGGAGATCTCATTGACTGAACTCAATGACAAAATCCTAATGTGCTTCCCCAGCACTTGGGACTCAAGGATCTGGCCAATTAAGGATGCCAGAAGCCTAAATGAGATCACCACTGAGGCTATTTTGGGCAAGCTCAAGTCTTATGAGCTGCTCATCAAGAACAGAGAAGAAGAGCAGAAGGCTGCTTCATCAGCAATCAGAAAAGAGAAATCAATAGCATTCAAAGCTATTGAAGATCAGCCTGAAGACAAGGTCACAGGCAATGAAGAGCTGCTAAGCTTACTGGCCAAAAGGTTTTATAAAATGGCCAGGAAGGACTTCAGGAAAAAGTCATTCAGAGGGCATGAAAAGTCAAGGTATGGTCATTCAGAGGGCATGAAAAGTCAAGGTATGATAAGTCCAATAACAAAGAAATTATTTGTTTTGGATGCAGGAAACCAGTCCACATTGTGTCTGACTGTCCAGAAAATCAGAATAAGAACAAGAAGGACAGGAAAGAAAGGAGAAGAGATAAAGACTTCAGGAAAAACAGCAATGACAAACCCTCCTCCGGCAAGAACAAACATGCCAGGAAGGGTTTTGTAACTGAAACCTAGAGTGAAACAGAAGAAGAATCAGAAGCTTCATCCAGCTCAAGTGATGATGAAGATGATGCTGAAGAAAAGGAGTTCTGTATGATGGCTATCAATGCCTCTCAACACAATACTGATGCAGAATAAGAGTCAGAGTCTGAATCAGAAACTCAATCTGAAGAGGATCAGGTAATAGACTCATTTGATTTTAATTCAGAGGACTTCAAATGTGAATTTAAGGCACATTGTTTAGATCTATTAAAATCTGAGAAAGAAATTATTTATCTCAGAAATCAACTGTCTGAACAAAGCACCTTAAAATCAGATAACCTCAAACTCTCTGAGGAGTTGGAATGCTGTAGGGATCAGATAGCCTCACTGAAATGTGAACTATCAGAGGCCAAGAAGTTTGAAGAATCCGTCAATGGGAGAAGTATCAAACTAATGGACATCACAAACACAATGAACTCAAGAATCAATAGTACACTATGTAACACCCCCTATCCGTCGCATAGCATATAGCAGTAGGTCCGGCCGGGGCCCGACGCCGTATGCCACAGACAGACCGGGTGGTTACTCATGGAAACCATCCAACCAATCTCAATGTCCTACACATAGCATTCTAGTGGAAGCAGTTTAATAAGAGTTGCAAAATAAGAACCCATCATTGGAGCATGAATGTCCACTAATACCAAAATAGGAATGTTACAAAATACACCAATACAAGTCTTAAGGCCTTACAAATATTGTTCACTTCATATTACATGTTTTACAAACCTCGGCACGCAGGCCGGTCATACATGAATAAAACAGTAAACACTTCCAATTAGACCTTCGAGGGCCGGCTTCGCAAAAAGGGCTTTAGCCCGCTATTGACCGCTTGGTCCAGCAGCACCTGCAAACAACAAACCACCGCACGGTGGCGAAACGAGGCAACAGTCAGCAATGCTGACCAAATTATAACGATCACGTCCCCATCTCGGGGCGGCGATGCTCCTTCCCTGCATTTCATTAGCATAAGCGAGCAATATATAACCATAATCATTTCACCACAGACGTTGGCTCGCACAGCCACATGCCCCGTGCTCTCAGGGCACATTCTCGGTGAACCGATCGATGTCACGTCAATTAAAGCCATAGACATTCCAGACTCACCACCGCCACTTTGACGGCCAAACCTATGAGCAATTCGTCTTCCTGGCCTGGGTCACGACAATTTAAGCCATTGACCGCCGAAGACCCTAATCTATGCCAACGGCAAGTGCCACGTGCCTTTAGGTCTCTTTAACCGAACGACATAGAACAGGTACAGTTCCATCTAACCCGTGCTCACATCGCAACGACAATTTAAGCCATTTGCGCGGGTCAAACTTCCACGGAGTCCCATTTCCATCACAATTCACATAACCCGGTTATGTTCAAGTTGGCTCTCAGGCCACCAAGTTGGCAAGATCTCGTATCCGCCCAGTTTTCCGGGTGCACCTTTGGGTTAGTCCCCAAGGCTCCCTGCTGCAATCTACCGCGTAGAAAACCCGAAAAATAATCAATAGCACGGAGTCTTCTCCGGCATTTATGCAATGCAACATCACCGATCCAGACCAACATGTCTGGGTAGGCTTCACACATCATGCCTATGTCCGTTCTCGCTTACGGACTCTAAACAACAGGGACTTCACATATCTACCCGAAGGAACGCCTCCAACTCTCTGCAAACTCGCGAGAGCGGGCTTCCTATGCAAAGAAGGACAGCTAATCATGCTCAAGAAGAGAATCGTTACCCTAACGTTCCTCTTTGGCGCCATGGAAAAGTAAGCGGATGAAAAGCACCGCACTAGCCTTGCCTCCGTGGATCCGGAGTCGGCTCACGATTTGGAGCTTCGAAGCTCCTCCAATGGCCAGATCTAGCTCCTTCTTCCTACCTTGGCTCTCCTCTCTCTCTCTAAGCTTTTAGAAAGATGATAACTTATGAAAAGTGAGGGTTTCTAAGTCCAATCCTGGGTATATCCCTTCGGGAACAACCCCCAGCTGTTGGATCAACAATTAAAGAAATGAACGGCTTTGATTCGGGACTGAAATGCCCAATCTGGACCGAACACGGCCTGGCACACGCCCGTGTCCAGGGCCGTGTGCCTCATTCGCCGTCAAAATCGGCTCGCCTGGAACCTCACACAGGTATCGAACACGCCCGTGTTCGACCTGACACGCCCGTGTTCCACCTAACACGACCGTGTCGCCGGCCGTGTACCCCCATCATTTTTCCCCGAAAACAACCCGAGCACTACACGGGTTCTAGGACACGCCCGTGTCCTTACCCGTGTCAGCTCAACACGCCTGGACCCCAGGCCGTGTACACGGTCTCGACACTTGACACTTCGTCGAGCGAAGATCGTCGACCTGATGACACGGCCTTGGACACGCCCGTGTCCTAGGCCGTGTGCCTTGTCTCGACATAATGTCGAGACCAAAGTGTCGACTCCCCGGGACGAGTGTCGACACGGGTTAACACGCCCTGCAACACCCCCGTGTCACAGGCCGTGTGCCATGTCTCGACACTTCGTCGAGCGCAGAGTGTCGACTTCGCGGGCTAAGTGTCGACACGGGTCGACACGCCCTGCGACACGCCCGTGTCGCAGGCCGTGTGCCCAGTCTCGACACAATATCGAGACCAAAGTGTCGACTTCCCGGCTTAATGTCGACACAGGCTTGACACGCACTGGGACACGCCCGTGTCCCAGGCCGTGTGCCTGCAGCCAGAACCCAAAACTGGCCCAAAACGTCCCCCGTCGCTCTTTTGAGTTTCGGGGCGTTACAACTCTCCCCCTCTTAAAAGAATTTCGTCCTCGAAATTATATAAAGGAAAGACATGTACAAAACCAAAATTTGTACCTGAGCGGAACAACTCTGGATACTCGTCAAGCATAGTCTGCTCTCGCTCCAAAGAGAGCTCCTCACGACCGCAATTGTCCCACCGGACCTTGACCATCCTGATCTCTTTATTACGTAGCCGCTTGACCTCTGAGTCCTCAATCCGCACGGGCTTGACCTTTGTCGTCAACCCACTATCCACCGGCACTTGATCAACCACGATCACTTGCGAAGGCTCTTGCACCGCCTTCCGGAGCACCGAAATATGGAATACATCATGTAATCCACCAAGCTCCACTGAAAGCTTCAACCGATAGGCCGCTTCACCAACTCGCTCCAGAACCTCAAACGGTCCAAGGTACCTCGGGCTTAGCATTTTCAATCACCGCACCCGCGAGACGCCCTTGAACGGCTTGATCTTTAAGTACACATAGTCTCCCACAGCGAACTCCACGTTCCTGTGCTTGACATTATAGTACTTCGCTTGCCGGTCCTGAGCGATAAGCAACCTTTCTCGAATGGTTCTTACCAAAGAAGTAGCATCCTCCACTTCTGATCGCTTATACAACTTTGACTCACCCGTTTCTAACCAAGACAACGGCGTGCGATATTTTCTACCATAAAGGGCCTCGAAGGGCGCCATTTGAATACTCGCTTGGTAGTTGTTGTTGTATGCGAACTCCACCAAATAAAGGTGGTCTTCCCATTACTTTCTGAAATCCAAGACACACATGCGGAGCATGTCTTCCATGGTTCTATTGACCCTCTCGGTCTGCCATCCATTTGCGGATGGAAGGCTGTGCTGAATTTCAGCTTTGTTCCCAACATTTGCTGCACAAGCCTCCAATCATTGGACGTGAACCGCCCATCTCGGTCACTCACGATGCTGTGGGACACACCATGAAGTCGTACTATGTTATCCACATAAAGCTTTGCCAAATTCTCCACCGGATCATCCTTCCTATGCGGAATAAAATGCGACACCTTCGTTAACCGATCCACGACCACCCAAATGGCGTCGTTCCCCTTTTGCGACCTTGGCAAACCGTGCACAAAGTCCATAGAGATGTCGTCAAATTTCCACTCCGAAATAGGCAAGGACTTAAGAAATCCTCCCGGCTTTTGGCACTCCGCCTTTACCAAGGCGCAAGTTTGGCACTTCGCTACGTATAGCGCCACATCCTTCTTCAAACCCATCCACCAAAACAGTTTCTTCACATCACGGTACATCTTCATGCTCCCCGGGTGAATCGAGTACTTGGTATGGTGTGCCAACTTGGAACGCACAGACGATCGTCCTTCCAAAGTAATCCGTCCTCCACAACGAATTGGGGATTGGACCCATCCAAAGACTCTACCATGAACTGCTTCATATGAGCATCCATATCCAAAGCCTGCCGAATACGATCAGCCAGGTCATACTGGAATTCAGTCCAATTCAGAACTGCTTCAGCGCTTGATTGCCTGTCCACACAAACAATCTCAAACGCCTCCAACTCCCGCACTAAATGCTCATCATACACCGATAGCCAATTGGCTTGAGCTGGGGCTCGGCGACTCAACGCGTCCGCAACCGCATTCCCTTTACCAGGCACGTAGTGGATCTTGAATGTATAGTCCCCCAGGAACTCCATCCATCTACGCTGCCGCATATTCAGATCCTTATGATCAATAAGATACTTCAGGCTCTTGTGATCGGTGTAGATGTCAATCTTCACACCGTACAAATAGTGTCTCCACAGCTTCAAGGCAAAAATCACGGCCGCTAACTCCAAGTCATGGACCGCATAATTCCTCTCATGCACTTTTAGCTGTCTCGAGCCATAAGCTATTATACTTCCGTTTTGCAGTAGCACGCAACCCAAACCACTGCCCGAAGCATCGCTATAAATCTCATAGCCTTCGGTCCCACATGGCGAACTCAGCACAGGCGCCGTGGTCAACCGACACTTCAACTCCTCAAAAGCTCGCGCGCACTCCGGCGTCCAAACGAACTTATGCTCCTTCCTCGTCAATGTAGTGAGAGGTAACGCTATCTGCGAGAAGTTCTCTACGAAGCGCCTATAATAGCCGGCAAGCCACAGAAAACTCCGGACTTCCGCTACCGTAACAAGCTCAGGCCAATCCCGTATCGCAATGATCTTCGCCGGATCCACAGTAATACCCTCTCCACTTACTATATGCCCGAGGAACGCCACTGAGGATAGCCAAAACTCGCACTTCGAGAACTTGGCATACAACTGATTTCTCCTTAGCATCTCCAACACCAAATGAAGATGCTTGAAGTAATCTTCCTCACTTTGCGAGTACACCAAAATATCGTCGATGAAGACGATCACGAAATGGTCCAAGTACTCCCTGAAAGTCCTGTTCATCAAATCCATGAACACCGATGGCGCATTAGTCAGCCCAAACGGCATGACCGTAAACTCATAATGCCCGTATCTCGTACTAAACGCTGTCTTCGGGATATCACTCTCCCTTATTCGCAGCTGATAGTACCCAGCCTTGAGATCCAACTTCGAGTACACCGTCGACCCGACTAACTGATCAAAAAGATCATCAATCCGGGGGATCGGGTACTTGTTCTTCTCCGTCAACTTGTTGAGCTCCCTATAATCAATACATACCTCAAGCTTCCGTCCTTCTTCTTAACAAAGAGGACCGGTGCGCTCCAAGGCGAAGAACTCGGGTGCACATACCCTTGCTCCAACAACTCTTGCAGTTGAACTTTCAGCTCCGCCATTTCCTTGGGCGCTACCCGATAAGGAGATCGTGACACAGGCTTTGCACCTGGCACTAGCTCAATCGTAAAATCTATCTCTCGCTGAGGCGGGGCTCCAGGAAGATCTGCGGGAAACACATCAGGGTATTCTGATACCACTGAAATACAATCCAACGCGGGCTTCGGCTTTGCAACCTCCACTAGTGTAAAGAACAGTTCTGCACCGGCACGAACCGCCTTCACCACCTGAAGAGCAGACATCAACGTCTTGCTCGACCCCTTTAAGCCCGTAAAAGTCGTTTTACGACTTGCTCCCAGCTTGACTTCCTTGCGACCGCAGTCAATATAGGCCTGCTACTCCGAGAGCCAGTCCATGCTAAATATAACGTCGAACTCCACTAACCGAAGTAAAGACGCCTGCAGATCGAATTCCTGATTCCCAATACGAATCTTAACATCGCAGATCCTATCCGCCCGCATCGAACACCCATTGGGAAACAACACATCCAACTTATCCTTCGCCATCGAAGAAGGGACTCCGATGCGTGATATAAATCCTTCGGACAAGAAGGAGTGTGAAGCTCCTGTATCGAAGAGTGCTCGTGCCGGATTTTCACAAATCAATACAAATCCTAAACAAGCAGTGGTAAGGTAACATATACATAACAAGTATTTAAAAAAAATTGACTTGCTATAAATTAAACCGTACCTGTCACCACATCAGCTTGTTTGATGGCCTCCTGTTGGCCAAGATTATAGACCCTCGGTTGGGCCAGAGCATAGTGGGATGTGGTCGACTCCACCGCCTTTCCCTTCTCTTCATAAGTAGCTCTCGGCCTTCTTTCGGACTTAGGACATCCGCTCCAACAGTCACGGGCAAAATGGCCCGTCTTTCCACAAGTAAAACACCCGCCCGGGGTCCGACCCGTAGTCGCCCCAGAAGCACCAGAAGGAGCTGGACCTGAAGTCCTATGCTTCTTGAAAGACCTCCGATAGCCGGACTTTGAAGTAGTCGGCACTTTAAATTCAGATTTCTTCTCACCAAAGCTTTTCTTTGCTTGTACATTCTTCATGTCCTTCTCCAAGGATCGGGCAGTATTGACCAAGGTTAAGAAACCCTGCGTCATCGGCCCCGAAAGTAGTAATCTCAACTCATCTCTCAAGCCTTCATAGAAGCGATTAGTCTTGCGCTCCTCATCCATGATGGTGGAGGTAGCATATCGACTCAAACGAGTGAACTCGTGGAGATATTCATCCACGCTCTTCTCACCCTGAACCAACTTCAGAAATTCGTTCTCCATCGAAATCCTCTGAGTAGAAGGGAGGTATCTTGCTAAGAACAATCCCGAGAACTCTTCCATCGGGACATCTATAAGTTGTCTACCTCTCAAATGATGCAGTTCCAAACATTCCCACCATAATCTCGCTTCACCGTCCAGGAGGAACGTAGCGATGGTGGTCATTTGCCACTCCTCTGTCTTCATTACTGTCATGACTCTCTTCACCCTAGAGAGCCAGTCTTCAGCCTGAGATGGGGTTCCCAACCCCGAGAATAATGGAGGGTTAAAGCTCATTACATGCTTAAGCTGCCTCTCAATTGCCCTCCTTGGCACCACCGGTTCCACAACCACTTGCTCCACTCTCCTCGGCTCAGCCTCTTGAAGAGGTTCCTGCTCCATCACAGGAGCGGGCTGCAGCGTTTGCCTTGCAGGCTCCGCATTTATCACGGCCAACACCGCTTCAGCCACCAATCGTATATTCTCAGCCGATAGAGGTGTTGTAGGAGCAACATCTGGTGCACTACTAGCCTCAGAAACTCGGCGTTCTGACGGCCCAACTCCACTTCTGGTCACCTATAGTGGTACAAAACACCGTTAAGCGACCAAATAAAATTGCAAACAGCAATTATAGGAACACGCAGGTTCCTCAAACATGAGTATTTTCATTCATAAGTGGACATTCATGGGTTATTTTACTATTATAACGATGACGCACACAATGTGCTCACCACCCCTTAAAAAGAATTCGCCCACGAATTCACTTTAAGCCCGACCAAAACCAGTAGTCTGATACCAAATTGTAACACCCCCTATCCGTCGCATAGCATATAGCAGTAGGTCCGGCCGAGGCCCGACGTCGTATGGCACAGACAGACCGGGTGGTTACTCATGGAAACCATCCAACCAATCTCAACGTCCTATACAGAGCATTCTAGCGGAAGCAGTATAATAAGAGTTGCAAAATAAGAACCCAGCATTGGAGTATGAATGTCCACTAATACCAAAATAGGAATGTTACAAAATACACCAGTACAAGTCTTAAGGCCTTACAAATATTGTTCACTTCATATTACATGTTTTACAAACCTCGGCACGCAGGCCGGTCATACATGAATAAAACAGTAAACACTTCCAATTAGGCCTTCGAGGGCTGGCTTCGCAAAAAGGGCTTTAGCCCGCTATTGACCGCTTGGTCCAGCAGCACCTGCAAATAACAAACCACCGCACGGTGGCGAAACAAGGCAACGGTCAGCAACGCTGACCAAATTATAACGATCCCGCCCCCATCTCGGGGCGGCGATACTCCTTCCATGCATTTCATTAGCATAAGCGAGCAATATATAACCATAATCATTTCACCACAGACATTGGCTCGCACGACCACACGCCCCGTGCACTCAGGGCACATTCTCGGTGAACCGGTCGATGTCACGTCAATTAAAGCCATAGACATTCCGGACTCACCACCGCCACTTTGACGACCAAACCTATGAGCAATTCGTCTTCCTGGACTGGGTCATGACAATTTAAGCCATTGACCGCCGAAGACCCTAATCTATGCCAACGGCAAGTTCCACGTGCCTTTAGGTCTCTTTAACCGAACGACATAGAACGGGTACGGTTCCATCTAACCCGTGCTCACATCGCAACGACAATTTAAGCCATTTGCGCGGGTCAAACTTCCACCGAGTCTCATTTCCATCACAATTCACATAACCCGGTTTTGTTCAAGTTGGCTCTCAGGCCACCAAGTTGGCAAGATCTCGTATCCGCCCAGTTTTCCGGGTGCACCTTTGGGTTAGTCCCCAAGGCTCCCTGCTGCAATCTACCGCGTAGAAAACCCGAAAAACAATCAACAGCACGGAGTCTTCTCCGGCATTTATGCAATGCAACATCACTGATCCAGACCAACATGTCCGGGTAGGCTTCACACATAATGCCTATGTCCGTTCTCGCTTACGGACTCTAAACAATGGGTACTTCACATATCTACCAGAAGGAACGCCTCCAACTCTCCGCAAACTCGTGAGAGCGGGCTTCCTATGCAAAGAAGGAGAGCTACTCATGCTCAAGAAGATAATCGTTACCCTAGCGTTCCTCTTTGGCGCCATGGAAAAGTAAGCGGATGAAAAGCACCGCACTAGCTTTGCCTCTGTGGATCCGGAGTCGGCTCGCGATTTGGAGATTCGAAGCTCCTCCAATGGCCGGATCTAGCTTTTTCTTCCTACCTTTGCTCTCCTCTCTCTCTAAGCTTTTAGAAAGATGATAACTTATGAAAAGTGAGGGTTTCTAAGTCCAATCCCGAGTATATCCCTTCAGGAACAACCCCCAGCTGTTGGATCAACAATTAAAGAAATGAACGACTTTGATTCGGCACTGAAATGCCCAATCTGGACCGAACACGGCCTGGCACACGCCCGTGTCCAGGGCCGTGTGCCTCATTCGCCGTCAAAATTGGCTCGCCTGGAACATCACACTGGTATCGAACACGCCCGTGTTCGACCTGACACGCCCGTGTTCCACCTAATACGGTCGTGTTGCCGGTCGTGTACCCCCATCATTTTTCCCCGAAAACAACCCGAGCACTGCACGGGTTCTAGGACACGCCCGTGTCCTTACCTGTGTCACCTCAACACGCCTGGACCCCAGGCCGTGTACATGGTCTCGACACTCGACACTTCGTGGAGCGAAGATCGTCGACCTGATGACACGGCCTTGGACACGCCCGTGTCCTAGGCCGTGTGCCTTGTCTCGACACAATGTCGAGACCAAAGTGTCGACTCCCCGGGACGAGTGTCGACACGGTTTGACACGCCCTGCGACACGCCCGTATCGCAGGCCTTGTGCCGTGTCTCGACACTTCGTCGAGCGCAGAGTGTCGACTTCGCGGGCTAAGTGTCGACACGGGTCGACACGCCCTGCGACACGCCCGTGTCGCAGGCCGTGTGCCCAGTCTCGACACAATATCGAGACCAAAGTGTCGACTTCCCGGCTTAATGCCGATACAGGCTTGACACGCCCTGGGACACGCCCGTGTCCCAGGCCGTGTGCCTGCAGCCAGAACCCAAAACTGGCCCAAAACGTCCCCCGTCGCTCTTTTGTGTTTCGGGGCGTTACACACTAGGCTTGGGTGCTTCATCCAGCCAACCTATAGTATTAACAACCCCAATCAAGTTTATCTCAGATAAAGGTAAGGGAGTTATAGAGGTGGCTAGGAAGAATTCTAATTTACCTACGAAAACAAAAGTACAACAGAAAACGTCGAACGGAGCTCGACGATCGCTGAATGGAGCTCAACAATCTTAGGCTGAATCATGGAACTCAGGTAGACGATCTCTGAACCCTGAACTCTGGCATAGTCGATCTTCGAACGGAGCTCGATGATCTAACCCAAGATCGTCGAACTCAGCTCAGAGATCGTCAAACAGAGCTTAGAGTTTTGAAAAATCTTTCAAAGGTAAATCAAACTTCAGTCCTAGAGGTCCTACATCTCAGAGGTTTAACCCTTATACTAAATGGATAATACCTCCTAGGAGATATCATCCTGAAGGCTATAAGAGTCAACCAGGGATGTCTTTTATTTCAGAATTTAAAGGTTATCAACCTAGGCCCAAGGTAAACTGGGTCAAAAACAAATAAATTGTTTTATGTGCAGGTGAAGACCTATCCAACATCAAACCTGCAATGGTATCTGGATAGTGGGTGCTCAAAGCACATGACAGGAAACAAGGAGAATTTCATATCCTTCAAAGCCAAACTTGGACCCAAAGTAATATTTGGTGATTCAAACTTTGGACTAACAAAAGGATATGGTGCAGTCCAGATTGGCTCAGTCACATTCAAGAAAGTACCTTATGTGGCAGGACTGAAGCACAACTTAATCAGCATCAGTCAACTGTGTGGTGAAGGCTACCAAGTGACTTTCAACAAATCCTCACGCAAAATCAAATCAGAGGACAACACAACTGTGTTGACAGGTAAAAGGAAAGGTAACATTTATTTTGTAGATTTTCTTTCAACTAAGGTAGATATATGCTTGTTCAATTCCATTTGTAGACCTAATGAACTATGGCATAAAAGATTAGGACATATAAACCTTAGAACCATTGCTAGGGTATCCAAGGACAATCTTGTTAGAGGACTACCTTCTGGCCCCTACAAGAAGGAAGGACTTTGCAGGGCTTGTCAATTAGGCAAGCAAACCAAAAATATCTTCAAGTCACTTAATAAGAGTGATTCACCTAGGATTTTGTATCTGTTACACATGGATCTCTTTGGAGCAATTACAGTACAAAGCTTAGGAGGGAAATCTTATACTTTAGTAGTTGTAGATGACTTCTCTAGATTCACATGAGTGTTCTTTCTGAGGAAGAAGTGTGATAAATTTAAGTGTTTGACAGAGTTTCTCAAATGCATACAGAGTGAGTTCAATACTCACATTGCCCTGATTAGAAGTGATCATGGGACAGAGTTTGATTCTCTTCTTATGCAAGAGTTCTGTCAGAATGAAGGGATCAGACACACTTTCTCAGCTCCTAGAACTCCTCAACAAAATGGGGTAGCTGAAAGGAAAAATAGAACCCTTATTGAATCTGCTACTATATTGTTGTCAAATGCTCACCTTCCTCTATTCTTTTGGGCAGAGGCAGTGAACACCTCCAATTATGTGTTGAATAGATGTTTGACACATAAGCTGAAGGGCAAGACTCCCTATGAATTACTCAAAGGGAAGAAACCTAAAGTAGATTATTTTAAAATTTTTGGTTACATTTGTTACATTCACAATAATGACAAGAAATACATAGCAAAATTTCAAGCTAAAACTGATGAAGGAGTGTTTCTGGGATACTCCATGATCAGTAAAGCTTATAGGGTATATAACAAATCTACTCTTAAAATTGAAGAATCTATTCATGTATCCTTTGATGAATCTAACATGTCTTTTAAGGAGAAGAATGCTTCTACCATAGAATCTTTGCAGGTACACTCTCTTGCTGAAAATTTGGACAGGTCACATATTATACAAAAGGATGAAAGCAGTGAAGATGAAGAAGATATTCAACATCTTGGAGAGAATCTTCTTGAAGAGCCAGTTGTTGTTCCACAAGAGGAAACAACAACACAGGTTGGTGAACAATCAACACCCCTTGTTGATTTAGTAACATCAAGAGACCATCCAATCTCCCAAGTTATTGGAGACATCTCAGCTGGTGTGCAAACAAGAAATCAGGTCAACCAAAACCTGATGCACACCTGCTTTCTTTCTCAGATTGAGCCTCAATCCATTCAAGATGCAGAACAAGATCCACACTGGATCATTGCAATCCAAGAGGAATTACATCAATTTGAAAGGAACAAAGTTTGGGAACTAGTGCCAAGGCCAAAGGATCACTCCATTGTTGGAACAAAATGGGTGTTCAGAAATAAATTGGATGATCAAGGAGTCATTGTAAGGAACAAGGCAAGGCTAGTTGCTCAAGGATACTCTCAAGAAGAAGGGATAGACTATGACCAGACCTTTGCACCAGTTGCAAGGTTAGAGGCCATAAGAATCTTCTTAGCTTATGCAGCACACAAAGGATTCAAAGTATATCAAATGGATGTAAAGAGTGCTTTTCTCAATGGAGACATCAAGGAAGAAGTCTATGTTAGACAACCCCCAGGTTTTATTTCTCCAACTTATCCTGATTATGTTTTCAAATTGCATAAAGCATTATATGGTCTAAAGCAAGCTCCTAGAGCATGGTATGAGACCCTAGCATGCTTTCTTCTGAAAATGATTTTATAAGGGGTAGAGTAGACCAAACTCTTTTTATTAGAACTCATAAGTCCAATACCTTACTAGTACAAATCTATGTAGATGACATTATCTTTGGTTCTACTGATTCAAATCTGTGCAAAAGGTTTTCCAACCTAATGCATTCTAAATTTGAAGTGAGTAGCATGGGTAAGCTTTCCTTCTTTCTAAGATTGCAAGTCAAACAGCATGCTGAAAGCATATTCATCTCTCAAACCATGTATGCAAAAGAACTGGTTAAGAAATTTGGTATGTCTGAAGCATCATGTATGAAAACACCTATACCTACTAATACTGTATTAGATGCTGATGAACATGGGAAACCTGTTGATCAGACAACATATAGAGCAATGATTGGCTTTTTATTGTACCTTACAGCTAGTAGACCTGACATAATGTTTGCTACATGCATATGTGCTAGATTCCAAGTGAGTCCTAGAGAGTCACACTTAACCTTAGTAAAAAGGATTCTTAGGTATGTGAAAAGTTGTCCAAATCTAGGTCTCTGGTATCCAAAAGACTCAGCATTTGACTTAACTGGATTTTCAGATGCTGATTATGCTGGATGCAGAATAGACAAGAAAAGCACCAGTGGAACTTGCCAGTTTCTTGGTGACAGACTTATCTCCTGGTTTTGCAAGAAACAAACATCTGTGTCCACATCTGCTGCTGAAGATGAATATATGGCAGCAGGTAGTTGTTGCTCACAGATCTTGTGGATTCAAAATCAGCTCCTAGACTATGGCTACAACTTAGAGAATTCAAAAATATTCTGTGATAACACTAGTGCTATTTCTATAGCACAAAATCCATTCCTCCATAGTAGAACAAAACATATAGAAATTAGGCATCACTTTTTATGGGACAATGTTGAGAAAAATAAAATTGAACTTCAATATATCCCAATTGACTTGCAAAGGGGAGATATTTTCACCAAACCATTGGATGAAAAGAAACATACATTCTTCCTGAATCAGTTAGGAATATTAGATGGAGGAAGTTTAAAATAAGATCCAAGATTTTAAAACTCTAAAATTGACCAAGACTAGGCAAACAATTTGATTTTTCTAGTGTCTATAGGTTGTTTTTGGTCTCTGAACTACGCTAGACGTTTTTCCCAAAGATCGTCGAACGGAGATCGACGTTCTTAGAAATCGTCGACTGGAGTTCAGCGCTTTCCAGATAGTGCTAAGCTATCTTCTTCCGGTCAGCGATCGTCGAACGAAGCTGGATGCTCTCCAATATCGTCGAACGGAGATCGACGATGTTGAAGACCTTTCAGATTCCTTTAGAAGCTCAGATCATCGAACGGAGTTCAACGATCTTCCCTTTTCTGCGTCGAACCCTAATATAAAATTCATTTTTCGGCCGTCATTCTCCCTTTGCGCTTTCATACTCTCTGCAAAATTTCCCTTTCCCTCCAAACTTTTCTACACTTGTTCTTTTGTTTGTTCATTTTTGCAGGTAAAAATGGCCGTTTCTGTTGCAGTTTTGGCAACAATGAAATTTGACACTGGATTCGATATAGATATGGACTCGTTTGAGAACAATGATCAGATTTTCAAGGATATTCTTGATTTATTCAAAGATCGACAGCTAGTACACATCATGACCGCAAGGATAAAACTGACTGCAGATGAAATCAAAAAATGGGTGTATACTGCTCACAATCAAGATCAAAATACAGTGATTGGAACTATATCAAGAAATCAGGTATCTCTTACTCCTGCTATATTAACAAAAGTTTTTCAATTAAGTACTGGTCAAGATTCTCTTGAGTTGTCTGGAGAAGAGTTTGCAAGTATGCTTGATAGGATGGGTCATTCATCAGCAAACCCTAACAAGCTGCTTAAGAAAAATCTGTCAGTGGAATACAGGTTTCTAGCAGATGTTGTTGGAAAAGTCCTGTTCGCAAAACATTCTGCCCATGATACCATATTCAGGTATCAATTCTGTTAAATGGGTGCTTTGGTGGATAAGAAACAGTTGAATTGGGGAGAATTTTTCTTTGACCTAATAAAGATGAAAGTGAATAAGAACTTTATCAATTTTGGAAGGATTCTAGGGCTATTTTTTCATACCAGATGCCCTGAGCTGCTTGTTTCAAGTGGGATGCATATAAATGCCTCTAAGAGGTTAACCTGTGCCCTTTTTGGCAAATGGGACAGGCAAATTGCAAAGCCAAGCAGAACCTCTGCAGCCATCTCATCTTCAGGCACTAGGACTGATCCAGTCACTTCCCCTCAGGCAACTGCCCCATCAGAAGAACTGCCTGCCTCCTCATCTTCACCTTCTCCACCTATTGTTCCCTCAACAATTATCACATCCACCATAACCATCTCAATTTCATCCTCCATATCCATTCCATCTCCAAACTCAATTCCTTCACCAACACCAATATCCACTGAAGATATTTTCCATCCATTACATCATTATCCACACATAACCATTGACTCAACATCTCACCTTCCATCCTTCACTCTCTTAGATGATTCCTGTATGGATGACTCTCACTCCTCACTCCTTGAGCCACCATCTTCTTATACATCATATCAATAACTACTATAAGAAATCATTGCTCAACCATCCTTCACTCCATCTATCTCCATTCCATTAACTTCCATCTCCACCATTCCTATATCTCCACCATCAATTCTACCATCCATATTAACACTTTATCCAACCACATCTACAGCTCCTCCTACATCCATCTCTACCACACTCATCTCTACCTCCACTCAAGTACCACTTGAGCAAGTAGATCTCTCATCTATAGCAGATAAGCTCTATGAGATGTTAGCTCCAAGGCTATCACTCCTGTTGGAGACCTCCCTGGCTCCACTTCTGAAATTAGTTCAGGAGTTATCTGACAGGCTTTCTTCCCTATATCCTCATCAGGCAATCCCTTCTATTGGGTGCCTTGATCTAGTAACTACTGAATCTAGGCAGGGGGAGATGTCATATGAAGTAGAGAGATTGCCTGCTTCAGAGATTCCAGTTCCAGCTCCAATTCTAGTTATAACAGTTGACCTCAGGTCACTGCTGTCAGAGTTTGATACTGTTTACCTCGGCTGTCTTCCAGATCAGAAAAGTGAAGATCTTACTAAGGCCATTGTGCCTATTTCTAGCTGTGAGCCCAGTATAATATCTTCTTATATAAATTCTTTAAAGGCTGTGGACAGTGCTCCTTCAGTTTCTGTTGTTCCAATTACATCTGTTAGTGCTGTTTTTATTACTGCTGCTGCTGCTGTTGTTTCTGCTGTTCAATCCCAACAACAAAGAGATGACATCAAAAGGTTTGATGAACTATATGACAATCCTCAGAGCTCAGATAGTGATCAATTTAGAACTAATTCTGATGATTCCTCTGCAACCATTGCAAGAAAGAGGAAAGCTAGAAGCAAGGCCCTAAAGAAAGTTCCCCAGGAGAAAATTAAAGATGTAAATGATATTCCATACTATATTTTGCATGACTGTCCAATTTCAGAACCATGGATGCAGTTTTCCAGGAATCAACTAAAGGCAATGAAGAAAAAGAGGAAATATGCTAAAGGATCATCTCACTTCAATCCTCCTCCTCCTCCTCCTTCACCAGATGCAGGTACTGGTAGAAGTTCTGCTTATCAGTCATCTGTTGCTAAAAGTCAAAGCACCTCTCAGTTTCAAGGAAGATCTCAATCAAGAGGATGTCAATCAAGAGGCTACCAGTCCAGAAGAGGACAGTATAGGGGAAATCAAAGAGAATTCAGAGTTTATTCCAAAGGTTATTCTAGGCAGCATCCTTATCATAGGGAAGGACAAGGTCCCACTGACTCTACATCTGGTCCTTTCCCTTATAAGTTAAAAGATCTAGTTTCTTCCAGAGCTACTCCTGATGATTGAACAAACAGATATGAACCTCCTGTTCCATTTGAAGACCCAGAGAATAATCCTACTTTTTGGACAGCAAGAATGAAAGAGTTGGCTGCACTAGATCAAATTAAAAAGGCAAGAGAACAAGGAAGAGATACATCAAATTTCACCACTCTATCAGAACAGAGAAAGAAATAACTTGAAAGATATTCTTCCAGCAAATTCTTTGACTCAGAAAGCTATATGAAGCTGCACCCAGAAGCTGTAGTCCCCAGGACAAAACATCAAACTTCTCTAGGTGCAGATGATGACAGAAGATCCAAGAAATAAGCTCTTAACCCTAACAGAAAAATAGTTCTCAAAAAGAGCAAGAAAAAGGAATGATTATGTAAGCTGACAATGTTATCTATTCTGACTTTCTGATGTGATTTTATTTGTGTTTCTGCAATGTTGTTTTTGATTTTATATCTGCATTGTATGCTTTTATTTCCTATGTCATGTAAATAGTAATCCTAACCCAAATAGGGGGAGATGTTGATTCATATAATTATGGCAATGCATACAGGGAAGGAACCACTGCCCCGGGTAAGGGGTAGGGTCATTATAAGTGGTATGCTAAAGCTGACCGTTACTTTGTTTGCCGCTCTCAGGTGGATAATGAATTGCAGGTATTGATGCTTGAATTGAATTACTTGAGCGGAATGGAGACTTACTGCTAAAGGCCCTCGAAGGCCGTGCGAATCGTTGTTGGATTTCATGTGTGGCCGGCCTGCGTGCCGATCCACGAAAATGTATTTGTGTAAAGAGAAACTTGTAAGGCCTTAAGGACAGTGTGTGTGAGTTGTATACATTCCTGGTTTGGATATATAAATGTGGAGTTTATATAGTAGTGGACATTCTTTGAGTTGAGTTCATGGTAACTTAAAATGCTGCGCTAGAATGTATTGAGTTAGGATGCGAATAGATTTTGATTTCCACACGTAATTATGGCGCTTGTCTGTGACATATGGCATGGGGACCCGGCCAGACCCACTGTTATATGCTACGTGATGAGTGGGGGCATTACAAAGTAGTATCAGAGCCAGGTTGAGATTGTTTGGGAGGCGAGAACATAATTGAACTCATGAATGTCCACTAGGAATGTATTTCATGCACGTAAGGGGTATGAGTGTGTAGTCAATGAATAATTACCATTATGACATGGCTACTTAATGGTGTTTTGTACATTGCTAGGTGGAGAGGAGTGGTGCTGGGCAGTCGGAGCCCCAGCGATCCGATGAGAGTGCAGCACCCGTTGAAGAGCCTATGCCTCCTTCGGCGGAGACCATACGGGTGGTGACGGAGACGGTGCTTGCAGTGTTATAGGCACAGCCTACTGGGTAGACAAGGCCGGCAGGGGTGCCAGTATGGCCTGGTGCAAGGCAAGAGCGCGCGGCAGTTGTGATGGACGACCAAGCAACGAATGAGTCATTGAAAAGCTTTATGGAGTTTCATCCACCTACGTTTGGTGGGGCGACTTCCCCAACGCAAGCGGAAGATTGGCTGGCTAGAGTGAAGAGGATCCTAACTATAATCAGGACTGCAGAAGAGCAGAAAGTGACCTTAGCCACTTTTCTGTTGGAAGGAGATTCGAGACTGTGGTGGGATGAGATGGAGGTACATCACTTGGCAGGTCGAGGTTTAGCGGAGGTTTCAATTGAGGAATTCTCCAGATTGTTTCTCGCCAAGTATTTGTCGTTGTCGCAACAAATTGCAATGGAGAACAAGTTTCAATGTCTGGTGCAGGGAGAGAAAGATATTGATACATTCCTGCATGAGTTTACCAGACTAGCGTGATATGCGGGGTCTACCTTCGCGGAGGAAGCGCGAAAGACAAATCGCTTCTATGAGGGTCTGCGAGATGAGTTAAGGTTGGCACTCCCGAGTTCGGTGAACCAAGGCTTCCAAGCATTGGTAGATACAGCCCGGGCATTAGAGAAGGACTTGAAACGGGTACAAGAGAATAAGAGACTGGCAGTGGAGAAGCCAGAATTCAAAGTGCCCCAGTCGGAACAATAGGAGTTGAGAAGATGCGAGAAGAAAAAGTTTAGGCCTGTTGATCCAGCTCCGTCGACTGTTTCTTCGGGGGCGACCTATGGGCAAGGACGTGTGGATACACGTATATGTTATAAGTGCAGGAAGCAAGGACACATAGCTAAATTTTGTTGGAATGCCCCTGCAGGAAGTGAGAAAAAGACGGGTACGTCGTATGAAGAAAAAGGGAAAGCAGTGGCCGAGTCATCTGCATCCCGGACGCAACCGCGATTGCATAACTTGGAAGTGCAAGAGCCGCAAAGCGCAGTTGGTGAAACTCAGCCGCGAGTGTTCAATTTAGGACTTCAAGAACCGATAAAATGATATCTGCAAAATCAGGTGGCTGAGCAGCGGAAGGAAACGTAGAATAGTGATTTGCGTCACTTGGATGTGTGACTATGTGGTATGTATGCTAACAACTATGGTACATATGTAAGGATGTGAATCTGGATCATGATAAGATTGTCTCTATATAACATGGTGGTGCACACACTTGTAATCTCAGTGATCGACGAATCGTGATATAGCTATGAGGTGTTTGGCTATAGATCACTTGATGAATATTGTGAGGAATGTGCACATATGGGGAGTAGAGATATATGTATGTGTTATATGTTTTATTTGATTTGTGCGATGCCTTGGGGTGAGACAAGCTACGACCTCTAAGCTCGAACCCTACTCACTTTATTTGAGTGCGCGGTTGTGTATGGTGCAACGTGAGTGATTATGTTGCTGGTTGGAGTTGAGCCAAATTTCGGGGACAAAATTGTTTGAAGAAGGGGAGGATTGTAACACCCCAAAATCCTATTTGGGTTTAGGTTGGTGACACTGCCTGGGACACGGGAGTATCCCAGGGCGTGTCGTGCTTGGGTTGAATAGTTGGTCGAGTGGTCGACGAAATTCGGTCGACGAAGTTTTTGGGAGGGAACACGCCCGACGACACGGGCGTGTCAGAGGGCGTGTCCCCCCTCCCCGGTCGACAAACGGTGCTCAACGAGTGTCGAGTGTCGAGTGGAGAGGACACGGCCTGTGACACGGGTGTATCACAGGGCGTGTACATTGTGGGTTTCAGGCTGGCTTGCGTGTGTTGCTGGACACGGGTGTGTCCTGGTGAACACGACCTGGGATACGGGCGTGTCCTATGGCCGTGTCCATCTCGAGTGAAATAAGCTTGGGTTGTGTGAAGTACACGGGTGGTCGACACGGGCGTGTTAGGTAGGACACGGGTGTGTAGGGTATGACACGGGCTTGTCACACGACTGTGTACTGGGAGGATCTGAGTCGATTGTATGTCGCTTAAGTAACACGGACTGTGACACGGGCGTGTCACAGGGCGTGTTAGGCCGTGTTCAGAGTATTTTTGGGTAAATCTAAGCCATTCATTTCCCTTATCTTGGATCCAGTGGTTCAGTCTTCTTCCATGTGGATCAAGGCCGGAAACTGAAGATAAAAGCTCTTCATTCTCATCTCCTTCTTCTTCTCATTCTAAGAGAGAGAATGAAAAAGGGAGAGGCCAAGGGAAGGAAAGGAGGAAGATAACCAGCTGCTGGAGGAGCTGTGGAGGGCGGAGTGAAGATCCGAGAGCGGATTCGTGAAGGCAAAGCCGAGGCGGTGACTTCCATCCGGCTACTTCATGGTGCCGAAGCGATCTTCAAGGATAACGATCTCCTTCTTGGACATCGAAGTCCTTTCTTTATGCATGTGTGTGGGATCCTCCACCAAGAGGTGGATTTCGTAAGCGATTCCGTGGTTGAGTATGCATCTAGAGCCGAAAGTGTGGAGTACGGCATAGGCATGCCATGTGAAGCCATCTGGATGGGCAGTCTGGATTGGTGATGATCATGGGTAAACCGGAGAAGACTCCGTGGATTTGATTATATGAAAGGTTTATGTGTTTGAAAGTCCACCTAGTGTCAGCTATGTGCACCTATGGGGGGGGGAATAGGTGACGAGTAGCGCTTTTGCGGAATTTACGAATATACCTGCACAATAAAAATAAAAAACACAGCACACAGAATACACAGGCAATTTATAGTGGTTCCCCAACTTGGGTACATCCACTTTCCCCCTTCGACCTATCTCCCAACAAGGGACGACTCGGTCTCTTCTCCAACAGGATTGAAATCCAATCCCTGCACTATCGGAAGGAACCCTTCCACACGTGAGAGTCAACACTCCCACAAAACGGGTTGCACCCAACCCTTACAACACGGAACACTCGTTCCTTTACAACAAAAGTAAATACAGAATGTACACGAGATACAAACTTCGTTTGGAGACTACGGTGTTCCTCTTCGTTCGACGACATGTTCGTGAAATCGAAGAGTCTACAACCTTGGTCTCTCTTGGAGAGGATCTCCCCGGAACCGGCGGCGGCAACACGAGCGGCGGCTAGCTTCGGGATCGGCGGCTATGATGATGAGCGGCTGCTGAACTTGGAGATCCAAACTTCGTAGCGAAGCTAGCTTGGTCTTCCAACGGTCACACGAGGATCGGTCGTCTCGATCGATTCGGACGGGGAAGTTTTTCCCGATCGACAAATCGAGAGACAAGAGATCTCTGGATAGACACGTGAGACTCAAAGCTTTGCTAAGCTTCTGTCGCCGGAGATCGGGAAGAAAAGTGATCAGCAGCGGCGACGGACTAGCGCGAGCGGGACGGCGGCGGCGGAGAGGAATTGCGATTTTAGGGTTTGCTCTGCTCGGCTTCTTTCTGTCTGGGTATTCCGTTCAAAATACCCGTGTATAAATACTGTAGATGCTTTCCAAAATGACCGTTGTGGGACCCACAAGCTGAATCCCTAAGTCCCGGTCCAGAATCTTAACAGCGGCAGAATCCGGTTCAGGAAGTTCCAGAAAAACGCCCAAGTCAAAATCGGTGAGAATCGAAAGTGATTCTCGCCGAGTCGCCGAGAATCAAAAGTGATTCTCGACGATTCGGCGAGAATCAAAGATGATTCTCGTCGAATTTGCCTTGGTTGCACGCACTGCTTTAGGCCAGGTCGAGACGGCAAGAATCAACCACTGATTCTCGACGATTCGACGAGAATCACTTGGTGATTCTCGTCGATTCTTACTTAGAAGCAGAGGTGCTTGCTTAGAAGTGGCTGGGTCGAGTTCGGCGAGAATCAACTTCTGATTCTCGACGAATCGGCGAGAATCACAAGTGATTCTCGCCGAATCGGCGAGAATCACTTGGTGATTCTCGTCGATTTAAACTTAGACTAATTTTCGTCTTTCCACCTATGAGTTGCTCCTTGACACATCCTTGCTCCTTGTCGGCTCCTGCATATTTACAGCCCTGTGCTTGAAAATAAGTGCACTCCAATAGAGAGAATACACGTAGGCCAACACACTGATCTGCTCAACGAGGGATTACGTCGTGCAGACCCGTGTATATTGACCTACTGCACCCTGACATTGGTGTGCACTTAGCGTGGAAAAACTGCAAGCACAACTAGAAAGATTTTATCAAATACATAGTCTATTGACCTTAGCTTGTCCATGGGCTTATTCAAATCAGGTACATTGTGGATACAATACCCAACAATCTCCCCCTATTTGAAGAAGCCTAAACCCTACAAGCTATGGTGAATAGAGCAAATGGGAATGAAAACCATAAACTTAAAATTGAGTTGAGAGAGTTATCCCTTACCAATACCAATTTTTTGGGAGCAAGCTTGGAGCCACCTTAGCCTTAGCCGAGAGGGTAATCTCCCCCTTTTCGGCTTCTGCAAATCGGGGTCTGTAGCGTTTGGCCCTTTGATCCCCCTCAGTTCATGCATCTGTACTCACGCTGGAGTTCCTTGCTCCCCCTCAGATCAAGCATGAGCCTGGAGCTTCTGTAGTCTTCAGTCCTCATAATTGAGCATCCCCAATTCAGTCTTGAAAAGATTGAACTTGGCCTCGTCTAAGGGCTTTGTGAATATATCAGCAATCTGCTTGTCCGTGGGGACATAAAAAAGAGAGATGTCCTTGTTTTCCACGTGCTCCCGAATGAAGTGGTAGCGCACTTCAATATGCTTCGTTCTGATGTGCGATACAGGATTGTTGGCAATGGCAATTGCACTGGAGGAGTCGCAGTACATGGGTACTTCCTTGAACTGAAGGTCGTAGTCGGCTAACTGGTTTCTGATCCATAGAAGTTGTGCGCAATAGCTTCCTGCTGAGATGTACTCGGACTCTGATGTGGAGGTTGCAACACAATTCTGTTTCTTGTTGTTCCATGAGATAAGCCTCCTGCCGAGGAATTGACACGTCCCGGAGGTGCTTTTCCTGTCATCCCTGCTTCCTGCAAAATCAGCATCTGAAAAGCCTATTAGCTCGACATCATTGTTTCTCGGGTACCACAAGCCAAGATTAGGAGTACCTTTAAGGTATCTTAGAATTCGCTTTGCAGCGACATAGTGAGATTCCTTAGTGTTCACCTGATATCAGGCACAGACACATGTGGAGAACATAATATCCGGTCTACTGGCAGTAAGGTAGAGCAGGGATCCAATGATGCTTCTGTATTTGGTTTCATCGAAAGGTTTACCTTTCTCATCCTTATCCAGAGACATGGTGGATCCCATTGGAGTCCTCATAGAGGTTGCACTCTCCATACCGAATTTCTTAAGGAGTTCATTTGTGAACTTCGTCTGAGAGGTGAAGATTCCATCCTCAGACTGTTTCACTTGAAGTCCTAAGAAATACTTGAGCTCTCACATACTGCTCATTTCAAACTTTCCTTGCATAAGTTTAGAAAACTTTTTGCAAAGATTGTTGTCCGTTGAGCCAAATATTATGTCATCAACATAGATTTGCACCAGCAAAATCTTGCCTTTGACTTCCCTGAGAAACAATGTTTTATCTATTTTACCTCTGGAGAACTTGTTCTCAAGAAGAAAACTAGATAAAGTCTCATACCAAGCTCGTGGAGCTTGTTTCAACCCATATAAGGCCTTATTAAGAAAATAAACATGATTGGGATAAGTAGGATCGACAAAACCTGGGGGTTGAGCGACGTATACTTCCTCTTTCAGGTCTCCGTTCAGGAATGCCGATTTCACATCCATTTGATAGACTGTGAATCCTTTGTGTGAAGCATACGCCAGGAACAACCTGATTGCCTCGAGCCTTGCTACTGGTGCGAAGGTCTGGTCGAAGTCAATCCCTTCCTCCTGTCTGTAACCTTGAGCCACCAGCCTGGCCTTGTTCTTTACGATGACACCATGTTCATCCAACTTGTTTCTGAAGATCCACTTCGTGCCAATCACATTCTGCTTGTATGGTCTGGGAACCAGCGTCCAAACATTGCAATGTTCGAATTGATGTAGTTCCTCTTGCATGGCCAGAATCCATGCTGCATCCTTGTTCGCCTCGTCGAACTTCTTTGGCTCAACCTGTGACAGGAAGCTAAGATGCAATACTTCGTTAACAGTACCTCTTCGAGTTCTGACACCGACACGAGGATCTCCGATGATCTGATCTCTAGGATGATCCCTCACGTGCCGGAGCTCAAGAAGTCTGGCGTCTGGAACTTCGACTACTTCTTGGGCTTCTCATTCTTCTAAGATATTTGTTTCATTTTGATCTTCAACATTTTCAGATGACGTGGAGGTGGAAACTTTGACGTACTTGGGAGCGTCATCTTTAGCGGTCTCATCCACACTCAGCTGTTCAAGTCTAGCACCTGCATCTTCAAGAATACTACTGGAAGAATTGCTGTTAAGCAAACTTCCTTCATCAAATACAACATTTATTGATTCTTCTACCACTAGGGTTTTCTTATTGAAGACCCTATATGCCCGACTATGGGAACTATAGCCTATGAATATGCCTTCGAAGCATTTTTCACCGAATTTAGTACGCGGGTACTTCCCATTATTCAGTACATAGCATCTGCAACCAAAAATCCTCAAGTAGGACATGGTTGGTTTCCTGCCTTTCAGTAGCTCGTAGGGCGTCTTACGATGATGCTTGTTGATCAATGCTCGGTTTTGTACATGACAAGCCGTATTGACACCCTCTGCCCAGAAGTATTCTGGGAGAGAAGCGTCTTTCAACATTGTCGTGCAGGCTTCAATGAGAGTTCTATTTCTCCTCTCCGCAACTCCATTTTGCTGAGGAGTGCGCGTGGAGGAAAACTCATCAAAGATACCTTGTTCTTCACAAAATTCTGTCATTGCACCAGATTCGAATTCTGTTCCATGGTCACTTCTGATTTTGACCACGGAGCAGTTAAATTCGTTCTGAACCTGCTTGACAAAATTAGTGAAGATGTCAAATGTATCTGACTTTCGTTTCAAAAAGAACACCCATGTAAACCGAGAATGATCATCAACTATCACTAGCGTATAGGACTTGCCTCCCAAGCTATGAACTTGCATTGGACCAAACAAGTCCATATGTAGAAGGTAAAGACATCGGGAAGAGTCTTTGTCTGTGATGCTCTTAAAGGTAGCCCGAGTCTGTTTGCCCATCTGGCATGCAGGACATGGGCTATCTTTGATGCACTTGATACTGGGAGCATCCCTTACCAAGTCCTTAGAAAACAGCATACTAATTTTCTTGAAATTAATATGTGCCAATCTCTTGTGTCATTGTTCACAAAGAGATGCACTGCCTGTTGCCACAAGGCATACGGGGGTAGATGAATCTAAACTGAGAAAATCTAAACAAAAGATATTTCTGCTCCTAATGCCTGATAATACCGTTTCAGAAGAGGTACGTGAAATTATCAGACATTTATCCTTGCAGAACTTAACGTCATAACCTTTATCACATAACTGACTTACACTGATCAGGTTATGGTTTAACCCTTCAACATAAGCCACGTCGGTGATAGAGATTATACCGTTGGAAATCATACCATAACCTCTGGTGACTCCTCGATCTGACCCTCCAAAGATGACTTTGGGTCCATTCTCGACTGGAGTGTAATCACGCAGCAGGCTTCTTGTCCCGGTCATATGCTGGGAGCATCCACTGTCCAAATACCAGATCGGCGTTTTGGTGGCCTTTGGACATTCCTGCAAAACAAAATTAATTTGCCTTAGGAACCCAATCGAACTTGGGTCCTAGATTCCTGGTTAGCACACTCCCCCTCGGTTGGTTAACCCTACGAGTGGTCGGTCTCGCATTGCTAACATGGGGAGTCTCGTAATTCCTTGGATTAAACCAACAATCCACGGCAAAGTGACCGACTTTGCCACAGCACCAACAGTCAAATCTGTTGTACCTCTTCCTAGGCTCATGCCTTACCCTGGGAACGGTGGGTACTGCTGGGGCCTTGGATCTGGAGGTGGAGGCCTCATGGTGACAACAGTCGCATGACTTTGTCACCTTCTGTATAACAGGCTTGGCTTTTGGTGCCTGCTTTCCATTATGGCCGCTAGAGAACGGACCATAATTTCCTATGTGGATTTCCTCATAAGGTGCCTTGAAGGCACTCTCAACGAAGTTCCGGGGAAAGTTCCAACCGTCATACCGGCTCTTTGAGTTTGCAACCGAGGGCCGGAAATGATGCCTAAATGTTGACTCAAAGTCATGTTGGTTGCAAGGAAAGCCAGGCTTTCTGAACGCAACAAGACTACGAGGAGCCTTACCCTTTTCATCAGCAGAGGCCTTCTTGGCGGCCTTATTCTTCCTCTGGTTCTTGTTTCTCCTAGATAAAGAACCAGATACCCCTTTATGCCCCAAGCCAGCTCCTTTGGCCTGAGCAGAGAAGGTATCAACGACTGGAAGAACTGTTTTTGGCATGGAGAAGCTCTTGACGATCTTCCTTTCTGCCGCAAGTAGTTCTTCCAACTTGTCGACTTCCTCCTGCTTAAGATCAAGGAGCTTAAGAGACTTTGAGTGCTTTGAAGTCAGGTCGAGGTGTTCCTGTCGGAGAGAGATCAAGCTGGTGACCTCTTCCCTTAGGGAAACACACTCGCCCTTAAGGAATTTTACTTCCTTTTTCTCAGCCTTCAATCTCTTTCGGCACTCCTCGAAGGTGTTGAGCAGAAGCTCATACTTCTCGAGGAGCTCAACTTCGCGGGCCGAAAGGCTATCCTCAGGTTCATCATCCTGAGACTCATGATCATAGTCAGAGTCGGAGAGAGGTGTGTGAGCTTTTACCTTCCCAGTAAATGGGGGACATTCTCCTTCTGAGTCGGAGCGACCCACCAGCCCGAAGTAGGCTTCCTCATCATCACTGGAGTCTGAGGAATCAGACTCACTTAGTGTCTTTGGCCTTCTGGCGATGTAGCTCCGCTCCTTCTTCTTATCTCTGGAGGATTTGAGCTCCTCTCCTTTCCCTTTTTCTCTTTTGCTTTGATAGCAATCGGCCACGACGTGTCCTGGCTTATTGCATCCAAAGCAAATAATATCAGAAGAACGATGTTTGTTAGGTTTAGATGCATACCTGTCAGAAGAATAATTTTTCTTCTGATGCCTGGAGGAGGAGCTGTCTTTCTTTCTTTGATTCCTCATCTTGAGGAACTTCTTGAACTCTCGGGTGATGAGGGAGAAATCCTCCTCCGACAGCTCTGAGCCGGAGGAGCATGGTTCAGAGTCCTCCTCCTCTTCCTTATTCCTCGCACGGTATGACATCGCACCCTTGCCCTTTCTGGAGTAACTGGCTTTTAGGGCCACAGTCTTTTCTTTTGCAGCAGCCTTCTCTACTTCTTCCTCTGCTTTCCTGGTGTTCAGCTGAAGCTCATAGGACATCAGCTTCCCAAACAGGATTTGTGGATCAGTTTCTGCTAGTCTGCCAAATTCTCTGATGGCGCAGATCTTTGTGTCCCATTCCTTAGTAAGGGACCTAAGGAATTTGTCATTGAGTTCACCATTGGTGAACACTCTTCCGTAGCCCTTGAGGGCGTTGATAATCTTTAGGAAGTTCTCGTATGTGACTCCGATCTCTTCCTTAGGCCCATGACTGAAGGCCTCATATTTTTGGTTCAGGAGGGATCTCCGATCATCCCTCACTTCATCCGTGCCCTCCATTAGGATGATCAGGCACTGCCAGATCTTCTGAGCTGTCCTGCAGTTGCTGAAATTTTGCATCATAGAATCATCAACTGCGCTCACCAGAATGTTTCGTGCCTTCTTGTCCAGTCCCACTAGCACCATCTCGTCTTTGTCAATTTCAGAAAGTGTCTTCGGCACCTTCTTGGTGGGATCGATGGTGGAGGCCTTAGTGGGGACATAAGGTCCCTCCTCCACGATCATGAAGAGTCGAGGATCGACTGCTTCCATGTAAAACCTGATTCTTTCCTTCCAGATCGGAAAGTTGAGCCTGGTGCACACTGGGATCTTGCCGGAGAACTTGAGCCCGTCCATAGTAGATATTTGTCTTCTTCTTGACACTAGGGGCAGGATTCAACTCAAGGTGTTGACCTTTTGATGAGTAACCTCGCTTTGATATCACTTGAAAGTCCACCTAGTGTCAGCTATGTGCACCTATGGGGGGGGGGGAATAGGTGACGAGTAGCGCTTTTGCGGAATTTACGAATGTACCTGCACAATAAAAATAAAAAGCACAGCACACAGAATACACAGGCAATTTATAGTGGTTCCCCGACTTGGGTACATCCACTTCCCCCTTCGACCTATCTCCCAACAAGGGACGACTCGGTCTCTTCTCCAACAGGATTGAAATCCAATCCCTGCACTATCGGAAGGAACCCTTCCACACGTGAGAGTCAACACTCCCACAAAACGGGTTGCACCCAACCCTTACAACACGGAACACTCGTTCCTTTACAACAAAAGTAAATACAGAATGCACACGAGATACAAACTTCGTTTGGAGACTACGGTGTTCCTCTTCGTTCGACGACGTGTTCGTGAAATCGAAGAGTCTACAACCTTGGTCTCTCTTGGAGAGGATCTCCCCGGAACCGGCGGCGGCAACACGAGCGGCGGCTAGCTTCGGGATCGGCGGCTATGATGATGAGCGGCTGCTGAACTTGGAGATCCAAACTTCATAGCGAAGCTAGCTTGGTCTTCCAACGGTCACACGAGGATCGGTCGTCTCGATCGATTCGGACGGGGAAGTTTTTCCCGATCGACAAATCGAGAGACAAGAGATCTCTGGATAGATACGTGAGACTCAAAGCTTTGCTAAGCTTCTGTCGCCGGAGATCGGGAAGAAAAGCGATCAGCAGCGGCGACGGACTAGCGCGAGCGGGACGGCGGCGGCGGAGAGGAATCACGATTTTAGGGTTTGCTCTGCTCGGCTTCTTTCTGTCTGGGTATTCCGTTCAAAATACCCGTGTATAAATACTGTAGATGCTTTCCAAAATGACCGTTGTGGGACCCACAAGCTGAATCCCTAAGTCCCGATCCAGAATCTTAACAGCGGCAGAATCCGGTTCAGGAAGTTCCAGAAAAACGCCCAAGTCAAAATCGGTGAGAATCGAAAGTGATTCTCGCCGAGTCGCCGAGAATCAAAAGTGATTCTCGACGATTCGGCGAGAATCAAAGATGATTCTCGTCGAATTTGCCTTGGTTGCACGCACTGCTTTAGGCCAGGTCGAGACGGCGAGAATCAACCACTGATTCTCGACGATTCGACGAGAATCACTAGTGATTCTCGCCGAATCGGCGAGAATCACTTGGTGATTCTCGTCGATTCTTACTTAGAAGCAGAGGTGCTTGCTTAGAAGTGGCTGGGTCGAGTTCGGCGAGAACCAACTTCTGATTCTCGACGAATCGGCGAGAATCACAAGTGATTCTCGCCGAATCGGCGAGAATCACTTGGTGATTCTCGTCGATTTAAACTTAGACGAATTTTCGTCTTTCCACCTATGAGTTGCTCCTTGACCCATCCTTGCTCCTTGTCTGCTCCTGCATATTTACAGCCCTGTGCTTGAAAATAAGTGCACTCCAATAGAGAGAATACACGTAGGCCAACACACTGATCTGCTCAACCAGGGATTACGTCGTGCAGACCCGTGTATATTAACCTACTGCACCCTGACATTGGTGTGCACTTAGCGTGGAAAAACTGCAAGCACAACTAGAAAGATTTTATCAAATACATAGTCTATTGACCTTAGCTTGTCCAGGGGCTTCTTCAAATCAGGTACATTGTGGATACAATACCCAACAGTGTTGTGGAATGAATGTATGCTTGTATGTGGATTATGTATGTAAGGAGACTTTGCATAAGCTCCTTGTTATGTTGAGAGATCAATGGGTAGCATGGCTGGGGGAAACGCGGAATGAACCTAGCTTATTACACCACATGGTGTGGGTTGATCTGTATTAGTGAGGATCGATGGGTGGCAATGTCCGGGAGGATGTGAGAAGGACCCTACTTGCTGCACCACATAGTATGGGTCGATCAGATATAGGTGTGGGGTCGATGGGTGGTAATGGCAGGGGAGCCTCGATAGACCTGGCTGCCACACCACATAGTGTGTGTTGATCTGCTCTGGTTGTTTGTGGATGCTGTGAGGTAGTACCTCTGAGTGGTATGGACGGGATGTCGCTAATAGTGAGATTGGTGGACTAGGATTGAACCGCCCAACCAAAAAGTGAAGAACCTCTGATCGGCGGTGTACGACTGGGATACCCGGTACACCAAGAAAGTGTCATGAGTGCACGGAGCGTCTGGTGGATACCAGCGTTTGTGATATGATTGTGATTGGTAGTGTTGATTCATATAATTATGGTAATGCATACAGTGAAGGAACCACTGCCCTGGGTAAGGGGTAGGGTCATTTTATGTGGTCAGCTAAAGCTGACCGTTACTTTGTTTGACGCTCTCAGGTGGATAATGAATTGCAGGTATTAATGCTTGAATTGAATTGCTTGAGCAGAATGGAGACCTATTGCTAAAGGCCCTCGAAGGCCGTGGGAATCGTGGTTGGATGTCATGTGTGGCCGGCCTGCGTGCTGATGTACGAAAATGTATTTGTGTAAAAAGAAACCTGTAAGGCCTTAAGGCCAGTGTGTGTGAGTTGTATACATTCCTGGTTTGGATATATAAATGTGGAGTTTATATAGTACTGGACATTCTTTGAGTTGAGTTCATGGTAACTTAAAATGTTGCGCTAGAATGTATTTAGTTAGGATGCGAATAGATTTTTCTTTCCACACGTAATTCTGCCGCTTGTCTGTGACATTTGTCGTGGGGCCCCGGCCGGACCCACCGCTATATGCCACGTGACGTGTGGGGGCGTTACAACAAACGTGCTTTACGCAATCCAAGGAAACGAGGCGCTCCGCATGCCCAGACCCCTCACTAAAAATACGGGGGACCAAACAAGGTACTGTGAGTTCCACCATAGGCGAGGACATGATACAGAAGACTGCTCAAAACTTAAGGAGGAGATCGAGCATCTCATCAAGCAAGGCCACCTGGGGAGATTCTTACAGGGCTAAGCACCAAATCCACAGACAGGAAATCGACCATCCACATGCTAGAACGGATTGGGAGGAAACCCCAAATTGACCAGCCCAAGAGAGGGCTTCATTCCTATCGGCAAGGCTCTGCCTATTATAGCATTTATCAGTTTTAATTTCTTACTAATTCTTCATGCAAATTTCCACAAGAACAGTCTTACGACTGTAACTCTAATAACTTTAAAAGCTTTCTTATTTTAGATTTATAGAAGGCAACCATCATCTGCGCAATTTGAAATGCATACTCACTTCGTCCAAGTACAAAGGCATTCACTTACACTCACAGCAATTGCCTTCGGGCAGCGCGCTCCTCACAACAACTGCCTCCGGGCAGCGTGCTTCTCACAGCACCTGCCTCCGGGCAGCGCGCTCCTCACAACATCTGCATCCGGACAGCGAGCTCCTCACAGCAACTGTCTTCGGGTAGCTCGCTCCCCACAGCAACTTCCTACGGGCAGCGAGCACCTTACAGCAACTGCCTCCGGGCAGCGCGCTCACACAACAACTGCCTCCGTGCAGCGCACTCCTCACAGCAACTGCCTCTGGGCAGCGCGGTCTTACAGCAACTGCCTCCGTGCAGGGCGCTCCTCACAGCAACTGCCTTCGGGCAGCGCGCTCTTACAGCAACTGCCTCCGTGTAGCGCGCTCCTCACAGCAACTGCCTTCGGGCAGTGCGCTCTCACAGCAACTGCCTCCGTGCAGCGCGCTTCTCACAGCAACTACCTCCGGGAAGCGTGCTTCTCACAGTACCTGCCTCCGTGCAGCGCACTCCACCCAATAACTGCCTCCAGGAAGTACGCTCCTCACAGCAACTGCCTCCTGGCAGCGCGCTCCCCACTGCAACTGCCTACCGGCAACACGCTCTTCACCACATCTGCCTCCAAGCAGGGCATTCCTTGTCATACCCATATTGAGTATTTGCATTCTCCGGCAATTGGTCCATAGCCAACTAAGCTACGAGCCCGACTAGCGCAAACTCCCCATAGGGGTCTGCCCCCTCACGACAAAGCAGTAATTACAACACGCGCAAACCAATCCATGAGCCAGCCTTATGCAAACTAAGCTGCGACTACAACCCACGCAAATTAATGCCACAAGTCAAACTTACAACGGACTCAACACAAGCAGACACATATACTACTCCGCTTATTGCCTTCGAAGAAGTAGACATCCTTGGGGCAGTAGTTTTTAGAAGAGAAGCTCGAGCCGCAGGAGATCCCAATGCCATCACACTTGGGCCAGCAGGGGAAGCAACGCCATGAGAAACAACATGCCCCCTCTTCCGACCATATGCACAAGTTCCCCCAATGGCACACTCGGGGGCACCAGAAACTTCGCGTCTCGGCAACCTCTTCCCTTCCTCAAAAGAGCACTGAATCTGCCATACATATTAAATCTTGCGCACTCTACACGCATCGCACACCCAACAACTGTTACACGTTACATGTATTACGCGCCGCACACATCACTCCTCGTGCACATTTCACACTCCTTGCGCCTTGCACATATACAAGACACGACGGCGGGATTAATCTCGTACGCATGGAGTCCTAGTGTACACCTCACGCGCACTGCGCCAACCACACATATCAACGCATAACGCTCACTATTCACATTCTACTCTTCACATCTCACGTGCGTCTTGCCATGGGCACGCCACCATCAACTGGTACACACCTAAACAAGCTTCTGCGTAAAAGTCCCCTGAGCGGGTTAAACTGAATCGTGGGTCCAGTGAACACAATCACGGTAATCTTCGACAAAGAGCGACCCCACAACACGGCTGTGTGAGCCGCCCCCTTGGGGCTTCCCGGGCGACGATTGCCCTGCGCGACAAAGGTCATGCATGGGAGTTCCCGCCCCACATGATTTTCATCCAATGCACCCTACGTGCATGATTAATCCTGATTGGGTACGCAGGATTAAATACCGCGCAGTACCTCGCGATTAATCCCGAGGTTGCCACGCGGGATTAAATTCCAGCATAGGCAAATCCCGCGTGGGATTACATTCCCACGTGGAATTACATTCCCGCGCGTGTAATCCGGGGCGGGATTAGTAATACCACGCGGGATTACATTCCCGCGCCCGCGTGGGATTACATTCCCGCGCGTGTAATCCCGTGCGGTATTAGTCCCGCCTACCCGAGATTTATCCCGATCTCTCGCAATAAGAGCAAGCGGACCGCGTGCACCTCTCAGTATGCGCTCCGAGCCGCACGCGTCAGCTCTCGTGAACTGGTGCGCGCGCACACTCGCCCAGCGCACGCGCGGTCAGGGACGCGCCCGTGACAAAGTGCGCGCTATCGCATGACTTGATCCGAGCACCACCTCACGTGCTTGTACACTGGTCGTCGCCTCGCCGCCGCCTCACCGTCTATCGTTTGGGCACACTGACGCTTCCTCTTGTCGTCCCCCTTTCTCTCCCTCAGAAATCTTTTTAACATGTCATTATCAAGGCGCGTCGGGCGCCGCTTTCTGATAGTTCTAGCCTGTGGCACGCCACCGTCATAGTCAAAGATAATGGGAGGAAATCCTTGCTCTCTCGCAAGTACCAACCTTCGACAACAGAGGATTTGGGGGGCAATTGATGGGGATGAAGCCCCATTTATATAAGGATGAGTGTGCACTTAGTCATCTCTCCCATGATCCCTCCAATTGTGGAGATCATGAGTTTGACTAGTCAACCTACACCCCCCATGATCTTCATCATAATAGGAGAAATCATGGTGGCCTCCCATTCAGCAACTATCGCCGTCCGCCGCCGCCGCCCGCCACTGCCGCCGCCGCCCGCCGCCGTCGCCCGCCTCCGGCCGCCCGCCGCCGCAGTCGCCGCCCGCTACCCGCCGCCACCCGCCGCTGCCCGCCGCCGCCCGCCCTCCGTCGATCGCCCGCCGCTGTCAACCGTCACCGCCACATGCAAGTCGGCCACCGTCTGATCGTTACTGGGTATCCGTTGCCGTCCGATCCGGTGGGTAACCACTCACTAACCCACTAAGTTAGTGGTGGGGCCCGCCATAATCCTCTCCAAGAGGCTATAAAAGGAGCCTCATGGCCTCCTCATAAGGGATCTTTTGGCTCCTGATCATCTTCTTCCTCAGGTCAGAGCTCAGCCGGTCTCTTCCCTCGGATCAACCTCGAGCCACCACGAGCCACCAGTGCACCACCAGCCGGAAAATGCCCAAGTCCCAGAGCGAGCAGAAGGAAGAAGGCGATCCTTGCAAGTAGGCACGCGACAAACCCTCACTCCAAGCTGCAGAGCACTAGTGTCACCATTCGAATTCTAGTACCCAAAGCGCTCCCGCGATGCAGCCTGTTGCCCGCAGGGAGCTGTAGTCCTCTTCTCTCACTTCAAAGTTGTAACGGGAGTGGCTTGTCGCCCCGATTCTCCAAACGCACTGTAATCACAAGCAGCTAGTGGATTTTGATCGGCACAGATCCGGTCATGTGGTTTTTTACCCAATTGATGGGGTTTTCCACGTCATCACATCTTGAGTCGATCTTTCCTTTTCTTTAACTGTGTGCGCGCTCGGCCGCCCAGCAAGCTAAGGCGGTCCAGTTGAATCCGGTCCGACCGGGGCATCGAGTTAGCCCGCAATAAATTCCATTAAAATCCCAACGTTCACTAATTATATTTAAATAAAAAATATTAATCAAACTTTCAGCAACAATAAGCTGCAAATAATACTATTCAGTAAAACAAATGAATAATTTATGAAATAACTGTACCAAGATCAAAAGAACTATTGAGACATTGGCTTTGTTTGTGACAACTTATGATGATGAATAAACTGTTAATTGAAAATTGACGCTTGCATAGAAATTTTATAAAAATAATGATAAATAAGTAGTCGTCTGTTTGGATAGTTTGTTTATAATTGTTTATCTAAAATTTTATTCATTCATAAGGGTACGTTCGTTTGAACGCGTTTTTCGTCCGGACGCGATTTTTTGGCTAGGCACAATTTTTTTTGTCCGGCCACATTGTTTTCGCCCGGTCGCGATTTTTTTTGGCTGAGATCGATTTTTTTTGCCCAACGGATTTTTTCTCCCTCAAGCGATTTGTTTAGCCCGGGCGAGATTTTTTTCGCTTGGACGCAATTATTTTGCACGGGCGCATTTTTTTGTCTGATCACAGTTTTTTTGCCTAGTCGCAGTTCTTTCATGCGAGAAGTTTTTTTTCGCTGGTGCGCATTTTTTTGGCGTGGCATGATTTTTTCTCCCGTGCGCGTTTTTTTCGCCTGGACGCGATTTTTTCTCCCGGGTGCATTTTTTCTCCCGGGCGCGATTTTTTCTCCTCGGCGCAATTTTTTCGCCCCGACACAATTTTTTTCCACGGGTGTGATTTTTTTGCCGGGGAGAAAAAGAGAAAAAAACAGTCGTGGCAAAAAAATTATGCCTACGCTTAAAATGCGCCCGAGCAAAAAATACGTGGCCGAGCGTAAAAAGCGCTTGCGAGCGAAAAAATTGTGGCTGGGCAAAAAAATCGCTCCCCACTATGCTTGGGTTAAAAAACCACTTCTAGAAATAAAAATCGCTCATAGTAGAAAAATCCGCGCCCGGGCGGAAAAACCCCGCACGGACGAAAAATACGCGCCCTGCCGAAAAAACTTGCCCGGGAGAAAAAATCGCGCTAGTGTGAAAAAATCCCGCGCATGCGAAAAAATCCCGCCCGGGCAAAAAAATCGAGCCCGGGCAAAAAAATCACGTCCGCGTGAACAATATCGCGCCCGGGCGAAAAAAATGCGTCGTGGCGAAAAAATCTCGCCCGCGCGAAAAGACTGCGCCCAGGAGAAAAGGTCGTGCCCAGGCGAAAAGATCGCGCCCGGTCGAAAAGATTGCGCCCTAGCAAAAAATTGCTGCTCGGTCGAAAAAATTTCGCTCAAAAAAATTGCGCTTGGGTGAAAAATTCTTTCGCGGACGAGAAATTCGCGATCGAGCGAAAAAATCGCGTCTGGGTGAAAAAATTACGTCCAAACGAAAGAATCACATCCGGGCAAAAAAGTCACGCATATGACAGTTTTAAGAGATAAACGCTTATTCGAAGCCATAAATTGGACCCGAATAGTTTATGAAAAATCAACTTATTATCAATTTTAAAAAAAATAATTTTCTATAAATTGCTCAAACAAACAACTATAAAACTACGTTTTCGTTTTAGATAGAGATTATTAATCAGCATAAGCTGTCCCAAACAGAGCCATAATCTTTTTGTAATTTCTCTGTCAAAAGATACTTTTTATTTTAATAGAGACATACTTGTCAACAATGAGAACTTGAATGACCACTTCCTTCCCATACATTTTAGACACAATCAATTATTACATTCATGTATTTACCGTCTTTCTCCATTTTTCTCTATTTTTAAAATAAAAATATAGATTGGGATAATTACCAACAATGTGTAGGGAAATACTAACTTACTATCAATCCTTCATTCAATTAGCTTCCATATGGGGAGATACCCTTGATTCATTACGATTTAGAATAATCTCAATATTCTCTTTAGCCTTTAACATATCTCTGTATATCCACCTCATAGAAGACGCATCTCCATCAGCTCTTCTCAATACTTGCACTAAGAAGAAAATATACTAACAAATGTTACGAATCCTCATAACGTCTGGTGCGTGTGACAACAATATCAAAGGTTGGGGAAGGAAGGATCATCAAGTGGGGCTGAACCAACCGGTTTAACCCCCCTTAGTTAATTAAGATGGTGGCAAGTGGGGCTGAACCAATGGGCTCAACCCCTTTGGGGAGGGCCGTCCGACCCTCCTGTGCCCGAGGGGTCTTAATACACTACAGTGGCTTTGTGGATATATATCGAAAACTCTCAAGGTATTCTTCAACTCTTCCTCTCAAACCCTAAATTCTTCTCTTCTCTACTAAATCCTCCTTCCCGTTCATAACATTTGGTATCAGAGGTTTCCATACTCTACCATGGTGACCCGCTTGCAGGAAGAATCCACCAGGCTCGCAACCCTAGAGGAGAACTATATCGAGCTTTCAGATACAATGCTTGCCATCAAAGAGAAATTGAAGGAATCAGAGAAACGAATGGAGGAACGAGTGGCTGCTTGCATGGAGGAGATCAAAATCTTGTTGTCGCAACACATCAAGGGGAAGACGGTGGCCACCAAAGAGACCAGTGCTCAACAACGATCGATTATGACGCCCTGCATTAACGCTGACCCCGTCGACCTATAGGAGGCAGCGATCGGTCCGAAATAGCCTTCCGAGGCCACCCCGGAGACAAAGGAAGGGAGGAAGGACCCGACGACACCCGACCGGGATTCACGCAACCCCGAATGGCATCAACGGAGCGTCCAACAATGATTTTTGCTATCAGGCAAAAGGTATTCGCGTGTGTGGACTGTAACATCCCTCAGACTTCTAGACCCCTAGTAGGGATTTTGTCATGACTAGGTCATGACAAAACCCTAGGAATCCCAAGAAGACCAAGTGACCTATCTAGGGCCAATGGACCTTCCCTTAGCCAATTTAACCCCACCATGGCACCCCTAACCCTAGGGGAGGCCAATGGTTCACAAAGGACCCATTTAGGTCAACCAAAGAGGCTAAGTTGACCCAAGCCAACCCTAGCAATAAAAAGGTCAAAGTGCCCTAGCTAAGGGTCAAGTGACCTCCAAGGTGTAACATCTCATTTCGTGCTAGGCCCCTCACACGTATTTTGAGCTAAAAGAATTGACTCAGGTTCGAGAAGCATATATTTAGATCAGGAAGTTACTTAGAAAATATCTGGGCACGGGGCGTTGAGTGCACTCAACGCCATGGACTGATTGGCGTTGAGTGCGTTGAGTGCACTCAATGCCATTTTACTTAGATAAATATCCTGGCTCAGGGCGTTGAGTGCGTTGAGTGCACTCAACGCCAAGGACTGATTGGGGTTGAGTGCGTTAAGTGCACTCAATGCCATTTTACTTAGAGAAATATCCTGGCTCGGGGCGTTCAGTGCGTTGAGTGCACTCAACGCCATGGACTGATTGATATTGAGTGCACTCAATACAATTTTACTTAAAGAAACATCTTGGCTCAGGGAGTTGAGTGCATTGAGTGCACTCAATGCCATGCACTGATTGGCGTTGAGTATGTTCAGTGCACTCAACGCCATTTTACTTAGAGAGATTTCGGGAAGCGTCAAGAGAGCCGACTGCACCCCGTTCGTCGAACTCAGCAAATAATTCATCGAACGGAGCATATTCACCGAATAGAGTTCATCGAATTGAGTCTCTTTGGAATTGGGAGCATATTCGTCGAACGGAGTTCAACGAACGGAGAAAGTTTGCTGAACTAGGTTAACAGTTCGTCCAACGGAGTTCGACGAACGGAGCAAGTTTGCTGAAATTTTTCCAGAGTTTGTCGAACGGGGCATGTTCACCGAACGTAGTTTGACAAATGGAGCAAATTCGTCGAACGGAGTTCGTCGAACAGAGCAAATTCGTCAAAGTAAGCCTCTCTGGAATTAGTGACTTGGAGGAGTGATAAAATGTGAGCTTAATGGCCATCATGGCCATGGAGGCTCCATAACCCCCACTTTATGGGGATTTTACTCCTTTGAGGGAGACGAGAAGTTTTCAGGTGGAGGCCGGCCATTGGGGTGGCTTGGCCCCCTCAATTGGGCGGAAACCAAAAAGTTGCTTTTATGGCCATTAATGGAGTTTTGATGAATTGGGGAGTTACAAGCTTTCTCTCCCAAATTCCTTCTTTAAGGACCTTCACCGGAGCAAGGGCAAGCATTTACCCCGATCCTTTCTGAAAGTTATTTAATTTAAGGTCAGCTAGTCACCTAGAGGGGGGGGGGTGAAAAGGTCTTTGATATTTTTTTAATCCTTTAGCTGTTTTCTTTCTAAATGATCTAAAGCTTGTCCTTAGAACCTGCAATATAAAAAACATACAAACAACACAACAAAACACACAATTATTTATAGTGGTTCCCTAATTGGGTACATCAACTTTCCCTCCTGCCTATCCAACAATCTTGTTGGACTAGGCACAAAATCCACCAATATGCTCCTCAGAGCTTACACCTTAGGCCCTCAGGCTTACACTCAGGTTCTCTTCAGAACCCTACCTCAAAACCACAAAGGTTCCTACCTCAGAGCCCTGTAGTGCTCCTACAGCTCAATGGTACACTGACCACCTACCTCAGCCTTATTTCCAAGGCCTACAGCTCAGGCTTTTCAGCCCTACAACTTCCGGCACAAAGCCCTACTCTCAGAGTGCTGCAACTCCTACAACTCAGTACCCTTCCAGGTACATACCTCAGTGCCCTTCCAGGCACCTACAGCTCAGCCTCCTCCAAGGCCTACACTCAGTAACACACTTGTCACCTACAGCTTAGTGACTCAACAGTCACCTACCTCAGCCTTATCTCTAAGGCCTACTACTCAGGCTGGGAGGACAACCCTACTCTCAGATCGAGACTTGGATCTTAACTCAGTACCCCAGCAGGGTGTAAGACCCCATTTTTTTCTTTTTAAATCACGGGGTTTAGGGCCAGAACCGCAGCTTTGTGGTGATGTCATCACGTCCAAGAAGGTCGTCACTACAAAATGCCGAGCCTGCCAGCCATATCGATCACAAATAGTAGCAAAAGCATGATAGTACATGAAATAGAACTCTAACACATGTCCACAATAATCACATATATAGTAAATATTCTCCACGAATGGAGAGTCCACATCAATAATAATAATAAAAGTACTGTAAATAGGGATCATGCCCATACATCAAGTCCTCACTACAAGCCACGCATTGCGGAAGCAAATCTATAACAACTACTAGAGAACGGGACTCACTGTCCCAGCTGTCTGAACCCTAGTGCTAGACTGTCCCATCTCCAAGTGAAAGAAATTGTACCTAATCACCTAGAGGGGGGGTGAATAGGTGACTAAATCTTTTTCAACTTTTTAGGCAAATTGCAGATTATTTCACAGAGTTATAACTACTTTTTCATAGTAATCAATCAGCAATCACAGAATAACACATGCACACAGTGAACACACAGATTTATAGTGGTTCCCCAAGGTTTGGGTACATCCACTTTCCCCCTTTGCCTATCTCAGATCCTCAGATCTTACACTTAGAACCCCAAACAGGTTCCTACAGCTCAGGCCCAAGGCCCTACAACTCAGTCTTTTCCAAAGACCTACACTCAGCTTCTTCATAAAGCCTACACTCAGCCACAAGGCCTACACTCAGCCACAACAGGCCTACACTCAGAGAAATAGATCTCCTACACTCAGGAACACAGGCCCTACCACTCAGCCTTTATAATTGCAGGCTTACAACTCAGATCCCTAAGGATCCTACAAGAAAATAAGAATACAAAGAATATACCTACAACTCAGAGAAAAGAGAGATGAGTTGATAGGTTCTTGATGAGTTCTTGGAAGAACTCTACTGAGATCAACCTCACTTGCCTTTTCTTCAAAGCTTCTTGAATGTAGAACACAATAGGATTGATTCTCTGTAGCTGATATTCAATCACTACAACTTAAGATTCAGAACTAGGTCTGAATCCTTCTTCACAGCCTGGTTCCAATGGCTGTCTTCTTCGATGGAGCTCTCTTTCTCCAACTACTTAGATCTTCAGATCACTTCTACTGATTTGTGTTAATCTGTGTTGAATCATCATCTTCTGTTGACAGAATAGGCCTATATATAGGCCTTCTTCATGGTGACCGGCTGATACGGTTCCTAACAGCTTTCTGACAACTCTGACAGGTGCAGTAGATCGGCCGGAATGGCAGCTGTCAAGTCATCCAGTCAGTTCTTGAAATAACTGTAATTGTCTGTATGTGTCGAGTCAATCTATCTTTAAGTGTCGACACTTATAGACTAAGTGTCGACACATGTATACTAAGTGTCGACACTAGCCTTCAAGGTGTCGACACAACTCCTTGTGTTGTAGAATTCAATTCTCGACACAGCTTATTCAATATGTGTCGACACTGATATTGAGTGTCGACACAACTCCTTGATCTTCAGTACTTAGTTGTATTCTTATAAGTGTCGACACAACTCCTTTGTGTCGACACATCTTCATGTGTTGAACTTGTTCAGTGTCGACACATCTTCTTGGTGTCGACACATGTCTTCTGTGTTGATACTTGCTGAGTGTCGACACAGCTCCTTGTGTCGACACATTCTTCTTTTGTTGAGACTTTGGCTGAGTGTCGACACATCTCCTTTGTGTCGACACTTGTACTTAGATTTTTTTGTTGAACTTTGCTGAGTGTCGACACAACCTCCTAGTGTCGACACTTTCTTCATGTATTGAGTCTTCTGTTGAGTGTCGACACATTCTTTCTTGTGTCGACACTTTCTTCAAGTGTTGAGTATTCTGCTGAGTGTCGACACATTCCTCATTATGTCGACACTTATACTTAGACTCTGCTGAAATATACTGAGTGTCGACACAGCCTCCAAGTGTCGACACTTTCTGATGTAGACACAATTCCTCTGGGTATCGAACTGCTTCTAAGTGTCGACACAGCTTTACTGGACTTCTCTTCATTGAGTATCGACACAACCTTCATGTGTCGACACTTTCTGTCTGATGTCGACTCTGCATCCCTGGTGTCGACACAATTACTCCAAGTGTCGACACTTCTTGCCTGGGTGTCGACATAAGTCTTCTTAAGTGTCGACACTTTCCTTCTGCGTGTCGACACATGGACTTAGAAACTTTTCAGCTTTCCCTGTAAATACTTGACTTGTACGACACAACTCAAAACACATCAAATACATTTTGATGTATATCATTGTGTAGGGTGAGGCTTCTTCAAATCAGGTACATTTAAACCAATGTACCCAACAATCTCCCCCTATTTGGAGAAGTCATAACCCTTAGTCAATGATATACACCATTTATAATAAAATTACAGAATGATGTAAAACAAGATTATGCAATCAGGGAAAGTACATAAACATGTATCAAACAAAACATGTATACACAGATATCATCTCAGAACAATTATGAAATAGATTTATAACACATCACATTGTTCTAACAACTTTATCATATTCATTATACAAAAATTTACAGAATGTTTTAAATCAAAAGATTACAACTATAAACTAAGGATAAATTCTACTCTATTTCTGCTCAGCCTCCTTATCACTATGCCCTTCCCAGTCTGTATCTTTGCTTGCACAGGGGCTTCAGCATCTTCAGCAGTAGCGGGATTCTTGCCTTTAAGATCCTTTTTCTTTAGCTCTTCAGCTTTGATCTTTTACCTCTCAAACTAATGATAAGGCTTGGGAAAGTACTTGCTAGGCTCCTGTGCAGTAGGAGGTAGCTTTCCCATCTTTGCCTTTCTTCTGTATTGCACAATGGCTTCTTGCCTAGTCTCATGCTTCCTCTACTCCAATTCAGAAAACCATTTGTTTCTATCTTGAATATTGTCTTTGGCAGCCTTCCATGCAGTTAAGATAATATTCCCGGAGGTGGGGCTCCACTGTTCAAAATCAGACCTTTGTTCAGCTTCCTCTCTGAACCTCTTCTTAGACAATCTAGCTTCTTGTTCAGCTTGTTCTTTCAGTATAGCTTCCTGTATAGCCTCAGATAATGGCTGAACCACCTTTTCTATGATGACATTTTGCTTTCCCTCAGGTGGGCTATACATGGACTGTATATCAGCTTGTACCATATCAAAGTCTGGTGGAGGATAGATCACCTGAGCCACATCAGCTTGCTCACCTCCAAGATAGGCAGGATTAATCCCAGACTCAGCAACATTATCATCATCATATAAAGGAGGATAACAAAGAGTGGCTCTGATGGAATTGGAAATCCATTTTGCATGATCAGAGCCGGCTTTGACTAACACACTCTCCCCCTTTATGACTTCTCTTTCTATGTGATCTCTTAGATTATCTTTTTGGAATCTTATTTGGGCATTCAGATAATTGACTCCATCCTTGTAAAAAGTTTTTAACCTTTGGAGCTTTTCAGTGAGGAGCTTCTGAGAGTCTTGAATGGCAGAAGTTACAGCAGTGAGGCTCTCTTGCAATTCTTTATCAAATGCCTCTTTGGCAGTAGTCAGGGCTACATTCAGGGCAGTTGTTATACTCTTAAGTTCAGTGACAATAGCATTGTGAGAAGCTGTCAAGTTATCATTCATTCTGATTTGATTCTCCAGTACATATCCTTGCTTTACTTCAAGTTCATCCACTTGAGCTTTAATTTTCTCTTGATGAGTAGCTAGATAGACTACTGCATTCCCTCCCTTGTGGAAGCAGTCAGTCATCTCCTTCTTATTTAGATTCATCTCAAATCTAATAGACTTAATGTCTTGGGACATGTCAAATTGTAGAGACTTATGACCCTCATCCATATATGTTTTTATAGCTTTCCTGTGCTTATCAAGCTTTATTTGCATTGCAACCATCAGAGAACTGTAATCTACAGATGTTGCTGGCTGTAGTACAGGCTGTGGTGCTATGGTTTGTAGAGCTTTCTTATAAGTCTGGCTCCTCCTCTTGAAGACTTGGAATTTCCTTTTCTTTGCTCTTGCAGCCTCCTCATCTTCAGAGGCTGATGTGCTTGCTATCTCTACCCTCTCCTTAGGTAGCTCCTCAACATCCTTTGGCTTCTCAGGCTCTTTCCTTGCAGTGTTTTTAACAATTACTACTTGCTCCCCCTCAACATGAGCATTCTCCCCCTCAGCAGCAGCACTTGCTTTTTCAAAGTCTGTTTGATCCAGATTAAGGAAGAGATCTTCCATTGTAAACTCTTGTTGAGGTTGTGATGGAGAATCCCTTGTCTCATCAATAACTTGATCAGATACAACTTGAGCTGCAACAGATGTGTCCTCCATGACAATATCTGGGAGTTGACTATCAATCTGAGGTTGCTGATTAACATTATTTAATGAATCAGACAAAACATTATCCTCTAAAGGGAAAACTAAGTTATTGATTTCAGTGAGTACCTCAAGAATGATTTGAGTGGCTTGTTCACTTTCTAGTGGAGTTGGATCTTCCACTACTAGAGGCTCCCCCTGGATAGAATCCTGGTGAAGAGGGCTAACCTGTGGTAACTCCCCCTACCTCAAAGCATCATCTTGTATAGCTGGAGACTTTCCAGCAATTACAATGTCTTCTTCATCAGGAGTGAAGACAACTTGCTCCTCAAAGCTGCCAGAGGAATCTTGAGCCACTGGGGCTGTCTTCTTCTTCTTCTTCTTAAGTGGGGTTTCCTTCTCAAGTGTTGGCATCTCCTTAGACAAGACCCTACCCATCTTGAGAAGATTCTCATGTCCATCTTCCTCATGTGATTAATCTTTGATCCTGCAGCTTGGCTCATTACTTCTGGTATACTACCAGCCAAGTAAAGACTTAGTATCCTACCCATATTGGGCTTCTTCATTCTCTCTTTAATCTTATCAAAGACTACCACAGACCAATCAGTTTTCAATGTGAAGATAATCCTTGTCATGAGACTGAACATATGGGCTGATACCCTGTCATGCCCTACAGGCTTACTCAAGATCACCTTTCCAACAATTTCAGAGAGGAATTTTCCTTTGTTGTTCATCCCCTTCCTATTGAACACTGATCCAATTTTCATATTGGAATCCAGACCATACCAAGTTAATGCTTCCCTAGTTTTAGAAGCAGAAACATTCTCTTCTACCTTAGTCCTTGGTAACTGAAGTACTTTTCTCAAACTCTTAGATGAGACCTTCACCTTTTCTCCATGAACCCTTGACTTTATCTTGAATCCAGATTCGTCTAGGGTTGCTCCATTCAGAAATTCTAATACTTCTTTCTTCCATATCTTTGTCGGCTCTGAAACAAGAAAATCTAATCCTGAGTCTGCAACTAGGGTTACCACATCGTTGATCTCCGATCCTGCGTCATCAAATGCATGCCGCACCAGTTCATAGCCTTCATTTATGTTCTCTTCGAGCTTTGGCGCCATTAGGGTTTGAAGAATTTGAATAGAGAGAAGAGAGATGTCGACACACAAGTTTGGTCTCGAAACTTTAGAGAGCATGTCGACAGACAATGGCGAAATCCTATTTATACCTTTCTAGGATTGAAGATGAAAGGGCGCGTCAACAAACTTAAATTGTGCTGACACTGTTGAAAAGTATCGACACAGACTTATAATGTCTCGACAACAATGTGTCGACACAAGTATAGTCGATAGAATATATGTGTCGACACTTGTTTATGTGTCGACACCACTTAGCTCGACACATAGTCGAGACTTTACTTGGTTAATTCTGTGTTAATTCTAAGTGTCGACACCACCTTGGTTGTGTCGACACCGACCCTGTAACGTCCCGAATCGTTCTAGGCCCCTAGTGTGTGTTGTTGAGTCAGGAGGGTTGACTCAAGTCCTGAGAAGTGAAGGGAATTGGACTGCACTTGTGGAGAAGTGGAGAAATCAGTGCAGAGAGACACGGGTAGTGACACGGGTAGTGACACGGGTAGCGACACGGGTAGCGACACGGGCAGCGACACGGGCATGTCGCTACCCGTGTGCGTCGAGTTGAGCTCGACGAGCTGTGTAGAGACTGACGAGCTGTGTAGACACCAAGTGACACGGGTAGTGACACGGCCGTGTCCCTACCCGTGTGCGTCGAGTTGAGCTCGACGAGGCGTGTCGAGATCGTCGAACTGTGTCGACACCAAGTGACACGGGCGTGTCCCTACCCGTGTGCGTCGAGTTAAGCTCGATGAGGCGTGTCGAGATGCAACCCGAGAAGGACACGGCCAAGGACACGGCCAGGCACACCGCCGTGTCATGTGGATACGGGTCGGGACACGGGCGTGTCCCTACCCGTGTCAAGTATTGAACCGACATGGAAACTGTCGTTGCCGCTTCGTCAGGCAGGACACGGGTACGGACACGGCCGTGTCCCTACCCGTGTCACGTTTTATATATAAGGGGGACAGAAAACTCTAGCCGTTTTCATGTTCATTTCATCCCCTAATTCCTGTGGGAACTCCTGGTGAGAGGAAAAACTGCTGGAGCAAGTTCTACCGGAGGAGATCCGCCATCGCCGTGAAAGAGAAGATGCCGCCAAGGAGAACTACGAGATCCATGGCCGGAAATGGTGGTACCGCTGGAGCCAAAGTGAGTTTCCTACCCTCTCCCTTGATGCTAGATCTATAGTTATTTTCCTAGGAGAGACATCGACTCAAGAGAGTCTTGATGGTGAGGAGGAGTTTTCTAGGAAAGGCCATGCTAAGACTTGTGTCTTAGGTTTTAGATCTCTTCAACCACGCGCTTCTTCAATGTGATGATAAGGGATGGGTTCGTGAAGGATTTTGGCTTCTTGAGGGTGAATAAGGGAGGAGGGTTTCTGGAATGATTTGGGAAGAATCGCCTTGAGGAGGAAGATGAACCGATGTCGTTCATTCCGCCTTAAGATGCGTGCAGAATCTGTATTCTGCGCGCAGTGAACTTCGTGGCCATTTTTATGTACGCAATGGCCAGATCTGGGCTTTGGACTTAACACGAAAGTTGAAGCCCTTGAAAATACCTTTCCAACGAATGGTTGCACGACTTTTGGCGAAGTCTGTAGCCACAGGAAAGTCTAAACGAAAATGGTGTTCAATAAATCTTGTATGCAGAAACTGTGTTCTGTACGCAGCGGACTTCAAGTCCGATTTCAAATAGGATAATTTCAAATCTGGGTTGAGGTCTGAATACGAGAGTTGTAGAGCTCAAAAAGACCTTTCCATCGTGGGGTTACACGTCTTCACCGGATTCCCGTAGCTTCGGTAATCTCCGGTCGAAGTTGCTGTCCAGATTTAGCCTGCACCTAAATTCTGAGTTTAATGGAAAATGGATTTTGATTCGGTGGAATTAATAATGCAAGATACTTGGCTTGGATGAATGATTAATCATTTGTTGCAGATTTCATATTATCAAATTGAGAAACAATATTATTTAAACGAACTGAATTGGTAGGAATTGAAAGATTGATAATTGTGCACTTCATGTTTATATTATGACATTATCAAATGAAAAGTGAGATAGATCTTTATATGCGCATCATGTTTATATTACATTATCATCATTTGGAAAGTCATATAGATGAATAGATTATGATCATGGACATGTTTGATTAATGAAATGAGTCTTGTAGTCCAATACTTAGAGAGTCGTCTCCCTACGGGTAGTATTGTGAAGGGATGTAAGTGCGGTGTTGACCGTCACTTGTTTTGGCTGTGTTGAGATAAGGTGTGGATGGATGGTTGGGCTGTGTCCTCGTGTTTACTTCCGAGGCCCCTTCCATGAAATGTTGATGTGGTATTTGCATGTGGTGTGAGTCGACACGCGGTGTCGTAATCCTGGGTTAAGGATAGTGTGGCAGGTCTACGGGCTCGCCAGTCGTCACACCGACGGGAGTTGGCAGTTAGACTTGGTCGGTTTGGGCTGTGTCCTCGGTGTTCACGTCCCGAGGCCCCTCCGGCCATGTGAACGGTTGGGCTGTGTCCTCGTGCTTTCTTCCGAGGCCCCTTCCGGGTCACACAAGGCCAGTTCGGGCTGTGTTCTTGGTGCACATCTACCCAAGACCCCGCTGGGCCATAGTACGCATGGGCTCCGCTGTTGTGTTCTTAGCGTTGAGGCGTACGGAGGCCTAGGTGAAGTAGTGTGATACCTGCCTAGTAGTAGAAGTGCCCGTTCTACTGTCACCGCCTGGCCACGGCGGCTGATGCCTGAGAGGTTAGCTACCTGCTCGAAAAGTGGGAACTATAGTCTGTGTCGACATAGCAATTGCATGGGTGTGCATGGGTGAGTCACTGCATAGCATTCATAGCATTTCATACATTGCACAACAAGATCCTCATCGTATAAGTTTGTATGGGCACTCCTATACGATGAGTTACTTTATGTAACCCGACCCTTAACTTATAAGTTTGTATGGGCATTCTTATAAGTTAAGTTACTTTCCTGCTGTAGATTTCCTTACACCTGTTGATATATGATGTTAGCTTGTAGAACTGCTAGATTATACATTATATTCATGTACCTTGCCACCTGCTTATACTCCTTTACTTGCATACTTGTTATATACTATACTCTTGTTCCTTTTCTCCGCCCGGTGCCGAGGAGTCGCCGGGGGAGCGGATGTGAAACCACTTAGTCGTTTCGACTAACGGTTGCTACGTCTACCTTTATAGGAGGTCACGCCGCAGGTAGAGCAGCCGCAGACTACGCAGCAGGACAGCCAGGCCAGGACGACAGGGCCTGATATGACGGTACCGTCTATACCGTCGGTTACTGATGTTAGTATTTTGATTACTCTGATGTAGCCCGTTTGGGCAATGATTAGCTGTACTCTGATATTTGTAGAAGCATGTTTAGCTTCTCATTATTGATGTTTTGGACATTATATATTACTTAGTGTGGATTTTGACTTCTCTTGCTTATTTATTTGGTTGGGTTGGCATTTATATTGATATGGTTGTAGCCGGCGGAATAGGCGTCTTGTGGTACACGTTAGCCCGTGTGCTAATGCTACCGCAAGGCGGCTGTTCCGGGCATAAGACTCCCCCTTCGTGCCGTGTTTTGGGATCCGGGGGGGGTCTTACAAATGGTATCAGTTTGCCACGATCCTCAACTAAGAAGTCATTCAACAATGGTGCCACCCCCGTTTGGTTAGTCAGTGTGGGGACAAACTGACTTAGCGGAAGCAGTGGTGTGCCCATATGTAATTCACATTAACTTTGTCCAACTTTGACCTTAAGTTTAGCCAACTTGACCACAAATTTGTCGTGTATGTGTAGGTTCCACTGCATGTTGAGCCGATGGGGGGTACTCCTACCCCTCCCATACCCACTCAGTTCGAACAGTCTGAGTTGGGGCAAACGCTCACCGCCATTCTTGATGCTTTTAAGGCACAGCAGGCTCCGGTGCAACAACAGGCCCCGAGCTCCAACTGGCTGAGCACCTTCCGGGCTCTCTCCCCTCCCGTCTACCTTGGGACGGAGTCAGCCGTACGTACAGAGGAATGGCTAGACACGATACAGGAGTTGTTGGCTGGTATCCGTTGCCCAGCCAACATGGCAGTGACATTGGCAGTGTCCGTCTTGGACTTACATGCGAAGAGGTGGTGGAAGTCCCTCGTGGGCTCTACCTTCCAAGGCCGGATCTACATAGAGATAAGTTGGAGTGAATTCTCGGGTGTTTTCTTGGAGCACTTTATCCCTACATCGGCCCGAGATGAGCTTGAGCAGAGGTTCCTTCTACTAAAGCAGGGATCAAAGTCAGTTATAGAATACCAGCGGGAATTCCAGCAACTCGCAAGGTTTGCGGATTCTTATGAGTTGGATGACAGAGGTTATGCCAAGCGCTTCTATAAAGGGCTGCGAGATCCCCTAAGGCAGTCCCTTTTATTTATAGCGGACGGTAGCTTGGCGGAGATCATTGATATGGCGAAAAGATTGGAGGCGGACCACCTGGGGTGTAGTAAGAGGCCTGCGGAGGACGTGATGGAAGCCGGCCCAAGTAATAGAAGGAGACAGGACTTCAGAGGAGGAAGAGGTTATCAAAGAGGTGGAGGGCGTGTCCACCGAAACTATAGGGTGGAGCATCCAGTTCCGCAGTCGCCTGCGTTGCCTCCACCCCCACAGCCTCAGTGATTTCAACAACCTGAAGGGCGTCGTGGTCTGGTGTGCTTCGAATGCAACCAGTCGGGCCACATCCGGCGTTTTTGCCCGCAGCTATATGGGAACACCCCTCCTGCTCTCCCTCCTGCTCTCCCTCCTGCTCTCCCTCCAGCAGCTCCACGAGGGCGGGGATATATGCGTGGTCGAGGACGAGGACCGCCAAGAGGAAACCCCGGACCGGTCCGGGATCAGGTGTACGCGCTTGACATGGCGCTGGAACGGAACCCACAAGACGTGATTGCAGGTATGATTTAATTAATTTACATATTTGCATGGTCTAACTTGAATTGATTAGAACTTACTAGCCACTAGCAATAAGTTTTGGTTGTTGGTACTTAGGCACCGTGATTATTGGCGGGAAGACAGCCTATGCGCTGTTCGATACCGGTGCCTCACACTCCTTTGTGTCCGAGGATTTCATAAAAGACGTGGAGGATGTACAGTACTTCACTGGCATAGCCCGACGTGTACGCCTTCCGGATGGCTCGGAGATGATCGCAACCGCCAAGTGCGAGTTGGAGTTATTTATTGATGGGAAGGCCTTTGATACGCCGGCCACGGTTTTGAGAATGCCGGAGTTTGACATCATTTTGGGCATGGTATGGCTGGATTGGCACTTCGCAAGGATCGACTGCGCGGAGAAGCGGATCTATTTGAGACATGGAGACTCTGACGTCATCTTCCAAGGTATTGGCTTCGCGCCTCGCATGATGTTATCTTCCGTCCAGGTTGTAAAAGCTCATATGAAGGGGGAGGAGGTCTTCATGATCTGGTTCGAGTTGAAGGAGGAAGCGTTGGAATTAAAGGATGTACGGGTTGTGCGGGATTTTCCCGAGGTATTTCCTGAGAAGCTACCAGGATTACCTCCGCATAGAGAGGTTGACTTCCAGATTAATCTAGTACCAGGTGCCAAGCCTGTATCCAAGGCTCCGTACAGAATGGCTCCAAAAGAACTGGCGGAGTTTAGAGTTGAATTGCAAGAACTGGTGGATTCAGGGTTCGTTCGCCCCAGTTCATCACCATGGGGAGCCCCTGTGCTGTTCGTAAAGAAGAAGGATGGAACCCTGCGATTGTGCATAGATTATCGGGAACTCAATCGGTTGACGGTGCGGAACACTTATCCCCTACCTCGGATCGATGAGTTGTTCGATCAACTAGTGGGAGCACATTGGTTTTCTAAATTGGATTTGCGCTCCGGATACTATCAGTTGAGGATACAAGAAGGGGACATCCAGAAAACGGCCTTCAGTTCGAGATATGGTTTGTATGTGTTCACAGTAATGTCGTTTGGGCTCACAAATGCCCCTTCGGCCTTCATGAGTTTGATGAACAAGGTGTTTGAACCGTATTTGGACATCTTCGTCATTGTTTTCATCGACGACATCTTGGTCTAATCAAAGACGGAGGAGGAGCATGTCGAGCACCTGACCTTGGTTTTGAAGAAATTGAAGGAGCATGCCTTGTATGCCAAGTTTAGCAAGTGTGAATTCTGGCTTAAGGAGGTAGCCTTCTTGGGGCATGTGATCAGTGGAGCAGGATTAGCGGTGGATCCAGCAAAGGTGCGAGCCGTGAAGGAGTGGTCGCCCTTGAAGTCGGCGGCCGATGTACGAAGCTTTCTTGGACTTGCTGGGTACTACCGCAAGTTCGTGAAAGGATTTTCCAAGATTGCCCTTCCCCTTACCTCCTTGACGAAGAAGGGTGTGCCATTTGAGTGGACACCTCAATGTGAAGCGACATTTCAAGAGCTGAAGGATAGGCTTACCTCCGCCCCCATCCTTGCACTTCCGTCGGGGAAGTAAGGATTCCAAGTTTACACGGACGCATCATATCAAGGGATGGGAGCGGTATTGATGCAGCACGGGCACGTGATCGCATATGCTTCAAGGCAGTTAAAGAAACATGAAATCAATTACCCGGTTCATGATTTGGAGTTGGGAGCAGTGGTCTTCGCTTTGAAGGTCTGGAGGCATTACCTATATGGCGTACACTGCGAGATCTTTTCCGATCACAAGAACTTGAAGTATGTCCACACTCAGAAGGAGTTGAACCTGAGACAACGGCAGTGGTTGGAATTTCTATGCGACTATGAGTTCACCATGAACTACTACCCCAGGAAAGCAAACTCGGTAGCCGATGCCTTGAGTAGAAAAGCGCCAGGCTCTAGCCCAGAGTCTCTGTTGATGAGTATGGAGTTGGCTCGGATGATCGAGGAGATGGAAATTACTCTAGTATTCAAGGCTCCTTCGGCAGAGTATGCGGAGTATTTGGCCAACATGAGCATAGTTTGTGATATCCGAGACCGGATTCGGGTGGAGCAAGGAATGGATGCGGCCTTGGCCCCAGCAATCAAGGCAATTGAAGATGGGACCACCGATGAGTACACACTCAAAGACGGCCTCGTTTATTTTCGTGGCCGTCTCTATATTCCCAAGGGCGGCAAAATTTGGGAGGATATCTTGAGAGAGGCACATTCTTCTCAATATTCAGTGCACCCGGGTATTGCTAAGATGTACGCCGGATTGCGAAAGACCATGTGTTGGCCGGGAATGAAGAAGGATGTCCGGTATTATGTCACTCATTGTGAAGCATGTCAAAGAGTGAAGGCTGAATGCAGGAGTCCCGGTGGTTTGTTGCAGTCGCTGCCCATCCCCGAATGGAAGTTCGAGGATATCTCCATGGACTTTGTTCATGGGTTACCCCGTTCCCGCTCCGGGAATGATTCAGTGTGGGTTATTGTTGATCGACTGACAAAGGTGGCCCGGTTCATTCCAATGAAGAAGGAAGCACACGTGGATGTTTTGGTACGCCTTTTTGTGGAGCAATTTGTACGGTATCATGGCGTGCCCAAGACAATTGTTTCGGATCGGGATGGTCGATTTACATCCAATGAGTGGAAGGCGGTACAGGCGTATTTGGGCTCGCGCCTAACCTTTAGTACTGCATTCCACCCACAGACGGACGGGCAGTCTGAAAGGACCATCAGGACACTGGAAGATTTATTGAGGTTATGTGTGCTGGATAGAGGAGAGCCATGGGAAAGGCTCTTGCCACTAGTGGAATTCTCCTATAATAATAGCCATCAGGCGAGCATCGGTATGGCGCCCCATGAAGCCCTTTACGGAAGAAGGTGCATGACTCCCTTGTCTTGGGTGCAAGATGAAGATCCGAAGGCATTGGGAAACGAATACATAGATGATACAGATGCGGCGGTCAGATTGATACGGGATCGCATGTTGGAGGCTCAAAGTCGACAGGCGAAATATTACAATAAAAAGCACTGGATGGTGGAGTTCCAAGTGGGCGAAAAAGTGTTTCTCAAGATTCGGCCGATGCATGGTGTGTCGTGGGTACGTGGGGTGAAAAAGCTCAGCCCAAGGTATGTTGGGTCTTATACTATACTAGAAAGGATCGGCCCGTTGGCCTATCGGTTGGAGTTACCACCAGAACTAGAAAATCTCCACGACGTGTTCCATGTGTCGTCGCTTCAAAAAGCATTGTTGCGGCCCGACCAGTATATTCCCACTACTGATGGTGCAGTGGCATCAGATAGGTCTGTGCGACTAGAGCCGGTGCGGATTGTTGACCGAGAGACAAGAATTTTGCGCCGCAAAAGTGTACCCTTAGTGAAGGTGCTATGGTCGAATCATGGGAAGGAGGAGTACACATGGGAGCCAATGGATTTGATGCAGCAACGCTACCCGGAGTTGTTTGCTCCAGGTAATCTTATTTAAAAGAATATGTTAAATTTCCTGTTATGCATTTCTCCCCTCGGCCTAAGCCTGATTTCGGGGACGAAATCTTTTATTTTGTTTATAGGATTTGTAACGTCCCGAATCGTTCTAGGCCCCTAGTGTGTGTTGTTGAGTCAGGAGGGTTGACTCAAGTCCTGAGAAGTGCAGGGAATTGGACTGCACTTGTGGAGAAGTGGAGAAATCAGTGCAGAGAGACACGGGTAGTGACACGGGTAGTGACACGGGTAGTGACACGGGTAGTGACACGGGTAGCGACACGGGTAGCGACACGGGCGTGTCGCTACCCGTGTGCGTCGAGTTGAGCTCGACGAGCCGTGTCGAGACTGACGAGCTGTGTCGACACCAAGTGACACGGGTAGTGACACGGCCGTGTCACTACCCGTGTGCGTCGAGTTGAGCTCGACGAGGCGTGTCGAGATCGTCGAACTGTGTCGACACCAAGTGACACGGGTAGTGACACGGGCGTGTCCCTACCCGTGTGCGTCGAGTTGAGCTCGACGAGGCGTGTCGAGATGCAACCCGAGAAGGACACGGCCAAGGACATGGCCAGGCACACGGCCGTGTCATGTGGACACGGGTCGGGACACGGGCGTGTCCCTACCCGTGTCAAGTATTGAACCGACATGGAAACTGTCGTTGCCGCTTCGCCAGGCAGGACACGGGTAAGGACACGGCCGTGTCCCTACCCATGTCACGTTTTATATATAAGGGGGACAGAAAACCCTAGCCGTTTTCATGTTCATTTCATCCCCTAATTCCTGTGGGAACTCCTGGTGAGAGGAAAAACTGCTGGAGCAAGTTCTACCGGAGGAGATCCGCCATCGTCGTGAAAGAGAAGATGCCGCCAAGGAGAACTACGAGATCCATGGCCGGAAATGGTGGTACCGCTAGAGCCAAAGTGAGTTTCCTACCCTCTCCCTTGGTGCTAGATCTATAGTTATTTTCCTAGGAGAGACATCGACTCAAGAGAGTCTTGATGGTGAGGAGGAGTTTTCTAGGAAAGGCCATGCTAAGACTTGTGTCTTAGGTTTTAGATCTCTTCAACGACGCCCTTCTTCAATGTGATGAAAAGGGATGGGTTCGTGAAGGGTTTTGGCCTCTTGACGGTGAATAAGGGAGGAGGTTTTCTGGAATGATTTGGGAAGAATCGCCTTGAGGAGGAAGATGAACCGATGTCGTTCATTCCGCCTTAAGATGCGTGCAGAATCTGTATTCTGCGCGCAGCGAACTTCGTGGCCATTTTTATGTACGCTATGGCCAGATCTGGGCTTTCGGCTTAACACGAAAGTTGCAGCCCTTGAAAATACCTTTCCAACGAATGTTTGCACGACTTCTGACGAAGTGTGTAGCCACAGGAAAGTCTAAACGAAAATGGTGTTCAATAAATCTTGTATGCAGAAACTGTGTTCTGTACGCAGCGGACTTCAAGTCCGATTTCAAATAGGATAATGTCAAATCTGGGTTGAGGTCTGAATATGAGAGTTGTAGACCTCGGAAATACCTTTCCATCATGGGGTTACACGTCTTCACCGGATTCACGTAGCTTCAGGAATCTCCGGTCGAAGTTGCTGTCCAGATTCAGCCTGCACCTAAATTCTGGGTTTAATGGAAAATGGATTTTGATTCGGTGGAATTAATAATGCAAGATACTTGGCTTGGATGAATGATTAATCATTTGTTGCAGATTTCATATTATCAAATTGAGAAACAATATTATTTAAACGAACTGAATTGGTAGGAATTGAAAGATTGATAATTGTGCACTTCATGTTTATATTATGACATTATCAAATGAAAAGTGAGATAGATCTTTATATGCACATCATGTTTATATTACATTGTCATCATTTGGAAAGTCATATAGATGAATAGATTATGATCATGGACATGTTTGATTAATGAAATGAGTCTTGTAGTCCAATACTTAGAGAGTCGTCTCCCTACGGGTAGTATTGTGAAGGGATGTAAGTGCGGTGTTGACCGTCACTTGTTTTGGCTGTGTTGAGATAAGGTGTGGATGGATGGTTGGGCTGTGTCCTCGTGTTTACTTCCGAGGCCCCTTCCATGAAATGTTGCTGTGGTATTTGCATGTGGTGTGAGTCGACACGCGGTGTCGTAATCCTGGGTTAAGGATAGTGTGGCAGGTCTACGGGCTCGCCAGTCGTCACACCGACGGGAGTTGGCAGTTAGACTTGGTCGGTTTGGGCTGTGTCCTCGGTGTTCACGTCCCGAGGCCCCTCCGGCCATGTGAACGGTTGGGCTGTGTCCTCGTGCTTTCTTCCGAGACCCCTTCCGGGTCACACAAGACCAGTTCGGGCTGTGTTCTTGGTGCACATCTACCCAAGACCCCGCTGGGCCATAGTACGCATGGGCTCCGCTGTTGTGTTCTTAGCGTTGAGGCGTACGGAGGCCTAGGTGAAGTAGTGTGATACCCGCCTAGTAGTAGAAGTGCCCGTTCTACTCTCACCGCCTGGCCACGGCGGCTGATGCCTGAGAGGTTAGCTATCTGCTCGAAAAGTGGGAACTATAGTTTGTGTCGACATAGCAATTGCATGGGTGTGCATGGGTGAGTCATTGCATAGCATTCATAGCATTTCATACATTACACAACAAGATCCTCATCGTATAAGTTTGTATGGGCACTCCTATACGATGAGTTACTTTATGTAACCCGACCCTTAACTTATAAGTTTGTATGGGCATTCTTATAAGTTAAGTTACTTTCCTGCTGTAGATTTCCTTACACCTGTTGATATATGATGTTAGCTTGTAGAACTGCTAGATTATACATTATATTCATGTACCTTGCCACCTGCTTATACTCCTTCACTTGCATACTTGTTATATACTATACTCTTGTTCCTTTTCTCCGCCCGGTGCCGAGGAGTCGCCGGGGGAGCGGATGTGAAACCACTTAGTCGTTTCGACTAACGGTTGCTACGTCTACCTTTTTAGGAGGTCACGCCGCAGGTAGAGCAGCCGCAGACTACGCAGCAGGACAGCCAGGCCAGGACGACAGGGCCTGATGTGACGGTGCCGTCTATACCGTCGGTTACTGATGTTAGTATTTTGATTACTCTGATGTATCCCGTTTGGACAATGAATAGCTGTACTCTGATATTTGTAGAAGCATGTTTAGCTTCTCATTATTGATGTTTTGGACATTATATATTACTTAGTGTGGATTTTGACTTCTCTTGCTTATTTATTTGGTTGGGTTGGCATTTATATTGATATGGTTGTAGCCGGCGGAATAGGCGTCTTGTGGTACAGGTTAGCCTGTGTGCTAATGCTACCGCAAGGCGGCTGTTCCGGGCATAAGACTCCCCCTTCGTGCCGTGTTTTGGGATCCGGGGGGGGGGGGGGGTATTACAGACCCTGTATGTGTCGACACTTATTTTCTGAAGTGTCGACACCAACTTCCTAGATGTGTCGACACCTTTTTCCTGATGTGTCGACACCAACTTTCTGTCTTGACACATACAACTCTGTGTGTCGACACTATTTTACTTAGACATTACTGTAAACTTATTTTAAGTTTATCATACCTAGTTCAATTTTAAACCTATTGAACTTTGTTTCTTCTAAGGGCTTAGTATACATGTCAGCTAGTTGATTATCTATATTAACATATTCAAGTGAAATATCTTCTTTTTCTACATGTTCCCTTAGAAAATGATATTTTACTTCAATGTGTTTAGTTCTACTATGAGAAACAGGATTGTTTGCAATAGATATAGCACTAGTATAATGACAAAATAGTGGTGTTCTACTTACCTGAATACCATAATCCTCAAGCTGCTGTTGTATCCATAGAAGTTGAGCAGAGTAACTTCCTGCAGCCACATATTCTGATTCTGCTGTGGAGATAGCCACACTTGTTTGTTTCTTGCTACTCCAAGATATCAGTCTTCCACCTAGGAATTGACAGGTTTCAGTTGTACTTTTTCTATCTTCTTTGCAGGCTGCAAAATCTGTATCTGAATAACCTGTTAGATCAAAGTCTCCATTCCTAGGGTACCAAAGGCCTAGATAAGGAGTGCCCTTAAGATATCTTAGAATTCTTTTGACTGCTGTCAAATGAGACTCTTTAGGGCATGCTTGGTACCTAGCACAGACACATGTAGCATACATGATATCTGGTCTACTTGCAGTCAAATATAGAAGGGAGCCAACTATCCCTCTATACAAAGTCTCATCTACAGGTTTCCCTGCATCATCTTTGCTAAGAGACATACTTGACCACATAGGAGTTTTCATGGTACTGGATGAATCCATACCATACTTCCTTATCAGTTCTAGGGTGAACTTAGACTGACATATGGATAAACCATTCTCAGTCTGTCTAACTTGGAGACCCAAGAAGAACTTAAGTTCCCCCATACTGCTCATCTCAAATTGTCCTTGCATTAGTTTTGCAAACTTTTTGCAAAGACTACTTTCAGTAGACCCAAATATTATGTCATGTACATATATTTAGACTAGTATTATTTTGCCTCTGGATTCCCTAAGGAATAGAGTCTTGTCTATTTCCCCCCTTGTGAATTTATTCTCCATGAGGAAACTAGACAGGGTTTCATACCAAGCCCTAGGGGCTTGTTTTAACCCATACAAAGCCTTCCTAAGTCTATAGACATAATTAGGTTGAGTTGAATCAACAAAACCTGATGGCAGTTCCACATAGACCTCTTCCTTTAGATTACCATTCAGAAAGGCTGACTTAACATCCATTTGGTAGACTTTAAATCCTTGATAGGTTGTATAGGCCAGGAACATCCTTATGGCTTCCAGTCTGGCTACTGGAGCAAAGGTTTGATCAAAGTCAATACCTTCTTCCTGCCTATATCCCTTAGCAACGAGTCTTGCTTTGTTCTTGACAATCACTCCATGTTCATCCATTTTTTTCCTAAAGATCCACTTGGTTCCAATTATGTTGTGGTCTTTTGGTTTAGGAACAAGCTCCCAGACTTTGCATCTCTTGAACTGATTCAGCTCTTCTTGCATTGCCTCAATCCAATGAGGGTCTAGGATGGCTTCTTCAAACTTCTTTGGCTCTACTTGGGATAGAAAACTGGAGTAGAGTGCTGCACTCTGATTTTTTCTCCTTGTTTGTACCCCTTGTCTTAGATCACCAATGATTTGATCTGCTGGATGATCTCTTAGATGCCTATTAGCTGGATGCATCCTGACTTCAGGTTGAACTCCTTCAGCTTCTTCATCTTGCTGCACTCCTTGGTCTTCTTCTGCATTAGGTACATGTAGTACTCCCCCTGGACAACAGCCACTATCTTCTACTTGTTGTCTTGCAGTAGATCCTTCTTCTATAGTGAGCTGGTCCATCTTCTCAGTCACACCTGTGGAGCTGCAAATACTACTAGACAACTCATTGTTAATAAGTCTAGTTTCATCAAATACTGCATGAAATGACTCCTCTACAACTTGTGTAGTCAAGTTGTAGATCCTATAAGCCTTACTATTATTGTTGTACCCAACAAAGATCCCCTCTTGGGACTTGGCAGCAAACTTAGTAAAGTAAGACTTTCCATTGTTAAGTATAAAGCACTTACAACCAAAGATCCTGAAATAGGATAAGTTTGGTTTTCTGGCTTTCACAATCTCATAGGGGGTCTTATTGTGTCTTTCAGTAATGGTAGCCCTATTAATTACATGGCATGCAGTATTAACTGCCTCAGCCCAGAAATATTCTGGGAGAGATGTGTCACTTAAAAGGGTTCTACCAGCCTCAATCAAGGTTCTATTTTTCCTCTCAGCAATGTCATTTTGCTGAGGTGTTCTTGGTGAAGAAAATTCCTGAAATATCCCAAATTCTTCACATAATTTTGTCATACTATCAGACTGGAATTCAGTACCATGGTCACTTCTTACCTTGACCACTGTACTGTCTATTTCATTCTGAATTTGTTTGACAAAGCTATAGAAGATACTAGGTGTTTCAGATTTCTGTCTAAGGAAGAACACCCAGGAAAACCTTGAGTAGTCATCTACAACCACAAAGGTATAGACCTTCCTACCTAGGCTGTGAACTGGCATAGGACCAAAGAGATCCATATGCAAGAGGTATAAACACCTCACAGCATCTTTGTTTTCAATGCTACTAAAGCTGGATCTAGTCTGCTTGCCCTTTTGACAAGCTGAGCATATTCCATCTTTAATACACTTAACTTGAGGATCATTCCTCACTAACTCTTTGCTATAGAGTTGGCCAATTGTCTTGTAGTTGAGATGGGCTAGCCTCTTGTGCCATTTGACACAATGAGAGACTTTCTCATCAGCTACAAGACACACTGGAGAACCATTATTCTCACACATAATGTCTAGACAATAGACATTTCTTTTTCTATATCCAGTCAAAATGATCTCTTGATCATTTAATCTCCTGATATGACAACCATCTTTGACAAATGAGATGTCATATCCTAAATCACTCAATTGACTTATACTAATAAGGTTATGTTTCAAACCTTTAACATAAGCCACTTGAGTAATAGTTATATGGGTGCTAGAAATGTTACCAAAATCCTTGATAATTCCTTTTTCAGAACCACCAAAGTTGACTTTAGGACCATCATTGATAGGTGTGTAGTCCTTTAGCAATACCCTAGTTCCAGTCATGTGCCTGGAACATCCACTGTCCAAGTACCATATTGGGGCATGGTCACTTGGACTTACCTGCAAAACAGATTAGTTGACCTTAGAACCCAAAGAATTCTTGGGTCTTTGGTGCTGGTTAGTTTGCCTCTTAACAAAGTTACTTGCTGATCTTCCAACAGGCAGTTTGCTACTCAACTTGGCATTAGAATTATGCCAACAGTCTATGGCAAAGTGGCCTACCTTGCCACAGCACCAACACTCAAACCTATTGTACCTTTGCTTAGGTACATTCCTAGCTATTTTATCTACAGCTGGCTTGTTGAGAGCTGGGGCTTTGCCCTTAGACTTGAACTGAACAGTCCTAGTATGTTTTGTGAAACCTAATCCAGTTTTACCCTTTTGATGAACAAATTCATCAATCAAAGGTAGAACAGACTTAGGTTTAGAAAACCTTGCAACTATGTCTCTCTCCTTCTAAAGACTAATCTCCAGACTTTTGATTTGATCATTTTTAAATGTTATAGTCCCCATCTGAATAATAGTTATGTTCTTCAGTCTGGCTATTTCATTTAACTTTTGATCAATCAGCTTCTCAAAATCAGTTGCAGTAACTTTGAGACTAGCAATTTCCTTTGCATGACTCTTGGCTAGGGACTTGCTCTTCTTAAAAGCTTGCAACAGAATTCTATATTCATCAATCAATTGATGAATATCCCCTTCAGATTCAGATCCACTGGCATCACTTGATGCTGATGTAGCTGAATCTGAACTAGCACTAGAAATTGAACTTAAAGAACAATCTTGTATCTTACTAGGTCCAGGCTGCTCCTGGATTTTGTCACCTTCTGTTAAGGCCATCAGTCCTTTGCACTGGATGTCCTCTTGCTCATATATAGAGTTCATTATCTGGATGAACTCTTCTTCTTATTCTTCAGCAAATAGTCCTATGTATGCTTCAGCTTCTGACTCAGTTTCTGAAGAAGATATGTCTGACAAGCTCTTATCCTTTTTGGCAACAAAAGACCTTTCCTTCTTACCCTTGAATTGAGTCTTTTTCTTATCATTAGACTCTTTCCTTTTCTCAGGACAGTCAGCAATAACATGTCCTTTTCTAGTACAGCAATAATAAACAATTTTTGATAAAGTTGCTTTGCTTGACTTGGTCTTTCTCCTGTCTTTCTTTGATGACTTCTTGTTTTGATAATAATCATCTTTTCCCTGTGAAGTGGATGGCTTTGACCTCCACTGTTTCTTCTTTAGAAACTTCTGAAAGTGTCTTGTGAATGCTGCAAAGTCCTCATCACTTTCACTGCTTTCAGACTTTCTGCTTTCTGAATCATCTGACTCAGTCTCAGCCACTTTAGGAGGTGGAGATGGAGTCTTACTTCTGTATTTCCTAGTGGCTTCTGTCTTGAATGCCACTATTCTTTCTTTATGTTCACTTCTTGTAGTCTTCTCCTCTTCTTTCCTTACCATCAACTGCATCTCATAGGATAGCAGTTTTCCAAACAATGTTGGAGGAGGGATATCTGCTAACTTGGCCATTTCCCTAATGGCACAGATCTTGGTGTCCCAATCCTTTGTTAGGGACCTCAAGAACTTATCATTTAACTCATAATTACTGAATTCTCTGCCATAGGACATTAGCTCATTCACAATCCTATAGAACTTCTTATAGCATTCTATTATGCTATCAGACCTACCTTGCCTGAAACTTTCATATTCCTGGTTTAACAATGACTTTCTGTCCTGTCTCACTTCTTCTGAACCCTCCATGTATACTATAAGAGTATCCCAATCTCCTTAGATGTCTTACAGTGTATCAAGTTCTGAAAGGTAGCATCATCTATGGCACTCACAATGATATTCTGAGCCCTCTTATCCATTGTGGCTAGAATTATCTCATCTTTTGTCATTTCAGAGAAGTCCTTAGGTGTTCTCTGATTTGCATCCAGGACTGAAACCTTCATAGGCACATATGGCCCTTCTTTAACTGTGATATATATTCTAGGGTCTGAGGCTTCCATAAACAGTCTCACCCTTTCTTTCCAGATACCAAAAATTTCTTTTCTGCAAATGGGCAACTTCATGGATCCAAGTTCCTTATGATTCTCTGTTGAACCCATGTTTCTTGATTTTCTTGATTCTGCACTTTACTTAGGTTGAATCTGCCAACAGGATCTACTCAGACAGTTAAGTCCTTTTTTAAGTAACCTGGCTTTGATACCACTTGAAAGAAATTGTACCTAATCACCTAGAGGGGGGGGGGTGAATAGGTGACTAAATCTTTTTCAACTTTTTAGGCAGATTGCAGATTATTTCACAGAGTTATAACTACGTTTTCACAGCAATCAATCAGCAATCACAGAATAACACATGCACACAGTGAACACACAGATTTATAGTGGTTCCCCAAGGTTTGGGTACATCCACTTTCCCCCTTCGCCTATCTAGTAGTGTACTAGATTCGGCCAAACTCCTCCGCTATCTCAGATCCTCAGATCTTACACTCAGAACCCCAAACAGGTTCCTACAGTTCAGGCCCAAGGCCCTACAACTCAGTCTTTTCCAAAGACCTACACTCAGCTTCTTCACAAAGCCTATACTCAGCCACAAGGCCTACACTCAGCCACAACAGGCCTACACTCAGAGAAACAGATCTCCTACACTCAGGCACACAGGCCCTACCACTCAGCCTTTATAATTGTAGGCTTACAACTCAGATCCCTAAGGATCCTACAAGAAAATAAGAATACAAAGAATATACCTACAACTCAGAAAAAAGAGAGATGAGTTGATAGGTTCTTGATGAGTTCTTGGAAGAACTCTGCTGAGATCAACCTCACTTGGCTTTTCTTCAAAGCTTCTTGAATGTAGAACACAATAGGATTGATTCTCTGCAGCTGATCTTCAATCACTGCAACTTAAGATTCAGAACTAGGTCTGAATCCTTCTGCACAGCCTGGTTCCAATGGCTGTCTTCTTGGATGGTGCTCTCTTTCTCCAACTACTTAGATCTTCAGATCACTTCAACTGATTTGTGTTAATCTGTGTTGAATCATCATCTTCTATTGACAGAATAGGCCTATATATAGGCCTTCTTCATGGTGACCGGCTGATCCGGTTCCTAATAGCTTTCTGACAACTCTGACAGGTGCAGTAGACCGGTTGGAATGACAGCTGTCAAGTCATCCAGTTAGTTCTTGAAATAACTGTAATTGTCTGTAAGTGTCGAGTCAATCTGTCTTTAAGTGTCGACACTTATAGACTAACTGTCGACACATGTATACTAAGTGTCGACACTAGCCTTCAAGGTGTCGACACAACTCCTTGTGTTGTAGAATTCACTTCTCGACACAGCTTCTTCAATATGTGTCTACACTGATATTGAGTGTCGACACAACTCCTTGATCTTCCGTACTTAGTTGTATTCTTATAAGTGTCGACACAACTCCTTTGTGTCGACACATCTTCATGTGTTGAACTTGTTCAGTGTCGACACATCTTCTTGGTGTCGACACATGCCTTCTGTGTTGATACTTGCTGAGTGTCGACACAGCTCCTTGTGTCGACGCATTCTTCTTCTGTTGAGACTTTGGCTGAATGTCGATACATCTCCTTTGTGTCGACACTTGTACTTAGAATTTTTTGTTGAACTTTGCTGAGTGTTGACACAACCTCCTAGTGTCGACACTTTCTTCATGTATTGAGTCTTCTGCTGAGTGTCGACACATTCTTTCTTTTGTCGACACTTTCTTCAAGTGTTGAGTCTTCTGCTGAGTGTCGACACATTCCTCATTATGTCGACACTTATACTTAGACTCTGCTGAAATTTACTGAGTGACGACACAGCCTCCAAGTGTCGACACTTTCTGATGTAGACACAATTCCTCTGGGTGTCAACACTGCTTCTAAGTGTCGACACAGCTTTACTGGACTTCTCTTCATTGAGTGTCGACACAGCCTTCATGTGTCGACACTTTCTATCTGATGTCGACTCTGCATCCCTGGTGTCGACACAATTACTCCAAGTGTCGACACTGCTTGCCTGGGTGTCGACATAAGTCTTCTTAAGTGTCGACACTTTCCTTCTGGGTGTCGACACATGGACTTAGAAACTTTTCAGCTTTCCTTGTAAATACTTGACCTGCACAACACAACTCAAAACACATCAAATACATTTTGATGTATATCATTGAGTAGCGTGAGGCTTCTTCAAATCAGGTACATTTAAACCAATGTACCCAACACCAAGCATACCGACCTCCAGGGCTGCACCTCCAAGCTGGGCTCCACGATCCCCTAAAATGATTTGGTCCGAAAACCGTTAGTTTAAAAGACTAAGTCCTATCATCCCCTACCCCTCCCCCCCCCCCCCCCATGGCTCCTAGCCACCGAGCGGAGAGGAGGAAAGGAAAGGTAATGAAGGTGAAGAATAATCAAGGCAAGTGACGGCGTAACTAGTCTAACAGTTTTATATAAACAAGTAGAGTAAAGTCGTAAGTATGAGAAAGGTAAACAAGAAACATATAACCTTAAATTATATGAATGCCCATACAAACATATAAGTTAAGGGATCTTTTTCAAGGCTCCCATCGTATAAAAAGTATCATACCGATTTATACATTGGGGTGTCGGTTTTCAAGCAAGCAATATATATATATATATATATATATATATATATATATATATATATATATATATATATATATATATCAATAGAATAATAACCTTAGCTTACAAGCACGCTCACACAAGCTTATAAACTAAGGTATCGTTTTGCATGGTCTATTGTATAAAGCGTCCCATAACACTTTATACAATAGGTGTCAAGGGTTATATGCAATGATTTATGTTATGCTATATTATGCCATGAATCATGCAAGTGCAACACACCCACCCGACTCTGTGCACATAGACCTTTAGTTCCCCCTTTCTGGAGCCTAACATCTCAGGATACCTCCGTAGTGGCAGACGGAAGCGGTGGGTTGGGCCTCGCCCACCTATAAACTGGCATCAACACTACCAGTCAGACCTATCATATGTCTCGACGCTGGTGCACTAAGTGGAGCTCCTGCGTACTCGTACCAGCTGGGCACCGGACTTTATTTGGCCAAGTGCTAAACCACACTTACCGAGTCAACGTATTGGCGTCGGTGCGACGACTCTCCAACACCGAAGATCCACCACCGTTATCTTATGCACATGCAATATTACCATGATTTTCCACTGAGCCAAAGCTCCCCGGACTAACCCGTCCGTCACAACCAACAACCGAGACAAAGCTCCCCGGACTATCTCGTCCATCACAAAACTACCCGAGCCATCGGCTCGCCGGGCTAACCTGTCCATCACCAAAACTACCACCGAACCTACCGCTCGTGAGTCCTAACCTAACCTCCTGAGACATCGGGGTGAGTGGAAGTGGACCCATAGTTATACTAGTTGCTCTTAAACATTGATTAATCTTACGGTTTACGTTAGCCCAAGACTGCCCAAGGTATTCCCCGTGAAGGGCTCTCGAGGGCACTAGGAACTACGATGGGCTGAAGCCCAAAGCTCCCTTTCACAAGACACTTACTATTATTGCTTAATACCCGATTTCCGATCCCTTTTAATATTAGTCTGGATCTAACCCTAGTGTGATTGGACTCCCTCTCTCTCTCCATAGAAAAGACGATCTTTCGTCGATCCCGAGCGCCTCTTAACTCTAGCCAACCCAACACTCTCCTCATCATGATTCCTAATGAAGCTCTCTTTCATCTCACCAAATCAGCATGCATCTCTTGCCACTTCCTATGACCATATCTCATGTTATCACACTTTCATAGTTTTACTAAATGCAGACCAACCTATGCTATATGACGTACATGATAGGGGGTACTCTAAATTTTCATCCTTAAGCCTTAAGATATTTAATGGAGGTCTATCATGACATGATTAGCCTATCTCCATCATGACATAATAAAAGTACTGGAAATAGGGCTCATTCCCAAACATAAAGTCCTCACTACAAGCCACTCATCGCGGAAGCAAATATATAACAACTACTAGGGTACGAGACTCACTGTCCCAGCTGTCTGCACCCCGGTGCTAGACTGTCCCATCTCCAAGCATGCCGACCTCAGAGGCTGCACCTCCAAGCTGGGCTCCACGATACCCTAAAATGATTTGGTCCAAAAATCGTTAGTCTAAAAGACTAAGCTCTATCATCCCCTACCCCTCCCCCCATGGCTCCTAGGCACCGAGCAGAGAGGAGGAAAGGAAAGGTAATGAAGGTGGAGAATAATCCAGGCAGGTGACGGCAGAACTAGCCTAACAGTTCTATATAAACAGGTAGAGTAAAGCCGTAAATATGAGAAAGGTAAACAAGAAACATATAACCTTAAATTATATGAATGCCCATACAAACATATAAGTTAAGGGTTCTTTTACAAGGCTCCCATCATATAAAAATTCCTATACCGATTTATACGTTGCGGTGTCGGTTTTCAAGCAAGCAATATATATATCCATAGAATAATAACCTTAGCTTATAAGCACGCTCACGCAAGCTTATAAACTAAGGGGTCATTTTGCAGGACCTATTGTATAAAGCGTCACATACCACTTTATACAATAGGTGTCAAGGGTTATATACAATGATTTATGCTATGCTATGTTATGTCATTTATCATGCAAGTGCAACACACCCACCCGACTCTTTGCACACAGACCTTTAGTTCCCCCTTTCTGGAGCCTAACCTCCCAAGATACCTCTATAGTGGCAAACAGAAGCGGTGGGTTGGGCCTCGCCCACCTCTAAACCGATATTAGCACTACCAGTCAGACCTATCGTACACCTCGACGCTGGTGCACTAAGGGGAGCTCCTGCGTACTCTTGCCAGCTGGCGCACTGGACTTTATTTGGCCAAGTGCTAAACCACACTTGCCGAGTCAAGATATTGGTGTCGGTACGACAACTCTCCAACATTGAATACCCACCACCTTTATCTTATGCACATGCAATATTACCATGATTTTCCACCGAGCCAAAGTTCCCTGGACTAACCCGTCCGTCACAACCAAAAACTGAGCCAAAGCTCGCTGGACTATCCCTTCCGTCACAAAACTACCTTAGCCATCGGCTTGCCGGGCTAACCTGCCCTTCACCAAAACCACCACCGAGCCTACCGCTCGTGAGTCCTAACCTAACCTCCCGAGACACCGGGGTGAGTGAAAGTGGACCCATAGTTATACTAGTTGCTCTTGAACATTGATTATTGTTACGGTTTACGTTAGCCCAGGACTGACCAAGGTATTCCCCGTGAAGGGCTCTCGAGAGCACTAGGAACTACGATGGGCTAAAGCCCAAAGCTACCTTTCGCAAGGCATTTACTATTATTGGTTAATACCTGATACCCGATCCCTTTTAATATTACTCTGGATCTAACCCAGTGTGATTGGACTCCCTCTCTCTCTCTCTCTCCACAAGAAAGACGATCTTTCGTCGATCCCGAGCGCCTATTAACTCTAGCCAACCCAACACTCTCCTCATTATGATTCATAATGAAGCTCTCTCTCATCTCACCAAATCAGCATGCATCTCTCCCCACTTCCTATGACCATATCCCATGTTATCACACTTCCGCAGTTTTACTAAATGCAGACCAACAAATGCTATATGACGTACATTATAGGGGGTACTCTAAATTTTCATCCTCAAGCCTTAAGATATTTAATGGAGGTCTATCATGACATGATTAGCCTATCTCCAGAAACTCAAAATTTTCCTAATTAATTTGGTATTTAATTAATTTTTCCCCAAAGTTAGGTCATGTGTAATTTGAACATGAAGTACAATATTTTCTCAAGTAATGGCCACCAAAACATTATGAACACTACATAACAGAGGAATAACAGTAAATACAAAGTTTCATGATTTTTCCAAAAAATGATTTGTCCTCTAATCAATTAACCCAATAATAAGCCCTAATTATGGGTAAAGAAGAAAGTAATAAAGTTAATCATCAGAAAATTATAGAAAATTACTGAATCTCAAGGATGACCAGAAAGGGCCTCTGACCAAAAATTACATTTTATCAATCTAATAAGTACCAAAATAAATTCAATTACTTTTTCATAGAAAATAGCACCTTGTGAACCAACCCCTACAGATAGACTTCCAAAAATTCCTTAAAAATTCACAGAGCTTTAGAATTTCAATAAAGGTCTTCTTACCAAATTTCATAAGTTTCCATTGAGTGGTTTGATCATAAGAAACTTCTAAGTAGAAGATGCAACTTGATGGGTTTGAATGAAGTACCCCATATAATGATCTAAAATTCATGTTAAAATATCTAGGGCTTGCTATAGTCCTTAAACATAGCTTGACTAAATATCATCCAAACCCGAGGTTAGGAAGTCACATAATAAAATTCTTCAAGACAACTCATGATAGTGGACTTTTCAAAGGAACCCACTAGTAAACTCATCCAAACAATATGTAGTATATTTCAGTGGTTAATATGATTAATAAAATGACCTCTACCAACATGTCATGCAACTCCAAAGTCATATGAGCCATTAGACATTCCCTAAGGTGTATGGACCCAAAACCTTATCCAGTGATTTATGTGTTGTGCATGTGTCCAAATACGACCATATCTCTCCATAGGGCATTTCACCACCCTAGGATCACATGGACTAAACACCAAGTCCATACAAGGGCATTTCACCACATACCCTTCACAAATCCCCAAAGTTTAACCTTAGGGTTTGAACTTGGGTCATAGGGCAAATCTACCCCAATCCACCCCAAATTCCATGTGAGAGTGTCTAGCATCATATTAAGCAAGTGGTCCAAGTTTCAACTTCTGTTGAGGTGATTTGACCACTCAAACCCACAAGGAACATTTTGACCTAAATACCCCCTTTTAGGCCAAGGCTAGGGTTTACAAAATTCAACCCAAATCATCTTCAAAAGAGATGAATATTTATAAACAGCCTTATTATGACCCCAAGGACAACCTACCAAAATTTGGGAGGGTTTGGAGATAATTAGGTCCCCTAAGTAAATTACCATCTGATTATTAAATAATTTCAAAAACTATAGAAAAAATATCTCCAAAAATTCCTATTTTTGGACATGACCTACGTATAGGTAAAATTGGATCCCTATCCAAATTTTAGATCATTTGGATATGTGGTCAAGTGGGGGCACACAATTATGTCTCTGACTAGCCCTAGGTATAGATCCCACCAGAAGGAGTGCTAAGGTCTAACCTAAACTCCAAACTAGTCCAACCAATTTTAAAATAAAGTAGACCAATAGGGCTACAATTTTATGTTGACCATTTTCTTTTAAACAACCCCTAGGTATTTTTTAAAATAGAAGCATTAACTGTAAAATGTGTGACAGAAAATCACATAATTGAAATCATTAATTCCTAGGAATATAATCAGGGCGCACGAATCTTGGCGCAAAATAAATGGCATCCTGTCATCTTCAAGCTCCAGCCGACGACCAGGATTTCCCCATCCTGGAGCTTGTTCCATGCACATTTCCCGGCCACCCATCCACCTCCATGGCCGTCCACCGCCACCACCACCTCCTTCGAGGTGGTGGCTATCGCCAGGCGACGATATAGCCACCGGAGAGGTGGATTCAAGCATTCCCAACAGGTTAATTTTTTCAGAAAACCAGAGAAATTGAAAGCTTGAATCGGGCTCAATTGAGCCTGATTCTTTTCCCTATTGAATCCTACGATCTACCCATAGAAGGAGCAAGGGAGGACCTATTGAGAGGGCTGGAGGCGAGTTGATCTCTGGTTTGCCATGGTGGTGCTGGAGCTGACTGGGCTTCTGCAACAACACAGTCAAGTGCCTCGAATCCTCCAGGTAGAGGCTGCAACCTTCTCCCCTCTGCCTGGTCATGCTTTTAAGATCCCTAATTGGAGAAGGGGAAGGGTGTAACTCCAATGGCCATTAATGGGCAATTTCAGTTTCAACCATTTGAAGGGCTGAGCCACCCCACTGGCCGGCCACTTCCTGAAAACTACTCCCCTGCCTCCAAGGAGCAAAAGCCCATCAAGGTGGGGGAGTTTTGAAACCTCCATGGCCATAATGGCCATTAAGCTTATTTTCTCTCTCCTCCCATGTGGGGTAACCTCCTCCCTCTCTCTCCTAGTCATCCCTCTCTGAATTTGGTGGACCCAAAATGTGTCTCTCCACTTCCTTAGGCTAATGGGCCACACCACATGGGCTTAGCCCACTTGAATTGGACTAGGTTAACCTAAGTTGACCACTTTGACCCATGAGTTGACTTTGGTCAACATGATCATTTGGATTGACCCCAATATGTCCTTGGTGACCTATTGACTTCCCCTAAGGTCTAGGAAAGGTTGTGTAGGGTTGACTTGGCACATTGGTGGTCACCTGCCCCTTAATTAGGGCACTTTGACCACTTAGGGCTAGCGTTGACTTGGGTCAACTTAGCCTCTAAGGTTGATCCCAATGGGTCTTTGGTGACCCATTGACTTCAGCTTAGGTCTTGGAAGACCTAGGTATGGTTGGTTGGGCACATTAAGGGCACATTTCCCTTAGTTAGGGCACCTTGCCCAATTTAGGCCTAGGATGATCCTAGGTCAACTTGGCCACCTGGTTTGACTCCAATGGACCCTTAGTGCTCTAATGGACCTTCCAATAGATTAGTGGTTTTGTGGTGGGGTCATGGTGTCATGGTGAAGCCCCATGATCATCCTAAACTAGTGTTTAAAAACCTTCTATTTGTAGACCATAGTGATCTCACCTACATTCTTAGGTCCACTTGGTCTTCTTGGGCTTCCTAGGGTTTTGTCATGATCTAGTCATGGCAAAACCACTCTTAGGGGTCTAGTTGTCTTAAGGATGTTACATAGGACACCTACCTCAATGACTAATTAGTCACTTACAATGCAGGTCAAAAGGCCATACAACTCAGATTCAGGTAAACTGAATCCTATAGGAATTAAAACAAGTTAAGTAAAATAAAATACTGACTTAGAAATAAATCTCTGAGTTTACCATGCTGGACTAAGCAGATATCAATCCAGCCCTCTTGCTGTCGAAGGAATGAGTCTTATTCTACAACCAACTCCTTTGTTGCACTGGTGAACAACAATCTGTTGTTGAAGGATGACGGCCCTTCACGCAGTTATCTCCTTGCTGATCTGAAGAATCAGCTACCTTGTTCTTCAAAGAACTATCTTGATGATCTGGAAAGAGCTTCAACTAACTTTACCTACCTGCTAGTTTGCTCTACTAGATTTTACTTTCAAGCTTGTCAGAGAAGATGAAGTCCAACCACCTCTCTTTTCTGTATATTCTTCATGTGTTATGTGTTTGTTCTCCGTAACCATAATCCCCTTTTCTTTCACCTTTTTATATGTATTGATTTGAATCAATGACACAATTTGAGGGTGGGCCCAGCAAAGGATGGTGAGCGCCACCTCCCTCAGAAAAGGACAAATACAGCTTTCGATGCTACAACAGACTGAGTCTTATTCTACAACCAACTCCTTTGTTGTACTGGTGAACAACAATCTGTTGTTGAAGGCTGATGGCCCTTCACGCAGCTATCTCCTTGCTGATCTGAAGAATCATCTACCTTGTTCTTCAAAGAACTATCTTGCTCAACTAGAAAGAGCTTCAACTAACTTTACCTACCTGCTGGTTTGCTCTGCTAGATTTTACTTTCAAGCTTGTCAGAGAAGATGAAGTCCAACCACCTCTCTTTTCTGTATATTCTTCATGTGTTATGTGTTTGTTCTCCGTAACCATAATCCCCTTTTCTTTCACCTTTTTATATGTATTGGTTTGAATCAATGACACAATTTGAGTGTGGGCCCAGCCAAGGATGGTGAGCGCCACCTCCCTCAGAAAAGGACAAATACAGCTTTCGATGCTACAACAGCTTTCCCACAACAACACGAACTATTTTGACTTTGTCGACTTCTGGTGATATCAGCAATGGTCATCCGGTGTTGTTGTAGTTTTCTTTTAACGCCATGAGATACTTTAACTTGTTGACTTTTGATGACGTCAGCTGTGGTCATCACCATCTGGACTTAGAAAAATTCCAGAACTTTATTAAGCTTTAAGTGATGCTAAGTCACGCAACGCCATCTGTCTTGGCTCTTCATTAGAAGCTTTGAGTGAACCTGCCTCACTCAACGCTTCTGGATTTAGAGAAATTCTGCTGGCTTTGTCTCAGTGGTTCCTTCTCAACTATCTCAGCGGTTTCTTCTCAGCGGTCTCAACGCTTTCTTCTTCTCAGCTGAGATTGTCTCCTATCTCAGCGATTTCTTCACAGCAGTCACAATGCTTTCTTCTTCATTAGAAGCATTGAGTGAACCTGCTTCACTCAATGCTTCTGGACTTAGAAAAATCCAACTTGTTTTGTCTCACCGGTTATGTTGAGATATACTTCTCAGTAGTCTCAGCTATCTTAGTGGTTTTGCCTTAGTCAAATTTACTAGCTTTAGTTTGACGAATGTTGAACTGCATTCGATGATCGGTGGGCTGAGCTCGATGAATTCTAAATCCCAAGCTTCTTAATTTAGCTCGACCAATGGTGAGCTCAGCTCAATGAAAGGTGAGCCGAGCTCAACAAATTTTTAATCCCAAGCTTTTGAATTTAGCTCGACGAACGGTGAGCTCAGCTTGATGAACTCCGTTCGACTAATGGTGAGCTCAGCTAAACGAATGGTGAGCCGAGCTCGATGAATTCTGAATCTTCCAACATACTCTTTCATTTCACCTGTCCAATCATGGATAACCTGCATGCATGAACTCAAGCACACATCAAATACATTATGTGTGTATGTCATTGAACAGTTTGACTTCTCACAAATTTGGGACATTGGGATCAATATACCCAACACTTTCTCAATTACATTGAGGTTGGTGTAGAAGTTGCAGAGGAGCCAAAGCTCGGTGGCCGGAAATGGTGAGCAGGCAAAGCACACACATTCAAGCCGCAAACTAGGTCCTCCTCCACTCCTTCGTGGGCTAGAATCTTAGATCATTTAGGAGAGAAATCAGGCTCAATTGATCCCGATTGGGAGAGAAAAATTTCAAATTTTTCATGGTTTCATTTCCTTGCGGGTTCGCCGGAAACCGCCCCTCCGGTGGATGTGCCGCCTTCCGGCGATAGCCATCACCTCAATGGAGGTGGTGGTGGTGGTGGTCGGCCGGGGAGGGGACTGGATGGCCGACAAATAGCTTTGAAAGCTGCTCTATGATGGGAGAATTGGGTCCGTAGGCTGGAGGTTGAAGACAATGCCTGTGTCGTCCAATTGTTGTCAGTAAAATTATAATAATTATTATTATAAAGTGTTATTTAATCCCTTTACTGTGCTCTTTTTAAATCAGTAAAATACGTCCCTTAGGGGTTGAACCATGAAAAATGGCCAACATGAAAATTGTATCCCTTGAAGTCTCCTTTAATTTAAAATTTATTTCAACCCATTTAGATAAGTGGTTTGACCACATCACTCAAAATGGTGCAGTCTATACGTAGGCTTGATCAGAGATTGTTTAGTGTTCCCCCATCAATCCTCACCTCCAAATGACTTGAAATTTGGAGCATGAGCCATTAATATCTAGATTTATAACATATCCAAAAATGAGAATTTTTGGAAACAATTTCCTAAAGTTTTCGTAGAATTTTAGTAATCCATTTATGAATTATTTATGGGGTCGAAGGACCTCTAAACCCACCAAACCTTTGGTGACTGTCTCTTAGGGCAATGACATGACTATGATAAAAATCTCAGCCCAATTGGGTTTGATTTTAATAGGTTTTGGTGAGACCAAAGTGTGTCCCTTTAAGGGTTAATTAGGGCACGAGTGAGCTTGGGGCATGGAGGGGCCAATTCTCACCCAGTGGGGTTGGGACTTTGGCCAGATCCCTAAGGTTAGATTAAACACCCTCACATGGAGTTTCTGGTAGATTAGGGTGTATTTACCCTAAGACCCTAGTTCAAGCCCAAAGGTTGAACTTTGGGGGTTTGTGAAGAACATGGTGTGATATGTTCATGTATGGACTTGGGGTTTAGTCCATGTAATCCTATGGTGGTAAATATCCCTAGGAAGAAATTTGGTGACATTTAGACTTAGGCACATAACTTAAACTAATTAGGGATAGATTAGGCTTATACATTTTATTAAAATATTGAAGGGTCATATGATCTTGGATCTTCATGATATTTTGGTAGGAGTAATTTTATAGTGATATTGACCTCTAAAATTTATTACAGGATGTTTAGAAAACAGTAGCTCATACTTGTAGTTATAACCTTCATCTTGCCCCTTGTGTTGATTTTGAAGTAACCAGGGTTAAATTAACTTGAATGATATGAAACTCTGGCATGGTTAATTAAATATCGTTTAGATGCACTAGTAAATTATTTGGATTATTTGGGCATTTCCTCTTAGTACTTCATGTGTAAAGTGAACCAGTGCACCTTATTTTGGAAAATATATAATAAATACAATATCTTGCTGGAAAATAGTTTTACTTGGCCAGAGAACTTGTTAGGTCCTAGTAAAGCCTAGAAAAATTGTCATATATTATTTGGATGAGTTTATAAGAACTTTCCTTCACAAATGCATTCTAATAGAATTATTTAAAGTATTTTTATACATAGTTCACTGACCTTGGAATTGCATGAAACTTAGTCAGTAATGTTTGATGATCATTATAAGGCTCTGGTAATTTTATATAATTTTTGGACTATGATTTATGGTACTCCCTTTATTAATTCTAATTATTTAAATTATCTTGAATTAATTATTTAGAGGTTATTACATATATAAAAATCTATGAAATTTGGTATTCACAGATATTTTATTATCATATAGTGTTCATAATTTTTGGGTGGTCATAACTTAAGAAAATCTAGTACTTCATGTTTAAAATTACCCATGGCATAACTTTTGGGAAAAATTAATAAATGCTAAATTAATTAGGAAAATTATAAGTTTCTGGATTTAGACTAAATGTTTTATGATAGACCCAAAAACATTATCTAAGGGCCTTTGGATGAAAATTTGGTGTGCCTCCTGTCATGTACATCATATAACTTAGATTGGTCTGCATATAATAAAACTACAAAATTGCGATAAAATGAGGAATGAACTTAGGGAGTTAGGGCTGATAGTTTACTGATTTGTGATGAAGCGAAAATGAGTTCATCATTAGGAGACATGATGTAGAAGTATTGGGTTGACTGATGTTAAGTGGTGCACAGGATTTACGAAACATCGTCCTTCCTATGGAGGGAGAGAGAGTCAAATACACTAGGGTTAGATTAAGTATAACTTTAAATGGGTTTGGTTTTGGGTAGATACCAAAAATAATAAGTACCTTGCGAAAGGGAGTTTTGGGCTTCAGCCCATCGTAGTTCCTAGTTCCCTCGAGAGCCCTTCACTAGGAATGCCTTGGGCTGTCCAAGGTTAACGTAAGTCGTAAGAATAAATCGATTACAAGAGTAATTAGAAATACTCTAGGATTACACTTACACTCACACTCCCCGGTGTTGTGGGAGTAAGGTTGAGTCTCACGAGCGCTAGGCTTGGTCGTTTTGGTGAGCAGGTTAGCCCGGCAAGCCGATGGCTCGGTTGTTTTTGTGATGGATGGGACGGTCCGAGGAGCTTTGGCTCGGCAGGAAATACATTAATCTTGCATGTTCATAAGTATAAGGTGGTCGGTCTTCGGTATTGGAGGGTCATCGCACCGACACCAATATGTTGACTCGGCGAGTGTGGTTTAGCACTTAGCCAAATTGCATTTGTTGCGCCAGCCAGCAAGAATACACAGGAACTTCGCTTAGTGCACCAGCGTTGAGGCATACGATTGGTCTGACTGGTAGTGCTGATACCGGTTTAGAGGTGGGCGAGGCCCAACCCACCGCTTCTGTTTGCCACTATGGAGGTATCCTGAGAGGTTGGGCTCCAGAAAGGGGGAACTAAAGGTCTGTGTGCACAGAGTCGTGTGTGTGTGTTGCACTTGCATGTTCATATCATTGCATACTTGCATGTTATAACATATTCATTGCATATAACCCTTGACATCTATTGCATAAATTGGTATGAGACTCTTTATATAATAGGTCTTGTAAAAAGACCCCTTGGTCTATAAGTTTGTATGGGCATTCCTATAGTTCACGGTTACTTACTTAGTTTACCTTCTTGTACTTTTACTTGTTCACCTTGTTCATGGTATTCTTATATTGCTTACCTACTATTTGCTTACTTTTACTTACTGTGATTATATACTCATGATAGACTAGTTCTGTCATCATCTGCTTACTTTCGTTACTCTCCACCTTAAATACCTTCCCTTTCCTTCTTCCAGCTCGTTGCCTAGGAGCCATGGGGGAGGGGTGGGGATGATAGGACTTAGTATTTTAGACTAATGGTCGTTGACCAAATCATTTTATGTGATCATGGAAACGAACCAGGAGATGCATCCCCAGAGGTCGGTGTGCTTGGAGACGGGACAGTCTAGCATGGGTGTTCACGCAACAGGGACAATGAGACCCAATCATTAGTAGTTACTATAGATTTGCTTTCACGATGAGTGACTTGTAGTGAGGATCATGATGTATCAGGCAGGAGCCCTTTTTATTTGTACAAGATTTATTTTTACTGTGGAATCTCCCTTCGTGGAGATTTATTTATATTCATGTGATTTCTGGTGGACCAGCATTGAGTTTAATTTTACTCATATACTTATACTTTTACTCTTCTCTTCTGCGATCGGTATGGTCGGCAGGATCAGCATTTTGTAGTGACGACCTTCCCGGGTGTGTTGGTGTCACCGCAAAGCGGCGGTTCTGGGCATAAGACCCTGTTGGTTTTGCAAAAAAGGGGTATTACAAACTGGTTTTAGAGGGAAACTTCAATCGGAAGAGTAGAAGTCCACTAACCCTGGGTCACCCCCGCCCGAGTTTAGTTTGGGGACATATTAAGCAGCGGAAGCTGAGGTGTGCCCATATTGGGGATCACATGTAATTGTCCACTTTTAACGAAGTTTGAGTCAAATTTCTTACGATTGGACTTTGTTATGCAGCCCCCATCACATCCTACACCGCGGGGAGGAACTCGGCAAACTCCGAATGTTGCACCATCTCCCCTGGCTCCAACTCCATTTCTACAGTCGGAAATGGGGCAGACTCTGACAGTAATTCTGGAGGCTTTCAGGGCCCAGCAGGCTTTGGCACCGCAGCCGAACCCGAGGGCCAATTGGTTGAGCATCTTCTGAGGACTCTATACCCCATCTTATATTGGGATGGAGTCGACCGTACGGATGGAAGAGTGTCTTGATATCATGTTCGAGATGCTGATCGGGATACGGTGCCCGTGGGAGGAGTGGGTACCTCTGGTGGTCTCCTACTTGGAGTCTCATGCCAAGAGGTGGTGGAAGATGCTTCTGAATACAGTGTTTGTAGATTGAGAGGTTACTGACATCACTTGAAAGGAGTTCAGGGATGCACTTTTGGAGCACTTCGTCCCAAAATCGGCAAGAAATGAGCTGGAAGACAGGTTCCTGTAGCTAAGGCATGACAACAGTACGGTGGTAGAGTACCACCGGGAGTTCACTCACTTAGCCTGATTTGCAGACTCCTTCCAGCTGGATGGGGTGGGGTATACCAAGAGGTTCTATACGGGCCTTCATGAGGATCTGAGACAGGCTCTTCTGTTTGTATCTGATGGGCCTATAACTCGGATTCTAGAGATGGTAAAGAGGATGGAGGCTGATTGGCACATTACTCTAGGCCGGAAGAGGCCAACTGAGGATCAGGGTCGGGGAGGCAGGAATGATCAGTGGAGGGGCTGCTTTTCTGATGAGAGAAGGGCAGAGGACCAACCCCACCAAGAGGTGAGACAGGAGCTGAGGGAGTCGGTGGTATTGGACCCTCAACCTATTCAGATGCGGGAGATACAGAGGCCCGGAGGTGTGGCACTTCTCCCGCCCGAGTGCTACAACTGTCATCAGGTAGGGCACATCCGAAGGAACTGCCCCATGAGAGGGTTACCTCTACTAGCACCACAGGCTACCCCGCCCGCTCAGTAGTTTGCAGGACGAGGTCGTGAGAGAGGATGCAGTTTCTAGGGCAGAGATCAGAGGCAAGAGAGGGAGCAGGTGTATGCTCTGGACTTGGCTCCACCTCGAGACCTGGGTAGGGTGATTGTAGGTATGCTAGTAATTTTTTGTTGTTATTTAGCTTTGAAATTTTTGAAACAACAAACAACAGTAGCATACTAGGAAAGAAAACCATAGGCTCAGTTACCTAAACATACTTAAATAAACAAGAATAGTTATAGTTTGCGGCAAACCTTCCCATACCTTGGTGGATATGGGGGCGTCACACAACTTCTTCTCCAAGAAGTTCGCAAAGGTACTGGAGGGAGTCAGACACTATTCGGGAGTCGCCAGGATGGTGCGTCTCACCAACAGGATAGAGGTCTTAGCTACTGTTAATTGCCTCATGAAGGTGACTATTGATGGTCTGACACTCGAGGCCCCGACGACGGTCATGAGGATGTCAGACTTCGATCTGGTTCTGGTCATGACATGGATTACTTAAAACCATGCCCGGATAGATTGCCCGACAAGGAAGGTTGTACTGAGTTATGACGGCACCTTCGCGACCTTCGAAGGTATTGCCCCAGTTTCTCGCCATTTTCTCTCGCCTATTCAAGCCGTCAAAGCCCACATGCAGGGAGACGAGGTCTATCAGGTGTTCTTTGTGATGGTCGAGAACAAGATGATGGTTGCCGATATATCGGTGGTGCGGGACTTTGCGGTTGTGTTTCCAGAGAAGCTACTAGGATTGTCGCCGCATCGGGAGAAGGATTTTTAGATCCAGTTGGTACTGAGAGCTAAGCCAGTGTCTAGGGCTCCCTATCGGATGGCTCCAAAGGAGCTGGTGGAGTTCAGAAGTCAGCTGAAGGAGCTGGTGGAAGCTGGTGGAAGCTGGATTCGTTAAGCCAAGCTCCTCTCCTTAGGGAGCTACAATCTTGTTTGTGAAGAAGAAGGATGGGACCCTCAGGTTGTGCATCGACTATCGGGTACTAAATCGGTTGACAGTCCGGAACAAATATCCGCTGTCGAGGATCGATGAGCTATTCGATTAGATAGAGGGAGCACAGTGGTTCTCGAAGATGGATCTGAGGTCGGGATACTATCAGCTACAGATTCAGGAAGAAGACATCCCGAAGACGGCGTTTAGCAGCAGATATGGCTTGTATAAGTTTATCGCGATGCCCTTTGGGCTCACGAATGTGTCATAAACTTTCATGAGCTTGATGAACCGGGTGTTCGAGCTATACCTCGACAGTCTTGTCATTGTAATCATAGTTAACATCCTCATTTATTCGAGGATGAAGGAAGAGCATGCATTACATCTGGCCTTGATCCTAGAGAAGCTCAGGGAGCATCAGTTTTATGCCAAGTTCAGCAAGTGCAAGTTTTTGTTGAAGGAGGTAGCCTTTTTAGGCAACATTGTTAGTGGAACAGGACTGGAAGTGGATCCCGCGAAGATTCAGGCTGTGTGAGACTGGCCTCAGTGTAGAAAGTAGCGAATAAGAAAGAACAAACGGATAGACTTTTGAATAATTAAAATTTTATTATCCAAAAAAGATATCATTTACAAGGGTATGACCTCCCTTATATAGAATGGAGGAGATATGAGAGAGAGTATACAAACAATATGGGACTAAACATTTACAGTACTGAGCGGCTAGAAATAAAGGAGACCGCACAGGCCGCGCGGTTAGACAGATGGGTTAACCGATCGGCAACTCCAGCAGGATAGAACAGGCCGCAATGGGCGACCGATAGACCGCCCGGTCTCCAGGCTCCAGAGTGATACCGCCAGACAGCTCGGTCAACAAACCGCTGGATTAGACCGCAAGGCCGCCCGGTCTAATACTTCAACACTCCCCCTCAAGCTGGAGCATAGATATCAATCATGCCCAGCTTGTCACAAATGTGGAAGAAGGAAGTAGAAACCGGCTTGGTGAAGATATCTGTCAATTCCTTGTCAGAGGTGACAAATGGAGTACAAATCTGTTTCTTCAAAATCTCTTCCCGAATGAAGTGACAGTCAACCTCTATATGCAATGTTCTCTCATGGAAGACCGGATTTCTGGATATGTATATAGCGGCCTTGTTGTCACAGAACATAGGGAGAGGACAGTCATATACCTCGCCCAGGTCAAGCATGAGAGCCCGCAACCACTTTAACTCACACGTGGTTGACGCCATACTCCAGTATTCGGCTTCTGCACTGGATCTGGAGACAACAGACTGTTTCTTGCTCTTCCAACTCACGAGATTACCTCCAACAAAGGTACAAAAGCCTGATGTGGATTTACGATCGCCTTTGTCATCCGCGTAACTTGAATCTGAGTAGGCTTCAACCCTCAGATGACCATTCTTCTGAAAGAGTAACCCTTTGCCTGGTGCTGCTTTGATATACTCTAAAATCTTCAGGGCAGACTGAAGATGGGAGTCCCTGGGAGCTTGCATAAACTGACTGACCTTTCCTACAGCATAGGCGATGTCGAGTCTAGTCACCGTGAGATAGATGAGTTTTCCTACCAAACGTCTGTACCTTGTGACATCAGATAGAAGAGGCGAGTCATCCGTCCACGTTTTGTCTTCTCCAATAGCCATGGGAAACCGAGCCGGTTTGGCACCTGTCAATCCTGCTTCTTGTAGAAGATCAAGGGCATACTTCCGTTGGGAGAGAACCAACGAGTCAAGTTTTCGAGAGATTTCTATCCCCAAAAAGTATTTCGGGGAGCCCATATCCTTCGTGACCAAGTGCTGATGGAGGTGCTTCTTCGTCAAGTCTACCCCATCTCGGTCATCGCCAGTAAGAAGAATATCATCCACATATACGGCCAAAACCACCAGTCCTGAGGCCGTTTTGCGAATGAATAAGGAGTGATCGGCCGAACTCCTTCGAAAGCCGATGGTAGCCACAATACCACTAAACTTGTCGAACCATGCCCGAGGGCTCTGCTTTAGGACATAAATGGCCTTCTTCAAATGACATACACGTGTCTCCCCCTGATCAACATACCCAGGAGGTTGCTCCATATAGACGTCCTCCTAAAGATCGCCATAGAGAAAGGCATTCTTCACATCAAGCTGGGAAATAGCCCAATCCCGGTTAACAGCCACAGAAAGAAGAACCCGGATGGTGCTGAGGCGAGCAACCGGAGAAAAGGTATCAAAGTAATCAATGTCGTAAGTCTGAGTGAAGCCCTTGGCCACCAGCCGGGCTTTGTAGCGATCCACAGTGCCGTCGGGGCGAAACTTCACAACGAAGACCCAGCGACAGCCAACCACATCAGTGCCCACGGGAGGAGGAACCAGGGTCCAGGTACCCCGTTCAGAAAGAGTAGCCATCTCCTCATCCATGACAGTCTTCCAATGAGGGAGAGCAAGAGCCTCCTGGTGGGTGCGGGGAGTAGTAGTAGCAGAGATAGCCAAGGCAAAACACCTGCGAGAAGGAGAAAGCCGATCATAGGAAACAACTGCCGCAAGCAGGTGTTGAGTACACGCCCGCACCCCTTTGCGAAGAGCAATGGGAAGATCCAGGTCGACGGGAGCGTCAGCGACGGGAGCGTCAGCGACCGGAGCGTCCGTGGCGGAGAAGGCTGGCCTGGGACTAGAGAGACGGCGGCGGAGAGGAAGGAGGAGGGGTGGGTGGTGAGACGGACTGGGAAGGAGTCGGTGGAGGAGGAGACGGAGGTGGGAAAACGTCGAGAGGCGTGGAAGGAACGGAGATATCAGAAGGAAGAGAAAAGGTAGGAGAGAAATAGGAAGCATTCTCGAAAAAAGTGACATCCGCGGAGACAAACTGCTTGCGGAGAAGGGGGTCAAAGTAGCAATAGCCTTTTTGAGTGGTAGAGTACCCCAAAAAGACACACTTGGTGGAACGGGGGGAAAGCTTGTCGCGGGTAGCGGAGGGAGCATGAACAAAGGCCGTACAGCTAAAGACACGGAGAGGGAGAGGATAAGGTTCCTTATGGGGGTAGAGAATGGAGAAGGGGGTCTAGCCGTGGAGAACTGTGGAGGTAAGGCGATTGATGAGATAGCAGGCGAGGAGCATAGCGTAGCCCCAGTAGGAGCGAGGGACGTGCATCTGCATCATGAGAGTACGAGCAACATCAAGCAGGTGACGGTTTTTACGCTCCGCCACCCCATTCTGCTGGGAGGTGTAAACACAAGTCGTTTGATGAAGCATACCATGTTGGTGAAAGAAAGAGGAGAACTCATGATTCAGATATTCCTTGGCATTATCAGAACGTAAAACTTTAATAGAAAGAGCAAATTGAGTCTGAATCATAAAATAAAATGATTTCCAAACAGAAAAGAGTTCAGAGCGATCTTTTAACAGATACACCCATGTACAGTGTGAAAAATCATCTATAAAAGTGACAAAATAGGAACTGCCCCGACCAACAGTGAGAGTAGGAGCAGGACCCCATACATCAGAATGAATAAGATCAAATGGGCGAGAGGAGCCACAGCCTTGCTTTGGTGGGAAGGAGGAGCGATGATGTTTGCCAAGCTGACACGCATCACAGTTGAGCGGAGAACTGGTAGGAGGTAAGTGGGGCAGAAGCTGGCGAAGAATCCGAGGAGGAGGATGTCCAAGGCGAAGATGCCATTGAAGGAGATCTGTGGAGGAGGAGTAGGCGGACAGAGCGGAAACATCATCGAGGAAGTAGAGGCCACCGCTCTCAGTCCCAGTAGCAATCGTCCGCTGGGTCCTCGGGTCCTGAAAAGAACAAGTAGTGGGAGTGAATAAGACGGAGCACTGAAGTTGCCGGCATAAAGTAGTAACTGATAACAAATTGCACGGGAACTTTGGGACATAGAGGGTGTCCTCCAAGCAAAGCGATGGGGTGAGTTGAACCATGCCCGTCCCATGAACCGGGGACGGTGAACCATCCGCCACACGAACCGCGGGTAAGCGGTCATGTGTCTCAAGACGGGAGAAGTAATGAGGGTTGCCCGTCATATGATTGGTAGCACAGGAGTCAATCAGCCATTTACCTTGGGTAACGACGTGGGCACTATCTGACGTCGTGGCCACAGAGGCAGATGGCCGAGAAGAGGCGTAGGCCGAAGAAGGAGCATCACCGGAAGGGCGAAGATGAGGATGTTTCTGCCAGCAGCGGTCAACAGAATGGCCGGTACGACCACAGTGAGAGCAGAGGAACCAGGATGAACCCCGTCCGCCGGAGTGGCCGCGGCTATCAGGGCCCCCCCTCTGAGCTTGGTGAGCAAAGGAGTCCTGGGAAGGGGGGGAGGCCAACAGAGGCCGCTGGAGCAGCGAAGTAACAGCGGCAATGCGGGCCGCAGTGGCATCCAAAGTAGGAGATTCCGCCTCACCCAAGATCTGTTGGCGGATCATATCATAAGAATCGGGAAGATGAAGAAGATAACAAACAACCAGGAGTTCCTGGAAGTGTTTGTGCTGGTCGGCCAAGTCCGCGGAGAAGGGGCAATTCTGGAGGATTTCAGCACCAACAGCCCGAACCTGCTGATAGGCCGCAACAGGAGACATGGAAGGGCGGGCGAAGAGGTCCGCATAGAGAGTGTAAATGCGGGACGTCTGGCCCCCCTTCGAATAGAGAGCAGCGAGGTGAAGCCAGGCGGCCTTGACCGTCTCATCATGGCGAATAACGGGAAGGCACTCATCAGAAAGGTTGTTGGCCAGCCAGGTGCGGACAAGAGCATCACTCGCATCCCAGTCATCAAACTCAGGAGAGGTATGAGGAGGAGGGTCATCGGTGAGGTGATGACGCTTGCGTTGAGAGCGAAGGAGAAAAGTGAAAGAAACGCTCCAATCGGGATAGTTGGAGCCCACAAGCTTAGAAAGGGTGTCAAGGTTGCCCGAAGGAGGAGGTGGAGAAGGAGCTGCAGGAGTAGTGGTGAGACCGGAAGTAGTCATAGAAAACAGCAAGAAACCGCAGCGGATAGAAAAGGAAGAAGCCGCGCGAACAAAAGCGGGGAGAAAACAGTCAAAGGCACAGCGGGGAAGAGGTCGCGCGGACTGAAAAGGCCAAGCGAACAGAAGAGAAGAGGAGGCAAGAAGCAGCGACTACAACAAGTCGCAGGCCAGGCGAACAGAAACAGGCCGCAACGACTGGGAAGTCGGAGAGGCAAGAAACAGGTCGCGGCGATAACGAAACAGGTCGCGGCGACGAAAAGCAGTAGGAGAAGAGAATCAAGGAGAAGCAAGCAGCACGAATAGGGCAGCGGACAGAAACAAGTCGCGCGAACAGACAGCGAACAGAAGAAAAGGCAAGCCGCGAGACAGGTCGCGGAAAGCGGAAACAAGCCGCAAGAAGCAGAGAGCGCACACAATCAGGAGGAAACGACCGTGTCCTCTGATACCATGTAGAAAGTAGCGAATAAGAAAGAACAAACGGATAGACTTTTGAATAATTGAAATTTTATTATCCAAAAAAGATATCATTTACAAAGGTATGACCTCCCTTATATAGAATGAAGGAGATATGAGAGAGAGTATACAAACAATGTGGGACTAAACATTTACAGTACTGAGCGGCTAGAAATAAAGGAGACCGCACAGGCCGCGCGGTTAGACAGATGGGTTAACCGCTCGGCAACTCCAGCAGGATAGAACAGGCCGTAATGGGCGACCGATAGACCGCCCGGTCTCCAGGCTCCAGAGTGAGACCGACAGACCGCTCGGTCAACAAACCGCTGGATCAGACCGCAAGGCCGCCCGGTCTAATACTTCAACACTCAGTTAAACATGACCACGGATGTCCGAACTTTTCTGGGATTGGTCGGGTACTACCGGATGTTTGTGCATGGATTCTCTCAGATAGCCCTTCCACTCACTTCTTTGACAAAGAAGGACACTTCATTCATTTAGACACCGCTGTGTGAGGTGTCCTTGCGGGAGTTGAAGGGTCGGCTTACATCGCCCCTATCCTCCTTCTTCCATCTAGGAAGTTAGGCTTCTAGGTGTACACTGATGTGTTGTTTCAGGGAATGGGTGTTGTACTGATGCATCGTGGGCATGTGATAGCATACGCCTCTCGCCAGATGAAGAAGCATGAGTAGAACTACCCTGTGTATGACTTAGTGAAAGAACTAGTGCCTAAACACCTAGAGGGGGGGGTGAATTGGTGCACTTAATCGTTTTTAATTTTTATGGCAGAAACACAGAATTATATGCAATTCTTCACAGCAATTCAGCACAGATAACAGCAATCACACAAGCATACAATCACAGAGAGCACACAGGATTTATAGTGGTTCCCCAAGGTCTGGGTACATCCACTTTCCCCCTTCGCCTATCTAATAGTGTACTAGATTCGGCCCAACTTCTGCACAACATCTCAGATCCACAGATCTTACAGCTCAGAACCCCAAATAGGTTCCTAAAACTCAGAGTGATCCCACTCCTACAACTCAGGCATAAAATCCCTACCACTCAGTCTTCACCAAGACCTACACTCAGCCTTCAACAAGGCCTACACTCAGCCTTCAACAAGGCCTACACTCAGAGAAATGTATCTCATACACTCAGGCACACAAGCCCTATCACTCAGCCTTTATAAGTACAGGCTTACAACTCAGATCCTTTAGGATCCTACAGAAAATAAAGAGTACAAGAATAATAACCACAACTCTGATTGAGAAAGCTGAGTTGACTGGCTTCTTGATGAGTTCTTGAAGGAACTTTGCTGAGATCAATCTCCCTTGGCTTTCTTCAAATCTTTTTGAATTAGAACACAGTAGGGTTCAATCTCTAGGCAGATGATCTTCAATCAACTGCGGACTTGTGAATCAGATCTCAATCCAAAACTTTCTTTATCAGCCTGGTTCAATAGCTGTCTTCTTAGAAGGAGCTTTCTCTCGCCAACTTCTTAGATCTTCACTTGAAGGTCTTCTTCTGGTTTGTTGTTTCTCACTTCAGTGATTGCTTCAATCAATGATAAAAATTCTCTCTTCTGTTGAAGGAATAAGCCTTTATATAGGACTTCTTCATGGTGACCGGCTGATCCGGTTTCTAACGACTTTCTGACAGCTCTGACAGTAGCAGTCGACCGGTTGAAATGGCAGCTGTCAAGTCATCCAGTCACTTCTTGAAAACTCTATCACTGTCTGAAAGTGTCGAGATAGACAGTCTTCATGTGTCGACACAAATACACTAAGTGTCGACACAAGTAGACTAAGTGTCAACACTAGCCTTCATGGTGTCGACACAACTCCTTGTGTTGTAGAAATTACTTCTCAACACTACTTCTTTAGAATGTGTCGACACTGATTATGTGTGTCGACACAAGTCCTTCTTCTTCAATACTTAGTTGATTTCTGCTAAGTGTCGACACAACTCCTTTGTGTCGACACATCTTCTTGTGTTGAAACTTGCTAAGTGTCGACACATGCCTTCTGTGTTGAAGCTTTTGCTGAGTGTCGACACATCTCCTTTGTGTCGACACATCCTTCATGTGTTGCGACTTTTGCTGAGTGTTGACACATCTCCTTTGTGTCGACACATCCTTCATGTGTTGAGACTTTTGCTGAGTGTCGACACATCTCCTTTGTGTCGACACATCCTTCATGTGTTGAGACTTTTGCTGAGTGTCGACACATCTCCTTTGTGTCGACACATCCTTCATGTGTTGAGACTTTTGCTGAGTGTCGACACATCTCCATTGTGTCGACACATCCTTCATGTGTTGAGACTTTTGCTGAGTGTCGACACATCTCCTTTATGTCGACACATCCTTCATGTGTTGAGACTTTTGCTGAGTGTCGACACATCTCCTTTGTGTCGACACATCCTTCATGTGTTGAGACTTTTGCTGAGTGTCGACACATCCTTCATGTGTTCCTCTGGGTGTCGACACTGCTTCTAAGTGTCGACATTGATTATGTAGACATTTCTTCATTATGTGTCGACACTGCTTGTATGTGTCGATACTTTCCTTCTGGTGTCGACTCTGCATTCCTGGTGTCGACACAATTACTCCAAGTGTCGACACTGCTTCTCTAGGTGTCGACACAAGCCTTCTTAAGTGTCGACACTTTTCTTCTAGGTGTCGACACATGGACTTAGAAACTTTTCCAGCAAACCTGCAGTTACTTAACCTGCACAAAGAAACTCAAAGCACATCTAATATATCTTGATGTATATCATTGAGTAGGGTGAGACTTCTTCAAATCAGGTACATATATTCCAATGTACCAAACAATCTCACCCTATTTGGAGAAGTCATAACCCTTAGTCAAAGATATATACCATACATAACAAATTCACGATATGATGTAAAACAGTAATATATGACAGGGTAAAAACTTAAACATGTATAAACAGAACATGTAAAAATAATTATCTCAGAACAATTAATGTAATAGATGAACATATAACATTGTTCTTACAAATTCCAACATTTTCATTTGTCAAACGTTTACATAGAATTTTAATACAAATGATTATAATTGTAAACTAAAGAAAATGCTATCCTATTGCTGCTCTGGTTCCTTGATTACAATCCCCTTTCCAGATTGAATATTTGCTTGAACTGTGGCTTCAGTATCTTCAGCAGCTGTAGGCTTCTTCCCCTTAAGATCTTTCTTTTTAAATTCTTCAGCCTTTATCTTTTTCCTTTCAAAATAATGATAAGGCTTGGGAAAATACTTGCTAGGCTCCTGGGCAGTAGGAGGTAGCTTTACCAGTTTAGCATTTCTTCTATATTGTACAATGGCCTCTTGCCTATTCTCATGCTTCCTCCACTCCAGGTCAGAATACCACTTGCCTCTATCCAGAATATTGTCCTTAGCAGCCTTCCATGCAGTCAAGATGATATTCCTGGAAGTGGGGCTCCATTGTTCAAAATCAAGCCTTAGTTCAGCTTGCTCTCTGAATCTTTTCTTAGATAACTGAGCCTCTTGTTCTTTTAACAAAGCCTCTTGTTCTTTTAGTATTGCCTCTGGCATAGGCTGAACATCTTTCGCAAGAATAATGTTCTGATTACCCTCAGGAGGACTATACAGAGTCTGGACCTCTTGATGTATCATGTCAAAGTTTGGTGGAGGGTATATCACTTGAGCCACTTCTGCTTGTTCTCCTCCAAGGTATGCAGGATTGATTCCAGACTCTGCCACATTGTCATCATCACATAAGGGTGGATATCCAAGGGTGGATCTGATGGAATTGGAAATCCATTTGGCATGATCAGAGCCTGCTTTGAATAATACCCTCTCCCCCTTTATGACTTCTCTTTCTATGTGATCCCTCAGATCATCTTTCTGAAACCTTATCTGTGCATTCAAATAGTTGACTCCATCTTTGTAGAAAGGTTTCAACCTTTGGAGCTTTTCAGTTATTAGCTTCTGGGAATCCTGGAGGGCAGAAGTAACAGCAGTGAGACCTTCTTGTAATGCCTTATCAAATTCTGCCTTGGCTGTAGTCAGGGCTGCAGTATGGGTAGAAGCAAGATTCTTCATTTCAGTGACTATCACATTATGTGATTCAGTTAAGTTCTCATTCATTCTTATTTGATTTTCACGGTCATATCCTTGCTTCACTGCCATATCATCAATTTGTTTCTTGATGTTCTCTTGATGAGTGTCCAAATAGACTACTGCATTTCCTCCCTTATGGAAGCATTCAGTCATTTCCTTTTTACTTTGATTTACTTCAAATCTGATAGACTTTATGTCTTGTGCCAGATCAAATTGCATTGACTTATGGCCTTCATCCATATATTTTTCTAGAGCTTGTCTTTGCTCATCCAGCTTGATTTGTAAAGCCACCATCAATGAACTGTAATCAGTAGATGGGGCTGGCTGTGGAGCAACTGTCTGTAGGGCTTTCTTATAGTTCTGGCTCCTTCTTTTGAAGACCTGGAACTTCCTCTTCTTGGCTCTCACAGCCTCTTCATCCTTTGAAGCAGATGTGCTGACTATGTCTACTCTTTCCTTAGGACTAGGAGGTAACTCCTTCTCAGTCCTTTGTGGTTCTTCAGCATCCTTTGGCTTCTCTGACTCTTGTGTAGCAGTTTCCTCTATATTCTCCATATGAACCCCGTCAATATTGATCTCCTCCCCCTCAGCAGCAGCTTTCTCTTTCTCAAAATCAGTTTGTAAAAGATCAGGGAATAACTCTTCTAATGTAAATTTCTGTTGAGGAAGGGCTGGTGAATCTCTTATCTCATCAACCATTTTATCAGCAACAGATGTGTCCTCCATGACAACATCTTGGGATTGAGGATGTATCTGTGTTTGCTGATGAATATCAGGTAATAAATTAGTCAAAACTTCATCCTCAATATTGAAATCTAATTGACTAATTTCAGTGATTACCTCCAGTATGGTTTGGGTAGCTTGTTCACTCTCTAGTGGAGTTGGCTCTTCCACAAGTAGAGGCTCCCCCTGGAGTGGATCCAGGTGAATTGGGCTAGCTGGTGGTAGCTCCCCCTGCCTTGGTGCATCTTCTTGTCCTGCTGGAGACTGGCCAACATTTCCAGTTTCATCATCATCAGGAGTAAACACTACTTGCTCATCAGAGCTGCTAGAGGATTCTTGAGCCACAGTGGTTGTCTTCTTCTTCTTTGTCTGAGGTGTGTCCTTTACTGGAGTTGGCATTTCTTTGGTCAATACTCTATCCCACCTAGAGAAGATTCTCAAATCCATTCTCCTCATGTGGTTAATCTTGGAACCTGCTGCTTGATTCATCACATCTGGAATACTTCCAGCTAGATATAAACTCAGAATTCTTCCTAGATTGGGCTTCTTCATACTCTCTTTTATCTTTTCAAACATAACTGCAGACCAATCAGTATCTAGTTTGAAGATAATCCTTGTCATCAAATTGAACATATAAGCTGAAATCCTGTCATGTCCTCTAGGCTTGCTCAGGATGACCTTGCCAACAATTTCAGATAAGAATTTTCCTGGGATGTTCATTCCTTTTCTATTGAAAACTGATCCAATTTTCAAGTTTGAATCTAGTCCACACCATCTCAATGCTTCTCTAGTCTTAGAAGCAGATACATCTTCTTCCTCTTTAGTTCTTGGGAGCTGAAGTACCTTCCTCAGACTCTTCTGTGTGACCTTGACTTTGGTCCCATGAACCCTGGACTTAATATTGAGTCCAGTGTCATCAAGTGATGCTGCACTCAAAAATTCCAGGACCACCTTCTTCCAGATCTTGATTGGTTCAGATACAAGATATTCCAATCCAGTGTCGGCAATTAGGGTTACCACGCCTTTGATTTCAGGTTCCGCGTCATCAAAAGCGTGTCGCACGAGCTCATATCCTTCATTAACATTATCCTCTAGCTTGGGCGCTATTAGGGTTTGAAGAAATTTGAATTTAGAGAAGAGAGATGTCGACACACAAGTTTGGTCTCGAGACTAAGGTGAGCGTGTCGACAAATACTGGGGAAAACCTATTTATACCTTTCTAGAATCGAAGGTGAAAAGGCGCGTCAAAATACTTAAATTGTGTCGACACTGTTGAAAAGTGTCGACACAGACATATAATGTCTCGACAACTATGTGTCGACACAAGTATAGTCGACAGAATATATGTGTCGACACTTATATATGTGTCGACACCACTCAGCTCGACACTTAGTCGAGACTCTACTAGACTAATCCTGTGTAAATCCTAAGTGTCGACACCACCTTGGATGTGTCGACACCTACACTGCATGTGTCGACACTAATTCTCTGAAGTGTCGACACAGACTTCCTAGATGTGTCGACACAATTTCTCTGAAGTGTCGACACCACTACTATGCGTCGACACAGACAACTCTGTGTGTCGACACCATTTTACTTAGCCAATTTTGTAAACTATTCTAAGTTTATCATCCTTAATTCAATTTTAAATTTATTGAATTTGGTTTCATCTAAGAGCTTAGTATACATATCAGCTAGCTGATTATCTGTATTAATATACTCTTGTGAAATATCTCCTTTTTCCACATGTTCTCTTAGAAAATGGTACTTTATTTCTATGTGCTTAGTCCTACTATGAGAGACAGGATTATTTGCAATAGAAATGACACTAGTAGAATCACAAAATAAAGGTGTTCTACTTACTTGAATACCATAATCTTCTAGCTTGTGTTGTATCCATAGTAGTTGTGCACAGCAGCTCCCTGCGGCAATATACTCTGACTCAGCTGTGGAGATAGCCACACTGGTCTGCTTCTTGCTACTCCAAGACAACAGCCTTCCACCTGGAAACTGACAGCTACCTGTGGTACTATTCCTATCTTCCTTGCAGCCTGCAAAGTCTGCATCTGAATAACCTGTCAGTTCAAAATATCCATTCCTAGGGTACCAAAGTCCTAGATAAGGAGTGCCCTTAAGATATCTCAAAATTCTTTTGACTGCTGTCAAATGAAATTCTTTAGGGCAAGCTTGGTACCTAGCATAGACACATGTAGCATACATGATATCTGGTCTACTTGCAGTCAAATACAATAGGGAGCCAACTATCCCTCTATACAAAGTTTTATCTACAGGTTTCCCTGCATCATCTTTGCATAAAGACATTGTTGACCCCATAGGAGTTTTCATGGTAGTGGATGATTCCATACCATACTTCCTTATCAATTCTAGGGTGAACTTAGACTGGCATATGGATAAACCATCCTCAGTCTGTCTAACTTGGAAAGCCAAGAAGAACTTAAGTTCCCCCATACTGCTCATTTCAAATTGTCCTTGCATTAGTTTAGCAAACTTTTTGCAAAGACTACTGTCTGTAGACCCAAATATGATGTCATCTACATATATTTAGACTAAGATGATCTTGCCTCTGGATTCCCTAAGGAATAGAGTCTTGTCTATTTTCCCCCTTATGAATTTATTCTCAATGAGGAAACTAGACAGGGCCTCATATCAAGCCCTAGGGGCTTGTTTTAACCCATACAAAGCCTTCCTAAGTCTATAAACATAATTAGGTTTAGTAGAATCTACAAAACCTGATGGCTGCTCTACATAGACTTCTTCCTTCAGGTTTCCATTCAGAAAAGCTGACTTAACATCCATTTGGTAGACCTTAAATCTTTGAAATGTTGCATAGGCAAGGAACATCCTTATTGATTCCAATCTGGCTACTGGAGCAAAGGTTTGATCAAAATCAATACCTTCTTCCTGCCTATATCCTTTAGCAACTAGTCTAGCTATGTTCTTTATAATTACTCCATTTTCATCCAACTTGTTCCTAAAGATCCACTTAGTTCCTATAATGTTGTGGTCTTTTGGTTTAGGAACTAGCTCCCTGACTTTGCATCTTTTGAATTGGTTCAGCTCCTCTTGCATAGCCTCAATCCAATGAGGGTCTAGGATTGCTTCTTCAAATTTCTTTGGCTCTACTTGGGATAGAAAGCTGGAGTAGAGAACTGAACTTAGATTTCTGCTCCTTATTTGTACCCCTTGTCTGAGATCTCCAATAATTTGATTGGCTGGATGATCTTTTAAATGCCTATTTGCTGGAGGCAGCCTGTCTTCTAGTTGTACACCTTCAACTTCTTCATTCAGTAGCTCCTCTTGGTCTTCTTCAGCAACAGGAGTAACTTGTACTCCCCCTAGATAGCAGCCACTATCATCCACTTGCTGACTTGCAGTAGAACCTTCTTCAATAGTAAGCTTGTTCATCTTCTCAGTCACACCTGTAGAGCTGCAAACACTTCTAGGCAATTCATTATTAATGAGTCTAGCTTCATCAAAGACTATATGAACTAACTCTTCTACAACTTGAGTAATCAAGTTGTAGACCCTATAAGCCTTACTGTTGTTACTGTACCAAACAAAGATCCCCTCTTGGGATTTGACAGGAAATTTGGTTAAATAAGACTTACCATTGTTAAGTATATAGCATTTACAACCAAAGATCCTGAAATAGGATAGATTTGGTTTTCTGCCCTTCACAATCTCATAGGGGGTCTTATTGTGTCTCTTGATGATAGTAGCCCTATTAATTACATGATATGCAGTGTTTACTACCTCAGCCCAGAAATATTCTGGGAGAGTTGTGTCACTCAATAGGGTTCTACCAGCCTCTATCAAGGTTCTATTTTTCCTTTCAGCAATACCATTTTGCTGAGGTGTTCTTGGTGAGGAAAATTCCTGAAATATCCCAAACTCTTCACATAACTTTGTCATACTATCAGACTGGAATTCAGTACCATGGTCACTTCTTATTTTGACCACTGTACTGTCTAACTCATTCTGAATTTGTTTGACAAAACTATAAAAGATACTATGAGTTTCAGATTTTTGCCTTAGGAAGAATACCCAGGAAAATCTTGAATAATCATCTACAACTACAAATGTGTAGACCTTCCTACCTAGGCTGTGAATTGGCATAGGACCAAAAAGATCTATATGCAAGAGGTATATGCACCTCACAACATCTTTGTTCTCAATGCTATTAAAGGTGGATTTGGTCTACTTGCCCTTTTGACAAGCTGAACATATCCCATCCTTTATACACTTAACCTGAGTACCATTCCTCACTAACTCTTTGCTAAAGAGTTGGCCAATTGTCTTGTAGTTAAGATGAGCCAGCCTCTTGTGCCATTTAACATAATGTGAGACTTTCTCATCAGCTACAAGACAAATAAGAGAAGCAATGTTCTTACACATAATGTCTAGATAATAGACATTTCTCTTCCTATATCCTGGCAGAATGATCTTTTGATCACTTGACCTACTGATATGGCAACCATCTTTGACAAATGAGAAGTCATATCCTAAATCACTCAGCTGACTTATGCTAATGAGGTTATGTTTCAAACCCTTTACATAAGCAACTTGAGTAATTATAATAAGGTTGCTAGAAATGTTACCAAAATCTTTGATGATTCCTTTTTTTGAACCACCAAAAGTAACTTTAGGACCATCCTTGATTGGTGAATAGTCCTTAAGCAATCCCCTAGTTCCAGTCATGTGCCTGGAACATCCACTATCTAAGTACCATATTGGGGCATGGACACTTGGACTCACCTGCAAAACAGATTACTTAACCTTAGAACCCAAATAATTCTTGGGTCCTTGGTGCAAGTTAGTCTGAATCTTAACAAAACTACCTGTAGCTTTTCTAGCAGGCAGTTTGCTACTCACCTTGGCATTTGAATTATGCCAACAATCTATGGCAAAGTGGCCTACCTTGCCACAACACTAGCACTCAAATCTGTTGTACCTTTGTTTAGGTACAACCCTGGCTATTTTATCTACAGCAGGCTTCTTGTTGAGTACTTGGGCTTTGCCCTTAGACTTGGACTTTACTGTCCAGGCAGGTTTTGTAAACCCCAATCCAATTTTACCCTTATGAGGTACAAACTCATCTATCAAAGGTAGAACAGATTTTGGTTTAGAAAAACTTGCTACAATATCTCTCTCCTTCTGAAGACTAATCTCCAGATTTCTAATATGATCATTTTTAAATATAATAGTCCCCATCTGAATGACTGTAATGTTCTTCAGTCTGGCTATTTCATTTAATTTCTGATCTAATAACTTGTCAAAATCTGTTGCAGCCACTTTAAGACTAGCAATCTCCTTAGCCTGAGTCTTGGCCAAGAGTTTGCTTTTCTTCAAAGCCTGCAACAATACTCTATATTCATCAATCAACTGATGAATGTCTCCTTCAGATTCAGATCCACTCACATCACTTGATGCTGATGTATCTGATTCTGATCCAGCACTCAAACTTGAACTAGAAGAACAAATTTGTACCTGACTAGGTCAAGGCTGATCCTGGATTTTGTCTCCTTCTGATAAGGCCATCAGTCCCTTGCACTGAGTGTCCTCATGCTCATAAATTGAGTTCATTAGCTGCATGAACTCATTTTCTTCTTCTTCAGCAAACAAGCCAATATAGGCTTCAGCTTCTGAATCTGTGTCTGAAGATGACATATCAGTCAAACTTTTATCCTTCTTGGCAACAAAGGACCTTTCTTTTTTGCCCTTGAACTGTGTCTTCTTCTTGTCAGTGGACTCTTTCCTCTTCTCTGGACAATCAGCTATTACATGTACTTGTCTATTGCAACAGTAGCATACTATCTTTGAGGATGTAGTTTTATTAGACTTGGAATTTCTCCTGTCATTTCTTGATGACTTCTTTTTCTAGTAGTAGTCATCTTTTGGCTGTAATGTGGATCTTGGACCTCTACTGCTTCTTCTTTAGAAACTTCTGAAAGTGCCTAGTAAATGCAGCAAAGTCTTCATCACTTTCACTGCTTTCTGACTTCTTTCTATCTGAAGTATCTGATACTGTCTCAGCAACTATTTGTGGTGGAGATGGAGACTTGATTCTATATTTCTTAGTGGCTTCAGTCTTGAAGGCCACAGCTCTTTCTTTGTGCTCCACTCTTGTAGACTTTTCTTCCTCCTTCCTTACCATTAACTGCATCTCATAGAATAACAGTTTTCCAAATAATGTTGCAGGAGGAATGTCTGCTAATTTGGCCTTTTCCCTTATGGCACAAATCTTAGTATCCCAGTCCTTTGTCAGGGATCTCAAGAACTTATCATTCAATTCATAATTGCTGAATTCTCTTCCATAGGACATCAATTCATTGACTATCCTATAGAATTTCTTGTAGCATTCAGTTATGCTATCAGACCTGCCTTGTCTGAAACTTTCATACTCTTGATTTAATAAAGACTTGTTGTCTTGTCTTACCTCTTCTGAACCCTCCATATAGACTATCAGTGTGTCCCACATTTCCTTTGATATTTTACAATGAATCAGATTCTGAAATGTGGCATCATCAATTGCACTTACAATAATATTCTGGGCCCTCTTGTACATAGTGGCCAGAATAATTTCATCCTTGGTCATTTCAGAATAGTATTTTGGAGTTCTCTGATTTGCATCTAAAATAGATACTTTCATTGGCACATAAGACCCTTCTTTGACTGTAATGTAAATTCTGGGGTCAGAGGCTTCCATAAAAAGTCTAACCCTTTCTTTCCAAATGCCAAAGATCTCCGTTCTGCAGATTGGCAACTTCATGGATCCTAGCTCTTTGTGATTCTCAGTTGAACCCATTTTCTTGATTCTTGATTCTGCCTACAGGATCTTTACTCAGACTGTTATGTCCTTTTTGAGTAACCTCCCTCTGATACCACTTGAAAGAACTAGTGCCTAAACACCTAGAGGGGGGGTGAATAGGTAGACTTAATCGTTTTTAATTTTTATGGCAGAAACACAGAATTATATGCAATTCTTCACAGCAATTCATCACAGATCACAACAATCACACAAGCATACAATCATAGAGAGCACACAGGATTTATAGTGGTTCCCCAAGGTCTGGGTACATCCACTTTCCCCCTTCGCCTATCTAGTAGTGTACTAGATTCGGCCCAACTTCTCCACAACTTCTCAGATCCACAGATCTTACAGCCCAGAACCCCAAATAGGTTCCTACAACTCAGAGTGATCCCACTCTTACAACTCAGGCACAAAAGCCCTACCACTCAGTCTTCACCAAGACCTACACTCATCCTTCAACAAGGCCTACACTCAGCCTTCAACAAGGCCTACACTCAGAGAAATGTATCTCCTACACTCAGGCACACAAGCCCTACCACTCAGCCTTTATAAGTACAGGCTTACAACTCAGATCCCTTAGGATCCTACAGAAAATAAAGAGTACAAGAATAATAACCACAACTCTGATTAAGAAAGCTGAGTTGACTGGCTTCTTGATGAGTTCTTGAAGGAACTTTGCTGAGATCAACCTCCCTTGGCTTTCTTCAAAGCTTCTTGAATTAGAACATAGTAGGGTTGAATCTTTAGGCAGATGATCTTCAATCAACTGCTGACTTGTGAATCAGATCTCAATCTAAAACTTTCTTTATCAGCCTGGTTCAATAGCTGTCTTCTTAGAAGGAGCTTTCTCTCTCCAACTTCTTAGATCTTCACTTGAAGGTCTTCTTCTGGTTCATTGTTTCTCACTTCAGTGATTGCTTCAATCAATGATAAAAATTCTCTCTTCTGTTGAAGGAATAAGCCTTTATATAGACCTTCTTCATGGTGACCGGCTGATCCGGTTTCTAACGACTTTCTGACAGCTCTGACAGTAGCAGTTGACCGGTTGAAATGGTAGCTGTCAAGTCATCCAGTCACTTCTTGAAAACTCTGTCACTGTCTGAAAGTGTCGAGACAGACAGTCTTCATGTGTCGACACAAATAAACTAAGTGTCGACACAAGTAGACTAAGTGTCGACACTAGCCTTCATTGTGTCGACACAACTCCTTGTGTTGTAGAAATTACTTCTCGACACTGATTATGTGTGTCGACACAAGTCCTTCTTCTTCAATACTTAGTTGATCTCTGCTAAGTGTCGATACAACTCCTTTGTGTCGACACATCTTCTTGTGTTGAAACTTGCTAAGTGAAGACACATCTTCTTTGTGTCGACACATGCCTTCTGTGTTGAAACTTTTGCTGAGTGTCGACACATCTCCTTTGTGTCGATACATCTTTCATGTGTTGAGAATTTTGCTGAGTGTCGACACATCTCCTTTGTGTCGACACATCCTTCATGTGTTGAGACTTTTGTTGAGTGTCGACACATCTCCTTTGTGTCGACATATCGTTCATGTGTTGAGACTTTTGCTGAGTGTCGACACATCTCCTTTGCGTCGACACATCCTTCATGTGTTGAGACTTTTGCTGAGTGTCGACACATCTCCTTTGTGTCGACACATCCTTCATGTGTTGAGACTTTTGCTGAGTGTCGACACAACTCCTTTGCATCGACACATCCTTCATGTGTTAAGACTTTTGCTGAGTGTCGACACATCTCCTTTGTGTCGACACTTGTACTTAGACTTTGTTGAAATTTTCTGAGTGTCGACACAGCCTCCTAGTGTCGACACTTGTACTTGAACTTTGTTGAAGTTTTGCTAAGTGTCGAAACATGCCTTCTGGTGTCGACACTTTTGATGTCGACAAAGTTCCACTGGGCGTCGACACTGCTTCTAAGGGTCGACACTGATTATGTAGACATTTCTTCATTGTGTGTCGACACTGCCTGTATGTGTCGACACTTTCCTTCTGGTGTCGACTCTGCATTCCTGGTGTCGACACAATTACTCCAAGTGTCGACACTGCTTCTCTAGGTGTCAACACAAGCCTTCTTAAGTGTCGACACTTTTCTTCTAGGTGTCGACACATGGACTTAGAAACTTTTCCTGCAAACCTGCAGTTACTTAACCTGCACAAAGAAACTCAAAGCACATCAAATACATCTTGATGTATATCATTGAGTAGGGTGAGACTTCTTCAAATCAGGTACATATATTCCAATGTACCCAACACTTGGAGATGAGAGCAGTGGTGTTCGCTTTGAAGATTTGGCGGCATTATCTTTATGTTGTGCACTGTAATATATTTTAGGATCACAAGAATCTGAAATATGTTGATACGTAGAAGGAGTTGAACATTCGCCAGAGACAATGGGTGGAGTTTTTACTTGATTATGAGTATACGATACACTATCACCCGGGAAAGGCGAATGTGGTGGAGAAAGCACAGAGCCAGAATACTAACACTTCAGGAGCAGAGCCCCAGTTGATGGCTATGGAGCTAGTGCGAATGATGAAGGATATGCAGATTACCTTTGTGTCCTCAGATGACTCAGAGCTTTATGAGAAGTATCTGGCCGTGATGAGCACTAACGATGATATTCGAGATCACATCAAGGTTGAGTAGAGAATGGATGACAAGATAGAGCTAGAATTCAGGACCTTAAAGGCAGGCACAGCCGGGGAGTATCCAGAGAAGGATGAGCTATTTTACTTTAGAGGACGAGTGTACATATTGGCTGGGGGCAGTATTCGGGAGGACATTATGACCGAGGCTCACTACAGCAGTTACTCGGTGCACTAGAGCATCACTAAGATGATGGCCGACATTAAAAGGATGATGTACTGGCCAGGCATGAAGAGGGATATCACATATTTCGTGACCCATTGCGAGGCTTGTTAGTTAGTGAAGGCAGAGTGTAAAAGTCCGGCCGGATTGTTGCAGCCACTTCCGGTGCCGGAGTGGAAGTTCGACGATATCGCCGTGGATTTCATACATGGTCTTTTTCAGTCACATGCGGGGAACGACTCGATATGGGTGATCGTCGATCGATTGATGAAGGTGGTCAGATTTCTACCGATCAGGAAGGACGCTCAAGTGGGTGACTTGGTGTGGAGTGTTGGAACACCCTATTACTAATTTGGGTCAGGATCACTATGTCTCTAGGAATCTATGTTTTGACCTTCTGTATAGCTTAATAGGTCAATTAGAATTGAGTCTAAGGGTTAGAAGGCTAGGATTGGAAGCTGCTCTGAAGACCCAAGTTTTTCTGGAGACTAAGTCCAAATCGTCGAGCTCAGCACGACGTTTCGTCGAACTCCGGTCGACGATCGTCTAGCTCAACTTCTGCAGATCGTCGAGCTCCATTCGACGATCGCTGAGCTCAACCTCATAATATCGTCGAGCTCCATTCGACGATCGCTGAGCTCAGGTCGACGATTTTGACTCTGCACTGGATCCTTATCTCTGAGCTCAGTTCGACGATCTTTGAGCTCAGATCGACGATTTCTTTGCTGCTTGCTTTTTCCAGTTCGCTGAGCTCAGCTCGACGATAGCAGAGCTCAGTTCGACGATTTCAGTTATCTTTCAGAATTCAAATTCAAATCAGATAGAAGTTATTCTGCATTTAATTCAGAAGATCTGCCAGCCGTTTTCATTTACTTCTGGAGCAAGTTTCAAGGGATTTTTCAAGGAACAATTCAGTGGACTTTCCTTCAGAACATATTATGCAATTAAGGCTGTAATCAATTCAGACCAACGGCTATCTTTGACAGAGCAATTTCCTATTCAGACTCAGAGAATAAAAGAGAGAATGTTTTTGAATCAGAGATGATACAGACAAGAACAAAGAGAGAATAGTATAGACAAGAATAAGGACACCTCTCAATACACAGAGACTCTGAAAAAAATATTCTGTCAACAAGAATTCTGAAGAACACTCATCAGAGAGATCAAGCTTTCAAAAATCTTCAGATCTCTTCAGCTCTCAAGTGTTCAAGGCCAACATCATCTCAAGACTCCAGACACTCAACATTTCAGCTTGCTGAAATCATCTTTTGCTGGAGATCTATCTTTGAAGGCCTATCACCCTCAGCAAAGCTCATCTTCCTGAAGATTTCAAGGACTCAGGGGGAGCTTTGACAACATCACTGAATCCACATAGTCTTCTCAGTTGCTTGAGAAAGAGAAGACTGCCATCACTCTCTCAACCCCATTCTGTAAAGGGTTTTTCAAACTCCCTTCAAAAGTTTGAATCTGGTTTTTGAGCACCTTGTCAAAAGCTCATTGGTGGCAAGACACCTGATCAAAAAATCTGTGTTGGTTTTTGAGCACCTTATCAAAAGCTCATTGGTGCCCAGGACACCTGATCAACTCATCCTGCAGTGGATTCCTACCTAGGGTGGTAGAAGAGTGGATGTACCCAAGTTGGGGAACCACTATATTTTCTTGTGTCATCTGGTTCTGCATGTTTTCTTTTTATTTTTGGCCTAGATTTTCTTGTGCTTAGTTTCTGCATAGCTTAGTTTTGTGGTTTATTTTATTTCTGCTTCCCTGCTTACACTCATTACAACAATTGTTGTAAAGCTTTGCAAAAGTTTTTCCTTATGTTTTAAAAAGCACCATATACTCTATTCACCCCCCCTCTAGAGTATATCAGATCTAGTTTCCCCTTTCAATTGGTATCAGAGGCAGGTTGGTTAAACATACCATATCTGTTTGGTTGTACAGGCTAACACCTGAACCCCAAAGATCCCAAACTAGATCCTTCTTTTGTTTTCTAGTATTAGATTTAGCTTGCACAAATCATGGCCCAGAACAAAGATTATGCTAGCACCAGACCTCCAGTGTGCAATCTGTCAAAGTTTGCACTTTGGAAAGCAAGGATTAGACTATACATGAACTCTATTGACGAAGATATTTTTAATTCTGTTTTGACAGTGTGTCCAAGACCTCCAGAGAGCACAAGCACAAATGCTGTTCCACCTCCATCAGGAACAGATGCTGACATTAAAAAGTGGAAAGTAGCTGATGCCAAGGCAATGAACATTCTAGCTCAAACAATGTCAGATGACATTTTTCAGAAGGTAGCTGAATGTAATTCAGCCAAGGAGATCTGGGACAAGCTCTCAGAAATAGTTTCAGGATCAGCTGATGAGAGAAAAGACAGAAGATCCCATCTCATCTCCCAATATGAGAACTTCAAGAAGGGAGAAACTGAATCAGTGGGAGACATGTACAACAGACTGAGTCTAATTGTCAGTGAACTGAGGACATTAGACAAAGAGATCTCACTAACAGAACTAAATGACAAGATCCTAATGTGCTTCCCCAGCACTTGGGATTCAAGAATCTGGCCAATTAAAGATGCCAGAAGCCTGAATGAGATCACCACTGAAGCCTTGTTGGGTAAGCTCAAATCTTATGAGCTACTCATCAAGAACAGAGAAGAAGAACAGAAGGCTGCTTCTCCAGCCACAAAAAGGGAGAAGACTATAGCATTCAAGGCAACTGAGGATTTGCCTGAAGAAAAAGGAACAGCCAATGACGAACTTCTCAGCTTGCTGGCCAAAAGATTTTACAAGATGGCCAGAAAGGACTTCAGAAGAAGATCATACAAGGAGCAAGACAAGCCAAGGTATGACAAGTCCATTGGCAACAGCAAAGACATTATTTGATTTGGTTGCAGGAAACCAGGGCATATGGTTCCTGACTGTCCAGAAAACAAGAACAAGGACAGAAGGGACAGAAAAGAAAGAAGAAAGGAGAAGGACTCCAAAAGGAATGGAAATAGCAAACCCTCCTCCAGCAGAAATAAGCACACAAGGAAAGGATTTGTTGCTGAATCCTGGAGTGAGACTGAAGAGGAGTCAGAAGCCTCTTCCAGCTCAAGTGATGATGAGGATGATGCAGAGGAAAAAGAATTCTACATGATGGCAATCAATGCCTCACAACACAACTCAGAGGAAGAGGAGTCAGAGTCAGACTCAGAGACTCAACCTGAAGAAGATCAGGTAATCAGCTCTTTTGACTTCACTTCAGAAGATTTTAAACTTGAATTTAAAGCACTATGTTTAGACCTGCTAAAGTCTGAGAAAGAGATCATCTCTCTCAGAAAGCAATTATCTGAACAAAGTGGTTTAAAATCAGAAAACCTCAAACTCTCTCAGGAGTTGGAGAACTATAGGGAACAGATAGCTTCACTGAAGAGTGAACTCTCTGAGGCCAAGAAGCTTGAAGAATCTCTCAATGGGAGAAGCATCAAGCTGATGGACATCACAAGCACAGTGAACTCAAGATTCAACAGTACACTGGGCTTGGGTGCCTCATCCAGCCAACCTATTGTTCTAACAACCCCTATCAAGTTCATTTCTGACAAGGGAAAGGGAGTTGTAGAGGTTGCCAGGAAAAATTCTGATCTGCCTCAGAAAACCAAAGTCCAGTACAAATAGTCGAACGGAGATCGACGATCGCCGAATAGAGATCGACGATCGCCGAACGCAGCTCGACGATCTCAGGACAAATCGTCGAACGCTGATCGACGATCTCAGCCAAGATCGTCGAACGCTGCTCGACGATCCCATATACCTGACCTCAGCCATAGTCGACCGTCGAACGGAGCTCGACGATCGGACCCACGATCGTCGAACTCAGCTCCAAGATCGTCGAACAGAGGTCAGAGCTCTGGAAATTTTTTCAATGGCAAGTCAAAATTGAATCCTGAGGGTTCTTCATCCCAAACATTTAACCCTTATACTGAATGGATTTTACCTCCAAGGAGATATCATCCTGAAGGATATAAGAGTCAGCCAGGGATGTCTTTCATTTCTGAATTTAAAGGTTATCAACCTAGGCCCAAGGTAAACTGGGTCAAAAACAAGTAAATTGTTTTATGTGCAGGTGAAGACCTATCCAACATCTAACCAGCAATGGTATTTGGATAGTGGGTGCTCTAAGCACATGACAGGGAACAAGAACAACCTAAATTCCTTTAGAGCCAAGCTTGGACCCAAAGTTATCTTTGGTGACTCCAACTTTGGACAAACTAAAGGATATGGAGAAGTCCAGATTGGTTCTGTAACCTTCAAGAAGGTAGCATATGTGGAAGGACTGAAGCACAACCTGATCAGCATCAGTCAGCTATGTGATGAAGGCTACCAGGTGACCTTCAGCAAAACCCTATGCAAAATCAAGTCAGAAGACAACACAACTGTGTTGACAGGTAAAAGGAAAGGTAACATCTACCTATTAGATTTTCTTTCAACTACTATAGATATCTGCTTATTCAACTCAGTTTGTAGACCAAATGTTTTATGGCATAAGAGACTAGGACACCTAAACCTTAGAACTATTGCTAGGCTATCCAAGGACAACCTTGTTAGAGGACTACCTTCTGGCCCCTACAAGAAGGAAGGACTCTGCAAGGCTTGTCAATTAGGCAAGCAAACTAAAAACAGTTTTAAGTCACTTAATAAGAGTGATTCACCTAGGATACTGTATCTGTTACACATGGATCTATTTGGACCCATCACAGTACAAAGCCTAGGAGGGAAATCCTACACTTTAGTGATTGTAGATGACTTCTCTAGATTCACTTGGGTGTTCTTTCTAAGGAAGAAGTCTGATAACTTTAAGTGTCTGACAGAGTTTCTCAAATGTGTAAAGATTGAGTTCAATACTCATATTGCCCTGATCAGAAGTGATCATGGGACAGAGTTTGATTCTCTTCTTATGCAAGAGTTCTGCCAGAGTGAAGGGATCAGGCATACTTTCTCAGCTCCTAGAACTCCTCAACAAAATGGGGTAGCTGAAAGGAAAAATAGAACCCTTATTGAATCTGCCACTACATTGTTGTCAGATGCTCATCTACCTCTATCCTTTTGGGCAGAGGCAGTGAACACCTCCAACTATGTGCTGAACAGGAGTCTGATACATAAACTGAAGGGAAAGACTCCCTATGAATTACTCAAAGGGAAGAAACCTAAAGTTGACTATTTCAAAATTTTTGGTTGCATTTGTTATATTCACAATAATGATAAGAAACATCTAGCAAAGTTTCAAGCCAAAGCTGATGAAGGAGTGTTTCTGGGATACTCCATGATCAGCAAGGCCTATAGGGTTTATAATAAATCATCACTGAAAATTGAGGAATCTGTTCATGTTTCTTTTGATGAAACTAACATGTCTTTCAAGGAGAAGATTTCTTCTACCATAGAACCTTTGCAGGAACACTCTCTAGTTGAAGATATGAACAAGCTACAGGTTGCTCAAGAAGAAGAAAGCAGTGAAGATGAAAGCAATGCTCAACACATTGAAGCCCCATTTGAAGAGCCAGTTGTTGTACCACAAGAGGAAACAACAACACAGGTTGGTGAACAATCAACACCCCCTGTTGATTTAGTAACATCAAGAGACCATCCAATTACCCAAATAATTGGAGAAATCTCAGCCGGTGTGCAAACCAGAAATCAGGTCAACCAAAACCTGTTGCACACCTGCTTCCTTTCTCAAATTGAATCTCAGTCCATTCAAGATGCAGAGCAAGATCCACACTGGATCATTGCCATGCAAGAGGAGTTGCATCAATTTGAGAGGAACAAAGTATGGGAACTAGTGCCCAAGCCTAAGGATCATTCCATTGTTGGAACAAAATGGGTATTCAGAAACAAACTGGATGATCAAGGAGTAATAATAAGGAACAAGGCAAGGCTAGTTGCCCAAGGATATTCTTAAGAAGAAGGAATTGACTACGACCAGACTTTTGCACCTGTTGCAAGATTGGAAGGCATCAGAATCTTTCTAGCTTATGCAGCTCACAAAGGCTTCAAGGTTTATCAGATGGATGTCAAGAGTGCCTTCTTGAATGGAGACATCAAAGAGGAAGTCTATGTCAGACAACCTCCAGGTTTTATCTCTCCAACTCATCCTGATTTTGTTTTTAGATTAAATAAAGCATTATATGGCCTCAAGCAAGCTCCTAGAGCATGGTATGAGACCCTAGCATGCTTTCTTTTGGAAAATGGTTTTATAAGGGGTAGAGTAGACCAAACTCTTTTTATTAGAACCCATAAGTCCCATACCCTACTAGTACAAATTTATGTAGACGATATCATCTTTGGGTCTACTGACTCAAAATTGTGCAGAAGGTTTTCAAACCTAATGCATTCTAAATTTGAGATGAGTAGCATGGGTGAGCTATCCTTCTTCCTAGGATTGCAAGTCAAACAACATGCTGAAGGCATCTTTATTTCTCAAACCAAATATGCTAATGAGCTGGTTAAGAAATTTGGCATGTCTGAGGCATCTTGTATGAAAACACCCATGCCTACCAATGCTGTATTGGATGCTGATGAACATGGGAAACCTGTTGATCAGACAACATATAGGGCAATGATTGGCTCTTTACTGTATCTTACAGCCAGTAGACCAGATATAATGTTTGCTACATGTATATGTGCTAGATTCCAAGTTAGCCCTAGAGAGTCACACCTCACATTAGTAAAGAGGATTCTTAGGTATGTTAAAAGTTGTCCAAATCTAGGTCTCTAGTATCCAAAAGATTCAGCATTTGAGTTAACTGGATTCTCTGATGCTGATTATGCTGGATGCAGAATTGACAGGAAAAGCACCAGTGGAACTTGTCAGTTCCTTGGTGATAGACTTGTCTCTTGGTTTTGCAAGAAACAAACATCTGTGTCAACTTCAACTGCTGAAGCTGAATATATGGCTGCAGGCAGTTGTTGTTCACAAATATTGTGGATTCAAAACCAACTCCTAGACTATGGTTACAACTTAGAAAAGTCAAAAATCTTTTGTGACAATACAAGTGCTATCTCCATAGCTCAAAATCCAGTCCTCCATAGTAGGACAAAACACATAGAGATTAGGCATCACTTCTTAAGAGATAATGTTGAAAAGAATAAAATTGAACTGCAATATATCCCAACTGATTTACAAAGGGGAGATATTTTCACCAAGCCTTTGGATGAAAAGAAACATACTTTCTTCCTAAATCAGTTAGGAATGTTAGATGGAGGAAGTCTTAAATAATACTCAAGATTTTGAAAGCTAAAAATTGACCAAGACTAGGCAAAATTTCTGATTTTCCTTAGTATCTAAAATTTCTCTGATCTCTGAACTGCGCTCGACGATTTCCCCAAAGATCGTCGAACGGAGTTCGACGATTTCCTGAATCGTCGAACTGAGTTCAGCGCTCCTTTTGATAGTATGGACTATCACTTCTGGTCAACGATCGTCGAACGGCGCTCGACGATTTTGTTCACTGAACGATCGTCGAACGGAGCTCGACGCCTTTCCAGATCGTCGAACGGAGATCGACGATTTTGGAGTCTCTTCAGATTCCTTTAGAAGCCTCGATCGTCGAACTGAGTTCAACGATCTTTCCTTTTCTGCGTCGAACCCTAATATAAAACTCTTTTTTCGTCGTCGTTCTCTCTTGCGCTTTCAATTTCTCTGCAAACTTTTCTTCCCTCCAAGCAGTTCTACACTTGGTCGTTTTGTCTGTTGATTTTTTGCAGGTACCATGGCCGTTTCAGTTGCTGTACTCGCTGCAATGAAATTTGATGCAGGTTTTGACATCGATCTCGACTCCTTCAACACAATCGATCAAATCTTCCAGGATATTCTCAATTTATTCAAAGATCAGCAACTATCTGCCCTGATGACAACCAGAATCAAACTTGCATCTGATGAAATTAAAGAATGGGTTTACACTGCCCACAACCTTGACAACAATACCATAGTTGGTTCTATTGGTGGCACCCAGGTACCTCTGACCCCAACAGTATTGACAGAGGTTTTTGGTTTAAGGAATGGTGAAGATTCTGCTGAACTCTCTGGAGATGAATTCTCAGATGTACTTGCCAGGATGGGTCATCCTGAGGGGAACCCTAGCAAGTTGTTTAAGAGGAACCTGTCAGTGGAATACAGGTTTCTGGCTGATGTAGTAGGCAAGGTTCTCTTGGCCAAGCATTCTGCTCATGACACCATCTCCAGATATCAGCTCTGCCTCATGGGAGCTCTGGTGGATAGAAAAAGCTTGAACTGGGGAGAAGTATTTTTTGATCTGCTAAAGAAAAAGATAAACAAAACATTTGTGAACTATGGAAGAATACTGGGAATCTTCCTTCAGGCCAAGTGCCCTTCTCTGCTAGTCTCCTCTGGAGTGCACATCAATGCCTCCAAGAGACTCACATGTGCCCTTTTTGGGAAATGGGACAGGCAAATCTCCAAGCCTAGCAGGCCCTCTTCTTCTGCCCCTTCAGGCACCAGGACTCTAAGAGTCACTCCACCCCAGGCCTCTGCCCCTGCAGAGGACCTGCCTGCTGCTAGTGCTGCTGCTTCTCCTCCTCCAAGCTCAACCCTACCTCCAGCTCCATCCACCACTCCAGCAACCTCCACCATTACCATCTCCAGCCCCTCTCCAACTTTTATTCCATCTCCAGACACCATCTCATCTCCACCAGCAGACCACTTCCATCCCTTATTCTCATATCCACCTCCAGATGTCACCTCATCCCCATCCATACCATCCTTCACACTTCTGGATGAATCCTACATGGATGATTCCCCCTCTTCTCCTCCAGACTTCCCCTCCACCTCAACATCCTTCCAAGATCTCCTCCACCATATCCTTGACCAACCATCCTTCACTCCATCCATCTCTATACCCTTGTCCTCCATCTCCACAATTCCCACACCTCAGCCCTCTATCCCTTCACCATCCAGCCCTCCACCTCTAGCTTCCTCAGCCATCCCTGTACCCTCTACCTCTGCTCCTCTCATTGAGCATGTAGATCTCCCAGCCCTTGCTGATCAGTTGTATGAGCTCCTTGCACCTAGGCTCTCTCTTCTCATGGAGGCCTCTTTAGCTCCTCTACAACAATCAGTGGCAGCTCTCTCTGCCAGGGTTTCCTCTTTCCTTACTCCTCTAGCAGCACCCCCAGCAGTGTGCCTTGATGCACAGGTATCTGCATCCAGGCAGGGGGAGATGCCCTATGAAGCCAGCCTTCATGCTGCTGTTGCTGCTGCTGCTCCTCCTGCTGTTTCTGCTTCTGCCACTGCTGTTGGTTCTGTGTCTGCTTCTGCTGCTGCTGCTACACCAGTACTAGCAATAGACCTAAGGTCTTTGCTATCTACTTTTGATACTGCTTACTTCTGCTGCCTCCCAGAGCCCAATGCTGGCCAGCCCTCTGAAGATCTGTCCAAGGCTCTAGTGCCCTTCTCTTGCTGTGACCCCAAAATCATTTCTGATTTTATTCTGTCAGTAACTACTGCTTCTGATGATGTTGCTGCTGCTGCTGAAGACAAGGCTGTATCTGCCTCTAGAGTTATATCTGCTGCTGAAGAGAATGTTTCTGATATACCCTCATCCCAGGATCTTTTGATGACAGAGGCTGTTGCTTTTGAGCCTGCTGTAGAAGTTGATGTTTCTGAAGCTGCTGCTGCCCTCATGCCTGAAGTAATCACTGTTGTTTCTTCTGCTGCTCCAGTATCTGCTGTTACATCTGCTGCTTCAGTTGCTCCTCCTGCTTCTGTATCTTCTGCCCCATCAGCTGCTGTTAAACTAAAAGAGGATTTGATGAAAAGGATTGATTCCTTGTATGATGCACAAAGTTCTGAATCTGAGGATTACAACACTGCCTCTGATGACTCATCTGCCACAATTGCAAAGAAAAGAAAGGCAAGAAGTAAGGCCTTGAAGAGAGTTCCTCCTGCCAAGGTTAGAGATGATAATGATGTTCCATACTATATTCTGCACAACTGCCCAATCTCTGAGCATTGGATGCAATTCTCTAAGAACCAGTTAAAGGCTATGAAAAAGAAGAGGAAATATGAAAAAGGTCCCACTCAGTTCAAGCACCCTCATCCTCCTCCACCACCTCCACCTGATGCAGGTGCAGGTGGCAGCTCTGCAAGTTCAGGCCCTGCTAGAAGCCAGGCTCCCTACCAACCTCATGCAAGAACATATCAAAGGGAAAGCCAGTCTAGGGGCTCTTACTCTAGAAGGGGAGGATATAGGGGAAACCAAAGAGAAACTCAGGTTTACTCCAAAGGACACTCCAGGCAGCAACCTTACTCTAGGGGAGGACATGTTTCTGCTGATACATCTTCTGGTCCTTTTCCCTACAAGCTCAAAGATACTGTGACTGCCAGGACTCCTCAAGATACTTCTTCCAACAGGTATGAGCCACCTGTTCCATTTGAGGATCCTGAGAAAAATCCTATGGCTTGGACTGCAAGAATGAAAGAGCTGGCTGCTTTGGATCAGATAAAGAAAGCAAAAGAACAAGGGCTAGACACTTCCAATATCTCTACCATGTCAGAACAAAGACAGAAAGAATTAGAGAGATATGCTTCAAGCAAATTTTTTGATGCAGACAGAAACATGGAATTGCATCCAGCTGCAGTGGTTCCCAGGACATCAAAGCAAATTTATTTGGGTGCAGCTGATGATACCAGATCAAAACAACAAGCTTTAGATCCTAACAGAGAAATTAAAATGGTAAAAGGCAAAGAAAAGGAATAACTCTGTAAGGTGATAACTCTTGGTTTTTCTGACTGCCCTCTGGATATCATATTTATATATATCTCTGTGATGGTTCTGTAATGTCTAGCTTCTGTTGTTTCTGTATTTTTCTGTATGATGTTGTTTGTTTTTCCCATGTCTGTAAATAGTTTTCCTAACCCAAATAGGGGGAGATTGTTGGAACACCCTATTACTAATTTGGGTCAGGATCACTATGTCTCTAGGAATCTATGTTTTGACCTTCTGTATAGCTTAATAGGTCAATTGGAATTGAGTCTAAGGGTTAGAAGGCTAGGATTGGAAGCTGCTCTGAAGACCCAAGTTTTTCTGGAGACTAAGTCCAAATCGTCGAGCTCAGCACGACATTTCGTCGAACTCCGGTCGACGATCGTCTAGCTCAACTTCTGCAGATCGTCGAGCTCCATTCGACGATCGCTGAGCTCAACCTCATAATATCGTCGAGCTCCATTCGACGATCGCTGAGCTCAGGTCGACGATTTTGACTCTGCACTGGATCCTTATCTCTGAGCTCAGTTCGACGATCTTTGAGCTCAGATCGACGATTTCTTTGCTGCTTGCTTTTTCCAGTTCGCTGAGCTCAGCTCGGCGATAGCAGAGCTCAGTTCGACGATTTCAGTTATCTTTCAGAATTCAAATTCAAATCAGATAGAAGTTATTCTGCATTTAATTCAGAAGATCTGCCAGCCGTTTTCATTTACTTCTGGAGCAAGTTTCAAGGGATTTTTCAAGGAACAATTCAGTGGACTTTCCTTCAGAACATATTATGCAATTAAGGCTGTAATCAATTCAGACCAACGGCTATCTTTGACAGAGCAATTTCCTATTCAGACTCAGAGAATAAAAGAGAGAATGTTTTTGAATCAGAGATGATACAGACAAGAACAAAGAGAGAATAGTATAGACAAGAATAAGGACACCTCTCAATACACAGAGACTCTGAAAAAAATATTCTGTCAACAAGAATTCTGAAGAACACTCATCAGAGAGATCAAGCTTTCAAAAATCTTCAGATCTCTTCAGCTCTCAAGTGTTCAAGGCCAACATCATCTCAAGACTCCAGACACTCAACATTTCAGCTTGCTGAAATCATCTTTTGCTGGAGATCTATCTTTGAAGGCCTATCACCCTCAGCAAAGCTCATCTTCCTGAAGATTTCAAGGACTCAGGGGGAGCTTTGACAACATCACTGAATCCACATAGTCTTCTCAGTTGCTTGAGAAAGAGAAGACTGCCATCACTCTCTCAACCCCATTCTGTAAAGGGTTTTTCAAACTCCCTTCAAAAGTTTGAATCTGGTTTTTGAGCACCTTGTCAAAAGCTCATTGGTGGCAAGACACCTGATCAAAAAATCTGTGTTGGTTTTTGAGCACCTTATCAAAAGCTCATTGGTGCCCAGGACACCTGATCAACTCATGCTGCAGTGGATTCCTACCTAGGGTGGTAGAAGAGTGGATGTACCCAAGTTGGGGAACCACTATATTTCCTTGTGTCATCTGGTTCTGCATGTTTTCTTTTTGTTTCTGGCCTAGATTTTCTTGTGCTTAGTTTCTGCATAGCTTAGTTTTGTGGTTTATTTTATTTCTGCTTCCCTGCTTACACTCATTACAACAATTGTTGTAAAGCTTTGCAAAAGTTTTTCCTTATGTTTTAAAAAGCACCATATACTCTATTCACCCCCCCTCTAGAGTATATCAGATCTAGTTTCCCCTTTCATGGAGGTTTGTGGAGCAGTTCGTCCTATAACATGGAGTGTCGAGGATGATAGTGTCCAATCGTGATGGACGATTTACGTCTAAGGAGTGGAGGTCGGTCCATGCTTATTTGGGGAACCGGTTGACATATAGTACCTCCTTCCATCCTCAGACAGATGGACAGACAGAGCGCACCAATCAGACACTGGAGGATTTGCTGCGTCTTTGCATATTGGATAGCGGAGAGTCATAGGAGAGGCAACTATAGTTTATTGAATTCCCGTACAACAACAATCACCAGTCTAGCATCGGCATGGCCCCTTATGAGTCTTTATATGAGCAGAGATGCAGGACTCCTTTGTACTGGATCCGGGATAAGGATCCGAAGGCACTTGGCTCGAAGTTCATTGAGGATACAGATGCTCAGGTGTGGTTGATTCGAGATAGGATTTTGGAGGCACAGAGTAGACAGGCCAAGTATTACGATGCCCGACATCGTCAAGTAGATTTTTAGGTAGGAGACCGGGTGTTTTTGAAGATATGACTGATGTATGGGGTCTCGAGGGTGCATGGTCGGAAGAAGCTCAGTCCGAGATACATGGGGCCTTACAGGATCCTGGAACGGATCGGTCCCTTGGCTTACAGACTGGAGCTGCCACCAGAGCTAGCGGATTTGCACGACGTCTTCCACGTCTCCTCCCTCAGGAGAGCTCTACTTTGGCCGAAGTAGCAGATCCCGATTACAGATGGGCCTATAGCTTCTGATCGATTGGTGCACTTGGAGCCGATCCTGATAGACGATACTGTGATACTAGTCTTACGGCGTAAGAAGGTTCCACTGGTCAAGGTCTTATGGAGGAATCATGGACAAGAGGAGCAAACGTGGTAACCGCAGGACTTGATGCATCAAAAGTACCCAGAACTTTTCACGTCAGGTATCCCCTTTAACCTCTCGGAATGTTACACTTTTTTTCTCATACTTGAAACCCCGTTGGCCTAACCTGAATTTCGGGGACGAAATTTTTATTTTTGTGTATTGGGATTTGTAATATTCCTTGGACTTCTAGACCCCTAGGAGTGGTTTTGTCATGACTAGGTCATGACAAAACCATAGGAAGACCAAGTGACCTATCTAGGGCCAATGGACCTTCCCTTAGCACCCCTAACCCTAGGGGAAGGAATGGGCCACCAAGGACCCATTGTGGTCAACCAAAGAGGCTAAGTTGACCCAAGTCAACCATAGCCCTAAAAAGGTCAAAGTTCCATAACTATGGGTCAAGTGACTTTTGCTGAGTGTCGACACATCTCCTTTGTGTTGACACATCCTTCATGTGTTGAGACTTTTGCTGAGTGTTGACACATCTCCTTTGTGTCGACACATCCTTCATGTGTTGAGACTTTTGCTGAGTGTCGACACATCTCCTTTGTGTCGACACATCCTTCATGTGTTGAGACTTTTGCTGAGTGTCGACATATCTCCTTTGTGTCGACACTTGTACTTAGACTTTGTTGAAATTTGCTGAGTGTCGACACAGCCTCTTAGTGTCGACACTTGTACTTGAACTTTGTTGAAGTTTTGCTGAGTGTTGACACATGCCTTCTGGTGTCAACACTTTTGATGTCGACAAAGTTCCTCTGGGTGTCGACACTGCTTCTAAGTGTCGACACTGATTATGTAGACATTTCTTCATTGTGTGTCGACACTGCCTATATGTGTCGACACTTCCCTTCTGGTGTCGACTCTGCATTCCTGGTGTCGACACAATTACTCCAAGTGTCGACACTGCTTCTCTAGGTGTCAACACAAGCCTTCTTAAGTGTCGGCACTTTTCTTCTAGGTGTCGACACATGGACTTAGAAACTTTTCCTGCAAACCTGCAGTTACTTAACCTGCACAAAGAAACTCAAAGCACATCAAATACATCTTGATGTATATCATTGAGTAGGGTGAGACTTCTTCAAATCAGGTACATATATTCCAATGTACCCAACACTTGGAGATGAGAGCAGTGGTGTTCGCTTTGAAGATTTGGCGGCATTATCTTTATGTTGTGCACTGTAATATATTTTAGGATCACAAGAATCTGAAATATGTTGATACGTAGAAGGAGTTGAACATTCGCCAGAGACGATGTGTGGAGTTTTTACCTGATTATGAGTATACGATACACTATCACCCGAGAAAGGCGAATGTGGTGGAGAAAGCACAGAGCCGGAATACTACCACTTCAGGAGCAGAGCCCCAGTTGATGGCTATGGAGTTAGTGCGAATGATGAAGGATATGCAGATTACCTTTGTGTCCTCAGATGACTCAGAGCTTTATGAGAAGTATCTGGCCGTGATGAGCACTAACGATGATATTCGAGATCACATCAAGGTTGAGTAGAGAATCGATGACAAGATAGAGCTAGTATTCAGGACCTTAAAGGTAGGCACAGCCGGGGAGTATACAGAGAAGGATGAGCTATTTTACTTTAGAGGACGGGTGTACATATTGGCTGGGGGCAGTATTCGGGAGGACATTATGACCGAGGCTCACTACAGCAGGTACTCGGTGCACTCGAGCATCACTAAGATGATGGTCGACATTAAAAGGATGATGTACTGGCCGGGCATGAAGAGGGATATCACATATTTCGTGACCCATTGCGAGGCTTGTTAGTTAGTGAAGGCAGAGTGTAAAAGTCCGGCCGGATTGTTGCAGCCACTTCCGGTGCCAGAGTGGAAGTTCGACGATATCGCCATAGATTTCATACATGGTCTTTCTCGGTCACATGCGGGGAACGACTCGATATAGGTGATCGTCGATTGATTGATGAAGGTGGTCAGATTTCTACCGATCAGGAAGGACGCTCAAGTGGGTGACTTGGTGTGGAGGTTTGTGGAGCAGTTCGTCCTATAACATGGAGTGTCGAGGATGATAGTGTCCAATCGTGATGGAGGATTTATGTCTAAGGAGTGGAGGTCGGTCCAGGCTTATTTGGGGAACCGGTTGACATATAGTACCTCCTTCCATCCTCAGACAGATGGACAGACAGAGCGCACCAATCAGACACTGGAGGATTTGGTGCGTCTTTGCATATTGGACCGCGGAGAGTCATAGGAGAGGCAACTACCGTTTATTGAATTCCCGTACAATAACAATAACCAGTCTAGCATCGGCATGGCCCCTTATGAGTCTTTATATGAGTGGAGATGCAGGACTCCTTTGTCCTGGATCCGGGATAAGGATCCGAAGGCACTTGGCTCGGAGTTCATTGAGGATACAGATGCTCAGGTGTGGTTGATTCGAGATAGGATTTTGGAGGCACAGAGTAGACAGGCCAAGTATTACGATGCCCGACATCGTCAAGTAGATTTTCAGGTAGGAGACCGGGTGTTTTTAAAGATATGACTGATGAATGGGGTCTCGAGGGTGCATGGTCGGAAGAAGCTCAATCCGAGATACATGGGGCCTTACAGGATCCTGGAACGGATCGGTCCCTTGGCTTACAGACTGGAGCTGCCACCAGAGCTAGCGGGTTTGCACGACGTCTTCCACGTCTCCTCCCTCAGGAGAGCTCTACTTTGGCCGAAGCAGCAGATCACGATTACAGATGGGCCTATAGCTTCTGATCGATTGGTGCACTTGGAGCTGATCCGGATAGACGATACTGTGATACTGGTCTTACGGCGTAAGAAGGTTCCACTGGTCAAGGTCTTATGGAGGAATCATGGACAAGAGGAGCAAATGTGGTAACTGCAGGACTGGATGCATCAAAAGTACCCGGAACTTTTCACGTCAGGTATCCCCTTTAACCTCTCGGAATGTTACACTTTATTTCTCATACTTGAAACCCCGTTGGCCTAACCTAAATTTCGGGGACGAAATTTTTATTTTTGTGTATTAGGATTTGTAATATTCCTTGGACTTCTAGACCCCTAGGAGTGGTTTTGTCATGACTAGGTCATGACAAAACCATAGGAAGCCCAAGAAGACCAAGTGACATATCTAGGGCCAATGGACCTTCCCTTAGCACCCCTAACCCTAGGGGAAGGAATGGGCCACCAAGGACCCATTGTGGTCAACCAAAGAGGCTAAGTTGACCCAAGTCAATCATAGCCCTAAAAAGGTCAAAGTGCCATAACTATAGGTCAAGTGACCTCCAAGGTGTAACATCCCATTTCATGCTAGGGCCCTCGCACGCATTTTGAGCCAAGAGAATTCGCTCAGGTTCGGGAAGCATCGATTTAGATCAGGAAGTTACTTAGAAAATATCTGGGCATGAGGCATTGGGTGCGCTTAACGCCATGGACTGATTGGCGTCGAGTGCGTTGAGTGCACTCAATGCCATTTTACTTAGAGAAATATCCTGGCTCGGGGCGTTGAGTGCATTGAGTGCACTCAACGTCATGGACTGATTGGCATTGAGTGCGTTGAGTGCACTCAATGCTATTTTACTTAGATAAATATCCTGGCTCGGGGCGTTGAGTGAGTTGATTGTGTAACAGTCCAAATTTCTGAAACAGGAAATTTTTGGGTGACACGGCCTGGGACACGGGCGTGTCCCAGGGCGTGTCGGCTGACACGGCCTGCGACACGGGCGTGTCGCAGGCCGTGTCGAGGTGGTGTCGACGATCGGTCTTGGTGTCGACGATTTTTCGCTCGACGATGTGTCGAGAGGAGACACACGGCCCAGGACACGGGCGTGTCCAAGGCCGTGTCATGTGCTTGACGACTTTTACTCGACGATCGTCGAGTGTCGAGTATCGAGTGTTGAGTGTCGAGAGGTCGAACACGGCCTGTGACACGGGCGTGTCACAGGGCGTGTCAAATCGGCCTGGGATACGGGCGTGTCACAGGCCGTGTGAAGTCTCGGGATGTTTTGGGATTTTTTTTCGCCCAGGCACACGGCCACAGAAACGGGCGTGTCTGAAGGCGTGTTGGTGACACGGCCCATGACACGGGCGTGTCCCATGGGCGTTTCACTGGTTTGGATAGGTCGGTTGACCACCGCTTGAGGCACACGGCCTGGGACACGGCCGTGTCACAGGCCGTGTCAGGTCAAATTTAGCATTTTTGCCAGTTTTGTGGCCGTCCATTCCTTCAGCTGGGATCCAAGGGCTGAAGCTTCTTCCTCTTTTTCTTAAAGGCCGAAAGCTGAGAAGTGATTCTCATTTTATTTGTCCTTGATCTTTCTTCAAGTTAAGAGAGCAAGAGAGAGAGAAAGGAGGAGGAAGAAGGAAAGGGGGCTGCTGGTGGTGGTGCTGTAGGTTACCGGCGAGAGATCCGAAGCCGGCGTTGAGGAGGAAAAACTCTTGTGCTTCAGGCAAGCTAGCTTTGAGGTCATGGCACCGAAGCGGTCGTCAAGGGTAACGACTTTTCTTCCTAACCATGTGAAGGCTTCTTTTTGGCATATCTTGTGATTTCCCCCACCAAGAGGTGGCTGATTTTGGAAATCTTTGGGTGGATGCTTGAAATCCCCTTTGTTAGCATATAGATCCGGAAATGGAGTACGGAATAGGCATGCTGTGTGAAGCCCATCTGGACAGGTTGGTCTGGATTGGTGATGTTGCATACGAACCGGAGAATACTCCATGATAACGTATAGTTTAAGGAGTCAACGGGTTATGCCTGCGAAAAGGAGTAGCAGGAAGTACTGGGGTGGTAGCCCAGGAAAATATCCATGTGATGTTTTTGGGTCCAACCTGTGAATGAAGCACAGGAATTACTGGTGTGACCAGGAAAGGCCCTTTGTGATGCTTGATGTCGTAGGGTGTCCACCTGTGAAGCGAGTAACAGGAAGTACTGGCATGATAGCTAGGAAAGACCCCTGACATTTGTACTTGTGCGGTGTCCACCTGTGAAGAGAGTCACAGGAAGTACTGGGAGGCCCAGGAAAGACCCGCTGTTATGCTAAGGAAATGGGTATCGAGAAATACCCAGGCTTGAATGCCAAGAACAGGATTGGTGAGACGACCCGCTCCTTTGATATAGCCATGAGTACGCTGTACTCGGAGAAGGCAAGGCGATTTGAGCAACGGGGGGTGGAGGATCCGACCTGCGCTATGTCCGTCTGACGTGAGACCAAAAGGTGCGGTCTGTTGGAGCGCATAGCAAGAGTCTTCGGCCTGCGCGCCATGACACAATGGGGGCTACAGGCCATCTCGGTGTAGGAAGACTAACTCCGGCTGCACGCCATGGCGTACATGCTCAAGAGATTTACCATTGGGTTGTGACCCTGATACAGTGGTGGGCAAGAGCTTTGCCAGAACACCAAGAATGTGCCCTGAGTGCACGGACCATTGGGCCGGGTGACGAACGGTTGTGATGGCTTGTGTGCGTGAAAGCACATTTTGATGATATAGATTGTCATACTTGTGATTTGATATGCCTGCAGGGAAGAATACCGCTGCCCCGAGAAAAGGGGTAGGGTCGTTATAATTTGGTCAGCTGACCGCTGACCGTTGCTTTTGTTGACCACCGTTGGGTGGATTGTCCCTGTACAGGTGCTGGTGAGCCAAGCGGGATACGTAAAAGCTGATGTTCGTGCTGCTGTTGTTGCGACTACTGCTAGCCCTCGAAGGCTATCTGTGTTGTTTTGTGTAGTTTCTTTTCATGTGGCCGGCCTGCGCGCCAATTGATTTAGGCCACTGTGTGAAAGCCCTGTAAGGCCATAAGGCCAACTCTTTTCACTTGTTGTAAGACATTCCTATCGTGTATAAAATGTGGAGTTTTATGTTTGGACATTCATGAGAAGTTCAAGTTGTAGTCTAGGCTTTCGCTAGAATGATTTGTGATAGGTGCGCTGCGCTACTCTGGTATCATCATGTACCTTCACCGCCTGTTTTGTGAAATATACTGTGGGGCCCCGGCCGGACCTTCTAGAATATACCATATGAACGGATGGGGTTGTTACATTTTTGGTATCGGTCGTCTTGGTCTTTCCCTCTCGAAGTCGTGGTCGACTTCTTTTGTGGGGTGGCGAGCACGTATTTGTGCAAATCAAAGACTACGAATGAACTCCTGAATGTCCATGATAGGAATGCACATTTGTGTGTTTGAGGAACCTGCGTGTTCTTATGTTGTGTTGTTTGCTTGGGTACGACCGCTAATGTGTGTGTCTTGTCCACCTTTAGGTGACACGAAGTGGAGCTGGGCCGTCTGAGCCCCAGCGTTCTAATGAAAGTACGGCACCAGTCGCGGTGCCTACACCTCCACCGTCTGCGGAACATGTGCGTTTAGTTGCGGAGGCTTTATTTACCATGATCCAAGGCCAGCCACTTAGGCAGGAACAAGCAGCTGTGAGGCCAGAACAGGTGGTGGCAAGGCCTGAACCTGTAGTGGATGTGGCTCCTCGAGCGGCTGAGAAGCAGCTAATGCGATTTATGAGTTTCCATCCGCCTATGTTCTCAGGAGCGGGAACTCCGACGCAGGCTAAGGATTGGTTATCGCATGTCAAGCGAGTGATGACAGCGTTTGGGACGGCGAAGCATCAGAAAGTTACCTTAGTTACCTTCTTACTTGAAGGAGAAGCTCGATTGTGGTGGGATGAGATGGAGTTGCATCACTTGGCGGGTCGTCCTTTAACCCAAGTATCCATGGAAGAATTCTCCAGGCTCTTCCTAGCGAAGCACCTTCCTGCAGCTCAGCGGATCGCCATGGAAAATGAATTCCAACGGTTGACCCAAGGCGATGGCAGTGTTGACGCATACCTGCATGAATTTACTCGCTTGGGGCGGTATGTGGGTTCTATATTTGCTGATGAGCAGAGGAAGACCAATAGGTTCTATGAAGGACTGAGGGACGAGCTGAGGTTCCTTGTGTCAAGTTCTGTGAACCAAGGTTTCCAAGCATTGGTTGACACTGCGAGTGCGTTGGAAAAGGATATGAAAAGGGTGCAAGGGAAGAGAGCTTTGGCTGTGTCACAACCGGAGTGGAAGGCGCCCCGATCGGGAAAACCATTTTATAAGAAGAGATGGGGCAAGAAGTCCAAGCCTAGTGGACAAGCTCCTTCATCCGTTGCAACGGGAGCAACGTCAGGGGCTACCTCCAAGCCAGATACTCGTATCTGATTCAATTGTGGCCGAATGGGGCATATTGCGCGAGATTGTCGGATGCCGCCAAAGAGTGAAAAGAAGGCGGGAGCATCTTATGCGGAAAAAGGAAAGGCGGTGGTGGATTCCTCTGCCTCGCAGGCGTAACCCCGGGTCTATAATCTTGGCCTGCAAGAGGCCATCAAGCAGAGTGACGTTGTCACTGGTATGAGTTTAGTTTTACATATGCTATTGTTTGTATGCTTTGCTTAGTACCCCTATGTTTGCGGTTTGTGTGTGTGACATGTTTGTCATAGGCTTTGTGATGATTCGGGACACGCTGGCGCGAGCACTGTTTGATACGGGTGCCTCGGATTCTTTTCTGTCTAGCGAATTTATTACGCGGCTTGGGATACCCAGTCGTGCAAAGACAGATAACGTCAGAGTGGTGTTGCCGAATGGCTGTTGGATGCTTGCGGATCAAGCTTGCGAGGTGGCGGTTCAGTTAGGAAGTCGGGATTTTCGTTTGACTGCATTTGTTTTGCCAATATCGGAATTCGATGTGATTTTTGGGATGGATTGGCTTGCGGAGCAGCATGCTATGATTGATTGCCAGTCCAAAGAAATCACGTTGGGGCAGAATACCGAACAGGAGACAAAGTTCGCGGGTATGCGAGGAGTGGGCGGGACGTTGATGTCTGCACTCCAGGTAGTCAAAGCTGTTCGGAAGGGTGCGGAGTGTTATTTTGCACTAATTCAGGCTGTTGAGCCTAAGGCCACTTTGTGTGAGGTTCCGATTGTGGCAGAATTTCCAGATGTGTTTCCCGCGGATCTCCCTGGGCTACCACCCCAGCGGGAGATTGACTTCACAATTGAGTTGGTGCCAGGTGCGAAACCTGTGGCCCGCTCGCCATATCGCGTTGCGCCAAAAGAGATGGCTGAATTGAAGGTTCAACTGCAAGAAATGTTGGAGCAAGGTTATATACGCCCAAGTATGTCACCTTGGAGCGCGCCTGTGCTTTTTGTAAAGAAGAAAGATGGTGGGTTGCGGTTGTGTATTGATTACCGTGAACTGAATAAGCTGACCGAGAAGAATAAGTATCTGATACCCCGGATTGATGAGTTATTCGATCAGCTGGTGGGCTCGACCGTCTATTCGAAGTTGGACCTGAAGTTTGGTTATTACCAGTTAAGAATTCGGGAAGGTGACATTCCCAAAACCGCATTTGAAACGCGTTATGGAATCTATGAGTTTACAGTCATGCCATTTGGATTGTGCAATGCGCCCTCGGTGTTTATGGATCTGATGCACCGTATTTTTCACGAGTACCTGGATCTGTTTGTGATAGTGTTCATTGATGACATCCTGGTGTACTCGAAGTCCAAAGCCGAGCATGAGATTCACTTGCGATTGGTGTTGAACACGTTAAGGCAAAATCAGCTATATGCCAAGTTCTCGAAGTGCGAGATTTGGCTATCGTCAGTGGCATTTTTGGGCCAAGTGGTGAGTGGAGCGGGCATTGTAGTGGATCCAGCGAAGATAAGAGCCATACAAGAGTGGCCAATGTTGTCTTCCGTGGCCGAGGTCAGGAGTTTCCTTGGACTTGCGGGCTACTATAGAAGATTTGTGGAAAACTTCTCGCGGATCGCTTTGCCGCTCACCACACTGACGCGAAAAGATCAGAAGTTCGTGTGGATGCCAGAGTGCGCACGAGCTTTTGAAGAGCTGAAGGTTCGGTTGACCACGGCGCCGGTGTTGTCTTCGCCAAGTGGGACCGATGGATTTGTGATTTATAGTGATGCCTCAGGAAGCGGCTTAGGCTGCGTTCTTCTGCAGAATGGAAAGGTTATTGCTTATGGCTCACGCCAGCTGAAGGTGCACGAGCGAAACTATCCTGTCCATGATTTGGAACTAGCGGCGGTGATTTCTTCACTCAAGTTGTGGCGACACTACCTTTATGGCGTGAAGGTGGAGATCTACACCGATCATAAGAGCCTAAAGTATCTTTTGGAGCAGAAAGACTTGAACATGCGACAACGAAGGTGGTTGGAGTTCCTTGGGGACTACACTTTCGAGATTCAATATACGCCCGGGAAGGGGAATGTTGTCGCGGATGCGTTGAGTCGGAGGGTTCTGGCTAGAGCGAACTGGTTACAAAGGCATGATGAACGTCTTATCCAGGAGTTGGAAGCATTAGAGATTTATTGTGTTGACAAGAATTCCACTGCCACTGCATGTTTGAACTGGACTGAGGTGCAATGTGACCTTGCAGACCGAGTTCGACGGGCAACGGAGTTGGATGACGATCTCTTATGCTATGTAAATGAAGGGCCAGAAGGCAAATTCACCTGGAATGACGGTCTTTTGCGAACAGAGGGCCGTTTGTGCGTCCCAAATGTGGGGAAATTGAGGGAAGAACTGATGTATGAAGCGCATTATACAAAGTATTCCATTCACCCCGGGAGCACAAAGATGTTCAACGATATGAAGAAGCTTTTCTGGTGGCCAGGGCTCAAGAAATATGTTGCCCTTTATGTCTCCAAATGCCAAACATGTGCGATGGTGAAGGCAGAATGCCAAAAGCCTGACGGTTATTTGAAGTCACTGCCGATCCCAGAGTGGAAATTTGATGATATTTCCATGGATTTTGTGCACGGGTTGCCAAGATCGCAGCGAGGAAATGATTCCATTTGGGTGATTGTTGACCGGCTAACGAAAGTGGCACATTTTATCCCGAACAGGCGGGATGATTCAGTTGAAAGTTTGGCAAAGTTATATGTTGACCAGATTGTGCGGCTTCACGGTGTTCCTCGGAGCATCGTAAGTGATCGAGATGGGCGATTCACGTCAAATGATTGGCGGCTAGTTCACCGACTGTTGGGCACGAAGTTGACTTTCAGTACGGCCTTTCATCCCCAAACGGATGGCCAAACTAAACGTACCAACAGAACAATGGAGGACATGCTCCGAATGTGCGCCCTTGACTTCAGAAAGAGATGGGAAGATCATCTCTATATGGTAGAGTTTGCATATAATAACAGCTACCAGGCAAGCATTGGGATGGCACCATATGAAGCGTTATATGGAAGGAAGTGTCATACTCCCTTGGCTTGGGTAGAAGCGGGCGAAGCTCGGGTTTTTAAACCACATGAGGTTGATGAAGCAAACTCAACCATCCGGACTATTCTAGAGAGATTGCTTATTGCTCAAGATCGACAAGCGAAGTACTACAACGCCAAACACCAGAAAGTGGAATTTGCGGTTGGCGATTGGGTCTACTTGAAGATCAAGCCATTCAAAGGTGTCTCCAGGATTCAACGATTGAAAAAGTTGAGTCCAAGATATTTGGGTCCTTTTGAAGTGGTTGAGTGAGTTGGCGAAGCGGCTTATCGGCTAGCTCTGTCGGCAGACTTGGGTAGATTACATGATGTATTTCACATCTCGGTGCTTCGGAAGGCCGTGAAAGATCCAGCTCAAGTGGTCGCGTATGATCGTGTGCCGGTGGAGTATGGGCTAACAACGAGAGTTAGACCCATGCAGATCGAAGATCGAGGCGAGAAACAGTTGCGGAACAAGACGGTCGGCATGGTAAAAGTCCGCTGGGACAATTGCGTCCGTGAAGAACTGACATGGGAGCGAGAGCAACCCATACGAGAAGAGTTCCCTGAACTGTTTTTGTAATCTCTAGAGAGGATGTTGTAATAGAAAATTTTGTATGTTGTAACATATTTCTTGCTGGTTACTGTTGCCTTTCCTGTGTCTGAATTTCGAGGACGAAATTTCTTGTAGAAGGGGAGGACTGTAACAGTCCAAATTTCTGAAACAGGAAATTTTTGGGTGACACGGCCTGGGACACGGGCGTGTCCCAGGGCGTGTCGGCTGACACGGCCTGCTACACGGGCGTGTCACAGGGCGTGTCGAGGTGGTGTCGATGATCGGTCTTGGTGTCGACGATTTTTCACTCGACGATGTGTCGAGAGGAGACACACGGCCTAGGACACGGGCGTGTCCAAGGCCGTGTCGTGTGCTCGAGGACTTTTACTCCACGATCGTCGAGTGTCGAGTGTCGAGTGTTGAGTGTCGAGAGGTCGAACACGGCCCGTGACACGGGCGTGTCACAGGGCGTGTCAAATTGGCCTGGGACACGGGCGTGTCACAGGCCGTGTGAAGTCTCGGGATGTTTTGGGATTTTTTTCGCCCAGGCACACGGCCACAGACACGGGCGTGTCTGAAGGCGTGTTGGTGACACGGTCCATGACACGGGCGTGTCCCATGGGCGTGTCACTGGTTTGGATAGGTCAGTTGACCACCGCTTGAGGCACACGGCCTGGGACACGGCCGTGTCACAGGCCGTGTCAGGTCAAATTTAGCATTTTTGGCAGTTTTGTGGTCGTCCATTCCTTCGGCTGGGATCCAAGGGCTGAAGCTTCTTCCTCTTTTTCTTAAAGGCCGAAAGCTGAGAAGTGATTCTCATTTTATTTGGCCTTGATCTTTCTTCAAGTTAAGAGAGCAAGAGAGAGAGAAAGGAGGAGGAAGAAGGAAAGGGGGCTGCTGCTGGTGGTGCTGTAGGTTACCGGCGAGAGATCCGAAGCCGGCGTTGCGGAGGAAAAACTCTTGTGCTTCGGGCAAGCTAGCTTTGAGGTCATGGCACCGAAGCGGTCGTCAAGGGTAATGACTTTTCTTCCTAGCCATGTGAAGGCTTCTTTTTGGCATATCTTGTGATTTCCCCCACCAAGAGGTGCCTGATTTTGGAAATCTTTGGGTGGATGCTTGAAATCCCCTTTGTTAGCATATAGATCCGGAAATGGAGTACGGAATAGGCATGTTGTGTGAAGCCCATCTGGACAGGTTGGTCTGCATTGGTGATGTTGCATACGAACCGAAGAAGACTCTGTGATAACGTGTAGTTTAAGGAGTCAACTAGTTATGCCTGCGAAAATGAGTAGCAGGAAGTACTGGGGTGGTAGCCCAGGAAAATAGCCATGTGATGTTTTTGGGTCCAACCTGTGAATGAAGCACAGGAAGTACTGGTGTGACCAGGAAAGACCCTTTGTGATGCTTGATGTCGTAGGGTGTCCACCTGTGAAGCGAGTAACAGGAAGTACTGACATGATAGCCAGGAAAGACCCCTGACATTTGTGCTTGTGCGGTGTCCACCTGTGAAGAGAGTCACAGGAAGTACTGGGAGGCCCAGGAAAGACCCGCTATTGTGCTAATGAAATGGGTATCGAGAAATACCCAGGCTTGAATGCCAAGAACAGGATTGGTGAGACCGACCCGCGCCTTTGATATAGCCATGAGTACGTTGTACTCGGAGAAGGCAAGGCGATTTGAGCAACGGGGGGTGGAGGATCCGACCTGCGCTATGTCCGTCCGACGTGAGACCAAAAGGTGCGGTCTGTTGGAGCGCATAGCAAGAGTCTTCGGCCTGCGCGCCATGACACAATGGGGGGCTACAGGCCATCCCGGTGTAGGAAGACTAACTCCGGCTGCACGCCATGGAGTACATGCTCAAGAGATTTACCGTTGGGTTGTGACCCTGATACGGTGGTGGGCAAGAGCTTTGCAAGAACACCAAGAATGTGCCCTGAGTGCACGGACCGTTGGGCCGGGTGGCGAACGGTTGTGATGGCTTGTGTGCGTGAAAGTACATTTTGATGATATAGATTGCCATACTTGTGATTTGATATGCCTGCAGGGAAGAATACTGCTGCCCCGAGAAAAGGGGTAGGGTCGTTATAATTTGGTCAGCTGAACGCTGACCGTTGCTTTTGTTGACCACCGTTGGGTTGATTGTCCCTGTACAGGTGCTGGCGAGCCAAGCGGGATACGTAAAAGCTGATGTTCGTGCTGCTGTTGCTGCGACTACTGCTATCCCTCGAAGGCTATCTGTGTTGTTTTGTGTAGTTTCTTTTCATGTGGCCGGCCTGCACGCCAATTGATTTAGGTCACTGTGTGAAAGCCCTGTAAGGCCATCAGGCCAACTCTTTTCACTTGTTGTAAGACATTCCTATCGTGTATAAAATGTGGAGTTTTATGTTTGGACATTCATGAGAAGTTCAAGTTGGAGTCTAGGCTTCCGCTAGAATGATTTATGATAGGTGCGCTGCGCTACTCTGGTATCATCATGTACCTTCACCGCCTGTTTTGTGATATATACTCTGGGGCCCCGGCCGGACCTTCTAGAATATACCATATGAACGGATGGGGTTGTTAAGCGTGCTTGGGCGAGAGTAGTACTGGGATGGGTGACCTCCTGGGAAGTCCCCGTACGGCCCAGCTTAACTGGCGAGTTCGCTCATCAAAGGGAGGCTGCGGCCACCACCAACCCGCCTGTGGATGGAGAGGGGTTGGGGTGCTTGGGCTGCAGCCCGGTAGCGTCGCCTAGAGTGGAGCCGTGACACCGTCACGTTGGATCGGCTAGGGGCGTTACAGATTGCACTAAACGTCATGGACTAATTGGCGTTGAGTGCATTGAGTGCACACAACACCATTTTACTTAGAGAAACATCTTGGCTCGGGGCGTTGAGTGCGTTGAGTGCACTCAATGCCATGGACTGATTTGCGTTGAGTATGTTGAGTGCACTCAACTCCATTATACTTAGAAAGATTTTAGAAAGCATCGAGAGAGTCGATTGTACCCCGTTCGTCGAACTCAGCAAATAATTCATCGAACGGAGCATATTCGCCCAACAGAGTTCATCGAATTGAGTCTCTTTGGAATTAGGAGCATATTCGTCGAACGGAGTTCGTAGAACAGAGCAAGTTTGTTGAACTAGCTTCAGAGTTCGTCGAACGGAGTTCGGCGAATGGAGCAATTTTGCTGAACTTGGTCCAGAGTTCGTCGAACGGGGCATATTCGTCGAACGTAGTTCGACGAATGGAGCAAATTCGTCGAACAGAGAAAATTCGTCGAACTAAGCCTCTCTAGAATTAGTGACTTGGAGGAGAGAGAAAATGTGAGCTTAATGCCCATCATGGCCATGGAGGCTCCATAACCCCCACTTTTATGGGTCTTTTACTGCTCTGAGGGAGAGGAGAAGTTTTCAGGAGGCCAACCATTTGGGTGACTCAGCCCCCTCAATTAGGCTGAAACTAAAAAGTTGGTTTTATGGCCATTAATGGAGTTTTGATGAATTGGGGAGTTACATGCTTTCTCTCCCAAATTCCTTCTTTAAGGACATTCACCGGAGCAAGGGCAAGCTTTTCCCCCAATCCTTTCTCAATTCCATTGAGGTTTGTGTAGAAGTTGCAGAGGAGCTAAAGCTTGGTGGCCGGAAATGGTGAGGAGGCAAAGCACACACATTCAAGCCGCAAACCAGGTCCTCCTCTACTCCTTCGTGGGCTAGAATCTTAGATCATTTAGGAGAAAAATCGGGTTCAATTGAGTCTGATTGGGAGAGAAATATTTCAGATTTTTCATGGTTTCATTTCCTTGCGGGTTTGCCGGAAACCGCCCCTCCAACGGTCGTGCTGCCCTCCAGCGATAGCCACCACCTTAACGGAGGTGGTGGTGGTACCCGGCCGGGGAGGGGACTGGATGGCCAGCAAATAGCTTTGAAAGCTGCTCCAGGATGGGAGAATCGGGTTCGTAGGCTGGAGGTTGAAGACAATGCCTGGGCCGTCTGATTGCTGTTAGTAAGATTATAATAATAATTATTATAAAGTGTTATTTAATCACTTTACTGTACTCCTTTTAAATGAGTAAAATAAGGCCCTTAGCCGTTGAACAATGAAAAGTGGACAACATGAAAATTGAAGCCCTTGAAGTCTAATTTAATTTAAAATTAATTTTGACCCATTTCGGTAAGTGGTTTGACCACAACACTCAAAATGGTGCAGTCTATACCTATGCTTGATTAGAGATTGTTTAGAGTACCCCCATTAATCCTTACCTCGAAATGACTTGAAATTTGGAGAATGAGTCATTCATATCTTGCTTTATAACATATCCAAAAATGAGAATTTTTAAAAACTATTTTCCTACAGTTTTCATAGAAATTTAATAATCCATGTATGAAATATTTAAGGGGTCTAATTACCTCTAAACCCACCAAAAATTTGGTTTCTGTCTCTTAGGTCATGGAATGACTATGATAAAAATCTCAGCCAAATTGGGTTTGATTTGAATAGGTTTTGGTGATACCAAAGTGTGGCCCTTTAAGGGTTAATTAGGGCAAGAGTGAGCTTGGGGCATGGAGGGGCCAATTCTCACCCAATGGGGTTGGGACTTTGGCCAGAGCCCTAAGATTAGTTTAAACACCCTCACATGTAGTTTACGGTAGATTAGGGTGGATTTGCCCCAGGACCCTAGTTCAAGCCCTAAGGTTGAACTTTGGGGGTTTGTGAAGGACATGGTGTGATATATCTATGTATGGACTTGGGGTTTAGTCCATGTAATCCTAGGGTGGTAAATAGCCCTAGGAGGGAATTTGGTGACATTTAGTCTTTGTCACACAACTTAAACCAATTAAGGATAGTTTAGGCATGTACATTTTATGAAAATATTGAAGGGTCATATGATCTTGGATCTTCATGATATTTTGGTAGGAGAAATTTTATAGTAATATTAACCCCTGGAATTTATTATAGGATGTATAGAAAACAGTAGCTTATACTTGTAGTTATAACCTTCATCTTGCCCCCTTGTGATGATTTTGAAGTAACCATGGTTAAATTAACCTAGAATGATATAAAACTCTGTCAAGGTTAATTAAATATCATTTAGATGCACTAGTAAATTATTTGGATTATTTGGTCATTTCCTCTTAGTACTTCATGTGTAAAGTGAACTAGTGCACCTTATTTTGAAAAATAGATAATAAATACAATATCTTGCTGTAAAATTACGTTACTTTGCCAGAGAACTTTTTGGGGCCCAATAAAGCCTAGAAAAACTGTTATATGATATTTGGATGAGTTTATTAGAGTTCACAAGTGCACTCTAATGGAATTATTTAAAGTATTTTTCTACAAAGCTCATTGACCTTGGAATTGAATGAAACTTAGTCATTAGTGTTTTATGATCATTATAAGTCTCTGGTAATTTTTATATAATTTTTGGACTATGGTTTATGGTACTCTCTTCATGAATTCTAATTATTTGAATTTCCTTGAATTAATTATTTAGAGGTTATTACATATGTAAAAAACTGTGAAAATTAGTATTCGTTGATATTTTGCTATCATATAGTGTTCATAATATTTGGGTGGCCATAACTTAATCATATCTAGTACTTCATGTTCAAAATTACCCATGACCTAACTTTTGGGAAAAATTAACAAATGTCAAATTAACTATGAAAATTATAAGTTTCTGGAGTTAGGCTAAATGTGATATGATAGACCCAAAATAATTATCTAAGAGCCTTTGGATGAAAATTTGGTGTACCTCCTGTCATGTACATCATATAACTTAGATTGGTCTGCATATAGTAAAACTGCGAAATTGTGATAGCATGAGGAATGGACATAGGGAGTTAGGGCTGATAGTTTACAGATTTGTGGTGAAGTGAAAATGAGTTAATCATTAGGAGACATGATGTAGAAGTATTGGATTGACTGGTATTAAGTGGTGCACGGGATCGATGAAACATCGTCCTTCCTATGGAGGTAGAGAGAGTCAAATACACTAGGGTTAGATTAAGTATAACTTTAAATGGGGTTGATTATGGGTAGATATCAACAATAATAAGTACCATACAAAAAGGGAGTTTTGGGCTTCCGCCCATTGTAGTTTCTAGTGCACTCGAGAGCCCTTTACAGGGAATGCCTTGGGCAGTCCAAGGTTAACGTAAGCCGTAAGATTAAATGGATTACAAGAGTAATTAGAAATATTCTAGGATTACACTTACACTCACACTCCCCGGTGTTGTGGGAGTTAGGTTGGGTCTCACGAGCGGTAGGCTCGATGGTATTGGTGATGGGCAGGTTAGCTCGGCGAGCCGATGGCTCGGATGGTTTTGTGACGGACGGGATTGTCCGGGGAGCTTTGGCTCAGTGGGAAATACATTAATGGTGTTTGCTCATAAGTATAAGGTGTTGGGTCTTCAGTATTGGACGGTCATCGCACCGACACCATTACTTTGACTCGACAAGTGTGGTTTAGCACTTAGCCAAATAAAGTCCGGTGCGCCAACCGACAAGAGTACGCAGGAGATCCGCTTAGTGCACCAGCTTTGAGGCGTACGATTGGTCTGACTGATAGTCCTGTTACCGGTTTATAGGTGGGCGAGGCCCAACCCACCGCTTCCGTTTGCCACTACGGAGGTATCCTGGGAGGTTAGGCTCCAGAAAGGGGGAACTAAAGGTCTGTATGCATAGAGTCGGGTGTGTGTGTTGCACTTGCATGCTCATATCATTGCATACTTGCATGTCATAGCATATTCATTGCATATAACCCTTGAAACATATTGTATAAATTGGTATGAGTCTCTTTATACAATAGGTCTTGCAAAACGACCCCTTGGTCTATAGGTTTGTATGGGCATTCTTGTAGGTCATGGTTACTTACTTAGTTTACCTTCTTGTACTTTTACTTCCTCACCTTGTTCATGGTATTCTTATATTGGTTACCTACTATTGGCTTACTTATAATTGCTGTGATTATATACTTATGGTATACTAGTTCCGCCGTCACCTGCTTACTTTTGTTACTCTCCACCTTAAATACCTTCCCTTTCCTTCTCCCCACTCGGTGCTTAGGAGCCATGGGGGAGGGGTGAGGGATGATAGGACTTATTCTTTTAGATTAACGGTCGTTGACCAAATCATTTTAGGGGATAGTGGAACCGAACCAGGAGATGCAGCCCCAGAGGTCGGTGCGCTTGGAGAGGGGACAGTCTAGCACGAGAGTTGACGCAGCAGGGACAGTGAGTCCCAATCATTAGTAGTTACTATATATTTTCTTTTGCGATGAGTGACTTGTAGTGACGATCATCTTGTATCGGGCAAGGGCCATTTTTATTAGTACATGATTTATTGTTACTGTGGACTCTCCCTTCGTGGAGATTTATTTATATTAATGTGATTTCTGGTGGACCAGCATTGAGTTTCATTTTACTCATGTACTTATACTTTTACTCTTCTCTTCTACGATCGGTATGGCCGGCAGGATTGATATTTTGTAGTGACGACCTTCCTGGGTGTGTTGGTGTCACTGCAAAACGGCGGTTCTGTACATAAGACCCTGTTATTTTTGCAAAACAAATGGGGTCTTACATGGACTCGACGGGGAGTGGGTGGGCTTCCGGGGGGATCGATGCCCAGTTCAGACAGGGTTTTCCCCTATAGGATGGGCTCTTTCCCCATCCCAGGCATACAACTCCAACCGACAACCATGGAGGTGGCACATGGGAGCACAGACCACTTCAGATCGAAGCACAAGCCAGAATCATGTATATAGTAAATTGTGGGGGTACCCGTGGATGGATCGATGACGACCGACTTAACTCAGGCAAGTGTATGAGGGCCTTAAACCACAATATCTGAGAGCCTACATTCAACCGAAGATGACTCACATGAAATATCCTTTGTACAAAGGAGGAGATGCACTGGAATGGATCCAAACAGCGGAGTATTCTACAGTTATAAGGGGGTCCCAAAAGAATAGTGGGTACAACTGGCGTTGTTCCATTTGAAAGATGACGCATTCCAGTGGGCCCAATGGTTCCTTTTCGGGCGTGATTTTGCTCCGTGGGCTGAGTTCGTTGACGGATTTGCAACCTGTCTTGGACCATTAGAATATGAAGACTTTGAAATTCTTCCCCTGAAACTGAGACAAAAGGGGACGACCATAGAATACCGCACTGAATTTGAAAGGCTTGAGAACAGGGTACAATGGGAGGAGAAAACACTCATGAGTTGCTTTCTATATAATTTAAGTCGAGATGATATAATTTAAGCCGGTTCCCATTTATCTTAAACGAGCCTTTTTCCGAATGTTAAATTCGGGCGGTTTCGTATGACCAAAACTCTTTTACAACGAAGGGGCCAGACCATCTGGACTTTAGTTTTCCCGAAAAAAAGCCTTTGTCTAGAATTAAAAAAAGGACTAAATCTCTCGGCAAAAATGATTTTGGAATTTTTATTTTCTTTTCATGATAGTACTTAGTACACTACTTATAAAATCTATTATTTTTATAGGCTTTTGCATGCCATTCATTTAATTTATTTATTTTGAATTTTTTATTTTCAGAAGCTAAGTTTAAAGCAAGAATTAAAAATTTTAGCGCCCAATTTGCACGATGTTATAATTCGACCGATAAGTGATACAATTTTTCATAAACTAACCAGTACGGTGCACAACCGATGACGGTCTTGTAAGCTGTCTGATAAGCTCATAAAGCGTCGTCTAATTTTAACGACCAATCCTTCCTATTAACCGATATTGTTTTTTTAAATACTTTTTAATTCTCGGTTAAATACCCACACTTGGTCGTTTGTTTGTGGGTGATAAGCAGTGGAGAGTTTGTGTAACACCATACCTAGCTAAAAGTTTAGCAAGTTTGTTGTTACAAAAATGTGTGCCCCTATCACTTACCAGTGCGCGTGGCATGCCAAATCGTGAAAATATTTTTTTCAAAAATTTTATGATAACGCTCGTGTTGTTGGTGAGAAGAGTTTGGGCTTCCATCCACCTCGATACGTAGTCGACCACAACATGAATATATTTATTATTATACGATGGAGGACCTACGAAATTTAAACCCCATAAATATAAAGTTTGCATTCTAAAAATAATTTTTGGGGCATTTCGTCCCGGTTAGAAATATTACCTGACCTTTGACAACTATTACATGTGCTCACAAAATTGTGAGCGTCTTTGGCAAAGGTAGGACTGTAGAAGCCCGCCTCTAGCACTTTCCTTACGGTCTGGTTCACTTGGTAGTGTCCACCGATTGGTCCTCATGGCAGTGCTGCAAAAATTGGATGCCTTCCTCACCCGACATATACCTTCTTACCACTTGGTCTGCGCTGATACGAAATAAAAAGGGGTCCTCCAAAAATTATATTTTCAAGTCCAAAAAGATTTTTTTCTCTTTTGTTGAGTTGAAAAATTCTTTCGGAGAACCCGTGCACAGCTACACTGAACGCCTTAACGCAGAAGACGCCGATAGCGTCGAGAGTGAGAGCTCCACTCGACATCTTAGGACAAAAAGCGTTGAGAGCGTTGAGTGAATGAGCTACACTCAACGCCTTAGGTCTAGAGACTTCTGCCCACCCCGGGGGCTTTTCGCCTACCCAGGCGGAAGCCTTTCCGTCTGTCCTGGCGAAAGGCTCTTGAATTACCTCCCTTGGGGGAAACCCACTCAGCGAATATGGGATTATACATAATCCCCGCTCTTTACGAGCGAGTCCTACACTCGGAAAGAAAAGTCCAACCCCTAATATTCGGTGAGTGCATGCTGACCTGGAAGGGAATATTTTGTGAGCCCCATGTCGGCCCTATATATGTATGCCAGGGCATGTCTCAAAGACTTCATTACTCCTGCTACAGCTTATCGCCCGAGCTATCGCATTTCTTAGAAAATGTATGCTAAACGAGCAGCGAGGCCACTCTCGCAAGTGGTATAGGATCGTATTGTCGCTGCTCAGGTGAGGGCTCTCACTGACTGCGCTGGGTTCGCACCTGGATTATGGTAAAAAGGCCAGCAGACATGGCGTATCGGCAAAAGAAAGCCAAGTCGGTTTGGCGAGACCGTTCTAGGAACGAGCAATCCTCACTAAACGCAACCCCTGACCGCGAGTAGCCCGCACTTCTGCCAGAGGTTGTTTTATTGCCCCACCTTTTGGCGCTAACCCTCAAAGCGGGCTTGCAGTATTGATATACTACCTTTCTCACCAGAGACAGTTTCGAAAGGTGTCGCTGATGCTCCTCCAATAAATACCGAGTCAACTCGGCGTCCTGATAAAAATTTACAGTTGGTCTCGGAGGCTGCCCCTTCGATTAACCCGGCCGAGCCTGTGAATGCTCTCGGTAATTTTCTTGTATGGCTTTCGCATTTACTGGTTTGCTTTTTCCTTCTTTCACTTTCATAGCTTTTTGCAGTACCCTCTTCTGGGGTCGTGGGTATCATCAGCCCGAGACCCAGGGCTCCTGCCGCCAAGGACCCCATCGATCCTGCGACCGGACTTCCTCTCTCGCCAAGGAGAACTTCTGACAAGTCTCCTGTCCTCAAGCCGGACTCTTGCCTACCTTGTGGGGAGGGCACTTCCCTCTCGCATCCGGCCGCGACTCATTCGCTGGGGCAGACATCATTCCCCCCTGGGTCGGGGAAAAACGCAGTGCCCACTCCTTGGGAAACCTTTTGAAGGGCGGCCTGGATCTTCCTGCCAACAATCAGGTGGAAACTGCCCCTCCTCGTGCCTTGGTTATTCTTCCTGCCCATGAATTGGGCTTGACACGGTCCCCTCACCAGATCATCAGGAGCTTACGGAAGATCCCGATGCAGACGAGGGGGTGATCTCGCCGCCACCTTCCCCGAGCAAGATGTTGAGCTTTCTTGAGGCCTCCGGAAATGCCGAGAAGCAGAGGGAGAGAATAGTTGAAGTCCTGTTAAAGCTTATTTGGATGCGGCGAGAGGACTCCTTGCGGGAAACTACCCTCCTAACATTGATTGAGTGGCGTCTAAGCGTGGTCGAGTGGGACTATACACATCTTCTTGGCGAGACAAAGTGCCTGAGAGGTGGAAGTGAGGAGCTGAAGGCACATCGCGCGGGCTCGGGACCAACTGCTCCTGGTCCACCAAGAGATCATATCCATGATAGTTTATCACTATCTGCGAGTTCCCCCGTGGACAGGGAGGCGTGGTCCGGGTCGCTGGCGGTGGGAACAATACTGAGCCACATTGGCTCTCGCCCCTTCTTGCCCCAACCTCCTGGCCTACCCTTCTCGTATGTACCTTTTTCATTTATGTAATGAATCATATGAACATTTATTGCATTTTAACATGGCTCTCACCCTGCGAGAGGAATATTGTATATAACCTCTTTTTTTCACGTCATTCTACCCTGCCGAATGATTAGCTCTCGCGCCACGTTTTATTTTTATACTTGTCATTGTTTTGTTCTTACTCAGGATCCCTCTGGGTGGCTTTCGTCATTTGCAGGTATAGGAAGTGATGGAGGGACCGGGCGGAATATGAAGCATCGAATTATAAAACATTGCTATCCGAACTTCTGCTAATAGAAAAAACTTCATGATTACCATATTATTCTATAAATAGGTCGGAAACCAACAGTATTTACTTCCATTCGCTTCCGAAACTTCGTCTTCTCCCTTCCTCCTTGATCTCGCCGCTTTTGCGATCCCAAGCCTCTCGACTACAATTCTCTCCCCTTCTGCCTTTTCTCAAAATGCAGGCAAGACCGAGGGTCACACCAAGTGCGCACAAAACTTTGTTGAACACAACTTCCCTCCTTACGGAGGCGGAGTTTGCTTCCATAACAGGGAACTAAATTCCCCCTGAATTCACAGCGCGCAACCCCGGGAGCAAAGACAGAGTCAACTTCCTACTGGAAGGGGAGCTTGCCATACCGCTGGAGCATTTTGAGGTAGGGTTCCGCCTCCCCCTATGGCCGGAAGTGCGCCAGGCCCTCCGGTACTATGGAGTGGTGCCGACCCAACTCAATCCTAACTCTATTGCGCTTCTAGTGGCGCTTGCCTGCTGTATGAGCGTGGAAAGGATTGAGTTCAATTTTTCCATCTTCCGAAAACTATTCAACTTCCGGGCTCAAAGCGAAATCATCTTCTTATCGGGGCAGACGATCAAGACCGTCAGTCTCGTAAACAAGAATCATAACTAGGCCCAGAAGCTCGTCTTCATATTCGAGAACTTCGGCAACATTCCCCTCTCGCTAGTCTAGTACGATGAGGCGAATTACGGGCCTACAGCACTTGGGGGATGTGAGACGACCATCCTATCCTTCTTCGAGACCAAGAACTTTAACGTCAAGTTCTTGCGGCGGGATCTCGACTCCCTTCCGCCAGTTCCTACCGGCGAGGGTACAATTCCGCCCTATCCATCTAATCTCTCATTCAGAACTATAAGTGTAAGACCTACCAAGGAGGCTTCCGGTCTTATGCCCAGAACCCCCGTCTTACGGTGACACTAATGTACGGGTTAGTTGACACCGCAACACGCCGATTCTGCTGGCTAATACGATCATAAACCTATAGGCCAATATGAGAAAAGAGGTAATACATAGCAGTGTACAACACAACTAGTCCACAGCCACAACACATATATATAAATATATAAAAGGAAAACATTAGTCCAAATGAGTACAGAAATAAAATGAAGGGTAATAAGGGCTTATGCCCAGTACATCAAATCAAATCTCTCTCTCTCAACTCTAAATAGCGGAAGATATCAATCATCACCAAGTCATCCCACCTGAGGCAACTCAGTAGTAGTAGTAGTCGGTGGTGGTATCAACTCCTCACGTCCTGCCATCTCGTCCTGCTGGTTTTGCTGGTGCTCCATCTCCTCGAGCTCCTAAAAATAGTTTGGTCACCGACCATTAGTCAAAAAGACTAAGTCGTTTCCTCCACACCTCGCCCTGCAACTCCTAGGAACCGTGCGGGAGGACGAAGCGGAGGACAACAAGGGGTATCAAGAGTAAACAGGTTGCAGTGGCACTATACTAACAAATATATTAGGAGTAATAGTAGTTCTACTCTAGCAGTTCTATATAAGAAGTACCATTGCAGTAATGAAGTATAAAACTGAAGTAAGTAAGAAAAGTGTAGTACGGTAAAGTAAGTAAAGAACTGAAAGTAAGAGCATGAAAGTAAAACTATGCTACCACTACTCTACCATCACAAATCGTATCTTAACTTATAAAAATGCCCATACAAATTTATAAGTTAAGGTTTCCAGGTTATTTAAATTATCATATAAAAGTGCCCATACTAATTTATATGATAAGGATCTATGAAGCGTATGACCTAATACGAATAAATGTTTATGATGCAATTTATGCACATGCAAGTGTAACTCACACACAATGACTCTGTGATCACAGACCTTTAGTTCCCACCTTTTGAGAGCTAGCTTCACTCTCGGGTACCACCGCTGTGGCTACGGAAGCAGCGGAGCGGTCATCTCCACTTCTAGGCCGGTATGCACACTACCAAACCTTAGACCCCTCTCATACGCCTCTGTACATGTCCAAGGTACACTCTAGAGTCCATGCGTACGTACTTTGCTGAAAACCCGTCATTCTTGTTGGGTCGGGTGTACGTTATCGTGGATCGTCCTCCAGACCGCAGTGTAAAACAACACACTGGCCCCTCAAACCCTCACACCCGCCTGGTGCACCGTACTGCCATCGGTGTGACGAAAGGCCGGTACCGCATGTCCCGCCACTAAATTTATGCACATGCAAGTATTTCATCCCGAGCCTTCAGCTCGCAGGACCAACCTGTCCTGAATCCCTCAAACCCTACACGGGTGAGCATTTATCATAATCCCTCCAACCCTACACGGGTGAGAACGCACAATAGTGTCTTTATTCTGAATCCCTCAAACCATACATGGGCGAGAATGAACCCCAATGTCCTAACCTATTAGACTACTCTTGTCTACGGATTATTATGCTTAGTGATTTAAGGTTAATCTCAGGACTGCCCAGGGTATACCCGGTGAAGGGCTCTCGGGGGCACTAGGAACTACGATGGGATTATGCCCAAAGCTCTCTCTCTCTCAAGGATATTTACTTTAGTTGATGGCTACCCAAAATTCACCCCCAACTCTCGTTATTACTCTTAAGTGATCCTAATGACTTAAGATGTTCTCAGAAGGGCGACGGTCTTCCGCCGGCCTCCACTCCAGTTGCTATCCAAGGGCTTGCACTTTACTCTCGTCACTAAGACAACTCTACCCACCAGGGTCATATTCCAATTGATGTCTCTAGCTTATTTATTGATCTATCCCCCGGTGGTCCTTATATCATGACCTACTTACACTATGCGCAACCCATGACCTAATACCACCCCAAAATGTAACTTGCAATTCCTTGGGACACCTGCCCCTAATTATTTATCCTAGGATGGTATGGACTAATGAAGTGAGCCTATTGATTTTCATAATTTTCTTAAGTCATTAAGGCCTATAATTAAATCATTTAATTAATCCTCTAGGTCATTTAATACATGGTGTATCACAAATTATAATCCACTGACCTAAGTAATTTTTCTTGAGTTAAATCTTGGTAACATATTACTGTCTACCAAAATTTATAATTTTCCTTTGATTATTTCTATTTATTCCTTAATTAATACAAAATTCATACAATTGTCATTTTACAAATGAAGTATAAGGAATACATTATTAACATTTCTAGGAAAATTACAGAGCTTATATATCATGAAGTTAATGCTAATGGCAGAGTTTCATCTACCACTACAATGTAATGGCCTACAAATTTCAATTCTTAATAATTTACCAAAATGTCATTATAAGGTTTTAAAAATTACTGAGTAATCCAAAAATACTGAGAAAATTATACAAGGTTATTCATACTCAGATATATCATCAAGAAAGTTTCCAAAATTTTTTTACTGAGTATTTACACCAATTTGCAAATTAAGTAAAATGAGGGTAAAAAGGTAATTTCCACATAACTCCTATCAAAATTCTTCAAACAGAGACATAAAAATTTTCAGGACTTAAATCTAACATAATATTGTCCTTGACAGAAATTGGGGATTTTATCTCAATGATAAACCTATTTTTGCATTTATTTTTCAAAAGTTCAATTATTCCAAAAATTACAAATAATGAGTTTTTTGCTTCCAAAAAATCTCATTATGACAATGTGGGTTATAATTCACTCTATTGAACCTCTGAAATCAATATCATGATTTTTGGATGTTCCAAATAGGCTTAATACACAATATATCAAAATTGGCTATTTGCACCCCAAGCCTATATATAACCAACACATGCAAGTGAGTTTCCCCAACATGCATTGGTCTAAATGTGCTGAACTTTTTACCATGTACATGTATAGTCCCAAAGGACATGCCACAAAAATTTGGGGCCATTTGGAGCCATAACACTCCAAATATTTCATTTATTTAATTTTGTGTATTATGAATAAAACTATAGAAAACGTTTTCCCAAAAATTCCTAATTTTTGGCAGGGGCTAAATATGCCCTAAAAATGCATACACCCAAAATTTGGGGTCTTGTTGATTAATGGTTTGGCTTGGGCATCAAATTGAATTTCTGCCCTTGCCTAGGACCAGTCCTAGGAAAACTGACCTACAGGGAAGTATACTACTCCAAATTACAAGTTATGGTGGCAAATTAAAGTTAATAGGTTAAGCTACAACTTTCATTGAAGGTTCATGACCTGGAAATGCCTCTAAGAGGCCTAACCTAACCATGTAATGTTACTGAATAAGTGTGACAGATTACATACATATGCTCTAGTTTATTTAATTTAATAAATATCGATATAGCACGAATCTTGAAGTACATTTAACGGGATCCGATCATCGTCCCCAATCAGCCAATGGCTGAGATCGATTCTGGCTGGCCACCTTGCCCGGCTATTTCCGGCCAGCTGAGCCACCACCACCGCCGACGGATATCGCCACCACCATCACTGAGGTGGTGGCTAGCGGTTTCTGGCGATGAGGCCGCCGTTATTGGCTCCTCCTGCGAACCCGAGCAAGAAGTAAAACTCAGAAAAATTGCCATTTCCTGATATGGTATCGGGCTCAATTGAGCCCGATGTCTCTCCCTAAAGATCTAGAAATCTAGTACGAGTAGAGGGGAGGCGAAACGAACCCGAATGGCGGCACGGTGGCGAGGTTGGCGGCAGTTGTCCATAGTTAGGCTGCTCCGGCGATCTCCTGCACAAAATCCCGATTCTCCACCAAAAGCTTTGCTCCAGGACTCGTTCTCCACTCAATTCCACTCACTGAAGATGATGGTGTGGTTGGTATGAGCTGGAAGTCGCTGTATAGGGAGATATAACCAAGGTGAGCTCAGTTTGCGGCTTTGGAGGCCTCACCCTTGGTGCCAAGTGGCCCCTATACTGCCAAATTCTCTGGAAATCCTTGGGTGGCCGGCCAGCAAGCTTTTGGGCTGATGGAACCAAGGCCAAGTGGCCTCTACCTCTTTAAATTCACTTTCTCTCTCCTCTTTTGGGTAATTTCTCCAAAATGCCCCCTTGCATGTGTCCTCTCTCCAAAACCAGAGGGGTAGGGCAAGTCTTTGTCCACTTGGGCTGGCCATGGACCAAGTTTGGTGGGCTTGGCCCAAGGGGTGTGGGCTTAGCTCTCATTTTCTCCTTTAGGTTAATTAGGTTGACTAGGTTGACTTGGGTTGACTTGGTCAACCATGATGAGTGGGCTGACCCCTCTTGGTGGTCATGGGTCTAATGGCACCATTCAACTTGGGTTGGGTCAATGTGGTGCCCTACTTGGGCTAATTGAGCCTATAGGTATAAGTTTGACCAAATTAGGGCCATGGTTGACTTTGGTCAACTAGGGTCAAAGGGTTGACCTAATGACATGCCCTAGGGTCCACTTAGATTATTTTAGGGTTAGGGTAATGTGGTGGGGTCATGGTGTGGCTAGAGTTCCTATTTAGGTTAGTTTGACCTAGTTTGACTTTGGCCCCTTACTGGGCCCCATATGGCTGCAACCCACTACCTAGGGTCAAACTTAGCTAAATTCTCTATCACCCACCCCATGCATAACCCAATCTAAGTTGAGGGGGTCTAGAAGTAACATGGTATGTTACAAATCCTAATAAACAAGAAAATAATTTCGTCCCAGAAATTCAAGTTCAGGTCTACGGGGTTCTACTTGTAACAGTTTAAGTAAATTCAAAACATAACTTACAGCATACCTGAAGTAAATAGCTCTGGGTGTCGTTCCAACATTAGATCCCTCGGCTCCTAGGTCTGCTCCTCCTGTCCATGATTGGACCACAACACCTTCATGAGAGGAACCTTCTTCTTCCGCAACACACCGACATCTGTATCATCAATCCGGATCGGCTCCAATCTGACGGATGTGTCTGGCGCTATCGGACTGGCTGTAGTAGTAACGTGCTGCTCCGGCCTTAGGAGAGCTCTTCGTAAGGAAGAGACATGGAAGACGTCGTGTAGGGTACCCAACTCCGGTGGTAGCTGCAGTCGGTAAGTTAAGGGGCTGATCCGCTCCAAGATCAAGTATGGCCCCATGTATCGAGGACTGAGCTTCTTGTGCCTCCGCACCCGAGAGACACCGTGTACCGGATGTATCTTCAAGAAAACTCTATCTCCAACCTGGAACTCCACCTTCTGGTGCCGAGCATCATTATACTTCGCCTGTCTGCTGTAGGCCTCTAGCAGCCGATCCCTGATCAAATGAACATGATCCTTCGTATCCTTCGCATAATCAGAACCAAGAGCCTTGGTATCCACATCCTGAACCCATAACAGCGGTGTCCGGCACTTCCTCCCGTAAAGTGTCTCATATAGAGCCATCCTGATGCTAGCCTGGTGACTGTTATTATAGGAGAACTCGATCAATGGTAGCAACCTCTCCCAAGGCTTCCCCGTATACAATATGCATAGGCGGAGTCGATCCTCCATGGTCCGGATGGTCCGCTCGGTCTGTCCGTCGGTCTGTAGGTGGAAGGAAGTACTAAAAATAAGTCGAGAGCCCAAGTAAGCATGCACAACCCTCCACTCGCTCGAAGTGAACCGACCATCACGGTCCGAAACAATCGTCCTGGGGATGCCATGGTATCTCACAAACTGCTCCACGAATAATCTCCCCAAAACTGCAATTGGAGCATCCTTCCTGACTGGAATAAAGCGCGCTACCTTGGTCAGTCTGTCTACTATGACCCAGATGGAATCATGCCCAGAGTGGGAGCGAGGTAGTCCGTGTACAAAGTCCATAGCAATGTCCTCGAACTTCCACTCTGGGACTGGCAATGGCTGTAATAAATCCCCCAGGCTCTTGCATTCCGCCTTAATGTGCTGGCACGTCTCATAATTTGTCACAAATTCGGTGATCTCCCTCTTCATCCCAGGCCAATACATAGTCTTCCGTAAATCTGCCCACATCTTGGTGATGCCGGGATGCACTAAATATCTGGAGAAATGTGCCTCTCTAAGTATATCATCCCGGATACCGCCCCCTGCTGGTATATAAATGCGTCTATGGAATCGAAGGAGATCATCCTGCAGCGTGTAATCCTCAACCTTACCCCTTTCCAGGGCACTGAAAATCTTCTCCAATGTAGCATCTAGCCTCTGATGCGCCATAATGTGCTCCCGAATGTCATCATCACTGATCAAAGAGCTCAGGTACTCTCGATACCCTACTGGTTCGACCTCAGAAACCATAGTAATATGCATGTCGTCCATCACCTATATTAGCTCCATATCCATCATCCGAGGCTCCGGCCCAGAGGTGTCGGCCCTCCTGCTCAATGCATCTGCTACTGTGTTTGTCTTCCCCGGGTGGTAGTGAATCTGGTAATCATAGTCACAGAGAAACTCTAACCATCTCCTCTGTCGCAGGTTTAGGTCCTTCTGCATATCGATGTACTTGAGATTCTTGTGATCTGAGAAAATATCACAATGAATCCCATACAGATAATGTCGTCATATCTTTAGTGCAAATACAACAGCCCCGAGCTCCAAATCGTGTACCGGATAGTTATGCTCGTGCTTCTTCAACTGTCTCGAAGCATAAGCGATAACATGTCTGTGCTGCATCAGTACAACACCCATGTCTTCGTATGAGGCATCCGTGTAAATCTGAAATCCCTCACTCCCAGATGGGAGTGCAAGGATAGGGGATGAGTTCAGTTGGTCCTTCAACTCCTGAAACGCCGTCTCGCACTGCACTGTCCATATAAACTCTGCATCCTTCCTCGTCAAGGTCGTGAGGGGGAGTGCTATCCTCGAGAACCCCTCCACGAACTTACGATAGTAACCTGCTAATCCCAAGAAGCTGCGAATGTCGGACGCTGTCTTCGGCCGTGGCTAATCTCTCACTGTCTCTATCTTGGATGGATCCACCGCCAATCCAGCTCCACTGATCGTATGCCCCAAGAAGGCCACCTCATGTAGCCAGAACTGGCACTTTGAAAACTTCGCATACATCTGGGACTCCCACAGCCTCTGCAAAACCTGTGTCAAATGCTCTGTGTGCTCCTCCTGAGTTCGGGAATAGATCAGAATATCGTCGATGAATACAATGATGAAGCGGTCCAATAAGGGCTCGAATATACGGTTTATTAGACTCATGAATGCGGCAGGAGCATTCGTGAGCCCAAAAGGCATCACCGTGAACTCGTATAACCCATAACATGAGCTAAAAGCCGTCTTCGGGATGTCTTCCTCTTGGATGCGCAGCTGATAGTAACCGGATCTCAAATCCAGCTTAGAGAACCAGAAGGCCCCCTGAAGCTGATCAAATAACTCGTCTATCCGAGGCAGTGGATAGGTATTCCGGACCGTCAACCGGTTCAGCTCCCTATAATCTATGCACAGCCGCAATGATCCGTCTTTCTTCTTTACAAAGAGAACTGGTGCTCCCCAGGGCGACGAACTCGGCCGCACAAATCCTGAGTCCACAAGCTCCTGAAGCTGAGTCCTGGATTCTGCCAACTCTCTGGGAGCCATCCCTTAAGGTGCCCGGGACACTAGCCTCGCCCCCGCACCAACTGAATCCTGAAATCCAAGTCCCGAGCTGGTGGTAGTCCGGGCAATTTCTTCGGGAATACATCAGAGAAATCCCGAACCACCGGAATATCAGATATAGAACTCCCTGCTGCCACCATCTCGAAGCAGATGAGGTACACCTCTTCCCCCTGCTTATAGGCCTTGACAGCCTGTACAGAAGATTATGATAGATGGGGGATAGGTCGGATACCTTCAATAGTAATGTAGGAGTCTCCATGCCTGAGTGTGATCCTCTTAGAGGGGCAGTCGATCTGGGCATAGTTCCAATGAAGCCAGGTCATACCCAAAATCAAATCAAAGTCCGGCAATCTCAAGATCGCCGCTGGAGCTTCGAATGTCTTGCATCCTATCTCGGCCTCCATGTTGTAGCTATCTGTGGTCCGTAGCTCTGAGCCATCAGGAAGACGCACCCTCATCTCTATGCCAGGGAATCTCTCCACACCCTCTAGTCCTTAAATGAATGTGTCCGAGACGAATGACTGGGAAGCACCCGTGTCGAAGAGGGTATGTGCGGGCTTGCTGCTGATCATAACTATGCCTGAGATTTATTTGAGGTATAATGGATGTTATTTCTATGGTTTTCAAGGCACTACTAAGGTTGAAATTTCTAAATTAAAATAATTTAAGTACCTGTAATCACCTCCTCGGGGTTCCTCTGCTCTGTGAGGTCCAAAGCGTATATTTGCTCCTGATTACGTCCACGAACATGATATCCCCGGCCTCGGCCTCGTCTTCGGCCTCGGCCCTGCTATACTGGGGCAACTAGAGGTGGAGGAGGAGGAGGTGGATGGAATCGATGCAGACACTCCGATCTAATGTGCCCGGGCTGGCGGCATCCGTAACAAACTACTGGCCAATGTCCATGGTCATCCTGCATCCTTGGAGCATACACCTGTAGAGGTGGGGGAGCTAATGCTGGAGGAGGCCCCTGCTCCTGCCTGAAGTTGGGACGATGACGCACCCACCCCTCTTGTATCCAATAGTCCTGCCTCTCTGAGATCCCCTGCTACTGTCTCCTGATGTTGACCCATCGTACGGTCTCTTCCCTCTGCCTTGCAGCATCAGCTGGTCAGCTTCCAGCTTCTTTTCCATCTCGATGATCTGGGCTGATGTGCCGTGAGAAATGAATAAAAGCATGCCTCAAGTCATCTCTGAGGCCCCGGTATAACCTTTTGGCATACCTCCTATCATCTATATCATGTATCCCTGCGAACCTGGCAAGGTGGGAAAACTCCCTCTGGTACTCAATCACCGATCTGCTCCCCTGCCCGAGGTTTAGAAACCTCACCACCAAGGCATCTCTATCTGTAGTAGATACGAAGTGATCCAAAAATACTTCGCCGAACTCCTCCCAATATATGTCTAACAGCTCCCAGTCAGCATATGTAGACTCTCGTACAGACTTCCACCATCTCTTCGCATGAGCTTATAGTGCAGAGGTGGCTAGAGGTACTGCCTGGCTGACCGGGCAGCTGATGCCTACCAATATCTCATGTATGTCCTCCAGCCATTACTCCGTCTTTACAGCATCCTCTGTCACACCGTACATCGGTGGGGACAGGCTCTTGAAGGCACTTAGCCAGCTTGACCCCGGATTTGGCTGTGGGGCCGGGACTTGCTGGGCTTTGAAGGCTTCTAGGATCGCCGTCAAAGTCTGCCCCATCTCCGTCTGTAGAAATGGAGTGGCAGCTGGAGGGGAAGGAACCACATTTTGCGGTGCAGCGACCTGTGGATGTTGCATAAAGGTAAGGTTAAAACAGAACTGGCGTAACTCTTTGTACTTAATGGACTGTTTATGTGACTTTTTACACATGGGCACACCACTGCTTCTGCTGCATAGTTTGTCCGCAAACTAATGCTCGCGCGGGGTGGTACAGTGTTGTGGACTTCTTTCTCATATGATCGTTCGGTCAAGTGATACCAGTTTGTAAGACCCCCCCTCCCCCTTACCAAGGAGGCTTCCGGTCTTATGCCCAGAACTGTCGTCTTACGGTGACACTAACACACGGGTTAGTCGACACTGCAACACGCCAATTCTGCCGGCTAATACGATCATAAACCTGTAGGCCAATATGAGAAAAGAGGTAATACATAGCAGAGTACAACAAAGCTAGTCCACATCCACAACACATATATATAAATATATGAAAGGAAAACATCAGTCCAAATGAGTACAAAAATAAAATGAAGGGTAATATGGGCTTATGCCTAGTATATCAAATCAAATCTCTCTCTCTCAACTCTAAAAAATGGAAGATATCTATCATCACCAAGTCATCCCACCTAAGGTAACTCTGCAGTAGTAGTAGTTGTCGGTGGTGGTTTTAGCTCCTCACATCCTGCCATCTCGTCCTGCTGGTCGTGTTGTTGCTCCATCTCCTCGAGCTCCTAAAAATAGTTTGGTCACCGACCATTAGTCAAATAGACTAAGTCGTTTCCTCCACACCTCGCCTCGCAACTCCTAGGTACCGTGCGGGAGGACGAAGCGGAGGACAACAAGGGGTATCAAGATTAAACAGGTGGCAGTGACACAATACTAACAAATATATCAGGAGTAATAGTATTTCTACTCTACCAGTTCTATGTAAGAAGTACAAGTGCAGTAATGAAGTATAAAACTGAAGTAAGTAAGAAAAGTGCAGTACGGTAAAGTAAGTAAAGAACTGAAAGTAAGAGCAGGAAAGTAAAACTATGCTACCACTACTCTTACATCACAAATCGTACCTTAACTTATAAAATGCCCATACAAATTTATAAGTTAAGGTTTCCAGGTTATTTAAATTATCATATAAAATAGCTCATACTAATTTATATAATAAGGATCTATGAAGCGTATGAACTAATACGAATGAATGTTTATGATGAAATTTATGCACAGGTAAGTGCAACTCACACACAACGACTCTGTGATCACAGACCTTTAGTTCCCACTTTTTGAGAGCTAGCTTCACTCTCGGGTACCACCGTTGTGGCTACGATATTAGCGGTGCGGGAATCTCCACTTCTAGGACGGTATGCACACTACCAAACCTTATACCCCTCTCATACGCATCTGTACACGTACAAGGTGCACTCTAGAGTCCATGCATATGTACTTTGCTGACAACCCGTCAGTCTTGTTGGGTCGGGTGTGCGTTATTGGTGATCGTCCTCCAGACCGCAGTGTAAAACATCCCACTGGCCCCTCAAACCCTCACAGCCGCCTGGTGCACCGTACTGCCATCGGTGTGACGAATGGCTAGTACCGCATGCCCCACCACTAAATTTATGCACATGCAAGTATTTCATCCTGAGCCTTCAGCTCGCAGGACAAACCTGTCCTGAATCCCTCAAACCCTACACGGGTGAGCATTTATCCCAATCCCTCCAACCCTAGACGGGTGAGAATGCACAATAGTGCCTTTATTCTGAATCCCTCAAACCCTACATGGGCGAGAATGAACCACAATGTCCTAACCTATTAGACTACTCTTGTGTATGGATTATTATACTTAGTGATTTAAGGTTAATCCCAGGACTGCCCAGGGTATACCCGGTGAAGGGTTCTTGGGGGCACTAGAAACTATGATGGGATTACGCCCAAAGCTCCCTTTCTCAAGGATATTTACTTTAGTTGATGGCTACCCAAAATTCACCCCCAGCTCTCGTTATTACTCTTAAGTGATCCTAATGACTTAAGATGTTCTCAGAAGGGCGACGGTCTTCCGCCGGCCTCCACTCCAGTTGCTATCCAAGGGCTTGCACTTTACTCTCGTCATTAAGACAACTCTACCCACCAGGGTCATATTCCAATTGATGTCTCTAGCTCATTTATTGATCTATCCCCCGGTGGTCCTTATAACATGACCTACTTACACTATGCGCAACCCATGACCTAATACCACCCTAAAATGTAACTTCCAATTCCTTGGGCCACCTGCCCCTAATTATTTATCCTCGGATGGTATGGACTAATGAAGTGAGCCTATTGATTTTCATAATTTTCTTAAGTCATTAAGTTCTCTAATTAAATTATTTAATTAATCTCCTAGGTCATTTAATACATGATGTATCACAAATTATAATCCACTGACCTAAGGAATTTTTTCTGAGTTAAATCTTGGTAAACTTCTGCTGTCTACCAAAATTTATAATTTTCCTTTGAATATTTCTATTTATTCCTTAATTAATACAAAATTCATACAATTGTCATTTTCCAAATGAAGTATAAGGAATACACTACTAAACATTCTAGGAAAATTACAGAGCTTATATATCTTGAATTTAAGGCTAATGGCAGAGTTTCAGCAACCAATACAATGTAATGGCCTACAAAATTCAATTCATAATAATTTACCAAAATGCCATTATAAGGTTTTAAAAATTATTGATTAATCCCAAAATACTGAGAAAATTATACAAGGTTATTCATACTCAGATATATCATCAAAAAATTTTCCAAAATTTTCTACTAAGTATTTACACCAATTTGCTAATTAAGTAAAATGAGGGTAAAAAGGTAATTTCCACATAACTCCTATCAAAATTCTTCAAATAGAGACATAAAACTTTTCAGGAGTTAAATCTAACATAATATTGACCTTGACAAAAATTGGGCATTTTGTCTCAATGATAAACCTTTTTTTGCATTTATTTTTCAAAAGTTCAATTATTCCAAAAATTCCAAATAATGGGCTTTTTGCTTCCAAAAATCTCATTATGACAATGTGGGGTATAATGAACTCTAATGAGGCTCTGAAATCAATACCATGATTTTTGGATGCTCCAAATAGGCTTAATACACAATATATCAAAATTGGCTATCTGAACCCCAAGCCTATATAACCAACACATGCAAATAAGTTTACCCAACATGCAGTGGTCCAAATGTGCTGAAATTTTACCATGCACATGTATAGTCCCAAAGGACATGCCACCAAAAGTTGGGGCCATTTGGAGCCGTAACACTCCAAATATTTCATTTATTTAATTTTGTGTATTATGAATAAAACTATAGAAAGAGTTTTCCCAAAAATTCCCAATTTTTGGCAGGGGCTAAATATGCCTGAATCATGCATGCACCCAAAATTTGGGGTCATGTTGATTACTGGTTTGGCTTGGGCATCAAATTGAAGTTCTGCACTTGCCTAGGACCAGTCCTAGGAAAACTGACCTACAGGGCAGTATACTGCTCCAAATTACAAGATTATGGTGGCAAATTAAAGTTACGAGGTTAAGCTACAACTTGCATTTAAGGTGCATGACCTGGAAATGCATCTAAGAGGCCTAACCTAACCATGCAATATTACTGAATAAGTGTGACAGATTACATACATATGTTATAGTTTATCTAATTTAATAAATATCGATTTAGCACGAATCTTGAAGTACATTTGACGGGATCCGGTCATCGTCCCCAAGCAGCCAACGACTGAGATTGATTCTGGCTGGCCACCTTACCCGGCTATTTCCGACCAGCTGAGCCACCACCACCACCGGCGGATATTGCCACCTCCTTCACTGAGGTGGTGGCTAGCAGTTTTCGGCGATGAGGCCGCCAGAATTGGCTCCTCCGGCGAACCCGAGCAAGAAGTAAAACTCGGAAAAATTGCCATTTCCTCACATGGTATCAGACTCAATTGAGCCCGATGTCTCTCCCTAAAGATCTAGAAATCTAGTACGAGTAGAGGGGAGGCGAAACAGACCCAAATGGCTGCACGACGGCGAGGTTGGCCGCGGTTGGCCATGGTTGAGCTGCTTCGGCGATCTCCTGCTCAAAATCTCGATTCTCCATCAAAAGCTTTGCTCCATTACTCGTTCTCCACTCGATTCCACTCACTGAAGATGATGGTGTGGTCAGTTTGAGCTAGAAGTGGCTCTATAGGGAGATACAACCAAGGTGAGCTCAGTTTGGGGATTTGGAGGCTTCACCCTTGGTGCCAAGTGGCCCATATGCTGCCAATTCTCTGGAAATCCTTGGGTGGCCGGCCAGCAAGCTTTTGGGCTGATGGAGCCAAGGCCAAGTGGCCCCCACCTCTTTAAATTCACTTTCTCTCTCCTCTTTTGGGTAATTTCTCCAAAATGCCCCCTTGCATGTGTCCTCTCTCCAAAACCAGAGGGGTGGGGCTAGTCTTTGTCTGCTTGGGCTGGCCATGGACCAAGTTTGGTGGGTTTGGCCCAAGGGTAGTGGGCTTAGCTCTCATTTTCTCCTTTAGGTTAATTAGGTTGACTAGGTTGACTTGGATTGACTTGGTCAACCGTGATGAGTGGGCTGACCCCTCTTGGTGGTCATGGGTCTAATGGCACCATCCAACTTGGGTTGGGTAAATGTGGTGCCCTACTTGGGCTAATTGGGCCTATAGGCAAGGTTTGACCAAATTAGAACCATGGTAGACTTTGGTCAACTAGGGTCAAAGGGTTGACCTAATGACATGCCCTAGGGTTCACTTAGATTATTTTTGGGTTAGGGTAATGTGGTGGGGTCATGGTGTGGCTAGGGTTCCTATTTAGGTTAGTTTGACATAGTTTGACTTTGGCCCCTTAGTGGGCCCCACATGGCTGCAACCCACTACCTAGGGTCAAACCTAGCTAAATTCCCTATCACCCACCCCATGCCTAACCCAATCTAAGTTGAGGGTGTCTAGAAGTAACATGGGATGTTACAATAAGACTATTTTTTACGGCTTTCATAGGTGAGCGAGGGATCCCCCTCAACCAACCCTTCGACGAGGCTAGGGGTTCCGCCGCCACCCTGGCTCTCGCCCAGTCCGCAGCTCTTGCATGCCGGAATGAGCCGGGCTCTTCCTCCCAGCCGAGTGCCCGGAAGCGAAAGCCTAACTCTCCCTCTTTCTCCTCTTCCAAGAAGTCCAAACCATCCGCAACGGACAACGCAAGTCCGTTGCTGAAAACCCAACCAAAACCCCGCTTGTCGCGGGTGAAAACGATTTCATTGCGCAGGTTATTATTGCCTCGAATGTGGTTCCCGCCAAACTAGTGCCGAGAGGGCATCAGAATTTCGGCCTGGGCGGGAAGAACCTGGATGAAGAGGGCCAACCCCTTCTATAATAGGACCCGGAGGATGACCAGGTCTCCATCTCATCGCTCCTTCCATCATGGATGGAGCAGGAAACAAGCAGTGACTAAGCCTTCATGCTCGGCTTAGTGCTTTATAGCCGGGTGGACGCGAGCATATACAACCAGGAATCTAACAAGGCTCTCTCCCATGAAGCTTTTCGAGCCCAGCTGCGCGCGTTTGAGCATGCACATATGTCTATGCACCGCAGCCTCAGCATTGAGTGCAACCTGGGAGAGGCGCTCAAGATGCGGGATCTCGCTACTGCCGAGGTGGTCACCCGTAAGGCCGACCTGTAGGTCTCCTAGTCTAACGTCCCGATTCGTGCTAGGCCCTCGTGCGAGTTTTGAGTCAGGAGGGCAGGCTTGAGTTCAGGAGAGTGGAGGAAAAAGGGCGGCACTTGTGGTCTGGAGAAGTTAGTCCAGAGCAGGTTACACGCCCTGGGTCACGGGCGTGACCCAGGGGCATGATTGAAGGTACTCGAGTAGCTGCCGAGGTTACTCGAGTGGTTTTCAAAATACTCGAGTAAATTGGGTTACACGCCCTGGGTCACGGGCGTGACCCAGGGGCGTGACTGGAGGAACTCGAGTAGCTGCCCCGGTTACTCGAGTAGTTTTCAAATTACTCGAGTAAATTGGGTTACACGCCCTGGGCACGGGCGTGACCCAGGGGCGTGACTGAAGGTACTCGAGTAATCGCCACGGTTACTCGAGTAGTTTTCAAATCACTCGAGTAAATTGGGTTACACGCCCTGGGTCACGGGCGTGACCCAGGGGCGTGACTTAAGATACTCGAGTAGGTGCTTAAGGTACTCGAGTAGGTGGTTGGTTCTCGAGTGAGAGGGTTACACGCCCGTTGTCACGGGCATGACCATGGGCGTGACCAGGGCGTGTTCTATCGTGTCGAGTACTGAATCGGCATAGTAACCGCCTGTATCGCTTAGCTTGAGCGGGACACGGGTACGGACACGGGCGTGTCCCTACTCGTATCACATTATACATATATAAGGAACAGTGGAAAATCCTAGCGATTTCACTCTTCTTCCCAGCCGTATTTTCTGAGAGAAGTCATGTGGAGGAGAGTTTGCTGGAGGAAGATCTAGGGAAGGAGATCCGCCATCGCCGTAAAGGAGAGGATGCTGCCGCAAAGAATCACAAGGTCTATGGATGGAAATGGAACCGCTGGAAATGAGGTGAGTTTCCTACCCTCTCCCTTGGTGCTTGATCTATAGTTATTTTCTTAGGCGAGACATTGACTCAAGAGAGTCTTGATAGGGAGGAGGTGTTTTCTAGGAAAGGCCATGCTAGGACTTGTGTCCTAGGTTTTAGATCTCTTCAACCACTCCCTTCTTCTAAGTGTTGATAGGGGATGGTTTCGTGAAGGGTATTGGCCTCTTGAGGTTGAATAAGGGAGGAGGTTTTCTGGAATGACTTGGGAAGATCTCCTTGAGGAGGAAGATGAACCGATGCCGTTCATTCCGCCTTAAGTTGCGTGCAGAATCTATATTCTGCGCGCAGCGAACTTCGTAGCCATTTTTAGGTGTGATATGGCTAGATATGGGCTTTCGGCTAAACAAAAAAGTTGAAGACCTTGCAAATACCTTTCCAACGAATGGTTGCACGACTTCAGGCGAAGTCTGTAGCCACCGAAAATCCTGGACGAAAATGACATCCGATAAATCCTGCATGCAGAATTGTGTTCTGTGCGCAACGGACTTTGAAGGCAAATTCAAATAGGATACATTCAAATCTGGGTGTGGGCTGAATATGAAAGTTGTAACCCATGAAAGACCTTTCCATCGAGGGGTTACGCATCTTCACCGAATTCTTGTAGCCTTGGGAATCTCCGGTTGAAGTTACTGCCCAGATTCAATCTGCCCTTAAAATTCTGGGTTTTATATAACAGGGATTTGAGTTCGGTGGAATTGATGTTGCAAATTAGCTTGAGGTTTTTGATGAAATATTTCATAATTAACCACCGTAATGCTATGAATGATGAATCTTGTTAATTATATTTCATACAACTAATTGGGAAGCAACTTTATTGAATGAATTGACTTGATAGAATTTGGTGAGTTGTTATAGATGCCTATCTTGTTATATCATGTTGAAAGCAGATTTCTTACAATCGAATTGTGATGCAAGTTTACTTGAACGAAATGACTTGATAGAAATTGGTAGATTATCATATGCACATCATATATGTATTATGTTGGGATCACATGGGATGTCATATGGGATGATAAGTTATGGCCAGGTGTATGTTCGATTGATGAATGAAACTTAGTAGTCCAATACTTAGAGCGTCGGCTCCCTACAGGTAGTATTGGGAAGGGATGTAAGTGCGGTGTTGACCGTCACAAGCTTGGATAGCTTGAGATGAGACATACAGACTGTTGGGCTTGGTCCTCAGTGTTCACGTCCTGGGGCTCCTTCCATGCCAGGTGGATGGTTGGGCTTGGTCCTCGTGCCTTCTTCCGAGGCTCCTTCTATGCCACAGTGATGTGGAATTTGCATGTGGTGTGAGTTGACACGCGGTGTCGTAATCCTGGGTTAAGGATAGTGTGGCAGGTCTACGGGCTTGCAAGTCGTCACACCGACGGGAGTCGACAGTTAGACTTTGGGCGGTTGGGCTTGGTCCTCGTTGTCCACGTCCCTGGGCTCCTTCCGTTCCAGGTGAACGGTTGGGCTTGGTCCTCGTGCTCACTCCAAGGCTCCTTCCGAGTCACACAAGGTCAGTTCGGGGCTTAGTCCTTAGTGCACATCTACCCGAGGCTCCTGCTGGGCCATAGTACGCATGGGCTCCGCTGCTGTGTTCTTAGCGTTGAGGCATACGGAGTCCTAGGTGAAGTAGTGTGGATACCCGCCTAGTAGTAAAAGTGCCCGTTCTACTATCACCGCATGGCCACGACGGTTTATGCCTGAGAGGTTAGCTACCTGCTTGAAAAGTGGGAACTATAGTCTGTGTCGACATAGCAATAGCATGTGTGTGATCATGGGTGAGTCATTGCATAGCATACATAACATTTCATAACATTGCACAACAAGATCCTCATCGTATAAGTTTGTATGGGCACTCTTATACGATGAGTTACCTTTATGTAACCCGATCCTTAGCTTATAAGTTTGTATGAGAATTCTTATAAGTTAAGTTACTTTCCTGCTGTTACTTATACTTGTTAGTTTAGTATGCTCTTAAATAACTGCTGATTATGATACTGTAACTCTTACACTCTTGCCACCTGCTTGTATATCTTTTACTTGCATATATATATATATTACCCTTGTTCCTTCTCTCCGCCCGATGCCGAGGAGTCGTCGGGGGAGCGGATGTGAAACCACTTAGTCGTTTCGACTAACGGTTGGTACGTCTTCCTTTTAGGAGGTCACGCCGCAGGTAGAGCAGCCGCAGACTACGCAGTAGGACAGCTAGGCCAGGACGACAGGGCCTGAAGTGACGGTGCCGTCGATACCGTCGGTTACTGATGTTAGTATTTTGATACTCTGATGTAGCCCGTTTGGGCAATGTTTAGCTGTACTCTGATATACTGTAGAAGCATGTTTTAGCTTCTCCTTTATTGATGTATTTGGACTATATGCTTAATGTGGATTTGACTTCTCTTACTTCTTATACTTAGTTGGGTTGGCATGTATTATTGATATTGCTGGAGCCGATGGAATAGGCGTCTTGTGGTACAGGTTTGTCGTGTGCTAATGCTACCGCAAGGAGGCTGTTTCGGACATAAGACCCCCCTTTGTGCCGTGTTTTGGGATCCGGGAGGGGGGGTCTTACAAATGGTATCAGTTTGCCTCAATCCTCAACTAAGAAGTCATTCAACATTGTTGCCACCCACGTTCGATTAGTCAGCTTGGGGACAAACTGACTTAGCGGAAGCAGTGGTGTGCCCGTATATAATTCACATTAAGTTTGTCCAACTTTGACCTTAAGTTTAGCCAACCTGACCATAAATTTGTCATGTACGTGTAGGTTCCACTACATGTTGAGCCAATGGGGGGTACTCCTACCCCTCCCATACCCACTCAGTTACAAGAGTCTGAGTTGGGGCAAACGCTCACCGCCATTCTTGATGCTTTTAAGGCGCAACAGCCTCTGGTGCAACAATAGGCCCCGGGCTCTAACTGGCTGAGCACCTTCCGGGCTCTCTCCCCTCCCGTCTATCGTGGGACGGATTCAGCCGTATGTACGGAGGAATGGCTCGACATATTAGAAGAGCAATTGGCTGGTATCCGTTGCCCAGCCAACATGGCCGTGTCATTGGCAGTGTCTGTCTTGGAGTTACATGCTAAGAGGTGGTGGAAGTCCCTTATGGGCTCTACCTTCCATGGCCGAGTCTATACAGAGATATGTTGGAGCGAATTTTCGGGTGTTTTCTTGGAGCACTTCATTCCTACTTCGGCCAGAGATGAGCTTGAGCAGAGGTTTCTACTACTGAAGTAGGTATCAAACTCAGTTACAGAATACCAGCAGGAATTCCAGCATCTCGCAAGGTTTGCGAACTCTTATGAGTTTGTCGATAGAGGTTACGCCAAACGTTTCAACAAAGGGCTGCGATATCCCCTAAGGCAGTCCCTTTTGTTTATAGCGGATGGAAGTTTGGCGGAGATTATTGACATGGCGAAGAGGTTGGAGGCGGATCACTTGAGTAGTGGCAAGAGGCCTGCAGAAGGCATTATGGAGGCCGGTCCGAGCAATAGGAGGAGATAGGATCGTAGAGGAGGAGGGGGATATCAGAGGGGTGGAGGGCATTTCCACCGAAATTATAGAGTGGAGCACCCAGTCCAGCAGCCTGTCGCGCTGCCTCCACCACCATAGGCTCAGCAATTTCGGCAACCAGAGGGGCGTCGTGAGTTGGTGTGTTTCGAGTGCAATCAACCGGGCCACATTAGACGCTACTGCCCACAAATGTATGGAAATGTCCCTCCTGCTCTCCCTACCACTTTCCCTTCAGCAGCCCCACGAGGACGGGGATATATGCGTGGTCGAGGACGAGGACTGCCAAGAGGAAACCCCGGCCCGGTGCAGGATCAGGTGTATGCGCTGGACATGGCGCAAGAGCGGAATCCCCAGGATGTTATAGCCGGTACGTGCAGTTAACCTTCTCAAATTTTGTCATTTAATTTAAACTGTTTAAGACATCCTAGATACTTAGTGGTTGAGTTTGGTTATTGGTACTTAGGCACCGTGGTAATCGGTGGGAAGACGGCCTATGTGTTGTTCAATACCGGTGCCTCACACTCTTTCGTGTCCAAAGATTTCATTAAAGGTATGGAGGGCATACAATACTTTTCTGGAATAGCCCGACGAGTGCGCTTCCCGGACGGCTCGGAGATGATCGCTACCGCCAAGTGTGAGTTTGAGATATTTATTGAAGGAAGGGCTTTCGATACGCCTACCACGGTCTTGAAGATGCCGGACTTCGACATCATTTTGGGCATGGCGTGGTTGAATTGGCACTTCGCGAGGATCGACTGAGCGGAGAAGAAGATCTATTTGAGGCATGGGGACACCGAGGTTATCTTCCAAGGTATTAATTTCGCACCCCGTATGCACTTATGTTGAGTTCGGGCTGTAAAATCCCATATGAAAGGGGATGAGGTCTTCATGATCTGGTTTGAGTTGAAGGAGGTAAAAGATGTTCAGGTAGTGCAGGACTTCCCTGAGGTGTTCCCAGAGAAACTACCAGGGTTACCCCCTCATAGAGAAGTCGATTTCCGGATTAACCTAGTACCGGGTGCCAAGCCTGTATCCAAGGACCCTTACCGAATGGCCCCGAAGGAACTCGCGGAGTTTAGAGTTCAATTGCAAGAATTGGTGGAGTCAGGGTTCGTTCGCCCCAATTCGTCACCCTAGGGAGCCCATGTATTGTTTGTGAAGAAGAAGGATGGAACCCTGCGCTTGTGTATAGACTATCGGTAACTCAACCGAATGACGGTGCGGAACACTTATCCGCTACCTCGGATCGACGAGTTGTTCGATCAACTAGTGGGAGCGCATTGGTTTTCTAAGCTGGACCTGTGCTCGGGATACTATTAGTTGAGGATACAGGAGGGGGACATCCAGAAGACGGCCTTCAGTTCAAGATATGGGTTGTATGAGTTCACGGTAATGCCGTTTGGGCTCACAAATGCCCCTTCGGCTTTTATGAGCCTGATGAACAAGGTATACGAACCCTATTTGGACATCTTCGTCATCGTCTTCATCGACGATATATTGGTCTACTCAAAGAAGGAGGAGGAGCATACCAAGCACCTAGCCTTGGTTCTGAAGAAATTAAAAGAGCACGCTTTGTTCGCCAAGTTCAGCAAATGCGAATTTTGGCTCAAAGAGGTTGCCTTCTTAGGCCATGTAATCAGTGGAGCTGGACTAGCCGTGGATCCGGCCAAGGTGCGAGCCCTGAAGGAATGGTCGCCCTTGAAATCGACATCCGATGTATGGAGTTTTCTTGGACTTGCCGGGTACTACCGCAAGTTCGTAAAAGGATTCTCCAAGATTTCCCTTCCTCTTACCTCCTTGACGAAGAAGGGTGTGCCATTTGAGTGGACACCTCAATGTGAAGCGACATTTTAAGAGTTGAAGGATAGACTTACCTCCGCCCCATCCTTGCACTTCCATCTGGGAAGGAAGGATTTCAAGTTTATATGGATGCGTCATATCAAGGGATGGGAGCGGTATTGATGCAACATGGGCATGTGATTGCTTATGCTTCAAGGCAACTGAAGAAGCATGAAATCAATTACCCGGATAACGATTTGGAGTTGGGAGCAGTGGTGTTCGCCTTGAAGGTTTAGAGGCACTATCTATACGGCGTCCACTTTGAGATCTTTTCAGATCATAAAAACTTGAAGTATGTTCACACACACAGAAGGAGTTGAACTTGAGGCAACGGTGGTGGTTAGAATTTCTATACGACTATGAGTTTACCATGAACTACCACCCCGGAAATGCGAACTCGGTGGCTGATGCGTTGAGTAGAAAAGTGCTAGGCTCTAGCCCAGAGTCTCGGTTGATGAGCATGGAGTTGACTCGGATGATCGAAGAGATGGATATTACCTTGATATTTAAGGCTCCTTCGGCAGAGTATACAGAATTTGTGGCAATCATGAGCATAATTTGTGATAATCGGGACCGGATTCGGGTGGAGCAAGGAATGGATGCGGCTTTGGCCCCGGCTATTAAATCAATAGAAGAAGGAACTACCGACGAGTATACACTCAAAGACGGCCTCGTTTACTTTCGTGGCCTGCTCTACATTCCCAAGGGCGGTAAAATCCGGGAGGATATCTTGAAAGAGGAACATTGCTCTCAATATTCAGTGCACCCGGGTATTGCTAAGATGTACGTCGGTTTGCGGAAGACCATGTGTTGGCCGGGAATGAAGAAGGATGTCCGGTATTATGTTACTCATTGTGAAGCCTGTCAAAGAGTGAAGGCTGAATGCAGGAGTCCAGGTGGTTTGTTGCAGTCGTTGCCCATCCACGAATGGAAGTTCGAGGATATCTCCATGGACTTTGTCCATGGGCTACCTCGCTCATGCTCCGGGAATGATTCGGTGTGGGTTATTGTTGATCGGCTGACAAAAGTAGCCCGATTCATTCCCATGAAGAAAGAGGCCCACGTGGACGTCTTGGTGTAACATCACGATTCGCGCTAGGCCCTCGTGCGAGTTTTGAGTCAGGAGGGCAGGCTTGAGTTCAGGAAAGTGGAGGGAAAAGGGCGGCACTTGTGGTCTGGGGAAGTTAGTCCAGAGTAGGTTACATGCCCTGGGTCACGGGCGTGACGCAGGGGCGTGATTGAAGGTACTCGAGTAGTTTTCAAAATACTCGAGTAAATTGGGTTACACGCCCTGGGTTACGGGCGTGACCCAGGGGCGTGACTGAAGGAACTCGAGTAGCTGCCACGGTTACTCGAGTAGTTTTCAAATTACTCGAGTAAATTGGGTTACACGCCCTGGGCACGGGCATGACCCAGGGGCGTGACTGAAGGTACTCGAGTTGCCGCCACGGTTACTCGAGTAGTTTTCAAATCACTCGAGTAAATTGGGTTACACGCCCTGGGTCACGGGCGTGACCCAGGGGCGTGACTTAAGATACTCGAGTAGGTTCTTAAGGTACTCGAGTAGTTGGTTGGTTCTCGAGTGAGATGGTTACACGCCCGTTGTCACGGGCGTGACCATGGGCGTGACCAGGGCGTGTTCCGTCCTGTCTTGTATTGAATCGGCATGGTAACCGCCTGTAATGCTTCGCTTGAGCGGGACACGGGTACTGACACGGGCGTGTCCCTACTCGTGTCACATTATACATATATAAGGAACAGTGGAAAACCCTAGCGATTTCACTCTTCTTCCCAGCCGTATTTTCTGAGAGAAGTCCTGTGGAGAAGGAGATTTTGCTGGAGGAAGATCTAGGGAAGGAGATCTGCCATCGCCGTAAAGGAGAGGATGCCGCCGTGAAGAATCACAAGGTCTATGGCCGCAAAATGGAACCGCTGGAAATGAGGTGAGTTTCCTACCCTCTCCCTTGGTGCTTGATCTATAGTTATTTTCTTAAGCGAGACATCGAATCAAGAGAGTCTTGATAGGGAGGAGGAGTTTTCTAGGAAAGGCCATGCTAGGACTTGTGTCCTAGGTTTTAGATCTCTTCAACCACTCCCTTCTTCTAAGTGTTGATAGGGGATGGTTTCGTGAAGTGTATTGGCCTCTTGAGGTTGAATAAGGGAGGAGGTTTTCTGGAATGACTTGGGAAGATCGCCTTGAGGAGAAAGATGAACCGATGGCGTTCATTCCGCCTTAAGTTGCGTGCAGAATCTGTATTCTGCGCACAGCGAACGTCGTAGCCATATTTAGGTGTGATATGGCCAGATCTGGGCTTTGGGCAAAACACGAAAGTTAAATCCCTTGAAAATACCTTTCCAACGAATGGTTGCACGACTTCAGGAGAAGTCTGTAGCCACGGAAAATCCTGGACGAAAATGACATCTGATAAATCCTGCATGCAGAATTGTGTTCTGTGCGCAGCAGAATTTGAAGCCAAATTCAAATAGGATACATTCAAATCTGGGTTGTGGGCTGAATATGAAAGTTGTAACCCATGAAAAGAACTTTCCATCGAGTGGTTACGCATCTTCACCGGATTCTTATAGCCTCGGGAATCTCTGATTGAATTTGCTGCCCAGATTTAATCTGCACTTAAAATTCTGTGATTTATATAACAGGGATTTGAGTTCGGTGGAATCGATGTTGCAAATTTGCTTGAGGTTTTTGATGAAATATTTCATAATTAACCACCGTAATACTATGAATGATGAATCTTGTTAATTAGATTTCATACAACTAATTGTGAAGCAACTTTATTGAATGAATTGACTTGATAGAATTTGGTGAGTTGTTATAGATGCATATCTCGTTATATCATGTTGGAAGCAGATTTCTTACAATCGAATTGTGATGCAAGTTTACTTGAACGAAATGACTTGATAGAAATTAGTAGATTATCATATGCGCATCATATATGTATTATGTTGGGATCACTTGTGATGTCATATGGGATGATAAGTTATGGCCAGGTGTATGTTCGATTGATGAATGAAACTTAGTAGTCCAATATTTAGAGCATCGGCTCCCTACGGGTAGTATTGGGAAGGGATGTAAGTGCGGTATTGACTGTCGCAAGCTTGGATAGCTTGAGATGAGACATACGGACGGTTGGTCTTGGTCCTCGGTGTTCACGTCCCGGGGCTCCTTCCGTGCCAGGTGGATGGTTGGGCTTGGTACTCGTGCCTTATTCTGAGGCTCCTTCCATGCCACGGTGATGTGGAATTTTCTTGTGGTGTGAGTCGACACATGGTGTCGTAATCCTTGGTTAAGGATAGTGTGGCAGGTCTACGGGCTCGCCAGTCGTCACGCCGACGGGAGTCGACAGTTAGACTTTGGGCGGTTGAGCTTGGTCCTCGGTGTCCACGTACCGGGGCTCCTTCCGTGCCAGGTGAACGGTTGGGCTTGGTCCTCGTGCTCACTCCGAGGCTCCTTCCGGGTCACACAAGGTCAGTTTGGGGCTTGGTCCTGGGTGCACATCTACCCGAGGCTCCCGCTGGGCCATAGTACGCATGGGCTCCGCTGTTGTGTTCTTAGTGTTGAGGCGTACGGAGGCCTAGGTGAAGTAGTGTGGATACCCGCCTAGTAGTATAAGTGCCCGTTCTACTGTCACCGCCTGGCCACGGCGGCTTATGCCTAAGAGGTTAGCTACCTGCTCGAAAAGTGGGAACTATAGTCTGTGTCAACATAACAATAGCATGTGTGTGATCATGGGTGAGTCATTGCATAGCATACATAGCATTTCATAACATTGGACAACAAAATCCTCATCGTATAAGTTTTTATGGGCACTGTTATACGATGAGTTACCTTTATGTAACCCGATCCTTAACTTATAAGTTTGTATGAGTATTTTTATAAGTTAAGTTACTTTCCTGCTGTTACTTATACTTGTTAGTTCAGTATGCTCTTAAATAACTGCTGATTATGAAACTGTAACTCTTACACTCTTTCCACCTGCTTGTACCTCTTTTACTTGCATATATATATTACCCTTGTTCCTTCTCTCCGCCCGGTGCCGTGGAGTCGCCGGGGGAGCGGATGTGAAACCACTTAGTCGTTTCGAATAACGGTTGGTACATCTTCCTTTTAGGAGGTCACGTCGCAGGTAGAGCAGCCGCAGACTACGCAGCAGGACAGCCAGGCCAGGACGACAGGGCCTGAAGTGACGGTGCCGTCGATACCATCGGTTACTGATGTTAGTATTTTGATACTCTGATGTAGCCCGTTTGGACAATGTTTAGCTGTACTATTATATACTGTAGAAGCATGTTTTAGCTTCTCCTTTATTGATGTATTTGGACTATATGCTTAATGTGGATTTGACTTCTCTTACTTCTTATACTTGGTTGGGTTGGCATGTATTATTGATATTGCTGGAGCCGGTGGAATAGGCGTTTTGTGGTACAGGTTTGCCGTGTGCTAATGCTACCGCAAGGCGGCTGTTTCGGGCATAAGACCCCCCTTCGTGCCGTGTTTTGGGATCCGGGAGGGGGGGGGTCTTATAAATGGTATCAGTTTGCCACGATCCTCAACTAAGAAGTCATTCAACAATGGTTCCACCCCCGTTTGATTAGTCAGCTTAGGAACAAACTGACTTAGCGGAAGCAGTGGTGTGCCCATATGTAATTCACATTAAGTTCGTTCAACTTTGACCTTAAGTTTAGCCAACCTGACCACAAATTTGTCATGTACGTGTAGGTACCACTACATGTTGACCGATGGGGGGGTACTCCTACCCCTCCCATACACACTCAATTCCAACAGTCTGAGTTGGGGCAGACGCTCACCGCCATTCTTGATGCTTTTAAGGCGCAACAGCCTCCGGTGCAACAACAGGCCCCGGGCTCTAACTGGCTGAGCACCTTCCGGGCTCTCTCCCCTCCCGTCTATCGTGGGACGGAGTCAGCTGTATGTACGGAGGAATGGCTCGACACAGTAGAAGAGCAATTGGCTGGTATCCGTTGCCCAGCCAATATGGCCGTGTCATTGGCAGTGTCCGTCTTGGAGTTACATGCTAAGAGGTGGTGGAAGTCCCTTATGGGCTCTACCTTCCATGGCCGAGTCTATACAGAGATAAGTTGGAGCGAATTTTCGTGTTTTTTCTTGGAGCACTTCATTCCTAATTCAGCCCGAGATGAGCTTGAGCAGAGGTTTCTACTACTGAAGCAGGGAACAAACTCAGTTACGGAATACCAGCGGGAATTCCAGCATCTCGCAAGGTTTGCGAACTCTTATGAGTTGGTCGATAGAGGTTACGCCAAACGTTTCTACAAAGGGTTGCGCGATCCCCTAAGGCAGTCCCTTTTGTTTATTGCGGATGGAAGTTTGGCGAAGATTATTGACATGGCGAAGAGTTTGGAGGCGGATCACTTGAGAGTGCCAAGAGGCCTGCAGAAGGCGTTATGGAGGCCGGTCCGAGCAATAGGAGGAGACAGAATCGTAGAGGAGGAGGGGGATATCAGAGGGGTGGAGGGAGTTTCCACCGAAACTATAGAGTGGAGCAGCCAGTCCAGCAGCCTGTCGCGCTGCCTCCACCACCATAGGCTCAGCAATTTCGGCAACCAGAGGGGCGTCGTGGGTTGGTGTGTTTTGAGTGCAATCAACCGGGCCACATTAGACGCTACTGCCCACAAATGTATGGGAACGTCCCTCCTGCTCTCCCTCCTGCTCTCCCTCCCGCTCTCCCTCCAGCAGCCCCACGAGGACGGGGATATATGCGTGGTCGAGGACGAGGACCGCCAAGAGGAAACCCCGGCCCGGTCCGGGATTAGGTGTATGCGCTAGACATGGCGCAAGAGCGGAATCCCCAGGATGTTATAGCCGGTACGTGCAGTTAACCTTCTCAAATTTTGTCATTTAATTTAAACTATTTAAGACATTATAGATACCTAGTGGTTGAGTTTGGTTATTAGTACTTAGGCACCGTGGTAATCGGTGGGAAGACGGCCTATGTGTTGTTCGATACCGGTGCCTCACACTCTTTCATGTCCGAAGATTTCATTAAAGGTATGGAGGGCATACAATACTTTTCTGGAATAGCCCGACGAGTGCGCTTCCCGGACGGTTCGGAGATGATCGCTACCGCCAAGTGCGAGTTTGAGATATTTATTGAAGGAAGGGCTTTTGATACGCCTGCCACGGTCCTGATGATGCCAGAGTTTGACATCATTTTTAGCATGGCGTGGTTGAATTGGCACTTTGCGAGGATCGACTGCGCGGAGAAGAAGATCTATTTGAGGCATGGGGACACCGAGGTTATCTTCCAAGGTATTAATTTCGCACCCCGTATGCTCTTATCTTCAGTTCGGGCTGTAAAGGCCCATATGAAAGGGGATGAGGTCTTCATGATCTAGTTTGAGTTGAAGGAGGTAGAATTAGAGGTAAAAGATGTTAGGGTAGTGCGGTACTTCCCCGAGGTGTTCCCAGAGAAACTACCAGGGTTACCCCCTCATAGAGAAGTCGATTTCCGGATTAACCTAGTACCGGGTGACAAGCATGTATCCAAGGCCCCTTACCGAATGGCCCCGAAGGAACTCGCGGAGTTTAGAGTTCAATTGCAAGAATTGGTGGAGTCAGGGTTCGTTCGCCCCAGTTCGTCACCCTGGGGAGCCCCTGTATTGTTTGTGAAGAAGAAGGATGGAAGCCTGCGCTTGTGTATAGACTATCAGGAACTCAACCGGCTGACGGTATGGAAAACTTATCCGCTACCTCGGATCGACGAGTTGTTCGATCAACTAGTGGGAGCGCATTGGTTTTCTAAGCTGGACCTGCGCTCGGGATACTATCAGTTGAGGATACAGGAGGGGGACATCCAGAAGAAGGCCATATGGGTTGTATGAGTTCACGGTAATGCCGTTTGGGCTCACAAATGCCCCTTCAACTTTCATGAGCCTGATGAACAAGGTATTCGAACCCTATTTGGACATCTTCGTCATCGTCTTCATCGACGATATACTGGTCTACTCAAAGACGGAGGAGGAGCATACCGAGCACCTAGCCTTGGTTCTGAAGAAATTAAAAGAGCACGCTTTGTTCGCCAAGTTCAGCAAATGCGAATTTTGGCTCAAAGAGCTTGCCTTCTTAGGCCATGTAATCAGTGGAGCTGGACTAGCGGTGGATCCGGCCAAGGTGCGAGCCATGAAGGAATGGTCGCCCTTGAAATCGGCGTCTGATGTATGGAGTTTTCTTGGACTTGCCGGGTATTACCGCAAGTTCGTAAAAGGATTCTCCAAGATTGCCCTTCCTCTTACCTCCTTGACGAAGAAGGGTGTGCCATTTGAGTGGACACCTCAATGTGAAGCGGCATTTCAAGAGTTGAAGGATAGACTTACCTCCGCCCCAATCCTTGCACTTCCATCTGGGAAGTAAGGATTTCAAGTTTATACGGACGCGTCATATCAAGGGATGAGAGCGGTATTGATGCAGCACGGGCATGTGATTGCTTATGCTTCAAGGCAACTGAAGAAGCATGAAATCAATTACTCGGATCACGATTTGGAGTTGGGAGCAGTGGTGTTTGCCTTGAAGGTTTGGAGGCACTATCTATACGGCGTCCACTGTGAGATCTTTTCAGATCATAAAAACTTGAAGTATGTTCACACACAGAAGGAGTTGAACTTGAGGCAACGGCGGTGGTTAGAATTTCTATGCGACTATGAGTTTACAATGAACTAACACCCCGAAAGGCGAACTCGGTGGCTGATGTGTTGAGTAGAAAAGTGCTATGCTCGAGCCCAGAGTCTCGGTTGATGAGCATGGAGTTGACTCGGATGATCGAGGAGATGGATATTAACTTGATATTCAAGGCTCCTTCGGCAGAGTATACATAATTTGTGGCAAGCATGAGCATAATTTGTGATATTCGGGACCGGATTCGGGTGGAGCAAGGAATGGATGCGGCTTTGGCCCCGGCTATTAAATAAATAGAAGAAGGAACTACCGACGAGTATACACTCAAAGACGGCCTCGTTTACTTTCGCGGCCGGCTCTACATTCCCAAGGGCGGTAAAATCCGGGAGGATATCTTGAGAGAGGAAAATAGCTCTCAATATTCAGTGCACCCGGGCATTGCTAAGATGTACGCTGGTTTGCGGAAGACCATGTGTTGTCCAGGAATGAAGAAGGTTGTCCGGTATTATGTTACTCATTGTGAAGCCTGTCAAAGAGTGAAGGCTGAATGCAGGAGTCCAGGTGTTTTGTTGCAGTCGTTGCCCATCCCAGAATGGAAGTTCGAGGATATCTCCATGGACATTGTCCATGGGCTACCTCGCTCACGCTCTGGGAATGATTCGGTGTGGGTTATTGTTGATCGGGTGACAAAAGTATCCCGATTCATTCCCATGAAGAAAGAGGCTCACGTGGACGTCTTGGTACGCCTCTTCGTGGATCAGTTTGTACGATATCACAGCGTGCCTAAGACGATCGTTTCTGACCGTGATGGTTGCTTTACTTCCAAGGAGTGGAAGGCGGTGAAAGAAAACGGTTGTCAACCTAAATCACCTAGAGGGGGTGAATAGGTGAGTTGTGCGTCTTTTGCGGAATAAAAAAATATTTAGAGAACAGCACAGAACTATCTACCAATATCACATACGACACAAGATTTATAGTGGTTCCCCGACCTTGGGTACATCCACTTTCCCTCACCGATCTAGCAATCAACTAGACTCGGCTACTCCACTATCTCGGATCGAAAAACCGATCCTACCCTCGGAACAAAGTTCCTACAAACTCGATCCAAACAACGGGATCTACACCTCGGAAGATAACACTTCCTACAAACTCGGAGTGAAAAAACTCCTACACTCAGAGAAACTTTCTCCTACAAGATTAATAAAGTTTTAGAAAATTTATACAAACAGTAAATCCAATCAGATCTGATGAAACGGCCAGACTCTTCTTCTTATGAACTTTGCAGCACTTTCAGAAATCGGTGAAGAAAATCTCGTCCCAGATCCGGATCTTCTTTGCTTTTACAGAATCAGAGAGAGAAGACGAATAGTGATGTCGATCTCGATTTGTAACTTTCTTCAGAATGAATCCTCTGAAATTAGAAGCAGTGGCCGGATAAGATGGCGGAGGCGACGGCTTCCGTTTTGTGAAAACAGAGAGGAGTCGGCTGAAAAACTTTCTTAAAATAAATTGACAATGAAAGCTTAGAGAATACTTAGGATTTGTCATTTTCTGATAAGACTTTATATAGGAGAGAATAACGGTCATAATCAGTCATAATGATGTACACGTGAACCAATCATGTCGCGTGATTTGAAAATCCCGTCAGAAAAAGACTTAGACAAAATTTCAGGAAAGTTCAGCCATATACACGAGTAAGAGAAGAGCTGCTCGAGTAGTTGAATAACTACTCGAGTACATGAAGGAGAACATACTCTGGTATATAAAGGTAGACTATTCGAGTAGGTAGAAACCAACTACTCGAGTAAGCAGATAGAACTACTCGAGTATGTATAGTGACTTACTCGAGTACATGAAGGATCTACTCGAGTACAAGAAAGGACTACTCGAGTATATTACATAAACTACTCGAGTACATGAAGGACTACTCGAGTGGAATACTTGGAATAATTTCTGAAGACGTCAGCAAGCAGCTACTCGAGTAGTTGAACTAAGCTACTCGAGAGGAAGTGATCTACTCGAGTGCGTGAAAGTTCTACTCGAGTAAAAGACTTAGAAAATTCTGGAGTTAGTAAAATTATAAAGTACACGAGTGAGACACGATCTACTCAAGTAGGTATAATGAACTACTCGAGTATGTTTCTATCTACTCGAGTATGTGAGTATACTTACTCGAGTATATGAGTGTATTTACTCGAGTCCATAACTTAGATGAATTTTGATGAGTGAAGTCTTTAATACTCGGGTATAATGAATGATCTACTCGAGTATATAAACATGCTACTCGAGTATATGAATAAGTCTACACGAGTACATGACTTAGCTACACGAGAGATACACTTAAGTACTCGAGTATAAAGATTCTTTACTCGAGTAAATTATAACCAATCTACTCGAGTAGTTATGGACCTACTCGAGTAAAATACTTAGAGAATTTTGTTGTTGGAAACTCTTTCTTCTAATGTAGTCAACTTCCAATTCTTTTCCCAAGGTCCAATAGCTTGAATATGAAGTGTATCCCAATAGAGAGACCACACATGAGTTAACACCTTGGAACATGCAATGAGGGATTACATTGCATAGTTCCTGTGTTTGGTGACCCACTGTGGACTGACATTGGTCTACACTTCCCAGTGAAATTCCTGCAAACATATAACTCAACCCAAGAATCAAATACAACTTAATTCATCTTAGTTCCAGGATGACTTCATCAAATCTGGGTTAGTGTAGATGTAATACCCAACAATCTCCCCCTATTTGTTGAAGTCAGAACCCTTTACACTAAGGTGAATTATAGACATAAAAGAAACTAAGTAGAAAAACATGAGCAGGTAAGCAATAGACAATGAAAAAGATAATTAGACAGAAATTTAGAATTGTATATACGTAAATTTCCAAAAACATCAAGTCTACAACTTGTCATTTCAATCTCTCAACATCTTATAGGTTTAAGCTTAGGTTTGCTGCTTTTCCATCTTTTCTTGCTGTCTTCTTAGATAGCTGAAAGGCTTAGGGAAATATTTAGGAGGTCTTGGAGGAGCAACATGATTATTTCTCCCAAACTCTTTGTCATGCATCTTCCTTTTTAGCATTGATTTCTCATATAACTCCCATTCTTGGGAACTGTAATGAATGTTCATGTTCTCATTAAGATCCATAACTACTCTGAGTGTGTCCAAAATTAGAGACTTTGAAGTTGGAGACCAAGCTTCAGCATGTTCAGTGGCTTTGGAAGGAGCAGTCCTGCTAGCAGAGGGGCCTTCACCGTACTTCCTTTTCTTCTTGTAGGTTCTGATCTCTGGAGGAGCTTTGAGGAATATATCAGCAGGGTCTTCTTCCAGGCCTGGAACATAAGTATCTGGAGGAGCAACCGAGTCTCCAGGCCTGGGAGAGAATGTAGGTTGCAGAGGAATAGCTGGGGCAGTGATATCTATAGCTAGAGGCTTTAAATGATGAGGAATGATGTTGGCGTCAACAGCAAGATCGGGCAGAATCTGATTGTGCATCCATACAGCAGTGTCATAGGTATGAAATTTGACACTCTGTATTTGGGCTAGCACATCATCATGAATGGTCTTCACATGAGCTTCCCATACATCTGACTTCTGAGCAGCAGATTTTTCTACTTGTTCTTTAAGTTCTTTGATCAAACCCTCCCTCTTTCTGATTTCAACAGATAGCTTGGTTATAGCATCTTCTTTGAAAAGACCAACTTCTTCACAGATTTTCATTTTGTTAGCTTCAGTTCTCTTGTCTAGCTCTATCCGATTGTTTGCAAGGGTGACACCTTGTTCCATAACATTGCCAACACTAGTGATAGTGTGGTCAAGGGCTTTGCCACCAAGTTGGAATAAATACTTGAGCTTGTCAGTATTTTGCTGAATTTCAGGAAAGCCTCTGCTCATCTCAGTCTCTAGAGCAGTGACCTTGTCAGTTACTATCTTTAAAGAAGTATCAAAATAATTTCTTTGTTCTTGAAGAAGAATTGTAATATGTTGCAGCAAATCTGAGGAGGAAGAGACTGTAGCAACAACAGCAGAGGGAGCAGCAGGAGGGAGAGGAGTAGTTACCCAAGGAGCTATTTCTTCAATTATCACAGAGCTGTGAGCTCTGGTGGTAGGAATGAGAGCAACCCCTTCTTCTGTATCCTGAGGGAGAGAGAATTCTAGATTTCTAAGAGGGGCCTCAGCTGGCTCAGGAGAAGGCTCATCAGAAATAAGAATGGTGTCTTGCTGGTATTGGAGGGCATCGAGAGATTTGGTTGTAGTTTTGGCTGGAGAATGTACAGGAGACTGTGCTGGAGTGGAGTCCTTGTGACATTCAGAGGATGGAGCTGGAGGAGATAGAGGAGGAATGGGCAATACTTCTTCAGAGAGCTCTGCAATAATAGCATCTATGACAGCAGCTGTGGAGAGAAGAAATTCTGGAGGTATCTCATCTGAGGGAGATGCTGGATTTTGTGGAGTATGAGGTAGGGAAGGAATTTCTGGCTGAGGAGATGGCTGCTTGACTTGGCTAGAAGGAGCAGGCTCCCCCTGACTTAGTGCACCAGAGGAGCTGGCCACATGATGAGGAGAGGGAGATGGAGTCCTGTCCTCTAGACCTGTAGCCTCTGGAACTTCTGAGATCTTTACAGCTTGGGCAGAATTCTGTTGCTTGGGATCCCATCTCTGAATGGAAGAGATGGAGACCTTCTTCATGTGGTGAAGTGGGGTCCCTTTGGAGAAGTTGAAGACCTCAGGATTTGTTTCATGGAGGAGCAGAGAGATATTTCTAGCGTAGTTGGGGGATTTTAAACTGTCCTTGATTTTATCCAGAATTAGTATAACAAATTGGTATTTCTTGCGGCAGACAATTGCTTGCATTATGTCGAAGAAATATGATGGAATGTCTCTGATGGAGTTTGTCTTACACAGTAAAATTTTACCAATAACATCAACCAGAAATTTGCCTTCTGCATTCATGTCTGACCTTTTGAAGTACTGAGCATCAGTTGAAAAGCCACAGAATAGGGCTGTTCTGTCAGAGTCTTCAGCAACTAAGTGATCTTCTTCATCTACAAGCGGCAATCGGAGAAGCTGAGAGACAGAGGTCTTGGTGAACTTAATTTTCAAACCCTTCACTTTGGATTTCAGGACTTTTCCATTCCTTTTGACCTTTAGATTGGAAAAGAATTCGGCAACTTCTCGGAATAAAATTCGGCAGGGTTCCTGGAGGATAAAGGAGAGGCTGGCGGTGTCAAGGAGGATGAGAAGGTTGTGGAAGTCATCTGAGAGCTCTGCAATACCTGCGGTAACGAGTTCTGATCCGACGCCTATCTTGGAATAAGAGGCCATGACTGTGGTTGACTGTAAGTGGTGAGGAGGGAAGCAGCTCTGCAACAGCGGCGAAGTAGGCGAAGCGGCAGAGGGTACTCGAGAGAACGAAATGATTTCGTGTAGGTTTGGGTTTTCGGAATTTCATATATATAACCCTAAATTACATCTAATTAATTTAAAGGAAATTAACTAAATAGAGGGAAGAGGCGGCATTTAGCCTTGGGTGGTGAATAGAACAAATTTCAAAATCTGGCAAACATTACACGAGAGATATATAGACTACTCGAGCAGGTAAGTAGTTACTCGAGTAGTTCTTCAGAAATTACTCGAGTAGGAAGAGAAAAGTACTCGAGTAGGTAAGTGGGCAGTGACTCGAGTAGGTAAGTCGGCAGTGATTCGAGTAGGTAAGTTGGCAGTGACTCGAGTAGGTGAATTAACATACTCGAGTATGTCTTATACTTCTCGAGTCAAACTTTGAAAAATTTAGAAAATTTAAATTTTGATTAACCCCTGAAGTTTCTTTCCTGTTTGTCATTCCAACTTCTTTAGTCCTCCTTGTTGACATCCCGAGCTCAGTCTTGAAGAACGAGAACTTGGTCTCGTCCAATGGCTTTGTGAAAATGTCTGTAATTTGCTTATCTGTAGGCACATATTGCAGATCTATGTCTCCATGCTCCACATGCTCCCGGATGAAGTGATACCTTAGCTCGATGTGCTTTGTCTGGCTGTGGGAGACTGGATTGTTGGCGATTGCGATTGCACTGGAGGAGTCATAGTACAAAGGAATATCCTTGAACTGCAGGTTGTAGTCCTCGAACTGATTCTTTATCCATAGCAACTGTGCGCAACAACTGCCTGCAGAGATATACTCTGACTCGGCCATTGAGATTGCGACACAGTTCTGCTTCTTGCTACTCCATGAAATTAGCCTTCTTCCAAGGAATTGGCATGTCCCGGAGGTGCTTTTCCTGTCATCCTTACTTCCTGCAAAATCTCTTCGAGTTCTGACACCATCCCTGGGATCGCCTATGATCTGGTCCATGGGGTGATCCTTCAGATGTCTAAGCTCTAGAGTTCTTGCATCTGGATTATCTTCAATCACTGGAGTGATTTCTTCATCTTGGATGACTTCTTCATTTTGATCATCATCCTCTCCAATAGGAGTTGGAGTGGTGATCTTAATGAGCTTTTTGCCTTTGTCTTCAGACGGTTCATCCAAGCTGGTTTCTTTCAGCTTTTCACCTGCATCTTCAATGAGCACACTAGACGGATTGCTTTGCAGCAAGCTCGTTTCATCAAATACAACATGTATCGATTCTTCTACCACCAGGGTTTTTCTATTGAAAATTCTATATGCCTTACTATGACTACTATAACCTACGAAAATACCTTCAAAACTCTTTTCGCTGAACTTGGTAGTATGATACTTACCATTGTTAAGTACGAAGCATTTACAACCAAAGATTCTAAAGTATGAGACTGTTGGTTTCCTGCCTTTCAGAAGTTCGTAAGGTGTCTTATCGTGGTCTTTGTTTATGAGTGCTCGATTTTGCATGTGGCATGCAGTGTTGATGGCTTCAGCCCAGAAGTACTCTGGAAGTGAAGCATCACTCAACATAGTCTTGTAGGCCTCTATGAGTGTTCTATTCCTTCTCTCGGCCACTCCGTTCTGTTGTGGAGTGCGAGGAGAGGAAAACTCATGAAAGATACCTAGGATTTCGCAGAATTCTGACATGGCCCCAGACTTAAACTCTGTTCCGTTGTCACTTCTTATTTTGACTATGGAGCAGTTATGTTCATTCTGGATTTGCCTGACAAAATTAGTAAAGATGTCGAAGGTATCTGACTTGTGTTTCAGAAAGAACACCCATGCAAAGCGCGAGTAATCATCAACAATTACTAACGTATAATCCTTACCTCCCAAACTTCTAATTTGCAGTGGACCAAACAAGTCCATGCGCAGTAGATGAAGATATCTATTAGAGTCTTTGCCAATAATGATTCTAAAGGTAGCCCTTGTTTGCTTGCCTTTTACGCATGCATGACAAGGTCTATCTTTGACGCACTTGACGTTTGGGGCATCACGTACTAAGTTCATTGAAAATAATTTATTAATAGTTTTGAAATTAATATGTGCTAGTCTCTTGTGTCATTGGTCAGCAAGAGACGCACTATCTTTTGCTAAAATACACACTGGGGTAGAGGAATCTATACAGATGGAATTTAAACAAAAAATATTCCTGCTTCGAGTGCCGAATAGAATCGTTTCCATATTGTCAATGGATTTTATCAGGCACTTATCAACATGGAATTCAACTATGTATCCTTTATCGTAGAGTTGGCTTATGCTTATGAGATTGTGTTCCAATCCTTCGACATAAGCCACATCCGAGAAGGATACGTTGCCGTTGGTAATCATACTGTAGCCTCTTATAATTCCTCAGTCTGAACCTCCAAAGATGACCTTTGGTTAGTTCAAGACAGGAGAGAAGTTTTGCAGAAGGCTTCTTGTCCCAGTCATATGCCGAGAGCATCGATTGTCCAAGTACCAGATGGGCATTTTGTTGGCCTTTGGACATACCTGCAATTATAATCAATTTGCCTTAGGAACCCAAACACGTTTGGGTCCTTGGTCTCGGGTTAGAGTACTCCCCCTACGAGTGTTAGCATTATGAGCGGTCTTTCTCATATTGCTGACATGAGGGGTTGCAGCATTTCTGGGATTGAACCAGCAATCTAAGGCGAAGTGACCAACCTTGCCAAAGCACCAACAGTAAAATCTGTTGTACCTTTGCCTCAAGATCTCCTGCTTGATCGTTTGGAATTGTGGTCTAGCAGGGGCAGCATTCTTGGAGTAAGATGCCTCATGATGATGACAATCACATGGCTTCTTCTCCTTTATGGGCTTCTCTACAACAGGCTTTGTCTTTGGTGCCTTCTTGAAGTTATGCCCATGATTGAAAGGGCCATAGCTTTGAAGAATAACTTCTTCATAAGGTGCCTTAAAGACACTTTCGCCAAAGTTTCGAGGTCGAGTCCATCCTTGATAGCGGGACTTTGGCTCTACATAGGTAGGCCTAGCAAAGTGCCCATAGGATGAGTCAAAATCAAACTCATTTGTCGGAAAGATGACTTTCTTGAATGTAGTTTGATCTTAAGGGGCTTTCCCCTTCTCTTTCGCTAAGGCCTTTTTGGCGGCCTTATTCTTCCGTTGATTCTTGTTTCTCCTAGAGGATTTACTAGGAGCTTCTTCATGGCCTAGTCCAGCTCCCTTGGCCTTTGCTGAGAATTCAGCAACGAATGGAAGAACTGTTTTGGGCTTCGAGAAACTCTCAACAAGTTTCCTTTCAGCCGCAAGTTGGGCTTCTAATTCTTTGATGATCGTCTCCTTAAGGTCAAGGTGCTCAAGAGCCTTGTTATATTCTTCAATAGCATTATTGAAGTTTTCTTCGAGGGAGTCAGTCTTTGCGACTTTCTCTCTCAAGATGCTCACTTCGGCTTTTAGAGATTTGATCTCTTTAGCCTGAGTCTTCACGACTCGACGACATTTGTCGTAAGCCATGATTAACTCCTTGTACTGGGCCATTAATTCTAACTCATCGTCAGAGGAGCTACCCTCGCAATCATGTTCAGAGACTTCATAATCTGAAAGAGGGGTATGAGAGTTTATCTTCCCAGTGAACTGGGGCTCTTGTTCATCATCTGTTTGAGCCATTAGCCCAAAATAAGCTTCTTCTTCTTCACTTGACTCAGATGAGTCGGAGTCGCTAAGAGCCTTGCTCTTTTTGGCTATGAGACTCTTCTCTTTCCTCTTCTTGTTGTGTGAGAATTTCTTCTCTTCTCTTCTACCACCCTCCTTCTTCTTATGAGGGCAGTCAACAATGACGTGACCTGGCTTATTATAGCAATAGCAAATGATGTCAGTTGAAACGTATTTGTTCTGTTTAGTATTGTACCTTTCGTGGCTGCTTGAGCCTTTTCTTTGTCGATTGTCATCGCGCCGTGATCTTCTATATGAGGCATCCTTACCTTTCCATTGTTTCTTTTTATTAAGAAACTTCTTGAATTGCCTTGAGAGTAAGGAAAACTCTCCATCAGATAGTTCAGAGCCTGAAGTGCTAGGCTCTGATGTTTCTTCTTCTTCATCAACTTCTAGAGCTGGAGCGGGGGAGGCAGCCTTAGTCTTTCTGGAGGTGTCTGCCTTCAATGCGACATATTTCTCCTTGAGTGCAGACCTGCCTTTCTCTTCTTCAGCTTTTCTTGTATTGATTTGGAGTTCATAAGACATAAGCTTTCCAAAGAGATTTTGCGGGTCCGTTTCAGCTAGCTTCCTGAACTCCCTGATGGCGCATACCTTGTTATCTCATTCCTTGGTTAGGGATCTAAAGAATTTGTCGTTCAATTCTCCGTAGGTGAAGACACGGCCATACACCCTTAGGCCATTCACAATTTGGAGAAGTTTTCAAAGGTGTCGGCAATTGTTTCCTTGTTCCCTTGTCGGAATGCTTCATATTTCTGGTTGAGAAGGGATCTCTGATCATCCCTTACTTCTTCAGTTCCTTCCATCAAAGTGACTAAGGAATGCCACATCTCTTTAGCCGATTGGTAGTGAATCAAATTTTGCAGCATCGAGTCATCAACTGCACTTGCTATAATGTTCTTAGCTTTCTTGTCGAGGGAGACAAGTGCAATCTCGTCTTTGTCGAGATCCATTAGCTTTTTGGTAACTTTTTTGGTAGGGTCGATAGTGGACGTAGTCATGGGAACGTAAGGACCTTCTTCAATGATCATGAAGATCCTTGGATCCACAGCTTCCATGAAAAATTTTATCCTTTCTTTCCACATGGGAAAGTTATTTTTGTTGCACAGTGGAAGCTTGGCGAAATCTTTTCCCTTGTCCATTTTATGGTAGAATCTTTCAGACAACAGATTTGGATCTGATCAAGGTGTTAACCTTTTAACGATCAACCTCGCTCTTATACCAATTGAAAGAAAACGGTTGTCAACCTAAATCACCTAGATGGGGGTGAATAGGTGAGTTGTGCGACTTTTGCGGAATAAAAAAATATTTAGAGCACATCACAGAACTATCTACCAATATCACAGACGACACAAGATTTATAGTGGTTCCCCGACCTTGGGTACATCCACATTCCCTCACCGATCTAGCAATCAACTAGACTCGGCTACTCCACTATCTCGGATCGAAAAACCGATCCTACCCTCGGAACAAAGTTACTACAAACTCGATCCAAACAACGGGATCTACACCTCAGAAGATAACACTTCCTACAAACTTGGAGTGAAAAAACTCTTACACACGGAGAAACTTTCTCCTACAAGATTAATAAAGTTTTAGAAAAGTTATACAACAGTAAATCCTATCATATCTGATGAAACGGCCAGACTCTTCTTCTTATGAACTTTGCAGCACTTTCAGAAATCGGTGAATAAAATCTCGGCCCAGATCTGGATCTTCTTTGCTTTTACAGAATCAGAGAGAGAAGACGAACAGTGATGTCGATCTCGATTTGTAACTTTCTTCAGAATGAATCCTCTGAAATTAGAAGTAGTGGCCGGAGAAGATGGCGGCAGCGGCGGCTTCCGTTTCGTGTAAACAGAGAGGAGTCGGCTGAAAAACTTTCTTAAAATAAATTGACAATGAAATCTTAGAGAATACTTAGGGTTTATCATTTTCTGATAAGACTTTATATAGGAGAGAATAACGGTCATAATCGGTAATAATGATGTACACGTGGACCAATCATGTCGCGTGATTTGAAAATCTCGTCAGAAAAAGACAGACAAAATTTCAGGAAAGTTCAGCCATATACACGAGTAAGAGAAGAGCTACTCGAGTAGTTGAATAACTACTCGAGTACATGAAGGAGAACATACTCGGGTATATAAAGGTAGACTATTCGAGTAGGTAGAAACCAACTACTTGAGTAAGCAGATAGAACTAATTGAGTATGTATAGTGACTTACTCGAGTACATGAAGGATCTACTCGAGTACAAGAAAGGACTACTCGAGTATATTACATAAACTACTCGAGTACATGAAGGACTACTCGAGTGGAATACTTGGAATAATTTCTGAAGACGTCAGCAAGTAGCTACTTGAGTAGTTGAACTAAACTACTCCAGAGGAAGTGATCTACTCGAGTACGTGAAAGTTCTACTCGAGTAAAAGACTTAGAAAATTCTGGAGTTAGGAAAATTACAAAGTACACGAGTGAGACACGATCTACTCGAGTAGGTATACTGAACTACTCGAGTATGTTTTTATCTACTCGAGTATGTGAGTATACTTACTCGAGTATATGAGTGTATTTACTCGAGTCCATGACTTAGAAGAATTTTGACGAGTGAAGCCTTTAATACTCGGGTATAATGAATGATCTACTCGAGTATCTAAACATGCTACTCGAGTATATGACTAAGTCTACTCGAGTACATGACTTAGCTACACGAGTGATACACTTAAGTACTCGAGTATAAAGCTTCTTTACTCGAGTAAATTATAACCAATCTACTCGAGTAGTTATGGACCTACTTGAGTAAAAGACTTAGAGAATTTTGTTGTTGGAAACTCTTTCTTCTAATGTAGTCAACTTCCAATTCTTTTCCCAAGGTCCAATAGCTTGAATATGAAGTGTATCCCAATAGAGAGACCACACATGAGTCAACACCTTGGAACATGCAATGATGGATTACATTGCACAGTTCCTGTGTTTGGTGACCCACTGTGGACTGACATTGGTCTACACTTCCCAGTGAAATTCCTGCAAACATATAACTCAACCCAAGCATCAAATACAACTTAATTCATCTTAGTTCTAGGGTGACTTCATCAAGTCTGGGTTAGTGTGGATGTAATACCCAACAGGCGGTACAAGCGTATTTGGGCTCACGCCTTACCTTCAGCACCGTATTTCACCCTCAGACGGACGGGCAGTCTGAAAGGACCATTAGGACATTGGAGGATGTGCTGAGATTATGTGTGTTGGATAGGGGTGATCCGTGGGAAAGACTCATACCACTGGTGGAATTCTCCTACAACAACAGTCACCAGACGAGCATCGGTATGACACCTCATGAAGCCCTTTATGGAAGAAGGTGCAGGACCCCCTTGTCATGGGTACATGATGAAGATCCGAAGACATTGGGAAATGAATATATAGATGATACTGATGCAACGGTCAGATTGATACGGGATCGCATGTTGGAGGCTCAAAGTCGGCAAGAAAAGTATTACAATGCAAAGCACCAGATGGTGGGGTTCCAAGTGGGTGATAAAGTGTTCCTCAAGATTCGGCCGATGCATGGAGTGTCACGTGTTCGTGGTGTGAAAAAGCTCAGCCCAAGATATGTTGGGCCTTATACCATACTAGAAAGGATTGGCCCGTTGGCCTATCGGTTGGAGTTACCACCAAAACTAGAGAACCTCCATGATGTGTTCCATGTGTCGTCACTTCGAAAGGCGCTGTTACGGCCCGATCAATATACCCCCACTACTGATGGTGCAGTGGCATCAGATAGGTCTGTGCGACTAGAGCCGGTGCGGATTGTTGACAACGAGACAAGAACATTGCGCCGCAAAAGAGTTCCCTTGGTGAAGGTACAATGGTCCAATCATGGGAATGAAGAGTTTACCTGGGAGCCGGTGGACTTGATGCAAAAACGTTACTCGGGATTATTTCCTCCAGGTAATTTTGATTAAAGGCATATTTATTTTCTGTATGCTTGTCTTCCCCATAGCCCTAGCCTGATTTCAGGAACGAAATATTTTATTTTGTTTATAGGATTTGTAACGTCCCGATTCGCGCTAGGCCCTCGTACGAGTTTTGAGTCAGCAGGGTAGGCTTGAGTTCAGGAAAGTGGATGAAAAAGTGCGGCACTTGTGGTCTGGAGAAGTTAGTCCAGAGCAGGTTACACACCCTGGGTCACGGGCGTGACCCAGGGGCAGGACTGAAGGTACTCGAGTAGCTGCCGAGGTTGCTCGAGTATTTTTCAAAATACTCGAGTAAACTGGGTTACACACCCTGGGTCACGGGCGTGACCCAGGGGCGTGACTGAAGGAACTCGAGTAGCTGCCGCGGTTACTCGAGTAGTTTTTAAAGTACTCGAGTAAATTGTGTTACACGCCCTGGGCATGGGCGTGACCCAGGGGAGTGACTTAAGGTACTCGAGTAGCCGCCACGGTTACTCGAGTAGTTTTCAAATCACTCGAGTAAATTGGGTTACACACCCTGGGTCACAGGCGTGACCCAGGGGCATGACTTAAGATACTCGAATAGGTGCTTAAGGTACTCGAGTAGGTGGTTGGTTCTCGAGTGAGAGGGTTACATGCCCAGTGTCACGGGCATGACCATGGGCGTGACCAGGGCGTGTTCCGTCGTGTCGAGTATTGAATCAGCATGGTAACCTCCTGTAACGCTTTGCTTGAGCGGGATACGGGTACGGACACGGGCGTGTACCTACCCGTGTCACATTATACATATATAAGGAACAGTGGAAAACCCTAGCAATTTCACTCTTCTTCCCAGCCGTATTTTTTGAGAGAAGTCCTGTGGAGAAGGAGAGTTTGCTGGAGGAAGATCTAGGGAAGGAGATCCGCCATCGCCGTAAAGGAGAGGATGCCGCCGCGAAGAATCACAAGGTCTATGGCCAGAAATGGAACCACTGGAAATGAGGTGAATTTCCTACCCTCTCCCTTGGTGCTAGATCTATAGTTATTTTCTTAGGCGAGACATCGACTCAAGAGAGTCTTGATAGAGAGGATGAGTTTTCTAGGAAAGGCCATGCTAGGACTTGTGTCCTAGGTTTTAGATCTCTTCAACCACTCCCTTCTTCTAAGTGTTGATAGGGGATGGTTTCGTGAAGGGTATTGGCCTCTTGAGGTTGAAAAAGGGAGGAGGTTTTCTGGAATGACTTGGGAAGATCGCCTTGAGGAGGAAGATGAACCGATGCCGTTCATTCCGCCTTAAGTTGCGTGCAGAATCTGTATTCCGCGCGCAGCGAACTTCGTGGTCATTTTTATGTGTGATATGGCCAGATCTGGGCTTTCGGCTAAACACGAAAGTTGAAGCCCTTGAAAATTCCTTTCCAACGAATGGTTTCACAACTTCAGGCGAAGTCTGTAGCCATAGGAAATCCTGGACGAAAATGACATCCGATAAATCCTGCATGCAGAATTGTGTTCTGTGTGCAGCGGACTTTGAAGCCAAATTCAAATAGGATAAATTCAAATCTGGATTGTGGGCTGAATATGAAAGTTGTAACCCATGAAAAGCCCTTTCCATCGAGGGGTTATGCATCTTCACCGGATTCCTGTAGCCTCAGGAATCTCCGGTTGAATTTGCTGCCCAGATTCAATCTGCACTTAAAATTCTGGGTTTTATATAACAGGGATTTGGGTTCGGTGGAATCGATGTTGCAAATTAGCTTGAGGTTTTTGAAGAAATATTTCATAATTAACCACCGTAATGCTATGAATGATGAATCTTGTTAATTAGATTTCATATAACTAAATGTGAAGCAACTTTATTGAATGAATTGACTTGATAGAATTTGGTGAGTTGTTATAGATGCATATCTTGTTATATCATGTTGGAAGCAGATTTCTTACATTCGAATTGTGATGCAAGTTTACTTGAACGGAATGACTTGATAGAAATTGGTAGATTATCATATGCGCATCATATATGTATTATGTTGGGATCACTTGGGATGTCATATGGGATGATAAGTTATGGCCAGGTGTATGTTCGATTGATGAATGAAACTTAGTAGTCCAATACTTAGAGCATTGGCTCCCTACGGGTAGTATTGGGAAGGGATGTAAGTGTGGTGTTGACCGTCGCAATATTGGATAGCTTGAGATGAGACATACGGACGGTTGGGCTTGGTCCTCGGTGTTCACATCCTGGGGCTCCTTCCGTGCCAGGTAGATGGTTGGGCTTGGTCCTCGTGCCTTCTTCCGAGGCTCTTTCCATGCCACGGTGATGTGGAATTTGCATGTGGTGTGAGTCGGCTCGCGGTGTCATAATCCTGGGTTAAGGATAGTGTGGCAGGTCTACGGGCTCGCCAGTCGTCACATCGACGGGAGTCGACAGTTAGACTTTGGGCGGTTGGGCTTGGTCCTTGGTGTCCACGTCCCGGGGCTCCTTCCTTGCCGGGTGAACAGTTGGGCTTGGTCCTCATGCTCAATCCGAGGCTCCTTCTGGGTCACACAAGGTCAGTTCGGGGCTTGGTCCTCGGTGCACATCTACCCGAGGCTCCCGCTGGGCCATAGTACGCATGGGCTCCGCTGTTGTGTTCTTAGCGTTGAGGCGTATGGAGGCTTAGGTGAAGTAGTGTGGATATCCGCCAAGTAGTAGAAGTGCCCGTTCTACTGTCACCGCCTGGACATGGTGGCTAATGCCTGAGAGGTTAGCTACCTGCTCGAAAAGTGGGAACTATAGTCTGTATCGACATAGAAATAGCATGTGTGTGGTCATGGGCGAGTCATTGCATAGCATACATAGCATTTCATAACATTTCAGAACAAGATCCTCATCCTATAAGTTTGTATGGGCCCTCTTATACGATGAGTTACCTTTATGTAACTCGATCCTTAACTTATAAGTTTGTATCGGAATTCTTATAAGTTAAGTTACTTTCCTGCTATTACTTATACTTGTTAGTTTAGTATGCTCTTAAATAACTGCTGATTATGATACTGTAACTCTTACACTCTTTCCACCTGCTTGTACCTCTTTTACTTGCATATATATTACCCTTGTTCCTTCTCTCCGCCAGGTGCCGAGGAGTCGCCGGGGGAGCAGATGTGAAACCACTTAGTCGTTTCGACTAACAGTTGCTACGTCTTCCTTTTAGGAGGTCACGCCGCAGGTAGAGTAGCCGTAGACTACGCAGCAGGACAGCCAGGCCAGGACGACAGGGCCTGAAGTGACGGTGCCGTCGATACCGTCGGTTACTGATGTTAGTATTTTGATACTCTGATGTATCCCGTTTGGGCAATGTTTAGCTGTACTCTGATATACTGTAGAAGCATGTTTTAGCTTCTCCTTTATTGATGTATTTGGACTATATTCTTAATGTGGTTTTACTTCTCTTACTTCTTATACTTGGTTGGGTTGGCATGTATTATTGATATTGTTAGAGCCGGTGGAATAGATGTCTTGTGGTACAGGTTTGTCGTGTGCTAATGCTACCGCAAGGCGGCTGTTTCGGGCATAAGACCCCCCTTCGTGCCGTGTTTTTTGATCCGGGAGGGGGGGGGGTCTTACACCTAAAAACCTCTCATTCTCCACCCAGCGATTGAGGTATGTGAAACTTTAGAGGCCTTCCGCCTCTTGGCTATTCCCGCTATTTAATCCCGTTTAGTTTTGATGAGTTTCTTACATGATTCTTCCCAAGCCCAGCTATCGTGTACACGGGAGGCTGCTCTCAGGTGCGAGCTTAAACAAGCGGAGGAGGCCAAGACACCGGTTCTGTCGCCTCCAGTCAAGAAGGTCAAATGTCACCAATATTATAACCATGAGATAGAAGTGATGATGCAGGAGAATGTCCAGGAGGCGGCTAAGTGCGTGATCCAGGTGCTGCGAGAATCTAGGTTTCTGAATGAGGGCGGCTAGACACTCATGCCGTACAGGATCTTGCCCTGGCTGTTCGATCCCATCCCCAAGCTCGCGGGAGAGGATGACTTCCCAGGTGAGGATGACGAAATAATCCTTGGCGAGTGTGATGGGTCTACTGACGAGTCCTCCAGCGAGACGTCCGGCGACTCTTCTTGAAGACCTTTCGCCTTTTTGGTTCCCTTTGCCTTGTAATTTGTTCTCTATGAATTTCTGTAAGGGGCGAGACCCCCCAAGCAAATGTAACGACTTTTGGAATATATAAATGACCTTACCTTTTGCCTAAATGACTACTATTTTCTATATTTTTCTTTACATTTCGCATTTTATTATCCGCAAACGAATCCGCACATTCGCACAAGCCTTAGGCTCTTAGGTGATGAACGCCACCCGTTCGATTAATAGATTATGTATACGCCATGACACACAAGGATACTACCGCTTTGAAGTTCGATCTTACCTCATGAGATTCTCTCAATGACACTGCAATTCTAGGGAAATATTTTATTTTTAATTAGTTAGGTGCTTTGCCTTTTAATATCCTTGATATGTAACATGGTCTCCATCTATCTAAGGAGGCCTAGTTGGGGTATTAGATCATCTTGGAGTTAGTTATCTTGGTTATGTTGTTAAATACATGTCTCGGGAAAAAGGCTCATCAGACTCGGTGGTTTGCGCGTTTGCGTTCCATTTTTGCGTTTTTTGAGCATAAATGACGAGATTGGATGATATTCATCTATAAATTTTTGTTTTCAAATTAAAGAAAAAAAATAATGAAATAACTTAACAATTTTTGAATGATTTAGTGTTTGCAAAACATATTCGATTATTGAGACATCAATATAATGCAAATGACCGCATTGATCACATTTCTTAACAAATATAAATGATAGTAATGAATAATTGATGAGTAGAGTGGATTGAAAAATTTGATCAAGAAAGATGAATTAATTTTGATGATGATTATTTAAAATGGGATGTAGGTGTGTCTTTCTCTCGTCAGGCACGCACTTGCGCTTAGTATCTAAGACCCCATTGCGCCTTACTATTGTTTGAGCTTCAAACAACTATGTGTTTGGTCTCTCTTAGCAGAGTATGCTTTTAGAGGGATCTTTCTCTCAAGCTAATATAATGGGCTTGTTTTCATATCTTTATATTATTTCGTGTCAAAACATATGTAGTCCAGACGGTTAGGTGGTTAGCTTTGGCGGATAGGTCTTGGCGATCTGGCGGATAGATCTGGCAGACAGTACTGATGGACAGACAGTTTGAAGTAGCTGTTTGTCCTTGGCAGCTTGACAGTGTTGGAGCCGATCAAAACCTGTGCTGTTAGGCGGTCTGGAGGCTAACATTGGCGGACAGGAATGGCGGACAGATAGACCGGTCTAGCGGTCTGTCGATGTTTCTAAGATAACTGTGCGGAATGTTGAGGTCAGATCTAATTGACGGTCATGCGGTTAGCACCTGACTAACTGCATGAGATACTTCTATATTCTTACCGTAACTATGCTCCTTGTTGATTAACAGAGTCCATACCGCAGTTGGTGTTCGTTGTTCTCAACCTTCTCTTATGTTCTGGTGGTTAGACTTTGTCTAACTGCAGACCGTAGCTTATCCATTGGTTAGATTACGCTAACCGCTGCTATTGTTCTGGAAGCAGGCAACTGCTCAGTAGAGGAGGACAGACGACAAGCTAGTGTAGAGTTCTATAGTTGTACAGCTAGTTGTTTTCTAATCGCTTGTTCTGAGAGGTTAAGATTTTGTGTAACTGCCTAGTTGCTTTTGACAATCATTGTTTATTCTCTCTCTTCCCCCTTTTTTCTATAAATGGGGGTGGGGGGAATACCCATGCATTATGTAACTTTTCGGAGCAATAAAGTTCTTTTATTTACCTGTTTCCTCACAAGGTATCAGAGCTAGGTTTTCTCTTCTTCTCTCTTCTCTCTTGCCGCGGTTTTATTAACCGTGGTCTTCTCTTCTTTTTCGCGGTTTGTTTTCTTAGCCGCGCTCTCCTCTTCTTCCCTCCCGCCCTCCATTTTCTTGTCGCTCTTCCTGCGGATTTCTTTCTTCTTGACCTCTCGCTTTCTTCGTGCGGTCTCTCTTCGTTGTCGGCACCGTCTTGCTTAGCCACGGTTTCTTAACCGCGTTCTCCTTCTCTTTACCGGTCCTCTATTTTTTTTGCGCAGCTTGTCGTCTGTATCCACGCGACTTATCTACTTTATCCACGCGACTTCTCTTCTTTAACCATACGGCTTGCCTCTTCTTCTCGGCTTCTCTTCTTTAACCACGCGACTTCTCTTCTTTAGCCGAGCGGTTTGCCTCTTCTTCTATGGAGAACTTACACTTCTCATCCTCTACTCTATTTGCTCCTCTAGTTTTACCTGCTCCTGTCTCCGCCTCTGGCAATCTGGGAACTTTCTCTAAACACACTGGACCGAATTACCCCAATTGGAGTATTTCATTTGTTTTTCTATTGTGCTCTCAGCGTAAGCGTCATCATCTCACTGATGACCCTCCTACCTATGGGTCTGTCTCTTTTGACGACTGGGATGTTAGTGATGCTCTTGTTAGAACTTTGCTTGCCAATAGTCTATCTGATGAGTGTCTTCCCGTCATTCAGCATGATATGACAGTTAAGACTGTCTGGAATCATCTTGCTGCCCTGTATTCCAAAGGAGCTCAAACTTCCCTCATATATATGTTGTATGTAGATCTTTTTGCCTGAACTGTCATGACTCTTGCTGCTGCTTATCCAGAAGTGCAAGCTCTTGTCGCTGAGATTCTTCAACATCGCCCCTTTTCTGCTGATCTTACCGAGCAACATAAGCACTTTTAGGTGCTTTTGGTTGTCACCTATTTTCTTCGCTTGCCTGATTCTTATGATATGATTCGGAAGTAAATTCTTGGAGAAGCTAATACCCCTACTTTAGATGCTACTACTGTGTGTATTTCAGCTGTTACTACTCTACTCCAGCGACCTTTGCTTGCCTCTCCACCTTCTCCTGACACTGTAGCTCATCAGGCCCGTCTTGATATTCCAAGTGGTCGTGGAGGTCGCTCTGGTGGAGGTGGCTTCTCTAGATATCTTTGTTCTCACTGTGGCAAGACTGGTCAACTTGTTGATCGCAGCTGGGTAAAACATCCACATCTTTGCCCTGCTCCAGGAGATACAACTTCAAAGAAGTTCATTTCTCTTGCTACCTCTTCAGATAGTGCTAATGTGACCACTACAGGTAGGTGGCTTATTGATTCTGGTGATACGAATCATATGACAGACAATCCTCGTCTCTTATCTCGGCTGAAAAGACATAACTTGTTTCCTCCGTTTTTATTGCGGAGGGTTCTCCGTCTCTTGTGTGTGGCTCTGGAGTAGTGCATGTTACTCCTTCTCTTCACCTTGCGGACACTCTGTACGTCCTAACTTTTCCGTGCAATTTACTTTTTGTTACATATCTATGTAAACATCTAAATTGTATGGTTATTTTTACACCATCTACTTGTTTTTTTTATGATCCTCAGTTCAAGTAGATGATTGCTACTGTGACTGAAAGTGGTGCCTTGTTCTGTCTCGACAATGTGTCTGCCTTTTCTTCCTCCACTGCTCTTCTATAATGACATCTTTGTCTTGGACATTCTACTCCTCGTCTTCTTTACCAACTCTTCCCTGATCTACCGCGGGGAGACTCTTCTCTCAGCTGTGAAGCCTTCCAACTCGGTAAATACCATCGTACTTCTTTCCCAGCAAAGCAAGGACGTAGTTCTTCCTATTCTTTTGATGTTGTTCATTCTGACATTTGGGGACCTGCTCTGATCCTGTTTGTTCGGCAGGGTAGTCTGTATATTGTTACCTTCATTGATGATTTTTCTAGATGTACTTGATTGTACTTGATGAAAGAGCGTTCTGAACTTTTTTCTATTTTCAGTATGTTTTATAATGAGGCGTGTAGTCAGTTTGATACTACTGTTAAAATTCTACGTACAAATAATGTCAAAGAATACTTTAGTCATCAATTCTATGCGTTTTGTATGCATCACGACATTATAAATTAGACTAGTTGTTCTTACACCTCCCAACAAAATGAATTGTTGAACGCAAAAACCGACATCTTCTTGATGTGGCTCGTTCTCTTCTCACTCATATGAGAGTTCCTCGCTCCTATTGAGAACATGTCGTTCTTCTTTATTCTTACCTCATCAACTGAATCCCTTTTTCTGTTCTAAACGACAAAACTCCTTTCTCCATTTTGTATTCTGATGCGACACTATTTCCTTTACCCCTACATGTCTTCGAATGCATAACATTTGTTCACTCTCCCTCTCCAGGGTGTGACAAACTCTCTTCTCGCTCAATTAAGTGCATTTTTATGGGCTGCTATCCGACACAAAAAAATATCATTGTTATGATCCTCTTCTCCGGAAACAATATATTTCCGTAGACGTCACTTTCTTTGAAGATACTCCTTACTTTTCCCGCACTACTCCGCTTCCATCTTCTAATGAAGCCTCTTTTCTACCCATTGTCTCTGCTCATCCACATGAACCAGTGCCTCTCCCTTCACTAACTATCTTCGAGTCTCCTCCTTCTCCTGATTCTGCTTCTCTCCCTGGGCCACCTGTTGGGTACATTGGTCAAATGTACCTGATTTGAAGAAGCCTCACCCAACTCAATGATATACATCATAATGTATTTGATGAATGTTGAGTTTACTTGTGCAGGTTAAGTAATCACTGGACTGAAGCAAAAAGTTTCTAAGTCCATGTGTCGACACCCAGAGGGAAAGTGTCGACACTTAAGAAAGCTTGTGTCGACACCCAGACAAGCAGTGTCGACACTTGGAGTCATTGTGTCGACACCTGGGATGCAGAGTCGACACCAGACAGAAAGTGTCGACACTTGGAGCTGTGTCGACACTCAGTGAAGAAAAGTGCAGACAGAAAGTGTCGACACAAGGAGCTGTGTCGACACCCAGTGAAGCTGTGTCTACACCAGAAAGTGTCGACACTTGGAGCTATGTCGACACTCAGCAAAAGTCTGCAGAGACTAAGTTAAAGTGTCGACACTCAGAACAATGTGTCGACACTCAACAGAAGAGTCAGCACTTGAAGTATGTGTCGACACCCAGCACAATGTGTCGACACTCAGCTAAAGACTCTACAATTGAAGAAAGTGTTGACACAAGGAGCTGTGTCGACACTTAGCAAAGATCAGAAAGATCAACAAAATTATTCTAAGTACAAGTGTCGACACTAAGGGAATGTGTCGACACTCAGCTGAAGTCTCAACAAGAAGAAGGTGTGTCGACACAAGGAGCTGTGTCGACACTCAGCAAGTATCAACATAGAAGACTATGTGTCGACACCAAGAAGTAGTGTCGACACTTGACAAATTCAACACAAGAAGTTGTGTCGACATAAAGGTGATGTGTCGACACTTAGAAGAATTCAGTACAGATAGAAGATCAAGTACTTGTGTCGACACTCAATTTCAGTGTCGACACCTGAAGAAGAATCTGTGTCGAGACATACAAGGAGTTGTGTCGACACCTTGTAGACTTGTGTCGACACTTACACAGCATGTGTCGACACTTGGTCTATAAGTGTCGACACTTAAAGACAGAAAGTCTCGACACTTTCAGACAGTTAGAGATTTTCAAGAAATGACTGGATGACTTGACAACTGCCGTTCCAGCCGGTCTACAGCACCTGTCAGAGATATCAGAAGTCAGTTATGGACCGGACCAGCCGGTTACCATGAAGAAGGCCTATAAATAGGCTCATACAGTTTACAAAAACAGAGTTGTTGAGGTTGATCACATTGTTGAAGAACAAGTTATTAAAGTGGTACATAGAGTATCAACACAAGAAGATCTTGCAGTCCAAGTGCAGATCTAAGAAGTTGGAGAGAGAGGGCTCCATCCAAGAAATCAGCCTCTGGAACTAGGCTGAGAAGAAGGATTCAGATTCATTCTGGATCTTAAGTCGCAGAGGTCAAGGAACAACTGCAGGAGGATTCAGTCTTATTCAGTTCTACTCAAGAAGCTTTGAAGAAAGCTAAGTTAGATTGAATCCAGCTGAGTTCTTCCAAGAACTCATCAAGAAACTCTCAACTCCCCTCTTTTATTTCTGAGTTGTTGAGTTAATATTTGTAATACATTTTTAAATTGTAGGATCCTTTGGATCTGAGTGAATTGTAAGCCTATAATTATAAAGGCTGAGGGTAGGGCTTGAGAGCCTGAGTGTAGGAGATTGAGATCTCTGAGTGTAGGCCTTGTTGGCTGAGTGTAGGCGTTGGTTGGCTGAGTGTAGGCCTTGATTGGCTGAGTGTAGGCTTTGGGATAAAGCTGAGTTGTAAGGCTTTGGGCCTGAGGTGTAGGAACCAATTTGGGTTCTGAGACAGTGGAGGAGTTTGGCCGAATCTAGTACACTGCTAGATAGGCGAAGGGGGAAAGTGGATGTACCCATATCTTGGGGAACCACTATAAACCACTGTGTATGCTGTGCTGTGATTGTTGCTGTGCATGCTGTGTGTTTGCTGTGATAAAATAGTTAGTATTCTGTGATATAACTGATTGTTGCCATTTAAGTTTAAAAAAGGATTAGGTCACCTATTCACCCCCCCCCCCTCTAGGTGTTTAGGTACCATATCTTTCAAGTGGTATCAAAGCGAGGTTCCTCAAAAAGGACTAACAGTCTGAGGAGATCCTGTTTGGCAGATTCAGTGTAAGGCAAAACACAGATTCAAGAAATTCAAGAAACTCAAGAAACATGGGTTCCTCTGAGAATCACAAGGAATTGGGTTCCATGAAATTACCCATATGCAGGAAAGAGATCTTTGGGATCTGGAAGGAAAGGGTAAGGCTGTTTATGGAGGCCTCAGACCCTAGAATCTACATCATAGTAAAGGAAGGGCCTTATGTGCCCATGAAGATTTCAGTTTTAGATGCAAATCAGAGAACTCCAAAGGATTTCTCTGAGATGACTAAGGATGAGATTGTCCTAGCCATAATGGACAAGAGGGCACAAAACATTATAGTGAGTGTCATAGATGATGCAACATTTCAGAATCTTATACACTGTAAGACAGCCAAGGAGATGTGGGACACTCTTATAGTGTATATGGAAGGATCTGAAGAAGTTAGACAAGTTAGAAAATCCTTACTAAATCAGGAGTATGAGAGTTTTAGACAAGGAAAAGGTGATAGCATAACTGAGTGCTACAAGAAGTTCTACAGAATAGTTAATGAACTCATGTCTTATAGAAGAGAGTTCAGTAACTATGAACTAAATGACAAGTTCCTAAGGTCCCTAACCAAAGATTGGGACACAAAGATCTGTGCCATTAGAGAAATGGCTAAGTTGGGAGAAATACCTCCTCCTACACTGTTTGGCAAGTTATTGTCATATGAAATGCAATTGACAGTGAGGAAGGAGGAGGACAAATCAATAAGGACTGAGCACAAGGAAAGAACTGTTGCTTTCAAGACAGAAGTTCCCAGAAAGTGCAGGAATAAGTCATCAACTTCACCTCCAGAGGTAGTTGAATCAGAATCAGATGAGTCAGTCAGCACAAAGACTGAGAGCAGTGAAAGTGATGAAGACTTTGCTGCCTTCACTAGACACTTTCAGAAATTCTTGAAGAAGAAACAGTGGAGGTCAAGACCTTCTTCTTCAAATGGAAAGGAAGTCTTTTATCAGGAGAAAAAGCCTTCAAAGAAAGACAGGAAGAGGACAAAGTCAAGCAAGGAAACTGGATCTAAGATAGTGTGCTATTGCTGCAATAGACAGGGCCATGTTATTGCAGATTGTCCAGAGAAGAGAAAGGAATCTAGTGACAGGAAAAAGGCTCACTTCAAAGGAAAGAAAGAGAAGTCTTTTATTGCCAAGAAGGAGAAGACTCTATCAGATATCTCTTCTTCAGAAACTAAGTCTGAGGCTGAAGGCTACATAGGGCTGTTTGCTGAAGAAGAAGAGGAAGAATTCATGCAGTTAATGGAGTCTATTTATGAGCAAGAAGACAGTCAATGCCAAGGGCTAATGGCTTTGACAGAGAGTGCCAAAATCCTGGAGCAGCCAGGACCCAGTAAGGTACAAGGTTCAAGTTCAAGTTCAGTTTCTTGTTCTAGTTTAGATTCAGATTCTTCTTCATCAAGTGATGAGAATGTATCTGAGTTTGAGGATGATATTCATCAGCTTATAGATGAATATAAAGTGCTGTTGCAAGCTTACAAGAAAAGCAAGTCCCTAGCCAAAAGTCAGGCAAAGGAAATTGTTGATCTTAAAGCTGCTGCAACAGATTTTGAGAAGCAATTTGATCAAAAGCTGAATGAGATAGCCAGACTAAAACACATAACAGTGATTCAGATGGGGACTATCATCTTTAAGAATGATCAAATCAAGGGTCTGGAGATAAATCTTCAGAAAGAGAGAGATCTTGTTGCTAGGTTTTCTAAACCTAAGTCAGTGCTACCTTTAATTGATGAATTTGTTCATCATAAAGGCAAGGCTGGACTGGGCTTTATTAGACCTGCAGGGACTGAGCAGTCCAAGTCTAAGTCCAAGGGCAAAGCCCCAACATTCAACAAGCCTGCTGTAGACAAGTCAGCCAAGGCAGTACCTAAGCAAAGGTACAATAAGTTTGAATGTTGGTGCTGTGGCAAAGTTGGCCATTTTGCAGTGGACTGTTGGCACAATGCTAGTGCCAAAGTGAGTACCAAACTACCTGTTGGAAAGCCAGTGAGTAGCTTTGTCAGATTGTAGACTAACAAGTACCAAGGACCCAAGAATTCTTTGGGTTCTAAGGTTCATTAATCTGTTTTGCAGATGAGTCCAAGTGGCCATACCTCAACATGGTACTTGGACAGTGGATGTTCCAGACATATGACTGGAACAAGAGGATTACTAAAGGACTACATTTCAGTAAAAGATGGTCCAAAAGTAACCTTTGGTAGTTCTGAAAAAGGAATCATCAAAGGATTTGGTAACATTTCTACAAACTTAGTTACCATTACTCAAGTGGCTTATGTTAAAGGGTTGAAACACAACCTAATAAGTATAAGTCAATTAAGTGATGTAGGGTATGACATCTCATTTGTTAAAAATGGTTGTCATATCAAGAGGTCAAGTGATCAAGAGATCATTTTGACAGGTTATAGGAAGAGGAATGTCTACTGTCTAGACATTATGATTGAGAACAATGGTTCTCCAGTTTGTCTTGTAGCTGATGAGAAGGTCTCTCATTGTGTCAAATGGCACAAGAGGCTTGCCCATCTTAACTACAAGACTATTAGCAAACTCTTTACCAAAGAGTTAGTGAGGAATGGTCCTCAAGTTAAGTGTGTTAAAGATAGTATTTGCTCAGCTTGTCAAAAGGGCAAGCAGACTAAATCCACCTTTAGAATCATAGAAAACAAAGATGCTGTGAGGTGTTTATACCTCTTGCATATGGATCTCTTTGGTCCAATGCCAGTTCACAGCTTAGGTAGGAAGGTCTATACCTTTGTAGTTGTAGATGACTACTCAAGGTTTTCCTGAGTGTTCTTCTTAAGACAGAAATCTGAAACACCTAGTGTCTTCTATAGCTTTGTCAAGCAAATTCAGAATGAACTAAATAGTACAGTGGTCAAAATTAGAAGTGACCATGGTACTGAATTTCAGTCTGATAGCATGATAAAACTATGTGAAGACTTTGGGATATTTCAAGAATTCTCTTCACCTAGAACACCTCAGCAAAATGGCATTGCTGAGAGGAAGAATAGAACCTTGATAGAGGCTGGTAGGACCCTACTAAGTGATACATTACTGCCATAATATTTCTGGGCTGAAGCAGTTAACACTGCATGCCATGTTATAAATAGGGCTACCATCACTAAAAGGCTTAACAAGACCCCCTATGAAGTTGTGAAAGGCAGGAAACCAAACCTATCCTATTTTAGGATCTTTTGTTGTAAATGCTTCATACTTAACAATGGAAAGTCTTACTTAACTAAGTTTGCTGCCAAATCCCAAGAGGGAATTTTTGTTGGGTACAGCAATAACAGTAAGGCTTATAGAGTCTACAACTTGACTACACAAGTTGTAGAAGAATCAGTGCATGTAGTTTTTGATGAGACTAAACTTATTAATAATGAGTTGTCTAGCAGTGTATGCAGCCCCACAGGTTTGACAAAGAAAATGGACAAGCTTACTATAGAAGAAGTGCCTGCTGGAAGACAATAAGTAGAAGAAAGTAGCTGTTGTCCAGGGGGAGAACTACATGTGCCAATTGCTGAAGAAATACAAGGAGTACAGCATGATGCAGATGCTGAAGTGGTTCAACCAGAAGTTAGGATGCCTCCAGCCCACAGGCATCTTAGAGATCATCCATTAGAGCTGATTATTGGAGATCCAAGACAAGGAGTTCAAACCAGGAGTAGAAACATGAATGCAGCAATCTACTCCAGCTTTCTGTCACAAGTTGAACCTAAGAAGTTTGAAGAAGCAATACAAGATCCACAATGGACTGAAGCAATGCAAGAAGAGCTTAATCAGTTTAAGAGGTGCAAGGTCTGGGAACTTGTTCCTAAACCTAAAGACCACAATGTAATAGGAACTAAGTGGATCTACAGGAATAAGATGGATGAACGAGGGGTCATCATTAAGAATAAGGCTAGACTGGTTGCTAAAGGATATAGGCATGAAGAAGGTATTGATTTTGATCAAATCTTTGCTCCAGTAGCCAGACTGGAAGTCATAAGGATGTTCTTAGCCTATGCAACCTATCAAGGATTCAAGGTTTACCAAATGGATGTCAAGTCAGCATTCCTAAATGGTAATCTTAAAGAAGAAGTCTATGTGGAGCAGCCTTCAGGTTTTGTTGATCCAACTCTACCTCATCATGTCTATAGACTTAGGAAAGCATTATATGGGTTAAAGCAAGCCCCTAGGGCTTGGTATGAAACCCTATCTAGTTTCCTCATTGAGAACAAATTCTCAAGGGGGAAAATAGATAAGACTCTATTCCTTAGGGAATCTAGAGGCAAAGTTATACTAGTCCAAATATATGTAGATGACATTATTTTTGGGTCTACTGAAAGCAGCCTTTGCAAAAAGTTTGCAAAACTTATGCAAGGTCAGTTTGAGATGAGTAGTATGGGAGAGCTGAGGTTTTTCTTGGGTCTCCAAGTTAAACAGACTGAGAGTGGTTTGTCCATTTGTCAGTCAAAGTTCACCCTAGAACTCATAAGGAAGTATGGTATGGATTCATCCAGCACCATGAAGACTCCTATGGGGTCAAGTATGTCTCTTAGCAAGGATGATGCAGGGAAACCTGTAGATGAAACCTTGTATAGAGGGATAGTTGGCTCCCTATTATACTTGACTGCTAGTAGACCTGACATCATGTATGCTACATGTGTTTGTGCCAGGTATCAAGCCTGCCCTAAAGAGTCTCATTTGACAGCAGTCAAAAGAATATTGAGATATCTAAAGGGCACTCCCTATCTAGGCCTCTGGTACCCTAGGAATGGAGATTTTGATCTAACAGGTTATTCAGATGCAGACTTTGCTGGATGCAAAGAAGATAGAAAGAGCACTACTGGAACCTGTCAATTCCTAGGTGGGAGACTAATTTCATGGAGTAGCAAAAAGCAAACCAGTGTGGCTATCTCCACAGCAGAGTCAGAGTACGTAGCTGCAGGAAGTTGCTGTGCTCAACTTCTGTGGATACAACATCAGCTAGAGGACTATGGATTTCAGGTAAGTAGAACTCCACTTTTCTGTGATTCTACAAGTGCTATTTCAATAGCTAATAACCCTGTATCTCATAGTAGAACTAAACATATTGAAATTAAATATCATTTTCTTAGGGAGCATGTAGAAAGAGAAGATATTTTACTTGAATATGTTAAAACTGATAATCAAATAGCTGATATGTTTACTAAGCCCCTAGAAGAAGCTAAGTTCAACAGATTCAAAAGTGAACTAGGAATGCTAAACTTAGAGTAAGTTTACAGAATTAAAATTGGCTAAGTAAAAAGGTGTCGACACATAGACAAGTCTATGTCGACACAGAATAGTGGTGTCGACACTTCAGGAAAAAAGTGTCGACACATCCAGGATGTTGGTGTCGACACTTTAGAATGTTATTGTCGACACATATCCAGTAGGTGTCGACACATCCAAAGTGGTGTCGACACTTATGTTTTACTCAGAATTTTCTAAGTAAAGTCTCGACAATGTGTCGAGTTATGTTGTGTCGACACATAATCAAGTGTCGACACATAAAATCTGTTGACTAAACTTGTGTCGACACATATGTGTCGAGACATTATAAGTCAGTGTCGACACTTATTGCCAGTGTCGACACATTTTAAGTTAGCTGTCCCGCCTGTTCATCTTCAAAATTAGAAAGGTATAAATAGGGTTCTGTCTTTGTTTGTCGACACGCTTTCCAAGTTTCGAGACCAAAACTACTGTGTCGACACCTCTCTTTTCTAAAGACAAATTCTACAAACCCTAATGACACCTAAGCTTGAGGAAAACGTTAACGAAGGATATGAGCTTGTGCGCGGCGCGTTCGACGATGCTGATCAAGAAATTCAGGCAGTAGTAACCCCAGTCGCCGACTCTGGGTTAGAGTACTTAGTTTCCGAACCTACTAAGATATGGAAGAAAGAGGTTCTTGAATTGCTTAATGGAGCTGCAGTAGATGAATCTGGATACAGAATCAAATCCGGAGTTCATGGAACTAAGGTCAAGGTTTCACCTAAAAATTTGAGGAAGGTGCTCCAGCTACCAAAAACTCAAGATGAAGAAGAAATTACTGCATCCAAGACCAGGGAAGCTCTAACCTGGTGTGGACTTGATCCAAAGATGAAGATAGGATCTGTATTTAATAGGAAAGGCATGAATAATCAAGGAAAGTTCATGTCTGAGATTGTTGGAAAGGTCTTACTCAGTAAGCCAGGAGGGCATGACAGAGTGTCTGCCTCCATGTTCAATATAATGACAAGAATTATCTTTACTCTAAGAACTGATTGGTCAGTGATAGTCTTTGAGAAAATTAAAGAAAGTCTGAAGAAGCTCAATCTGGGCAGAATCATTAGTCTATACCTAGCTGGTGTGATACCAGAGGTAATGAGTACTGCTGCAGGAAGCAAGATAAACCACATGAGGAAGATGGATCAAAGGATATTTTCAAGATGGGACAGGGTGTTGTCCAAGGAAATGCCAACCCCAGAGAAGACAATTACTGAGAAAGACACTCCTCCAAAGAAGAAAAGGAAAACAGCTCCTGTGGAACAAGTGTCCACTAGCAGTTCTGGGAGTGAAGAACATGTTGTCTTCACTCCAGATGAGCATGAGGAAGAGCCTGCAGTGAAATCTCCTGCTGCTCAAGAGATTGCTGAGATCCAGGGGGAGCCTCCAGTTGTAGAAGAACCCTCTACACTGGACAGTGAGCAAGCCACCACCATCATACAAGAGGTACTCACTGACCTAAATACTTTAGAATATCTTAAAGAAGATGCTGATTTGTCTGATGTTCCTCAGCAAACTCAGCTGCCTAGTCAAGCTCCAGATGTTGTTATAGAAGACACATCTGCTGTACAAGAAGAGATTCCTGATCCCGTAGTTGAAGAGCAAAGAATGTCTCCAGCTTCTTCACCCCCTGAATACACCATGGAAGATTTATTTCTCAATCTAGATCAAGCAGATTTTGACATGGACAAGGATGCTGCTGAAAAAGATCATGCTGCTGTTGAGGGGGAGCAAGTGCAAGTTATGGAAGAGCCTTTAAGGCCAGAAACTGAGAAGGCACCTGATGTGCAAGCTGACAGACCTCCAAGCCCTAAGGATAGGGTTGACATAGCCAGCACTTCTGCCTCTGAAGATGAGGAGAGTGCTAGGGCAAAGAAGAAGAAACTGTATGTCTTTAAAAGGAGAAGTCAGAGTTATAAGAAAGCTCTGCAATCTATAGCCCCACAGCCTATAGTTCAACAAGCTCCACCTACTGATTATAGTGCATTAATGATTGCAATGTAGATAAAACTGGATGAACAGAGAAAAGCTATAGAGGCTTATGTAGATGAAGGGAACAAAGCTTTGCAGTTTGATCTGGCCCAAGATATAAAGTCTATAAGGTTTGAAATGAACCTTAACAAAAAGGAAATGACTGATTGCTTCCACAAAGGTGGAAATGCAGTGGTGTATTTGGCAACACACCAAGAGAAGATCAAAGCACAGGTAGATGATATAGCATTGAAGCAAGGATATGTTCTTGAAAATCAACTAAGGATGAATGACAACTTGACTGCTTCTCATAATGCTATAGTCACTGAATTGAAGAACAAGGCTGCTGAACCTTCTACATCTTCTGCTACAATTAAAGCTGACTTTGATAAAGCCTTTCAAGAAGAAATTTCTGCTGTTAAGTCTGCAATCCAAGCCTCCCAGAAAGCCATCTCTGAACAACTTCAAAAGCTCAAACCATTCTTCAAAGAGGGAATCAGATACTTGGATAGTCAAATAAGATTTCAAAAGGATGATGTCAGAGATCATATGGCTAGAGAAGTCATAAAGGGGGAGAGGGTTTTAGTCAAAGCTAGCTCTGACCATGCAAAGTGGATATCAAATTCCATCAGAGCTACACAGTGCTATCCTCCACTCTGTGATGATGACAATGTTGCTGAATCTGGGATTCAAACTGCATATCTTGGAGGTGAGCAACCAGAGGTAGCTCAAGTGATATATCCTCCACCAGATTTTGACATGGTGCAAGCTGACATTCAGCAGATGTATAGCCCAACTGAAGGAAAGTCTAATGTTATTCTGGATAAAGTGGTTCAGCCTATTACTGAAGCCATGCAAGAGGCATTACAGAAGGAGGAAGAGACAAGGTTGTCTAAGAAGAGGTTTGAGAACAAGCAGAACAAAGGTCAGACTTTGAACAGTGGAGCCCTACCTCTAAGAATATAATTTTAACTGCCTGGAAAGCTGCCAAGGACAATACTCATGACAGGAACAAATGGTTTTCTGAAGCAGAATGGAGAAAACATGAGATCAGGCAGGAAGCAATAGTTCAGTATAGAAGGAAGGCAAAGATGGGAAAGCTACCTCCTACTGTAGTGGAGCCTAGTAAGTACTTTCCTAAGCCATATCACTATTTTGAGAGCCAGAAGATCAAGGCAGAAGAACTTAAAAAGAAAGATCTAAAAGGCAAGAAGCCTGCTGATGCCGAAACTGTTGATGCCCCTGTCAAAGCTCAAGTCCAAGCTGGCAAGGGAATAGTTATCAAGGAACCTGACCAGAAATAGATTAAGAATTTACTTGAAGATTATTGTGTAATCTTCTGAATGTAAAACATTTTTGTGAACTATTGGAAATGTATAAGACAAATGTTAGAACAATATATGATCAATATAATTCATGTTTGTTCTGTGAATATGTCTATTTCTTAATTGTTCTGTGTTGATGTATGTATAAACATGTGTGATTTATGCATGTTATGTTAACCCTACTGTACTTTATCCTGCTTTACATCACTTTGTAATTTTTTAATTATAAATGGTGTATATCATTGACTAAGGGTTATGACTTCTCCAAATAGGGGGAGATTGTTGGGTACATTGGTCAAATGTACCTGATTTGAAGAAGCCTCACCCAACTCAATGATATACATCATAATGTATTTGATGAATGTTGAGTTTACTTGTGCAGGTTAAGTAATCACTGGACTGAAGCAAAAAGTTTCTAAGTCCATGTGTCGACACTCAGAGGGAAAGTGTCGACACTTAAGAAAGCTTGTGTCGACACCTAGACAAGCAGTGTCGACACTTGGAGTCATTGTGTCGACACCTGGGATGCAGAGTCGACACCAGACAGAAAGTGTCGACACTTGGAGCTGTGTCGACACTCAGTGAAGAAAAGTGCAGACAGAAAGTGTCGACACAAGGAGCTGTGTCGACACCCATTGAAGCTGTGTCTACACCAGAAAGTGTCGATACTTGGAGCTGTGTCGACACTCAGCAAAAGTCTGCAGAGACTAAGTTAAAGTGTCGACACTCAGAACAATGTGTCGACACTCAACAGAAGAGTCAGCACTTGAAGTATGTGTCGACACCCAGCACAATGTGTCGACACTCAGCTAAAGACTCTACACTTGAAGAAAGTGTCGACACAAGGAGCTGTGTCGACACTTAGCAAAGATCAGAAAGATCAACAAAATTATTATAAGTACAAGTGTCGATACTAAGGGAATGTGTCGACACTCAGCTGAAGTCTCAACAAGAAGAAGGTGTGTCGACACAAGGAGCTGTGTCGACACTCAGCAAGTATCAACATAGAAGACTATGTGTCGACACCAAGAAGTAGTGTCGACACTTGACAAATTCAACACAAGAAGTTGTGTCGACACAAAGGTGATGTGTCGACACTTAGAAGAATTCAGTACAGATAAAAGATCAAGTACTTGTGTCGACACTCAATTTCAGTGTCGACACCTGAAGAAGAATCTGTGTCGAGACATACAAGGAGTTGTGTCGACACCTTGTAGACTTGTGTCGACACTTACACAGCATGTGTCGACGCTTGGTCTATAAGTGTCGACACTTAAAGACAGAAAGTCTCGACACTTTCAGACAGTTAGAGATTTTCAAGAAATGATTGGATGACTTGACAGCTGCCGTTCCAGCCAGTGTACAGCGCCTGTCAGAGATATCAGAAGTCAGTTATGGACCGTACAGCCGGTTACCATGAAGAAGGCCTATAAATAGGCTCATACAGTTTACAGAAACAGAGTTGTTGAGGTTGATCACATTGTTGAAGAACAAGTTATTAAAGTGGTACATAGAGTATCAACACAAGAAGAACTTGCAGTCCAAGTGCAGATCTAAGAAGTTGGAGAGAGAGGGCTCCATCCAAGAAATCAGCCTCTGGAACTAGGCTGAGAAGAAGGATTCAGATTCATTCTGGATCTTAAGTGGCAGAGGTCAAGGAACAACTGCAGGAGGATTCAGTCTTATTCAGTTCTACTCAAGAAGCTTTGAAGAAAGCTAAGTCAGATTGAATCCAGCTGAGTTCTTCCAAGAACTCATCAAGAAACTCTCAACTCCCCTCTTTTATTTCTGAGTTGTTGAGTTAATATTTGTAATACATTTTTAACTTGTAGGATCCTTTGGATCTGAGTGAATTGTAAGCCTATAATTATAAAGGCTAAGGGTAGGTCTTGAGAGCCTGAGTGTAGGAGATTGAGATATCTGAGTGTAGGCCTTGTTGGCTGAGTGTAGGCCTTGGTTGGCTGAGTGTAGGCCTTGATTGGCTGAGTGTAGGCTTTGGGATAAAGCTGAGTTATAAGGCTTTGGGCCTGAGGTGTAGGAACCAATTTGGGTTCTGAGACAGTGGAGGAGTTTGGCCGAATCTAGTACACTGCTAGATAGGCGAAGGGGGAAAGTGGATGTACCCATATCTTGGGGAACCACTATAAACCATTGTGTATGTTGTGCTGTGCTGTGATTGTTGTTGTGCATGCTGTGTGTTTGCTGTGATAAAATAGTTAGTATTCTGTGATATAACTGATTGCTGCCATTTAAGTTTAAAAAAGGATTAGGTCACCTATTCACCCCCCCCTCTAGGTGTTTAGGTACCATATCTTTCACCACCACTAACAGTTCCCGGGCCAGCAGTCGCTCCAATGGAAGGAGCTGATGATCCAACAAAGACAGATCTTGATTTGCCAATTGTTCTTTGAAAAGGAGTTCAGACATGAACTCAACATCCAACTCATGATTGTTTTCCTATACTTGGCTATCCACTTCCTCCAAGAGCTTTACTCTCGCTCTCTCAGCAAATGTCCTCCCGGCTACCTATCAAGAGGCCATTTTTGTTCCTCATGGGAAAGCCGTCATGGATGAAAAAAATAAAAACTCTGACTGAGCGGGGGACTTGGACTCTTACCCCTACCCCTTCATGTGCTGATGTGGTTTGCTGTCGCTAGGTCTTTGAAATCAAATTTCTTCCTGATGCTACAATTGATTGCTATAAGGCTCATCTTGTCGGCAAGGGTTTTACTCAGACTTACGGAATGGATTTCTTTGACACTTTATCTCCTGTTGCTCGGATTACTACAATTCGCGTTATTTTTTTGTGGCTATTAACAGAGACTAGAAGATGTCTCAGTTGGATGTCAAAAAATCTTTTTTATGATGATTTACAGAAGACTGTCTATATGGAGCAACCTCCTCTGTATGTTGCTCCGGGGGAGTCTCATGTCTGTAAGTTAAGGAAGACAATCTATGGCCTTAAGCAAAGTCCAAGAGCCTGGTTTGAGAAGTTCAGCGAGGTTATTTTTGTTGTTGGGTTTGCTCGAAGTATTGCAGATCACTCTCTGTTCATTCGCAAAGCCTCAACTAGCCTAGTTGTTCTTGCAGTGCATGTGGATGACATTCTTCTTATAGGTGATGATAAAAAAGGCATTAACATGACAAAGAGACATATTTTTTAAGTGTTTTGTTACAAAACATATGAGGTCTACCAAGTACTATCTGGGGATTGAGATCTCCCGAAAGCCTAATTCTGTGGCTCTTTCACAGCGAAAGTAAGTTTTGGATCTTCTGAAAGAGACGGGTCTTCTTGGGGCTAAACCTGCTTGGTGTCCAATGACTATTGGTAATGACAAGTGTTGCAATGAGGATTCACCTCTCCTTGAAGATGTTACCAGATATAGACAGCTTGTTGGAAAACTCATTTATATGACAGTTAAAAGATCAGATATCTGTTATGTTGTAGGAAGGGTGAGCCAGTTTATGCAAACTCCTAAGGAGTGTCATCTTCAATCAGCTCTATAGATCTCTGAATATGTGAAAGGAGCTCCAGGAAAAGAGCTTTTGTTTCAGAAGAATGGTCATTTGAGGATTGAGGCTTATTCTGATGCTAGCTATGCAGATGATAAGAAAGATAGAAAGTCCACGTCTGGTTTCTGTACCTTCATTGGTGGGAATCTGGTCAGCTGGAGAATCAAGAAACAGACTCTAGTTTTCAGGTCAAGTGCCTAAGCTGAATACAGAAGCATAATCTTGACTACTTGTGAGCTGAAGTCGTTGCGGACACTTATGCTTTATTTGGGAGAGGTTTATGCTCATACTCTGTCAATATTCTGTGACAACAAGACAAATATATATTTTTCAAATAATCTAGTTTTTCATGAAAAGACGAAGCATATTGAAGTTAAATGTCATTTCATAGTAAAAGAGGTGTTGAAGAATCAGATCTGCAATCCGTTTGTCACCTCTGATAAAGAGCTTGTCGATATCTTTACCAAAATAATATATTCCTTTTCAGATGTTTGCAACAAGCTGTGCATGATTGACATATATGCTTCATCTTGAAGGGGAGTGTCAAAACATAGGTAGTCCGTGCGGTTAGGCGGTCAGCTTGGGCGGATAAGTCTTAGCGGTCTGGCAGACAGTACTGATGGATAGACAGTCTGAAGTACCGGACTGTACTTAGCAGCTTGGCAGTGTTGGAGCTGGTCAGAACCTGTGTTGTTAGGCGGACTAGCGGCTTGCACTGGCGGACAGGATTGACGGATAGATAGACTGGTCTGGCGGTCTGGCGATGTTTCTAAGGTAGCTGTGCGGACTGTTGAGGTCAGATCCAATTGATGGCCAGGCGGTTAGCAGCTGCCTAACCACATGAGATACTTCTATATTCTTACCGCATTTGTGCTCCTTGTTTATCAACAGAGTCCATACTGCAGTTTGTGTTCGCTGTTCTTAAGCTTCTCTTATGTTCTGGTGGTTAAACTTTGTCTAACCGCAGACCGCAGCTTTATCCATCGGTTAGACTGTGCTAACCGTTGCTATTGTTTCGGAACCAGGCAACTGCTCGATAGAGCTGGACATAAAACAAGCTAGTATAGAGTTTTGTAGTTGTACAACTAGTTGTTTTCTAACCGCTTGTTTTGAGCGGTTAAGATTTTGTGTAACCGCTTAGTCATTTGTAACAGACATTATTTATTCTCTCTTATTTTCTCTCTTTTCCCCCTTTTTTCTATAAATAGGGGGACATACCCTTGTATTATGCAACTTTTTGGAGCAATAAAATTCTGTTATTTACCTGTTTTCTCATATTTCGTATCAATCTACATATATTGTTTTGCGATAACACGAGTCTATCAGGTTTCTTGCCCTTCTCCTCTCTCCTCCTCTTTATTTCCTTATCCTGCATCCTAAGGAGTACAACGTTGTTTTCCTGAGGTCAGATGCACCTTCACCCCCAAAGGAGAGTACTAGAAGTATAAGCATCCGAAGACGCTACGAGGCATCCGAATTTCACCAAGCCTCAGAGCAGTCCTGGAAGCATCAATTTCGTCAAGCTCTTATATTTGTCACTGTGGTCTAAAAGTACTTGCGCATGCAAGATCAGCCCGACGCCGCTCTTGTTAGTAGCAATCACATCCAGAGCATGCGATTCGTTGAAACTTCACCGTGAAAGACTCAAATTTGTGCTAGAAGATGTGTCATCCATGTGTGCTATACATGGGTGTTCTCACGTGATTTTTGGCGGCCTCACGGACCCGCCGACAATTCACCACATAAGAAAGAAAGCTTTCCCTCGAGAATGACTTGACGTAATATCCCAACCAACACTTCACCACAGAAGATATGGTTCCTTTCCATATAGGTGTATTTAAATTCAAAGAGATACCGACCGAAGGGGCAAAGGGCCACCACCTCAACAATGATGACTCGGATTTACCCATATTGCAGAGCCCGAAACACAACTCCCAAATCGACAGTACCATCGGTTCCTTGAAAGGTCTCGATCCTCCTATTATTCCGGGTTTGGAATAGTTGTGAAGAATTGTTGTGGGAAAAATGGCCGGGATCATGCTCTGTGAGAAGGGAAGGGTAGGGCAGGCTGCGTCGGTGGCAGAGGTAGACGCAGAAGGCTCCGATACCAAGATGTCACCGTGGCTCGTCTGCATTTTAATGTGAGACTTGGGTGGGGATTGTCCTTGATGAGATCCTCTCTACCCTTCTCGAATCTAGGCTTCCCAATTGTGGAGAGGGAGGGAACAGACGAAAAGGCATAAAAGGAAATCGAGCTCAATACTTCCCTCATGAAGGGGACAACTGTTACAAGAGAAGGAAGTGGATAACCTTTAAGAAATTTGTTCGTGCTACCATTTTGTGCTGCCTTAAGTAGGTAAAGGGGCAAAATTTTGAATATTACAAAAATTCCTCCACCCGACTATAACATCATACCTGAGTTTCTAAAACAAAATTATTAAATAAGAATGCATCTAAAAGTGTCCTCTACGCCATTCCCCGGAGTAGGCTCAATATTTTCAATTCCTTGGATTACTTAGGGTGAGGGGCATATTCTCCATGTTTCTATATAGTGCTTGTTCGGCTCATGAAATCAACTGAAGGAGTTCGTCTCTTCTGAGAATTAATATGTTCATATCACTTCTATTCACTTTCCTTCCTTGAAGGATTAAGGGTTTCTCCATGGTATTTACTGCCTTCTATCTTTCTTTTGAAATAGAACAATTCCAACATTCAGGCATGATGCTAGTGTCTCCCAAATTGTCTAATTTAGATGACTTTCAAGCAGTAACAGGAACTGGAACTGGCAGGTTGGTTGCCTATTTTACATCAATTTGCATGAGAAAATAAAGAAGGAAAGTTTTTCTTGGAAGGTACCAATGGGATTAATTGATATTGTGGAGGATGCTGTTCTCTTATGCCTGTCTTGGCGAGGAGAGGTTTTTTGGAAAGTTTTTCTCGTCTGAGAAAATCAAGAAATGTTTTTTAGATGTATTACTTTGTACATTTTATAACAGCCAATACTATGTCGTACATACTTTGATCCCGGGAAAGTATATTTGCTCAATGACCTCAGAAAAAATCTCTCCTTGTCTAGTGGGTTGTTTTTGCAGATAAGCTGGGTTAATCAATGTATAAAACATATTCCCTCTGCTTCTTTATCTACGATATAATTTCCTTATCTTTTTTGTTCTAGGGATTTAAGGTTTATGATCTACGTGTTGTCGCCGGGAAAATCCCAACCACAAAAATCTGATCAAGGTATCCTAAGGTTACCGGCTTAGCGGTCGGGCTCGACGGCTAACGGGCTAAGACACGAAAATTGCCGAACAACGAACATGACCCCAGGCGCTGCGGCAGGAAGGTCCCACCACGTACCCGAAAGCTTAGAAGAAGCAACCCCTCCATAATCAAAGATGGCCGAGCAGGGTACAAGGAGTACTAGCTGGTAACTAAGTCGCGGCGACTAAAGCAGATAGTCGCGAGGTCGTATCTCTGAAAAAGAAATCCAAACGCTCAACTGATGTCCAAGAAAAGAGGTCTCGAGTTCTTTGCGAGATTCCGAAGTCCGTCTCCTCGTACCCCTGAGGTCCTATTTATAGGCAAATATAAAGGGAGGGGGCGAGTATTATTTATAGCCCACCTCCCAACGACTAGGCGACTTCACGGGGGAGCTCGCACGGTTGGGCGAGTAGCTGGCCTAATTGCCTACTTGGCGAGTATGCGGGGGGAGCTCTCCATACTCGCCCAGGCCTTCTGCTGACCTGCGCGTTGTCTCTGTCTTTTGCCTTGACCTGCTGACTTTGACTCTTGCTGACGTGGCTCCGGAGGGGTCCACCCTCGACGAATATGGGTTGTACACAATTCCCTCTCTTTTCAAGCGACGTAGGAACTCAAAAAGAATCATCCAACGCTTATTCGACGAGCTGCTTGGCCGAGTATCTGAGTTTCTCGCTCTTGATGGATGTTTGCTGAACTCTATAAATTGGGGGTTGGCTTGTCTTTGAGGCACACTTTTGGAACTCGCACACGATGTCGAACTCTGCCGATGAAGCCAACCAAGAGAGCTTGGCCGCACTGTCTGGATTCCTTGAGCCTTCAAGGCCTAAAAGGCCGCGAGAAGGCGATGTCGCTACCGATCTACTGCCTTCCATGAAGAAAAACCTGAAGAAGTTGAAGAAGACGCTCACCTCCAAAGTCGACAACCCGCCTACAACGGCTGAGAATGTCGCCTCCACGGCCGACCATCCAGAGCCTTCCACCAACACTCAGCAGCTCCACGATCACCTCAGGTTGAGCGACATCCCCGAGCTATCCACTCCTGATTTCACTCTCCTCTCGCCGACTTCTTCTCCTGCTCCGGAAGTCGCTGGATCCCAAGCACAGCTGCAGGCATATCTTGCTGCCTCCCAAGGTCTCCACCTTGTCGAATCTATTGCGGATCGATTTGTAGTTCTATTTACTGACTTATTCCCTGCCTTCGCAGCTCCTCCGCCGACTACTACGGGCGAGGTTCTCGACGCTGTTCCTCTGTGAGCAACTCCACTAGTTGCCCTCGAAGCTCAGCAGCAGCCTCGAACCGCGCACACCGTTCGAATCAACATCGGCTCCAAGAAGGGGTCTGAAAAACAAGTCTCTCCGGCGAGGAAGAAGGATCCTCCGGCGACTAAGACTCTGCAACCCGGGACAAGCAAAGTCCCTCCTCTCCCTGTGACTACCACAATGATGCTGACGGCGAGCACTCCTTTGCCGCTGCCATCTTCTCCTCTGGCTAAATCGCAAAAACCGAGGAGTACACCAGTGTCGTCTCCACCTCCTCCGGCGAGCTCGCAACAACCGACGAGCACTACATTGCCGCCGCCTCCTCCTTTGTCGCTGAGAAACGAAACTCGCCCGCAACTCTGCCCGGAAGGAAACCACGGTTCCTCGGATCCCGCCGGAGAGCTCGGCGCGAGATCCAAAAAGAAGGCGGCCAAGCTACTTCCCGCTGAGGACCGGAAGTAGCGACTCTGGAGGACACGGACAGGGGAAGCCTGCCGAGCGCCCTGGCGGCTCATCATCAGGCCCGCGAGAATCAAACCGCCGAAGCCCTTCCCCTCGGCGATCACGATCCCCTCGGCAAGGTAACTCGCAATGATGCTGATCTGATCTGACCGCTGTTGCTGACTTCTTACTGTCTTGGCGACTTATGTCTGCTCTGACAGGTTGCCCTTCCACTCCTGGAGATGATTTCATCGAGGCCCTTGGACTTTCTGGAAGCGAGTACCGCCAAGCTTCTACTCGCGGCTACATCGAGTTGGAGGCCAAGTTCGACCAACTTGCCATTTGCGAGCCTCATCTCCGGATCTCGACACTGGAGGTGAGGATGGAGAAGATGGAAGAACTACGGGAAAGCCTGGCGGCCTATAAGGCCCGCTTCCACATGATCCAAGATATAGACAAGCGACTAACGATGACTGACCATTGCGTCCAGCTCTATGGTGAGGAATTGGCCGGCATACACACAAGCATGGGGTATGTTGGGCGACTGACGAGAATGGAAGAACAGTTGCGGCGAGGCAACGACGCGATGTCGGTGTCTAGAGAGCACTTCCGACGAGCTCGCGAGATGGGCTGGGCTGGGCAACAACCACATCTTCCTGACCGGGGGCCTCCAAGGACTTCGATTCTTTTTTCTTCTTTCTGTTATCTGAACTCGCCTCTGGCGGCTATGTAATGAACAACATTCTTTATTTTAATAAGCGAGTTTAAATCTCGCGTTAGTTCTGTTGATGGTTGATGCTCTTTTTATTGTATGTTCGCCTTCTTTCTGCGACTTTACGAGTTTGTCTTGTGCAGGTTCTGGTGAGATAGGGAGATCCTGGAAAACGTTGCGCGAGATATGCCTAGTTGTTAGGGTGGATGTTGGAACACCCTATTACTAATTTGGGTCAGGATCACTATGTCTCTAGGAATTTATGTTTTGACCTTCTGTATAGATTATAGGTCAATTAGTATTGAGTCTAAGGGTTAGAAGGCTAGGATTGGAAGCTGCTCTGAAGACCCAAGTTTTTCTGGAGACTAAGTCCAAATCGTCGAGCTCAGCACGACGTTTCGTCGAACTCCGGTCGACGATCGTCTAGCTCAACTTCTGCAGATCGTCGAGCTCCATTCGACGATCGCTGAGCTCAACCTCATAATATCGTCGAGCTCCATTCGACGATCGCTGAGCTCAGGTCGACGATTTTGACTCTGCACTGGATCCTTATCTCTGAGCTCAGTTCGACGATCTTTGAGCTCAGATCGACGATTTCTTTGCTGCTTGCTTTTTCCAGTTCGCTGAGCTCAGCTCGACGATAGCAGAGCTCAGTTCGACGATTTCAGTTATCTTTCAGAATTCAAATTCAAATCAGATAGAAGTTATTCTGCATTTAATTCAGAAGATCTGCCAGCCGTTTTCATTTACCTCTGGAGCAAGTTTCAAGGAATTTTTCAAGGAACAAATCAGTGGACTTTCCTTCAGAACATATTATGCAATTAAGGCTGTAATCAATGCAGACCAACGGCTATCTTTGACAGAGTAATATCCTATTCAGAGACAGAGAATAAAAGAGAATGTTTTTTTTTGAATAAAGACAGAGAATAGACAAAAAAAAAGAAGAAGATTGACAAGAATAGGACACCTCTCAATACATACAAGACTCTGAAAAATATTCTGTCAACAAGAATTCAGAAGAACACTTATCAAAAAGAGATCAAGTTTTCAAACATTCTTCAGATCTCTTCAGCTCTCAAGTGTTCAAGGCCAACATCATTTCAAGACTCCAGACACTCAACATTTCAACTTGCTGAAATCATCTTTTGCTGGAGATCTATCTCTGAAGGCCTATCACCCTCAGCAAAGCTCATCTTCCTGAAGATTTCAAGGACTCAGGGGGAGCTTTGACAACATCACTGAATCCACATAGTCTTCTCAGTTGCTTGAGAAAGAGAAGACTGCCATCACTCTCTCAACCCCATTCTGTAAAGAGTTTTTCAAACTCCCTTCAAAAGTTTGAATCTGGTTTTTGAGCACCTTGTCAAAAGCTCATTGGTGGCAAGACACCTGATCAAAAAATCTGTGTTGGTTTTTGAGCACCTTATCAAAAGCTCATTGGTGCCCAGGACACCTGATCAACTCATCCTGCAGTGGATTCCTACCTAGGGTGGTAGAAGAGTGGATGTACCCAAGTTGGGGAACCACTATATTTCCTTGTGCCATCTGGTTCTGCATGTTTTCTTTTTGTTTCTGGCCTAGATATTCTTGTGCTTAGTTTCTGCATAGCTTAGTTTTGTGGTTTATTTTATTTCTGCTTCCCTGCTTACACTCATTACAACAATTGTTGTAAAGCTTTGCAAAAGTTTTTCCTTATGTTTTAAAAAGCACCATATACTCTATTCACCCCCCCCCCTCTAGAGTATATCAGATCTAGTTTCCCCTTTCAATTGGTATCAGAGGCAGGTTGGTTAAACATACCATATCTGTTTGGTTGTACAGGCTAACACCTGAACCCCAAAGATCCCAAACTAGATCCTTCTTTTGTTTTCTAGTATTAGATTTAGCTTGCACAAATCATGGCCCAGAACAAAGATTATGCTAGCACCAGACCTCCAGTGTGCAATCTGTCAAAGTTTGCACTTTGGAAAGCAAAGATTAGACTATACATGAACTCTATTGACGAAGACATTTTTAATTCTGTTTTGACAGTGTGTCCAAGACCTCCAGAGAGCACAAGCACAAATGCTGTTCCACCTCCATCAGGAACAGATGCTGACATCAAAAGGTGGAAGGTATCTGATGCCAAGGCAATGAACATTCTAGCTCAGACAATGTCAGATGACATTTTTCAAAAGGTAGCTGAATGTAATTCAGCCAAGGAGATCTGGGACAAGCTCTCAGAAATAGTTTCAGGATCAGCTGATGAGAGAAAAGACAGAAGATCCCATCTCATCTCCCAATATGAGAACTTCAAGAAGGGAGAAACTGAATCAGTGGGAGACATGTACAACAGACTGAGTCTAATTGTCAGTGAACTGAGGACATTAGACAAAGAGATCTCACTAACAGAACTTAATGACAAGATCCTAATGTGCTTCCCTAGCACTTGGGATTCAAGAATCTGGCCAATTAAAGATGCCAGAAGCCTGAATGAGATCACCACTGAAGCCTTGTTGGGTAAGCTCAAATCTTATGAGCTACTCATCAAGAACAGAGAAGAAGAACAGAAGGCTGCTTCTCCAGCCACAAAAAGGGAGAAGACTATAGCATTCAAGGCAACTGAGGATTTGCCTGAAGAAAAAGGAACAGCCAATGATGAACTTCTCAGCTTGTTGGCCAAAAGATTCTACAAGATGGCCAGAAAGGACTTCAGAAGAAGATCATACAAGGAGCAAGACAAGCCAAGGTATGACAAGTCCATTGGCAACATCAAAGACATTATTTGCTTTGGTTGCAGGAAACCAGGGCATATGGTTCCTGACTGTCCAGAAAACAAGAACAAGGACAGAAGGGACAGAAAAGAAAGAAGAAAGGAGAAGGACTCCAAAAGGAATGGAAATAGCAAACCCTCCTCCAGCAGAAATAAGCACACAAGGAAAGGATTTGTTGCTGAATCCTGGAGTGAGACTGAAGAGGAGTCAGAAGCCTCTTCCAGCTCAAGTGATGATGAGGATGATGCAGAGGAAAAGGAGTTCTGCATGATGGCAATCAATGGCTCACAACACAACTCAGAGGAAGAGGAGTCAGAGTCAGACTCAGAGACTCAACCTGAATAAGATCAGGTAATCAGCTCTTTTGACTTCACTTCAGAAGATTTTAAACTTAAATTTAAAGCACTATGTTTAGACCTGCTAAAGTCTGAGAAAGAGATCATCTCTCTCAGAAAGCAATTATCTGAACAAAGTGGTTTAAAATCAGAAAACCTCAAACTCTCTCAGGAGTTGGAGAACTATAGGGAACAGATAGCTTCACTGAAGAGTGAATTCTCTGAGGCCAAGAAGCTTGAAGAATCTCTCAATGGGAGAAGCATCAAGCTGATGGACATCACAAGCACAGTGAACTCAAGATTCAACAGTACACTGGGCTTGGGTGCCTCATCCAGCCAACCTATTGTTCTAACAACCCCTATCAAGTTCATTTCTGACAAGGGAAAGGGAGTTGTAGAGGTTGCCAAGAAAAATTCTGATCTGCCTCAGAAAACCAAAGTCCAGTACAAATCGTCGAACGGAGATCGACGATCGCCGAATGAAGATCGACGATCGCCGAACGCAGCTCGACGATCTCAGGGAATATCGTCGAACGCAGATCGACGATCTCAGCCAAGATCGTCGAACGCTGCTCGACGATCCCATATACCTGACCTCAGCCATAGTCGACCGTCGAACGGAGCTCGACGATCGGACCCACGATCGTCGAACGCAGCTCCGCGATCGTCGAACAGAGGTCAGAGCTCTGGAAATTTTTTCAAAGGCAAGTCAAAATTGAATCCTAAGGGTTCTTCATCCCAAACCTTTAACCCTTATACTGAATGGATTATACCTCAAAGGAGATATCATCCTGAAGGATATAAGAGTCAGCCAGGGATATCTTTCATTTCTGAATTTAAAGGTTATCAACCTAGGCCCAAGGTAAACTGGGTCAAAAACAAGTGAATTGCTTAATGTGCAGGTGAAGACCTATCCAACATATAACCAGCAATGGTATTTGGATAGTGGGTGCTCTAAGCACATGACAGGGAACAAGGACAACCTAAATTCCTTTAGAGCCAAGCTTGGACCCAAAGTCATCTTTGGTGACTCCAACTTTGGACAAACTAAAGGATATGGAGCAGTCCAGATTGGCTCTGTAACCTTCAAGAAAGTAGCATATGTGGAAGGACTGAAGCACAACCTGATCAGCATCAGTCAGCTATGTGATGAAGGCTACCAGGTGACCTTCAGCAAAACCCTATGCAAAATCAAATCAGAGGACAACACAACTGTGTTGACAGGTAAAAGGAAAGGTAACATCTACCTAGTAGACTTTCTTTCAACTACTATAGATATCTGTTTATTCAACTCAGTTTGTAGACCAAATGTTTTATGGCATAAGAGACTAGGACACCTAAACCTTAGAACTATTGCTAGGCTATCCAAGGACAACCTTGTTAGAGGACTACCCTCTGGCCCCTACAAGAAGGAAGGACTCTGCAAGGCTTGTCAATTAGGCAAGCAAACTAAAAACAGTTTTAAGTCACTTAATAAGAGTGATTCACCTAGGATATTGTATCTGTTACACATGGATCTATTTGGACCCATCACAGTACAAAGCCTAGGAGGGAAATCCTACACTTTAGTGATTGTAGATGACTTCTCTAGATTCACTTGGGTGTTCTTTCTAAGGAAGAAGTCTGATAACTTTAAGTGTCTGACAGAGTTTCTCAAATGGGTAAAGATTGAGTTCAATACTCACATTGCCCTGATCAGAAGTGATCATGGGACAGAGTTTGATTCTCTTCTTATGCAAGAGTTCTGCCAGAGTGAAGGGATCAGGCATACTTTCTCAGCTCCTAGAACTCCTCAACAAAATGGGGTAGCTGAAAGGAAAAATAGAACCCTTATTGAATCTGCCACTACATTGTTGTCAGATGCTCATCTACCTCTATCCTTTTGGGCAGAGGCAGTGAATACCTCCAACTATGTGCTGAACAGGAGTCTGATACATAAACTGAAGGGAAAGACTCCCTATGAATTACTCAAAGGAAAGAAACCTAAAGTTGACTATTTCAAAATTTTTGGTTGCATTTGCTATATTCACAATAATGATAAGAAACATCTAGCAAAATTTCAAGCCAAAGCTGATGAAGGAGTGTTTCTGGGATACTCCATGATCAGCAAGGCCTATAGGGTTTATAATAAATCATCACTGAAAATTGAGGAATCTGTTCATGTTTCTTTTGATGAAACTAACATGTCTTTCAAGGAGAAGATTTCTTCTACCATAGAACCTTTGCAGGAACACTCTTTAGTTGAAGATATGAACAAGCTACAAGTTGCTCAAGAGGATGAAAGCAGTGAAGATGAAAGCAATGCTCAACATATTGAAGCACAACCTGAAGAGCCAGTTGTTGTACCACAAGAGGAAACAACAACACAGGTTGGTGAACAATCAACACCCCCTGTTGATTTAGTAACATCAAGAGACCATCCAATTTCCCAGATAATTGGAGAAATCTCAGCTGGTGTGCAAACCAGAAATCAGGTCAACCAAAACCTGTTGCACACCTGCTTTCTTTCTCAAATTGAACCTCAGTCCATTCAAGATGCAGAGCAAGATCCACACTGGATCATTGCCATGCAAGAGGAGTTGCATCAATTTGAGAGGAACAAAGTATGGGAACTAGTGCCCAAGCCTAAGGATCATTCCATTGTTGGAACAAAATGGGTATTCAGAAACAAACTGGATGATCAAGGAGTAATAATAAGGAACAAGGCAAGGCTAGTTGCCCAAGGATATTCTCAAGAAGAAGGAATTGACTACGACCAGACCTTTGCACCTGTTGCAAGATTGGAAGCCATCAGAATCTTTCTAGCTTATGCAGCTCACAAAGGCTTCAAGGTTTATCAGATGGATGTCAAGAGTGCCTTCTTGAATGGAGACATCAAAGAGGAAGTCTATGTCAGACAACCTCCAGGTTTTATCTCTCCAACTCATCCTGATTTTGTTTTTAGATTAAATAAAGCATTATATGGCCTCAAGCAAGCTCCTAGAGCATGGTATGAGACCCTAGCATGCTTTCTTTTGGAAAATGGTTTTATAAGGGGTAGAGTAGACCAAACTCTTTTTATTAGAACCCATAAGTCCCATACCCTACTAGTACAAATTTATGTAGACGATATCATCTTTGGGTCTACTGACTCAAAATTGTGCAGAAGGTTTTCTAACCTAATGCATTCTAAATTTGAGATGAGTAGCATGAGTGAGCTATCCTTCTTCCTAGCATTGCAAGTCAAACAACATGCTGAAGGCATCTTTATTTCTCAAACCAAATATGCTAATGAGCTGGTTAAGAAATTTGGCATGTCTGAGGCATCTTGTATGAAAACACCCATGCCTACCAATGCTGTATTGGATGCTGATGAACATGGGAAACCTGTTGATCAGACAACATATAGGGCAATGATTGGCTCTTTACTGTATCTTACAGCCAGTAGACCAGATATAATGTTTGCTACATGTATATGTGCTAGATTCCAAGTTAGCCCTAGAGAGTCACACCTCACATTAGTAAAGAGGATTCTTAGGTATGTTAAAAGTTGTCCAAATCTAGGTCTCTGGTATCCAAAAGATTCAGCATTTGAGTTAACTGGATTCTCTGATGCTGATTATGCTGGATGCAGAATTGACAGGAAAAGCACCAGTGGAACTTGTCAGTTCCTTGGTGATAGACTTGTCTCTTGGTTTTGCAAGAAACAAACATCTGTGTCAACTTCAACTGCTGAAGCTGAATATATGGCTGCAGGCAGTTGTTGTTCACAAATACTGTGGATTCAAAACCAACTCCTAGACTATGGTTACAACTTAGAAAAGTCAAAAATCTTTTGTGACAATACAAGTGCTATCTCCATAGCTCAAAATCCAGTCCTCCATAGTAGGACAAAACATATAGAGATTAGGCATCATTTCTTAAGGGATAATGTTGAAAAGAACAAAATTGAACTGCAATATATCCCAACTGATTTACAAAGGGGAGATATTTTCACCAAGCCTTTGGATGAAAAGAAACACACCTTCATCCTAAATCAGTTAGGAATGTTAGATGGAGGAAGTCTCAAATAATACTCAAGATTTTGAAAGCTAAAAATTGACCAAGACTAGGCAAAATTTCTGATTTTCCTTAGTATCTAAAATTTCTCTGATCTCTGAACTGCGCTCGACGATTTCCCCAAAGATCGTCGAACGGAGTTCGACGATTTCCTGAATCGTCGAACTGAGTTCAGCGCTCCTTTTGATAGTATGGACTATCACTTCTGGTCAACGATCGTCGAACGGCGCTCGACGATTTTGTTCACTGAACGATCGTCGAACGGAGCTCGACGCCTTTCCAGATCGTCGAACGGAGATCGACGATTTTGGAGTCTCTTCAGATTCCTTTAGAAGCCTCGATCGTCGAACTGAGTTCAACGATCTTTCCTTTTCTGCGTCGAACCCTAATATAAAACTCTTTTTTCGTCGTCGTTCTCTCTTGCGCTTTCAATTTCTCTGCAAACTTTTCTTCCCTCCAAGCAGTTCTACACTTGGTCGTTTTGTCTGTTGATTTTTTGCAGGTACCATGGCCGTTTCAGTTGCTGTGCTCGCTGCAATGAAATTTGATGCAGGCTTTGACATCGATCTCGACTCCTTCAACACAACCGATCAAATCTTCCAGGATATTCTCAATTTATTCAAAGATCAGCAACTATCTGCCCTGATGACAACCAGAATCAAACTTGCATCTGATGAAATTAAAGAATGGGTTTACACTGCACACAACCTTGACAACAATACCATAGTTGGTTCTATTGGTGGCACCCAGGTACCTCTGACCCCAACAGTATTGTCAGAGGTTTTTGGTTTAAGGAATGGTGAAGACTCTGCTGACCTTTCTGGAGAAGAATTCTCAGATGTACTTGCCAGGATGGGTCATCCTGAGGGAAACCCTAGCAAGTTGTTTAAGAGGAACCTGTCAGTGGAATACAGGTTTCTGGCTGATGTAGTAGGCAAGGTTCTCTTGGCCAAGCATTCTGCTCATGACACCATCTCCAGATATCAGCTCTGCCTCGTAGGAGCTCTGGTGGATAGAAAAAGCTTGAACTGGGGAGAAGTATTTTTTGATCTGCTAAAGAAAAAGATAAACAAAACATTTGTGAACTATGGAAGAATACTGGGAATCTTCCTTCAGGCCAAGTGCCCTTCTCTGCTAGTCTCCTCTGGAGTGCACATCAATGCCTCCAAGAGACTCACCTGTGCCCTTTTTGGGAAATGGGACAGGCAAATCTCCAAGCCCAGCAGGCCCTCTTCTTCTGCCCCTTCAGGCACCAGGACTCTAAGAGTCACTCCACCCCAGGCCTCTGCCCCTGCAGAGGACCTGCCTGCTGCTAGTGCTGCTGCTTCTCCTCCTCCAAGCTCAACCCTACCTCCAGCTTCATCCACCACTCTAGCCTCATCCCCCATTACAATTTCCAGCCCATCTCCAACCTCTATTCCATCTCCAGCCACCATCTCATCTCCACCAGCAGACCACTTCCATCCCTTATTCTCATATCCACCTCCAGATGTCACCTCATCCCCATCCATACCATCCTTCACACTTCTGGATGAATCCTACATGGATGATTCCCCCTCTTCTCCTCCAGACTTCCCCTCCACCTCAACATCCTTCCAAGATCTCCTCCACCATATCCTTGACCAACCATCCTTCACTCCATCCATCTCTATACCCTTGTCCTCCATCTCCACAATTCCCACACCTCAGCCCTCTATCCCTTCACCATCCAGCCCTCCACCTCCAGCTTCCTCAGCCATCCCAATACCCTCTACCTCTGCTCCTCTCATTGAGCATGTAGATCTCCCAGCCCTTGCTGATCAGTTGTATGAGCTCCTTGCACCTAGGCTCTCTCTTCTCATGGAGGCCTCTTTAGCTCCTCTACAACAATCAGTGGCAGCTCTCTATGCCAGGCTTTCCTCTTTCCTTACTCCTCTAGCAGCACCCCCAGCAGTGTGCCTTGATGCACAGGTATCTGCATCCAGGCAGGGGGAGATGCCCTATGAAGCCAGCCTACATGCTGCTGTTGCTGCTGCTGCTCCTCCTGCTGTTTCTGCTTCTGCCACTGCTGCTGATTCTGTGTCTGCTTCTGCTGCTGCTGCTACACCAGTACTAGCAATAGACCTAAGGTCTTTGCTATCTACTTTTGATACTGCTTACTTCTGCTGCCTCCCAGAGCCCAATGCTGGCCAGCTCTCTGAAGATCTGTCCAAGGCTCTAGTGCCCTTCTCTTGCTGTGACCCCAAAATCATTTCTGATTTTATTCTGTCAGTGACTGCTGCTTCTGATGATGTTACTACTGCTGCTGCTGCTGAAGACAATGCTCCAACTGCTGCTGTTGAGCCCATTTCACAGGATTCTCTGATGACAGAGGCTGTTGCTTTTGAGCCTGCTGTAGAAGTTATTGTTTCTGAAGCTGCTGCTGCCCTCATGCCTGACTGTTGTTTCTTCTGCTGCTCCAGTACCTATAGTTACATCTACTGCTGCTCCAGTATCTGCTGTTACATCTGCTGCTTCTGTTGCTCCTCCTGCTTCTGCATCTTCTGCCCCATCAGCTGCTGTTAAACTAAAAGAGGATTTGATGAAGAAGATTGATGCCTTGTATGATGCACAAAGTTCTGAATCTGAGGATTACAACACTGCTTCTGATGACTCATCTGCCACAATTGCAAAGAAAAGAAAGGCAAGAAGTAAGGCTTTGAAAAGAGTTCCTCCTGCCAAGGTTAGAGATGACAATGATGTTCCATATTATATTCTGCACAATTGCCCAATCACTGAGCATTGGATGCAATTCTCTAAGAACCAGTTAAAGGCTATGAAAAAGAAGAGGAAGTATGAAAAAGGTCCCACTCAGTTCAAGCACCCTCATCCTCCTCCACCACCTCCACCTGATGCAGGTGCAGGTGGCAGCTCTGCAAGTTCAGGCCCTGCTAGAAGCCAGGCTCCCTACCAACCTCATGCTAGAACTTATCAAAGGGAAAGCCAGTCTAGGGGCTCTTACTCTAGAAGGGGAGGATATAGGGGAAACCAAAGAGAAACTCAGGTTTACTCTAAAGGACACTCCAGGCAGCACCCTTACTCTAGGGGAGGACATGTTCCATCTGACACATCTTCTGGTCCTTTTCCCTACAAGCTCAAAGATACTGTGACTGCCAGGACTCCTCAAGATACTACTTCCAACAGGTATGAGCCACCTGTTCCATTTGAGGATCCTGAGAAAAATCCTATGGCTTGGACTGCAAGAATGAAAGAGCTGGCTGCTTTGGATCAGATAAAGAAAGCAAAAGAACAAGGGCTAGACACTTCCAACATCTCCACAATGTCAGAACAAAGACAGAAAGAATTAGAGAGATATGCTTCAAGCAAATTTTTTGATGCAGACAGGTACATGGAATTGCATCCAGCTGCAGTGGTTCCCAGGACATCAAAGCAAATTTATTTGGGTGCAGCTGATGATACCAGATCAAAACAACAAGCTTTAGATCCTAACAGAGAAATTAAAATGGTAAAAGGCAAAGAAAAGGAATAACTCTGTAAGGTGATAACTCTTGGTTTTTCTGACTGCCCTCTGGATATCATATTTATATATATCTCTGTGATGGTTCTGTAATGTCTAGCTTCTGTTGTTTCTGTATTTTTCTGTATGATGTTGTTTGTTTTTCCTATGTCTGTAAATAGTTTTCCTAACCCAAATAGGGGGAGATTGTTGGAACACCCTATTACTAATTTGGGTCAGGATCACTATGTCTCTAGGAATATATGTTTTGACCTTCTGTATAGATTATAGGTCAATTAGTATTGAGTCTAAGGGTTAGAAGGCTAGGATTGGAAGCTGCTCTGAAGACCCAAGTTTTTCTGGAGACTAAGTCCAAATCGTCGAGCTCAGCACGACGTTTCGTCGAACTCCGGTCGACGATCGTCTAGCTCAACTTCTGCAGATCGTCGAGCTCCATTCGACGATCGCTGAGCTCAACCTCATAATATCGTCGAGCTCCATTCGACGATCGCTGAGCTCAGGTCGACGATTTTGACTCTGCACTGGATCCTTATCTCTGAGCTCAGTTCGACGATCTTTGAGCTCAGATCGACGATTTCTTTGCTGCTTGCTTTTTCCAGTTCGCTGAGCTCAGCTCGACGATAGCAGAGCTCAGTTCGACGATTTCAGTTATCTTTCAGAATTCAAATTCAAATCAGATAGAAGTTATTCTGCATTTAATTCAGAAGATCTGCCAGCCGTTTTCATTTACTTCTGGAGCAAGTTTCAAGGAATTTTTCAAGGAACAAATCAGTGGACTTTCCTTCAGAACATATTATGCAATTAAGGCTGTAATCAATGCAGACCAACAGCTATCTTTGACAGAGTAATATCCTATTCAGAGACAGAGAATAAAAGAGAATGTTTTTTTTTTGAATAAAGACAGAGAATAGACAAAAAAAGAAGAAGATTGACAAGAATAGGACACCTCTCAATACATACAAGACTCTGAAAAATATTCTGTCAACAAGAATTCAGAAGAACACTCATCAAAAAGAGATCAAGTTTTCAAACATTCTTCAGATCTCTTCAGCTCTCAAGTGTTCAAGGCCAACATCATTTCAAGACTCCAGACACTCAACATTTCAGCTTGCTGAAATCATCTTTTGCTGGAGATCTATCTCTGAAGGCCTATCACCCTCAGCAAAGCTCATCTTCCTGAAGATTTCAAGGACTCAGGGGGAGCTTTGACAACATCACTGAATCCACATAGTCTTCTCAGTTGCTTGAGAAAGAGAAGACTGCCATCACTCTCTCAACCCCATTCTGTAAAGGGTTTTTCAAACTCCCTTCAAAAGTTTGAATCTGGTTTTTGAGCACCTTGTCAAAAGCTCATTGGTGGCAAGACACCTGATCAAAAAATCTGTGTTGGTTTTTGAGCACCTTATCAAAAGCTCATTGGTGCCCAGGACACCTGATCAACTCATCCTGCAGTGGATTCCTACCTAGGGTGGTAGAAGAGTGGATGTACCCAAGTTGGGGAACCACTATATTTCCTTGTGCCATCTGGTTCTGCATGTTTTCTTTTTGTTTCTGGCCTAGATTTTCTTGTGCTTAGTTTCTGCATAGCTTAGTTTTGTGGTTTATTTTATTTCTGCTTCCCTGCTTACACTCATTACAACAATTGTTGTAAAGCTTTGCAAAAGTTTTTTCCTTATGTTTTAAAAAGCACCATATACTCTATTCACCCCCCCTCTAGAGTATATCAGATCTAGTTTCCCCTTTCAGTGGATCTCTTGGCTAGCACGCGACTTAGGTAGATTCTCGCGCGAGGTTGATATACCCCCTTTCTCTGCCTATAAATAGAAGTGGTAGGTGAGTCTTTAGTACGTTGTTGCGACTTCTGACCCTCTGCTTGCGAGTATTAGTCTTTACTCGCATCATCTTTCACGTCCTTGCTCTACTCGCTCTCCCTTTCTCGCACTCGCTACTTGCTCAAAATGGTTAGCAATGGTGCCAATGCTCGCCGACAGGCCCACGCGGTTAACTTCACTGAGGCGGTCTTCAAGAAATCTGCCACCACTGAATGAGATCTGGAGGATTTTCACCAATTGCACCTTCCGGAGGAATACTCGGTCAGGCTTCCCGCCCTGACCGAGCAACTAAACACCTATCTCAAAGGTGAGATAGTCTTGTCACTCCGCCACTTTGAAGTTGGCCTGCGACTTCCGTTGTGCTCAGAATATTGCCAAATCCTGCGATATTTCGGCATCGTGCCCGCCCAGATCAATCTCAACGGCATGGCGATGATCATGCACTTCCTTTGGGAAGAGATGATCGCGTTCGACCTCTCTATCTTTCGGAAGGTCTTCGCTTTTGCCGCGACTTCGGAGGGAGTCATCTTCTTCAGTAGCCACGTCTGCATACTGGTCGACACTACTAACAAGGTTCATCTGTGGGGCGAGCATCTAGTCGTCATCATCGACGACTTTGAAGGTGTGCCGAGGAGGCCGCACCAGCCTGCTGAAGCCGTCTTCCTGCCGCTGATCTGGGATGGCGCGCACGAGAAGCTCTTCGAAGCTTTCTGCGGGCGGCGATTTGACGTCATCCACTTGTGTCTGAATGTCAACATACTGGAAGAAGTTTTCCCCGGTGAAGGTACATATTGGCGTGATTCTGCCTTACTCGCCGAACTGAACTTGCTCTGCTGAAAATCCACTAACTGTTCTTTGCACTTGCAACTACTCGCGAACTCCTGCGAGAACCGCTTCCTCCTGCGAAGGTGGTCGCGTCCTCGTGGCAAGAATCCTCGAACTTGCCATCCGAGGTTGAGGAGATCCCGCCTACTGGGAGTGGCAAGGGCCAGCCGTACGACGACGACAAGGGCTTGCCACCGAAGAAGCTCTCCAAGGGGAAAGTGAAAGCCAAGTCTCCGGACCATGTGAGGAAGCGAGCCAAGCTCTCTCGCGAGCTCTTTAACAAGAAGGAATCTCCAGTCGATGTCAGGGTGCCTTACTACCACCCGAACTACAACCTCGGGCGAGGTGGCAAGGATGCCTTTGGTCTCCGACTGGTTTCCGGGTCAGAAGGCGGGCACAAGGTGACGTTGAGCACGAACCTGCCCGCCTGGTCGGAAGACTGGGAGGACAAGGGGGAGGCCTTCGACTTCGCCTTCGCTCTATATGGACGAGCAGATGCTGAGTCGTTGCAGGAACTCAGCCCGGAGGTGCTCGCCCAGCAGACTTCTCGCTCGATCCTTTGGACTGCCGATCTAGGACACTTCACATCGAGGATGCTCCTCGAGACGCAGGAGGCGTTGAGGATCGTCTCGCAGAAGGCGATTGACTAGGGGATAAAATTTGTTCGCTGTAAAGAGTATAAGGTAGGTCGCCTCCTCGGCCCGACTTTGTTGACTCTATACTTGGGTCATTTTGCTAACTGATTGCTATTGGTACTCGCAGGCCGCCAAACTCGAGACGACGAAGAAATTTTCTGAGCTCGAGCAAGAACTCGCCAACACCAAAGCCGAGCTGGAAGCTTCTCAAGTCCGGGTCGCCAAGTTGGAAACTCGCCCGGTCGTCGTCGAAGATCGCCCGGGTCCCTCCGATACTCGCCCGGTTGGGTCGCAGCAGGGGCGAGTCCGCATAGGGTGGTCAAAAGGATACGCATGCATGGGGACGAGATTCCGGCTATCCGTCGCAGGATAGCGCGAGCGACGGGGGAAGCCGTCCTCGCCAAGCTGAGGATTGACGACTTCCTTGGCCCAGAAGCCGATCATGTGACAGTCGCAGAACTCATCCCCGGCCTACTCGCCGCACCGTGTCCTCTCCTCCGCCTCTGGCTCCAGCGACAATGACAGCAGCGGCGGAGAGAGCGATAACAGCAATGACGAGGACGATGCCAAGGATGAGGAAGATGCTATCATTGAAGACGAGGATTACAAGCCCGATACTGGCGAGGATGAATCATCGTCGTTCGGCGACCTCCTACGTCCAAACTTGTAAAGACAGTTGTATAACTTAAAATTTTTGTAAGCTTTGTAATACTCGCCAGATAATACAAGAGCTTTTCGCCTATCTTCTTCTTTTACTTGCATACTTACGTGCTCCACTATTGATGATGTTCGCTAGGCTCATAGGCTCGGAGAGGTTGAGTGCTCGCCATACACATATTCGCTTTTTGAGGTTGCTTGATAGACTCATAAGCTCGGAGAGGTTGAGTGCTCACTCACGCATACTTGCTTGTAGAGGTCGCTCGATACTCGCACAATCGATGCTCGCACCAACATAATCTCCCCGGTTACTCGCCTGTATGGCCGCAGTCGAATGTTGGCCCATCGCTGCTTATACATGCATAGTCACATACCTTATAGGAGCATAGCTCATTTGTGTCGAACAATATAGTCGACACCTAGGAGGAGTAAACTTAACTGGATCTAAAAATACAGGTCGACACCTTGTAGGAGCCAAGCTCAACTAGAGGTGGAAGCTACATCTTACAGGAACCGAGCTCAACTGGAGATGAGTCGACAACTCTCAGGAGCCGCGCTCAACTGGAGGTGGAGGCAACATCTTACAAGAGCCTAGCTCAACTGGAGATGGGTCGACAGCTCTCAGGAGCCGCGCTCAACTGGAGGTGTAGGAAACATCTTATAGGAGCCGAGCTCAACTGGAAATGGGTCGACAAATCTCAGAAGCCGCGCTCAACTGGAGGTGGAGGCAACATCTTACAGGAACCGAGCTCAACTGGAGATGGGTCGACAGCTCTCAGGAGCCGCGCTCAACTGCAGGTGGATACAACATCTTACAGGTGCCGAGCTCAACTGGAGATAGGTCGACTCGGGTTGAGCTCGTAGTCGGCCTGCACGACGGAAGCTTGTACAGGGAACTCGGACTACATCGACAACAACACACAGGGAATCTATCTCACCCGAGGGGGTTGGTAGCCGATATGCAGGAGAGGAGCTCGTGCAGGGACTCAGAGTACGATAACTCCACGACTCGAGGACTTCTATCGATGCTGAAACGATTCACCCCGTTGCTCCGGAGATAGCCAATGAATTAAATGCATCAATATCTATGAGGATGAAGGAAATTACAAAGAAACGATGATCTTTCTTCAATCAAATTGAGAGGTTGCTGTCCAAACCTATTTCTAATAGTTCCTCCAGTCGGAGGAGAGATGCAATCAGGTGTAGATAGGCCGACATGAAAGGGGGGAGCTGATCTCGACCATCAATGCAGGGACCTGGTCTTATAAGGACGCTTAAATCCTGAAGCGTAGTCCCATCGTCCGTCCTGGGCTATTTAAGAGAAACAGGTCGAAGGCTCGTTTCCCAATCTGATTATGAAGATCGCTTCCAGCTCTGACTCTGGGCTACCAAGACCAACGTACGAGCGAAGAGAAATGGCCCTCGAGGGGTCCTATCGGGCTCACACGCGAGTCCACCATCCTTCCACGAACTCGTATCCTCCGAAGATTAGTTGCCTGACTGCTTCTAAAAGCATGGCGGGTTATCCCACCTTGGAAACAACAGAGACACGTCCCATCTCATAGGACAAACAATCGCTAAGAATGAGCCTTTTAGTCTTCTCAACGACCAATGACGCCTTTATATATGGTATCACTTTGTGAGGTCAATCATTTATCGGGTTTAGGAGGTTAGCGTCCAGACCTGTTCTTGATAGTTACTCCCGTCGAAGGAGAGATGCAATCAGGGGTAGCTAGGCCGAAATACAAGGGGGGAGCTCATCTCGGCCGACAATGCAGGGGATCGGTCTTATAAGGACGCTTAAATCCCGAAGCATCATCCCATCGTCCGCCCTGGGCTATTTAGGAGAAAGAGGTTGAGCGCAAGTTTCTTAAATCGATCGTGGAGTTGGACTTCACTGCTTCTAGCTTATCTTGAGATGTATCAACACAAAGAAGACAACTCGCAACCACCCGACCTCCGGGAGCGAGGAAATGTATATATTGAAATTTGATTACAGGTATGCAATTACAGGTTACCGCTAGGGGTAGAACCTTTTCAGGTCATCCCTGCTGCAAGTACTCCCCAGTTGCTCTCCTTCCTGGTCTTGCAAACGATAGCCTCCAGTGGCTAGGGCTTCCTAGACAATGAAAGTTCCTTCCCAGTTGGGATGCAGCTTGCCCACGATAGCTATCCTTCCTACAACGTCCACCTTCTTCATGACCAGGTCTCCCGCGAGGAATTGCTTGAGGTGAACATTTTTGTCGAAGTGCTTTGTCATTCGTCTCGTGATTTTCTACTGGAAGATGGAGGCTAAGCCACGAAGTTCCTCGACGTAGACCAGTGAGAGCCTCTGAGCATCCTCGTTCTCCAAGCACCACTCCTCGCTGACTTCTCCTGCTGCTACGATCATCGGACTCCGAACCTCTAACTCGACAGGGATGAGCGCCTCAGAACTATGGGACAACTTGAAAGGTGTTTCCCCCGTGTCCGAGTTTTGAGTTGTTCTCAGAGCCCATAAGACCGAGGGGAGTTGCTCTGCCAGTTTCCCTTCAAATTGATGACCTTCTTATTTAGGAGGTTGATGATCAACTTGTTGGTAGATTTCACCTGTCCGTTAGTTCGAGGATGATGTACAGAGGCGAATCGAAGATTGGTCCCTAGCTGCTTGTAGAATTCCTCCAGCTCCAAGCTGGCAAATTGCGTGCCGTTGTCGGTGACGATGGCAAGAGGAATCCCGAACCTGCAGACAATCTCTCCCTAAATGAAATTCTTTACGATCTGAGAAGTTGTCTTGGCAAGGTCTTTTCCTCGATCCACTTGGAGAAGTTGGCGATTATGACGAGAACGAACTTCCTCTGTGCACTGGCTTGAGGAAAACGATCAATCAAATCCATTCCCCAGATGGCGAAGGGCTGGGAGCGGTGATTGAACGAATCTGTTGAGCTGGCTTCAACTGAAGGGGCGCAAAAAGCTGACACTTTGAACACTTCTTCGAGAATGCTTCTGCATCCTTCCGAATGGTCGCCCAGAAGTAGTTATGCCTTAGAATCCTCTGCTCCAGAGTTCGAGTCCCCGAGTTGCTGCCACACTCTCCCGAATGGATCACCTCTAAAACACGAGGAATTTCACCCTCGGATAGACATTTGGCTAGAGGGCCTGAAATGGTCTTTCGATAAATCTCTCCTTCATGCATTAAATAGTAAGCAGCCTTGTACCAAAACTTTCTCTGACCGCCCTCACTGGCAGGAAGTCTACTTGTCATTAAGAACGTAATGAACGGGTTCCTCCAAGAAGCCCATTGCTCGATCTCCATCATCTCCCCTTCCTCGATGGATGGTCGAAACAACTCGATCACAATCCCGCAAGCTCTGGTACTGTACTTGGCGAGATAATCTGCCTCCGAGTTCTCCCCTTTAGGTTCGTGCTCAATGAAGAAGGATTGAAGACCTCCGATCAAGCCCTTGACCTTTACCAAGTACTTCTGCAAAATGGGCTCGTGCACCTCGAACTCTTCTCTAATCTGCTACGCGACCACCATCTAGTCTGTGAAGGCCCTGAGATCCTGAATCCCCAACTCCTTAGCGAGACACAAGCCTGCTACCATGGGTTCGTACTAGTTCCACGCGGGCTCACTAGCACAACTCCGGCTCCCACGGAATTCCTACCTGAAGCCCCGTCCACGAACATCTTCCAAGTGACTAGGTTGGAATAGCCTTCGTCTCCTCCTACCTCGACTGAGAAGTCGGCCAGAAAGCCCGCCACTGCCTGGGCCTTGATCGCCACCCTTGGAGAATAGGAAATGTCGAACTCGCTGAGCTCCACCGCCCACTTTGTCAACCTGCCAGAATGCTCCACTCCATCCAAGATACCGCGCAACGGATGATCTGAGACTACCTTGATGGAGTGAGCCTAAAAATATGGGCGAAGCCTACGAGCTGAAACCACTAAGGCAAAAACCAACTTCTCTAGGATGGGATACCTCGTTTCTGCATGCCGCAACACTCTACTTACATAGTATATGAGGAGCTGCTTCTTTCATTCTTCCCTGACCAATACAGAGCTGACGGCTTCTGCTCCCACTCCCAGATAAAGGAGGAGGTTTTCGCTTCCTTGTAGGCCTTGGAGTAGAGGAGCTTGAGTTAGCTGCTGCTTGATCTTTCCAAAAGCTTCCTCACACTCCGCGGTCCACTCAAACTTCTGACTGCCTCAGAGAGTTTTGAAAAAAGGAGAGCACTTCTCTCCCGCCTTAGAAAGAAAGCGGCTAAGGCATGCCAACCTTCCAGTCCACCTCTGGACTTCCTTGGGATTCTTTTGGGATGTCATCTCCAGAATGGCCTTGACCTTGTCGGGGTTAGGTTCCACCCCTCTCAGACTGAGTAGGCGACCTAAGAATTTCCCCTCCCTGCTCCAAAAACACACTTAGCCGAGTTGAGTCGCATCTTGTACTTTCTCTAGGTCATGAAGGAAGACTCCGAAACGGTGACCGCTCGCGTTCTGGTCCCCTAGCTCAATAGCATGGAGAGCGAAGATTCTTCTTCCAGTGAGGAGGAATGACATGCTACCTACAAGATCCTGGACCCCTCTCCCCCTTTTTTTTGCTTCTGTATAACTTTACTTAGCTTCGTTTTGAGTTTCATTATGTGATTAGTTTGAACCTGTATTCATAACACTGTGATGAACAGATACTGATCAAATGCACAAACTCTTGTTGTGTTACTTTATTTTACATTTTGCGAAACGATTCATTTTCTTGCTTCTGTTTGCAAGACGGTGCTACCCACCCGTCTCGCCGCCTCGATTTTACCCTTTTCACTTTGCTTCATTTTGTCTACTGCGAGACAACCCTTTGATGCACTCACACCCGCGAGACGGTGCTATGTCTCATCTCGCCGCTTCATTGGAGAGTTGACTTTTTTTGGAGCGCGAGTCGTCACTTCCGCCATCTCATTTATGAATGAGACCAACTGAAATAACCCTCTCGTCTCGCCTCGGGGAACTTCCGGTGCGAGTGGCTTTTAGTGATTTAACTTGCTCCCCTATTATTAGGCCGAGCCTTCTGTCCCGCGCGAGTGCCCACTCGCCGTAGCCGAGACCATCCCTGAGGCCGCCAGTTGGGAGTGCCTCCACTCGTACTACTCTAGCCTTTTCCTCCCATAATTTATTTTTCATGATACTAAGTAGGAATGCTCCTTAAGGAGGTCTCCCCAACCACTCTATTATCGAGTGAGATTATAGCCCTGCCAACTTGATGAGAGCCTGGGCAGCGGGTCTATCAGGGACCGATCCAGGATCGGGGTGGTGCAAAAGTCTCCAAGAACTAAGAACCAAGTCTCCAAGAACCAATCCTTTCCCCCACAGGCGAGCCTTCGGAACTGCCAGCTAATGAGAGCCTGCACAGCGGGTCTACCTGGGGCCGAGAAGCGCTCGGGGTCCCTTAACCCTACATGCGAGCCTTCAGACCTGCCAGCTAATGAGAGCCTGCGCAGCAGGTCTACCTGGGGCCGAGCAGCGCTCGGGGTCCCTTACCCTCATAGGAGAGCCTTCAGACCTGCCAGCTAATGAGAGCCTGCGCAACGGGTCTACCTGGGGCTGAGCCAGGCTTGAGGTAGTGCAAAAGTCTCCAAGAACCAAGAACCAATTCTCCAAGAACCAATCCTTTCCCCGAGTAGTAGGACATGTCGGGCTCCCGGAACCCCTCCGGCACCGGGGCCGAGATGATGAGCTCAATGAAAGGGCTCTCGCCACCTGCCTGCTGAGAGGGCACGTCTCGCGGCCTCGGCTGGCTGGGCCGATCACCGAGACCATGCCCAGGGAAGAGCTCTCTCACAGTCGCCTTCCTCTCGCCAACCTGTGCCAAAACCTCCTTCCCGGGATGGTGGCCAGGGAAGAGCTCTCGCACGGCCACGTCCCTCTTGCCAGTCTCTACCGGGACCTCCTTCCCGTGGCGCTGCCCAGGAGTGTTCTCGCCCAAGAGCGGGACCGCCTCTACCAGGACCTGAGACGTTGCCCACTCGCTCCTTGCCGAGAAGGCCAAGCTGATGGTCTACAATAACTCTCTCCTGAAGTCCTCCAGCATCTTCCTTGTCGCCTCCTCTCCCCAGGAGGGGGACCTCCTGAACCAGATCCTTCACATTCACCTCCTTCCAAAGGACTAAACTAAAGACTTTCTTGTATTGGCTACCTTCCATGCTCACCGCACCAGAACTATTGAAGCCAAAATTTGACCTCAATGAAAGTTCGAAATCAGGGGCATAGCCAACACCTACTTGTCCCAAGCTCTTACCTCCGACTGGTTGTGAAGGACCAGAAACCGACCCAAGCCTCAGCAGGGAGGTCCTACCTCTTACTCGGATGATCTCTGAGAGCTTCCCCTCCAAAGCTAAAAGCTGGGCTTTGAGCTCCTCAAGAAACATAGGAAACTATTTGAAAGTCCCGGGAAAAAAAATCCCTTCTGAAGAACTCTTATGGGTCTATTTATAGGCCTCTGAGTTTGAACTTCAATAACCAAACTGAACCTACCTGGAATTATCAAAATACCCTTGTTCGGGTCTTCCAACAACCAAACTCCGCTCTTCTGAAGGGTTATATGCAGACCACCGAGGGCAAAAGCGTAAAATCACTTGGGCTAAAAAGGTGAACCACCTTCCAACTAAACCGATTCCTGACCAACCACTGAACCGGCGCTTGGCGAGAGCACTGCCTCGCGGGCGAGAGATCCTACCCATGGGGCTCGTCTCACCTAGCAGATTGTCCCTCTCCTCGTGAATGGTCCTCTCTCTAGGTCCGTCTGGCCTAGAAAGGCTCTCGCCTGAGCTGCTGGGCCCCTCTCGCCCGAACCGCTGGGCCCCTCTCGCCTAGCGAGCCGACCCTAGCTCGGCATGGAGCCCTTTTCCTGGGACCCACTCGCCAAACGAGTAAGCTCTGTCAAAGAGCCCATCTCGCCTTACCTTTCCCTCTCTTTGAGCCCGAACTGTTCCCGCGAGCTTGAGGTTGTACATCTTTCTTCTTGAGAATAAGTTCACAAGAGGATAGGTAGATAAGACATTATTTTTTAAGGAACTTAAAGGAAAGATTCTGCTAGTGCAAATCTATGTCGACGACATCATATTTGGCTCTACAGAAGACAACCTTTGCAAAAAGTTTTGTTAACTTATGTAAGGGAAGTTTGAAATGAGCAGTATGGGCGAGCTAAAGTGTTTCTTAGGAATTTAGGTGAAGAAATTTGAAGATGGAATTTTCATCTCTCAGACGAAGTTCACTAAGGAGCTTCTTAAGAAATTTGGAATGGAGAGCGCATCCTCTATAAGGACTCCAACGGGTTCAACTGTATCTCTGGACAAGGACGAGAAAGTGAAACCTTTTGATGAAACCAAGTACAGAAGCATAGTTGGATCATTGCTCTACCTAACTGCTAGTAGACCAGTTATAATGTTCTCAACATGTGCCTGAGCTAGATATCAGGTGAACACTAAGGAATCTCATTACGTTGCTGCAAAGAAGATTTTAAGATACCTTAAGAGAACACCCAATCTTGGCTTATGGTACCCACAAAATAATGATGTTGAGCTAATGGGTTTTTCAGATACTGACTTTGCAAGAAGCAGGCATGATAGGGCAAGCACTTCCGGTACGTGTCAATTCCTCAGAAGATGCCTTATCTCTTGGAGCAGTAAGAAGCAGAATTGTGTGGCAACTTATACTACCGAGTCAGAGTATATCTCTGCGGGTAGTTGTTGCGCACAACTTCTCTGGATAAGGAATCAACTAGAAGACTACACTTTGAAGTTCAGAGAGATTTTGATGTATTGTGATTCATCCAACGCAATAGCAATCGCGAACAATCCAGTCTCCCATATCCGGATAAAGCATATTGAGGTGTGCTACAACTTCATCTAGGAGCATGTGGAGAAAAAGGACATAGACCTCAGCTATGTCCTGACGGACATGCAGGTTGTAGAAATTTTCACTAAATCGCTTGGCGATGCCAAGTTTTCGTTATTTAAAACCGAACTAGGCATGCTAAAGATGGACTCGTGAAGAAGGCTAAGCTAACAAGAATACACTCAGCACTTAAACCAAGACGACAGAAGTATTTTGTAAGGAACATTCAGCGAATTTCGGTGAGTAAACGTGGCGATTCGTCAAATATCAGCTCTTACTCGCCGAATCGGACTCAGGATTCAGTGAATCTTGCCGAATTGGACTTGTGCAGAAATTCTATCTTACTATATTGGATCAATCGGTTCGACTTTTGAGGTATGTGCTAATTCTTGGTTAATTTAAATAAACATATATATATATATATATATATATATATATATATATATATATATATATATATATATATATATAATATTCAACGGGGGGCATGATCTACACTCGTTGATTGACTGCCGATTCGCTGGTAACTGCAGTCTGACGATTCATCTCCCTCAAACATGTCGTCGTCTCCCTCGCCGACAGTAGCAGTCCCCTCGAATTCAGTCATTTTTGATTAGGGTATCGAACCACTTCCAAACCCTAGCAGACTGTTCTATCAGAGCTTTCCCGCCAATTTTGAGGAGAGACTCATTCCCGAGCCCTAATGTCGATTCCGACAGTTTAGTAAACACAATGCAATGTAGTTCCTGTCTTCCTTCCAGAACTCCATATTTCTTGATTCTCCATGGCTCCCAAAACCACCTGTGGTTTGCTTGGGGAGGAGAATAGGTTCTCACAGTCTTTGCCTCTGCTTATGATGAGTTTCACAATATGATTCTCATGTTAGAAACTGCAGGACTATATTTTGTCCTAGAACACCGATACAAAGTTCTGAGCAAAGAAGTTCTTGAGTTCTTCCAGCATTCAAAGCTCAGAAACGAAGACACTATTATCAAAAGCAAGATTCAGAAGTACAAGATCAAGGTAAAAGCCTCTCTATTGTCCAGGTATCTACGACTTCCAGTCTATGAAGAGGCCAACTATCTAGACGTAGATAATTTCTCTACAATCCTATTATTTTGTGGACTGCCCAGAGGTTCTAAAGCAGTCAAGCGCAAGGGGATGAACGATGTCAGAAAACTTCTTTCCGACATAATTAACAAAGTTTTGATATACAAGACTGGATCCCATGATTACCTCTCTATAGAAATGTTCAAAGTTCTCGTTGTTATTATCTGCTGGAAGAGGTTGGATTGGGGTGCTTCGCTATTTGCCAAAATCAAAGACAGTCTACGCACTCCCAACTTTGGGAGGATTATCAGCCTATAACTGAATTAATTAGATGATGATAGGTTTGATATGACCCAAGGAGTAAATATCCATCATTTAAAGAAAATCGACTCTTCAATCTTCTCAAGATGGGATAGGAGGATCAACAGGCAAGGGGGAGCCCCAGGTTTACAAGTGGAGGAGGAAGAACATGCTCCTAATGACAGGTTTCCTTCTCCGCACCCCATTGAGATTCTTGATGGCTTGAGTGCAGGAATTGAGGGGGATACAGTTGCTCTTTCAGTTTCAATTCCAGAGATTCCAGATTCAGTTCCTGATCCAATGACCCCAGACACAGTGTTTATCGACTCAGAACCAGTTGATCTCCTAGCAGAGGTTGCTGCTATTGGTAGTGCTGCTGATGGCGCGGCCCCTCCTCCACCGGTTGAAGACGATGTTGATGATGCTGTTGATGATCCGGTTGCTAAGGCCATACGACTCAAGGACGTGAGGCGGCACGATGACGCTAACGGACGGCTACGCTACAACCTCCGCCCGCGCCGTGCTACCACCACGTCAACGCCTTAGTTTTATTTATTTCCTTTTCGTGCACTTTATTTTATAATTGGAATATAAAATTATCCTATGCTTATGTGATAATTTTATATTCATTGCATGTGTTGTTGTATTTTTAATTTGAACTATTTTAGTTTTGGTGTGCAATTAGCCATTCAGATGGATGAGATTAAATCTCCATTATGAAGGGCTAAGGCTTATTTGTAACTCCTATTAGCCATTCAGATGGATGAGATTAAATCTCCATCATGAAGGGCTAAGGCTTATTTGTAACTCCTATTTAAAGGAGGCTATCATGAAGAGTTAAAGCAATTGGAAAAGAAACCTAAAAAAAACCCCCTTGTGGAAATTTCGGCCACCATGGAGAAGTCCATAGCCGCCCCCTCCCCTTTGGTGTGAAGCCAAGCCTTGCCTCCTCCATCCCCGTTCGGTGCGACTCCGGCGTGGCTTCCTTCGGTGCGACTCCTTGGAAGAAGGTTGCAAACCATTCAGTGTGACGCCGGTGGATCCGTGGAGAGAGTGATTCTCCCACAGTTATCTCGTGTGAACGTTTTCCGGTTGGGTAATCTCTTTCCCCTCCCTTGTGTGATTTCTTCTCTTTAGTTGTGGTGGATTTCGCTCATTGTTTTCTCCGGATCTTTAATTTAATCGCTGCAAGTTTTGAATCGAAATCGCCGTTGCAAGGCTTTTATTTCCGGATCGGGTGGATCCTATTTGCTTGAGCGGATCTTGGCCTATAGCCTTGGTCTTGCTCTCAAAAAGGAGTGGCAACCTTTGTGTTTTCTTGGGGAATAATCTGACTCAAATTTTCGATCGTTGTTTTCGAGTCGACCATTCCTCCTTTGTTGTTTGTGCTGCGTTTTGTGACGAGGAAATATTGTGGGCGATAGGTGCTGTGTAGGTGCGGTAGATCTACGACGTGTTGTGCGTAGGGAGAGCGTTAGCTTCGCGGAGATCTCCGTTTCCGGATAACCCTACATCAATTTGGTATCAGAGGGAGGTTGTTTCAACTCCCACATTGAAAACATCCTCTCTACATTCCTTGTTGGTCGATCGGATCTAAAAAAAATCAAAAAAATTATTTCTGTGGTCTGCCAATAGTGGGCTGAAATCTTTATTTTTCAGCAAAATTTCAAAAACAATTTTTTTTAACGATCTACGTGTTATTCACTTTGGGAATATATAAAAATATCTTATTTTCAATATAACTACAGCCCTAGGAAAATTCATCTTGCCCGGGGCCTCCCAAACCTGAATGCGCATAAGGCTAGGAACGGAGTACGCAACCCCGTCTATGTCTAGTATGGCTGCGAACGAGCATGGTGATCCCAACACCGCGGCTATAGAGGGTCTTCGTGCTGAAATGGCTGAGCTTAGGAACGTCTTAGCCCAGATCCTACAAAACCAAGCTAGGCCACCCCCGCCACCCGTTAATGTTGACAGGCCCAACCGGCACCAACATAACTCTGATTCGGATTCTGATGGGGACTCCCCACGGGTGCCCCCTAGGGGACACCGCCCCGAGCGAGACTTTGACATTACTAGGGCCATTAAGATAAATGCCCCCACGTATGATGGCATGGGAGACCCCCAAATCTTCCTTAACTGGACTGTGGATATGGAGTGTTACTTCGAGTGGCACAACCTGACGGATCCCCAAAAGGTCCAAGTTGCCCGGATGAAGTTAACAGGTTGTGCAAAGACGTTCTGGCTGAATGAGGAGCGAAGATTAGGAACCGGACACGGAGCCCCCCTTATAGGTTGGCCAGTAATGAAGAACCTGTTTACCGATCAGTACGTTCCCGCGTACCATCGGACACAGATGTTCGATGAGCTTGCCACTCTGTGGCAGGGCTCAAGCTCGGTAGCTGAATATATGGGTGAACTTAAGGACCGAATGGTGCGATGTGACCTTAGGGAGATTCCCGAAGTCACTTTATCTAGATTTCGAAAGGGCCTTAACCCCGATATCCAAAGGAAGCTCTTGCGATATGGGCATACGGACTTGAACACGACTTTCAATGCCGCCTTGGACATTGAAAAACACCTAGCCTCTAAGGCTCACTCCCGTTACGCTCATGCGAAGAACAAGTCCACCACTGGGGCATCTTCTTCCACATATCCTGATAAGGGAAAGTTTAAATCTACCGAGTCGAAGTCAATCGTGATCACCGCTAGGAACTCCAAGAACCCTGCGAGTGAGCGTGTCCCTATCGGGAAGGTTAGCAAGGCTAACACCACTTGTTACTCTTGCGGCATTCAAGGCCACTATGCCTACGAATGCCCAACAAAGACAAAAACATTAGCCTTATTAGAGCCAACTACCGACCCTGACGATTATGTATACGAGGCCGCAGAAGAGAGTGACCCCGAAGGAGTCCCTAGTGACTTAGAGGACGATCACCCCCTTATAGTGATGCGTTGTATTTTGACCACTCCTCGTCCATTAGATGATTGGAAGAGGACGAGCATATTTTCTCTGATTTTTAAGAGTGGCGAGAAGCTTTGCAAGCTGATTATTGATAGTGGTAGCTGCGTGAACGTCATATCTGAGAACGCCGTAGCACGTATGTCCTTGGTCACGGAACCACACCCGACCCCATACCAGGTCGCTTGGATCAACAAGCTCTCTGTACCCGTTACCAAGCGATGCCTGGTCCCACTCTCATTCAAATCCTACATTGATGAGGTGTGGTGTGATGTCCTTTCGATGGACGCTTGTCATGTGTTGTTAGGCCGCCCTTGGCTATACGACCGTGATGTTACCCATTTTGGTAGAGCCAACACTTATGAGTTCAAATTCAATGGCAAAACCATCACTTTAAAGCCGACTGTCCCGAAGGAGCCCGTAGTCTTGGCTAAGGACACCACTATCCCGGTAGAACGGAAAACGTTGAATCTTGTTGGTAGGAAAGAGTTTGAGAGAGATCCGTTCTTTGATGGAATTATGTATGCACTAGTCCTCTTGAGTGCGAAGCCCGATTCTAGCATTTTGGATGAGCTACCTAGTGAGTTACGGGTACTGTTGGAGGAGTATAGGGACGTGTACCCGGATGAGTTGCCGTCCACGTTACCCCTGCTTAGGAATATCCAGCATGCGATAGATCTCATCCCGGGGTCTTACTTGCCAAACCAGCCCCATTATCGACTCCACCCCGCGGCTCACCTAGAGTTGCAGTCTCAGATCGAGGGCTTGCTAGCGAAAGGTTTTATTAGGACTAGTATGAGTCCATGTGCTTTACCAGCCCTACTTGCCCCCAAGAAGGATGGTACATGGAGGATGTGCGTTGATAGCCGGGCTATCAACAAAATCACCATCAAGTATAGGTTCCCCATTACCCTACGCCGTCACGACTCAATTTTTGTAGTTGTGGATAGGTTTTCAAAGATGGCTTATTTCATACCGTGCAGTAGGACAAATGATGCGTCTCACGTCGCTAAGCTTTATTTTAAAGAAGTCGTTAGTCACCGTGGAGTGCCCAAGACCATAGTGTCGAATAGGGACGTAAAATTCACTAGTTATTTTTGGAAGACTCTTTGGATATTAATGGGAACGAAATTATTGTTTTCCTCTGCCTATCATCCCCAAACTGATGGGCAAACGGAAGTGGTTAATCGGAGCTTAGGAAATTTGTTACGATGCCTCGTGAGTGATCACAAGAGCACTTGGGATCTTCTCCTTCCCCATGCCCAATTAGCCTACAATAATTCCAAGAATCGGTCTACGGGTCTGTCTCCAAATGAGATTGTCCACGGGTATAAGGCTCCTGTGCCGCTTGACTTGGTGCCGCTGCCCCCAACGTACAAGGCAAGTCAGTTTGCACAATCCTTCGCCCAGCACATCCATGATTTACACGCACGTATACGGGACACCTTGACTACGCAATACGACTCTTATCAAGCGCACGCTAATTTACATAGGAGAGTATCAGACTTCAAAATTGGAGATCTAGTTTTAGTCCGTTTGGTTCCCGAACGCTTGCCAACTGGCACCGTTAAAAAGTTAGCACCAAAGCGCGCCGGCCCTTTTCGGATTATTAAAAAGCTAGGTGACAATGCTTTCGTTTTGGACTTGCCTGCTGATTGGGGTATCTCCTCCATTTTTAATGTTTCGGATTTAACGATGTTTGTGTCACCACCACAAGAGTTGATTTCTTTGTCGTCTTCTTCTCCCACTAAAAATTCTCATGGGTTGGGGAGTGGTAGTACGAATGATCTCTCTCTTTCGGTCCCCACAGGTATATCATCGGATGGTAAGTTGCCTTCTTTCCTGCCTACTGCTAATATGTTCCCCAGGTTTCCACGGACGTTCTCCACTCCAGAGATGATACTTGATGCTGAGCCTATTACCACTGCTGATGGCGACACCCACCGCTTTCTCATCCGTTGGCGTGATCGGCCCCCTTCGGATGACTCTTGCGTACTCGAGACGGAGCTGCAGAGTTTGGATGCCGCTCTCCTTCACCGCTATCGCTTGGACCACGCAACGGAGATGCGTGCATTTGAGCGGGGGAGGATTGATGGCGCGGCCCCTCCACCACCGGTTGAAGACGATGTTGATGATGCTGTTGATGATCCGGTTGCTAAGGCCATACGACTCAAGGACGTGAGGCGGCACGATGACGCTAACGGACGGCTACGCTACAACCTCCGCCCGTGCCGTGCTACCGCCACGGCAACGCCTTAGTTTTATTTATTTCCTTTTCGTGCACTTTATTTTATAATTGGAATATAAAATTATCCTATGCTTATGTGATAATTTTATATTCATTGCATGTGTTGTTGTATTTTCAATTTGAACTATTTTAGTTTTGGTGTGCAATTAGCCATTCGGATGGATGAGATTAAATCTCCATCATGAAGGGCTAAGGCTTATTTGTAACTCCTATTAGCCATTCGGATGGATGAGATTAAATCTCCATCATGAAGGGCTAAGGCTTATTTGTAACTCCTATTTAAAGGAGGCTATCATGAAGAGTTAAAGCAGTTGGAAAAGAAACCTAAAAAAAACCCCCTTGTGGAAATTTCGGCCACCATGGAGAAGTCCATAGCCGCCCCTCCCCTTTGGTGTGAAGCCAAGCCTTGCCTCCTCCATCCCCGTTCGGTGCGACTCCGGCGTTGCTTCCTTCGGTGCGACTCCTTGGAAGAAGGTTGCAAACCATTCGGTGTGACGCCGGTGGATCCGTGGAGAGAGTGATTCTCCCACAGTTATCTCGTGTGAACGTTTTCCGGTTGGGTAATCTCTTTCCCCTCCCTTGTGTGATTTCTTCTCTTTAGTTGTGGTGGATTTCGCTCATCGTTTTCTCCGGATCTTTAATTTAATCGCTGCAAGTTTTGAATCGAAATCGCCGTTGCAAGGCTTTTATTTCCGGATCGGGTGGATCCTATTTGCTTGAGTGGATCTTGGCCTATAGCCTTGGTCTTGCTCTCAAAAAGGAGTGGCAACCTTTGTGTTTTCTTGGGGAATAATCCGACTCAAATTTCCGGTCGTTGTTTTCGAGTCGACCATTCCTCCTTTGTTGTTTGTGCTGCGTTTTGTGACGAGGAAATATTGTGGGCGATAGGTGCTGTGTAGGTGCGGTAGATCTACGACGTGTTGTGCGTAGGGAGAGCGTTAACTTCGCGGAGATCTCCGTTTCCGGATAACCCTACATCAGCTGCTGCTGTTGGGGTTCAATCAGTTGAGAATGCTGAAGAAGAGGATCCAGATCCTTCTGAGCATGATGAGGATGCTGAGAATCTTGATGAGGATGTTGATGGTGAAGATTTGACTATTGATGATTATAAACTAGTGAGTGTTGCCGATGAGATTATGTTCGATGCTTCCAAGTCTGCTGATGTGGTTTCTTCCTTGGAGGTTCCAGTTCCATGTTAGGATTTGATAGTCCCTCTCCCAAATGACATCCCTGTTTCATCTTCTATAGGGGAGGAGACTTCATCTATGATCTCTGTTTCTACTGAGGTTGCCCGATTCATCCGCAATCTGGACAAGAGACTGGGCAGTGTACCGATTGTGCCTGAAAAAGTAGTTGATCTTTCTGAGGAGGAAGGAAATGCTGAGGAGAATTCTCCTGTACAGAGTACTGTTGATATTGTTCTTTCTTATAAAGATCATCTCTCTCAGATCGATGAATCCTCTAGTGATTCTAAAATCCCAGCTGTTGTTCCAGTGCCCGAGCCTGCTGATATATCATCTTCCACTACAGACAACTCTATCCTAAAAGTCGTTGAGAGGATGTTAGAGCAGCAACAGACATAGTTTGAATCCTCATTGTAGAAGGTAACCAAGAGGATTAAAGATTATGAAAATGTTATGCTTAATGGACTTGTTGAGGTAAAGGTTCAGATTGGCAAGCTGGAAAAGAGACTTGATGAGTGGGTCCAAGAAGGTGGTACAACAATTTCATTGACTATGAATGCTCTAAAGAAAAATCTTCATGTTGCGAAAAATATTGAACACAACGCTCTTTCCTTGATCGATGCTCACAACCGGTCAATGGCTCACTTTGATACAAGTATGCCACATTATGCTAATGCCATTGCCGTCGAAGCCAAAATGGGGGGAGTATGCCCGTACAGCTAAGGTGGATGCTAAAGTGGATTCATAGGGAACTTTGATGGTACAACACTGCAAGGCTATAAATGACTACATCTATGATAATACTGAGTGTCTCTTTAATCAGCTGACAGGTATTCAAGTGCCTGTTGAGTCTTTTCCAGCGGCAATCGAGGGTTATCCTCCCCTGGATTACTCGCAGTACTGGTCAGGAACACAGGAATTTGATCCAGACATTACTGCTACTGCAACCATCTTTCTTGAAGCTCAGAGGATAGAAGACGTTGCTCCACCAGTTCAACAGAGAAAAATATATGGGGGAGGAACATTAGAAGTCAGGCTAGAACAGGTTAGACAAGAGCAAGCTAGGGAGTAGCCCCATAGAGAATTGGAAGAAGTATGGAGCCCAACATCCAAAGGAATCATATTGGATACCTTTTCCCTGGTCGAGCTAGGAGTAGAAAAGCATCAGTACTACTACAGTCAAGAGGAATGGAACAAATAAAAAGTGGCATGCGCTAATAGGAGGATACATTTTAGGAACAACCGAGGTGCTGATCCAATGACTCCAGCTCCTACCAGATATTATACAAAGCCCAAAGAATATTTTGAGAGGCAGCAATTGAAGAATCAGAACCTACAAAAATGACTATCATATATCAATTGTTAAGTGTTGTGGGCTTCCCTCCCAAAACTAAACATTTTTGATACATACATACATACATATATATATATATATATATATATATATATATATATATATATATATATATATATATATATATATATATATATATATATATATATATATATATATATATATATATATATATATTTATATATATATATGATTTCTATAATTGTCTAGGAATGCACGCCCTTATCTTTTTAATTTCATTCATCTTTTGAAGTCTTAATTTTGTTATTTGTTATGTGCAATTCACCTTAGCTTGTAGGATTTTGGCTTCTTCAAATAAGAGGAGATTGTTGGATATTGTATCCACAATAACCCTGATTTGAAGTAGAGCCCAGTCAAGATAAGATGGATTGAGTTTGTATTTGATTCTGTTTTATAGTTATGTACTTGCAGGTTTACTTTGCTAAGTACACACAAATATAAGGTTACATTGGGTCAGTAAACACAGGACTACACAATATAATCCCTCATTGTGTAGGCCATTATGTTGACTCGTGTATAATCTTTCTATTGCGGTGTACTTCTATCTCAAGTACATGAGAAGGATCAAGGAAGGTCAAGGACATGGACCCAGAAAATTGGAATTTTACCCAAGTAAAACTCAGCGAGTATGGTTATTCATATACGTCGAATTCAGCGAGTATGGTTATTCATATACGTCGAATTCGTCGAGTATCCCCATGATTCGTGCCGAATTTGTCGTGTATACTTTCTGATACCCGTAGAATTCATTCTATATACTTAGGGAAAATTCCCTGGAAATCTAGTTTTTGACGAAGGAAAATTTGTCGAGTATCACTGAAGATACTCGCCGAATTCACCGAGTATCACTGTGGATACTCGTCTAATTCGCCGAGTATCCCCGGTGATACTCACCGAAGTCGACGAGTATCCCAGGCGATACTCGCAGAATGTGTCGAGTCATATATCGACCACTATGGATTTCTGGCTAAGGCAAATTTGACGAATATCAGTTATAAATTCAGCGAGTATCATAATCAATATTCGACAATTTTCGCCGAATTTGACTTAGGCCGATTTTTCTGAAATTCCTCTGGTTCAAAACCGACATCCATGCACAGTGACTTTCTACGGTTCATTTTTGGAAATCCTTTCTAGCCGTAATTTAGAATCTCTGTATAAAAAGGATTAGGATGGTTTCAAAATTAAGAATCTTAACCTAATTGCATTCGATTTGAAATTGGACTTTCCATAATCAGATCCCGTCGGCCGTACGCGCGTAGTTCACTATTTTCTTCTGATCGGCCTACACTTTGAACGATCTTCTTCTTTGACGACTTCTTTGACTGGATCGTGTCATCTATCAAGATCTAATCTACTCCAGTCCAAGTTATTTGAAGATCGAAGGTTCAAGATTCAAGATCCAATGATTTCAAGTTTTTGAGTTCTCCGAGTTTCTAGTTCAACACTTCCAAAGAACGTCAGATCGAAGACTTGCAACCATGTTTATTGTGTGTAATATTGTTTTAAATATTATAGGAAAATTTTCTCCGTGTTAGTAGATCCATTTGTGGATCGAGAGTTAGTAAATCTGTTAGTGGATCGAGTTTGTAGATCCGGTTTATAGATCAAGTTGTAGATCCGTTTGTGGATTGAGGTGTATGAGAGTTTGTTCTCCGAGGTGTAGGAGCATTGCTATGAGTAATAATATTGGGATAATCTGAGAAAGGTGAAGTAGCCGAATCTATCCCATCATGGTAGATAGGCGAGGCGGGACAGTTGATGTACCAAACTCAGGGAACCACTATAAAATCTCTGTGTTTGTGTGCTTGAATTTTTAGATAATTTTTATTCTGCAAAAAGACACAAACATCACCTATTCACACCCTCTAGGTGAGTTAGGTAGACGCTAGATATTTTCACATAAGAATGTGTTGGAACACCCTATTACTAATTTGGGTCAGGATCACTATGTCTTTAGGAAACCTGTTTTTGACCTCATTGTATAGATCTAAAGGTCAATTAGAATTGACTCTGAGGGTTAGTAGTTAGGTTTGGAAGCTGCCCTCAAGACCAAGGATTTTCAGTTTGAAGACTAAGTCATATCGTCGAGCTCAGTACGACGAATTGTCGAACTCCAATCGACGATCGTTGAGCTCACTTCGATGGATCGTCGAACTCCATTCGACGATCGCTGAGCTCAACTTCAACAAATCGTCGAACTCCATTCGACGATCTTCGAGCTCAGTTCGATGATCTTGACTTCGGTATTGATTCTCTATCTCTGAGCTCAGTTCGACGATAGTTGAGCTCAGATCGACGATCTCTGTTGCTTTCTAAGTCCAAATCGCTGAGCTCAGTTCGACGATAGTGGAGCTCAGTTCGACGTTTTTCTGAAGAGTTAAATGATTTTCAAGATTCAAATTCAGAACAGTTAAGGAGTTATTCTCAGCAATTAATTCAGATGATTTTCTAGCCGTTTTCATTTATTCTGGACCAAGTTTCAAGGGATTATCAAGGAATGTTTCTTGGGACTTTCCCCTAGAAGACAATTGCAATTAAGGAAGTCATTTAATGACAGGCTAACGACTATTCTGGACAGGGATCATTTTCTATTCAGTACCAAGGAATAAAAGACAAGATTTTTTTGAATCTCTCACAACATAGATAAGCAGAACAAGAAGAACAAGAACAAAAATTTTCTCTAGAACAACATCTTTCTGAACATCAACTGTTCATAAGAGAAAAAGAAAAGAGAAAGAGGTGTAGACATTCTTTGTCTAAAAGAATTCATACAGAACACACATCCAAGGAGATCAACTATCTGAAATCTTTAGATCTCATGTGATTCAAGTGTTCAAGGCCAACATCATTCAAAGACTCCAGACACCTAACATTTCAGCTGTTGCTGAAATCATCAATTGCTGGAGATCATTTTCTGAAGGCCTATCACCCTTCAGCAAAGCTTCATTTCCTGAACTCTCAAGAACTCAGGGGGAGGTTTGACAACATCAAAATCCACATAGTCTTCTCAGCTGCTTTGAGAAAGAGAAGACTTCCATCACTCTCTCATCCCCATTTCTATAAAGGGTTTTTCAAACTCCCTTCAAAAGTTTATGCTTGGTTTTTGAGCACCTTATCAAAAGCTCATTGGTGGCAAGACACCTGATCAAAAAATCTGATTTGGTTTTTGAGCACCTTATCAAAAGCTCATTGGTGCCTAGGACACCTGATCAACTCATCCTGCAGTGGATTCCTACCTAGGTTGGTAGAAGAGTGGATGTACCCAAGTTTAGGGGAACCACTATAGCTCCTTGTGTCTTCTGGCTTGCTTGTCTTTATTTTTGTTTCTGGCTGTGATTGATCTGTGATTGGTTAGGATCTGTGATTAGTTCCTTTTGTAGATTGTAATTAGATAACTGCTGTGTTTAGATTTATTATTTCTTCCCTGTTCACTCAGATTGCAACAATTGTTGTAAAAAGTTTTTAAGCACCATACTCTATTCACCCCACTCTACAATATATCAGATCTAGCTGCACTTTCAATTGGTATCAGAGCCAGGTTGGTTAAATATACCACACCTTGGTGGTTGCACAGGCTAACACCTGAACCCAAAGATCCCTAGTTAGATCTGCTTGTTTTCATTTTGCTATTAGAATTAGTTCTTCACAAATCATGGCCCAAAACAAAGATTATGCTAGCACCAGACCTCCAGTGTGCAATCTGTCTAAGTTTGCACTTTGGAAAGGAAGGATTAGATTATACATGAATTCTATTGACGAGGACATTTTTAATTCTATTTTGACAGTTTGTCCAAGACCTCCAGAGAACACAAGCACAAATGCTGTTCCACCTCCATCAGGAATAGATGCTGACATCAAGAAGTGGAAGGTTGCAGATGCAAAGGCTATGAACATCTTAGCCCAGACCATGTCTGATGACATTTTTCAAAAGGTGGCTGAATGTAATTCAGCAAAAGAAATCTGGGATAAGCTCTCTGAAATAGTCTCAGGATCAGCTGATGAAAGAAAGGATAGGAGATCCCACCTCATATCCCAATATGAGAATTTCAAGAAAGGAGAAGCTGAGCCATTAGCTGAAATGTACAACAGGCTCAGTCTGATAGTCATGAACTGAAGACTTTGGATAAAGAGATCTCACTGACTGAACTTAATGACAAAATCCTAATGTGCTTCCCAAGCACTTGGGACTCAAGAATCTGGCCAATCAAGGATGCCAGAAGTCTGAATGAGATCACAACAGAAGCTCTCTTGGGCAAGCTCAAATCTTATGAGCTGCTCATTAAGAACAGAGAAGAAGAGCAGAAGGCTGCCTCACCAGCCACAAGAAAAGAGAAGACAATAGCCTTCAAAGCAACTGAAGATCAGCCTGAAGACAAAGTCACATGCAATGATGAGTTGCTCAGTCTATTGGCCAAACGATTTTACAAGATGGCCAGAAAGGACTTCAGAAAGAGATCATACAAGGAGCATGATAAGTCAAGATATGATAAGTCAAACAATAAATAAATTGTTTGCTTTGGTTGCAGGAAGCCAGGGCACATTGTACCTGACTGTCCAGAGAACAAAAACAAGGACAGAAAGGATAAGAAAGAAAGAAAAAGAGAAAAGGACTTCAAGAAAAGTTGCAATGGCAAACCCTCCTCAAGAAAGAACAAACACATAAGGATGGGATTTGTTGCTGAATCCTGGAGTGAAATTGAAGAGGAATCAGAAGCCTCATCCAGCTCCAGTGATGATGAAGATGATGTAGAAGAGAAGGAGTTCTACATGATGGCAATCAATGCCTCTCAACATAATTCAAATGAAGAAGAGTCAGAGTCAGACTCAGAGACTCAACTTGAAGAGGACCAGGTAATTAGTTCTTTTGATTTCAATTCAGAGGACTTTAAATCTGAGTTTAAAGCATTATGTTTAGACTTACTAAAATCTGAGAAGGAAATTATTTCTCTCTGACATCAATTATCTGAACATAGTTTCTTAAAGTCAGAAAACCTCAAACTCTCTAAGAAGTTGGAGTGTTGTAGGGAGCAGATAGCTTCACTGAAAGGTGAGCTATCTGAGGCCAAGAATCTTGAAGAATCCCTTAATGGGAGAAGTATCAAGCTGATGAACATCACAAGCACAGTGAACTCTAGATTTAGTAGTACACTGGGCTTGGGTGCTTCATGCAGCCAACCTATAGTTCTAACAACCCCAATCAAGTTCATTTCTGATAAATGGAAGGGAGTTGTAGAGGTAGCTAGGAAAAATTCTGATCTGCCTAAGAAAACCAAGTTTCAGCAAAAATCATCGAACGGAGGTCGACGATCGCCGAACGTAGATCGACGATCTCAGGCAAAATCGTCGAACTCAGGTCGACGATCTCTAACTTCTGAACTCTGGCCCAGTCGACCGTCGAACGGAGCTCGACGATCTGACCAAAGATCGTCGAACGTAGCTCCACGATCGCCGAACAGAGATCAAGAGCTCTGGAAGTTCTTTCAAGGGCAAATCAAAATCCAATCCTAGGGGTCCTTCATCCCAAAGCTTTAACCCTTATACTGAATGGATAATACCTCCAAGGAGATATCATCCTGAAGGTTATAAGAGTCAACCTGGGATGTCTTTTATTTCTGAGTTTAAAGGTTATCAACCTAGGCCCAAGGTAAACTGGGTCAAAAACAAATGAATTATTTTATGTGCAGGTGAAGACCTATCCAACATCAAACCAGCAATGGTACTTGGATAGTGGGTGCTCAAAGCACATGACAGGAAACAAGGACAACCTCACATCCTTTAAAGCCAAGCTTGGACGCAAAGTTATGTTTGGTGATTCAAACTTTGGACAAACTAAAGGATATGGTGCAGTCCAGATTGGGACAGAGACATTCAAGAAGGTAGCCTATGTGGAAGGACTGAAGCACAATCTGATCAGTATCAGTCAGCTGTGTGATGAAGGCTACCAGGTGACTTTCAGCAAAGCTTTATGCAAGATCAAGTCAGAGGACAACATAACTGTGTTGACAGGTAAAAGGAAATGTAACATCTACTTAGTAGATTTTCTTTCAACAGATGCAGACATTTGTCTGTTTAATTCTGTTTGTAGACCTAATATTTTATGACATAAGAGACTAGGACATTTAAAACTTAGAACCATTGCTAGGCTATCCAAGGACAACCTTGTTAGAGGACTACCTTCTGGCCCCTACAAGAAGGAAGGACTCTGCAGGGCTTGTCAATTAGGCAAGCAAACTAAAAATAGTTTCAAATCACTTAATAAGAGTGATTCACCTAGGATTTTGTATCTGTTACACATGGATCTTTTTGGACCCATTATAGTACAAAGCCTAGGAGGGAAATCTTACACTTTAGTACTTGTAGATGATTTCTCTAGATTCACATGCGTGTTCTTCCTGAGGAAGAAGTCTGATAACTTTAAGTGTTTGACAGAGTTTCTCAAATGTATACAGATTGAGTTCAATACTCACATTGCCCTGATCAAAAGTGATCATGGGACAGAGTTTGATTCTCTTCTTCTGCAAGAGTTCTGTCAGAGTGAAGGGATCAGGCACACTTTCTCAGCTCCTAGAACTTCTCAACAAAATGGGGTAGCTGAAAGGAAAAAATAGAACCCTTATTGAATCTGCCACTACATTGTTGTCAGATGCTCACCTTCCTCTATCGTTTTGGGCAGAGGCAGTGAACACCTCCAACTATGTGTTGAACAGAAGTTTGATACATAAACTAAAGGGGAAGACTCCCTATGAATTAATCAAAGGGAAGAAACCTAAAGTTAATTATTTTAGAATTTTTGGTTGTATTTGTTATATACATAATAATGACAAGAGATATTTAGCAAAATTTCAAGCTAAAGCTGATGAAGGAGTGTTTCTGGGATACTCCATGATCAGTAAGGCTTATAGGGTTTATAATAAATCATCTCTTAAAATTGAAGAATCTGTTCACATATCATTTGATGAATCTAACATGTATTTCAAGGAGAAGAATACTTCTACCATAGAACCTTTGCAGGTACATTCTCTTATTGAAGATTTGAACAGGTTACAGGTCACTCAAAAAGATGAAAGCAGTGAAGATGAAGAAAGCATTCAACATATTGAAGAGAAACAACTTGAAGAGCTAGTTATTGTACCACAAGAGGAAACAACAACACAGGTTGGTGAACAATCAACAACCCCTGTTGATTTAGTAACATCAAGAGACCATCCAATTTCCCAAGTAATTGGAGACATCTCAACTGGTGTGCAAACCAGAAATCAGGTCAACCAAAACCTGTTGCACACTTGCTTCCTATCTCAAATTGAACCTCAAACCATTCAAGATGCAGAGCAAGATCCACACTGGATCATTGCAATGCAAGAAGAGTTGCATCAATTTGAAAGGAACAAAGTTTGGGAACTAGTGTCTAAGCCTAAGGATCACTCCATTATTGGAATAAAGTGGGTATTCAGAAACAAATTGGATGATCAAGGAGTAATTGTAAGGAACAAGGCAAGGTTAGTTGCTCATGTATACTCTTAAGAAGAAGGAATAGACTATGACCAGACTTTTGCACCAGTTGCGAGATTGGAAGCCATCAGAATCTTCTTAGCTTATGCAGCACACAAAGGCTTCAAGGTATATCAGATGGATGTAAAGAGTGAATTTCTCAATGGAGACATCAAAGAAGAAGTCTATGTCAGAAAACCTCCAGGTTTTATCACTCCAACTTATCCTGATTATGTTTTTAAGTTAAACAAAGCATTATATGGTCTCAAGCAAGCTCATAGAGCATAGTGTGAGACCCTAGCATGCTTCCTTCTGGAAAATGGATTTATAAGGGGTAGAGTAGACCAAACTCTTTTCATTAGAACCCATAAGTCACATACCCTACTAGTACAAATTTATGTAGATGATATTATTTTTGGCTCTACTGATTCAAATTTGTGCAGAAGGTTTTCCAACCTAATGTATTCTAAATTTGAAATGAGTAGCATGGGTGAGCTATCCTTCTTTCTAGGATGGCAAGTCAAACAACATGTTGAAGGCATCTTTATTTCTCAAACCAAGTATGCAAATGAATTGGTTAAGAAATTTGGCATGTCTGAAGCATCTTGTATGAAAACACCCATGCCTACCAATGCTGTATTGGATGCTGATGAACATGGGAAACCTGTTGATCAGACAATATATAGAGCAATGATTGGCTCCTTACTGTACCTTACAGCTAGTAGACCTGATATAATGTTTGCTACATGCATATGTGCTAGGTTCCAAGTAAGCCCTAGAGAGTAACACCTCACACTAGTTAAAAGGATTCTCAGGTATGTTAAAAGTTGTCCAAATATAGGTCTCTGGTATCCAAAAGATTCAGCATTTGACTTAACTGGATTTTCTGATGCTAATTATGCTGGATGCAGAATTGACAGGAAAAGCACCAGTGGAACTTGTCAGTTTCTTGGTGACAGACTTTTCTCTTGGTTTTGCAAGAAACAAACTTCTGTGTCAACTTCAACTGCTGAAGCTGAATATATAGCTGCAGGCAGTTGCTGTTCACAAATCTTGTGGATTCAAAACCAAGTCCTAGACTATGGCTACAACTTAGAGAAGTCAAAAATCTTTTGTGATAATACCAGTGCTATTTCTATAGCTCAAAATCCAGTCCTCCGTAGTAGGACAAAACACATAGAAATTAAGCATCACTTTTTAAGGGATAATGTTGAGAAGAACAAAATTGAACTTCAATATATCCCAACTGATTTGCAAAGGAGAGATATTTTCACCAAACCCTTGGATGAAAAGAAACACACCTTCTTCCTAAATCAGTTAGGAATGTTAGATGGAGGAAGTCTATAATAATATCCAAGATTTTAAAACTTTGAAAATTGACCAAGACTAGGCAAACATCTTGATTTTTCTAGTGTCTAGATTGTATTTCTGGTCTCTGAACTGCGCTCGACGATTTTCCCCCAGATCGTCGAACGGAGATCGACGATTTCTAAAATCGTCGACCTGAGTTCAGCGCTTCTCAGATATTGTTCAACTATCTCTTCCGGTCAACGATCGTCGAACGGCGCTCGATGATGTCGTTCTCTGAACGATCGTCGAACAGAGCTCGACGCTCTCCAATATCGTCGAACAGAGATCGACGATATTGAAGACCCTTCAGATTCCTTTAGAAGCCCCGTTCGTCGAACTGAGTTCAATGATCTTTCCTTTTCTGCGTCGAACCCTAATATAAAATTTATTTTTCGGCCGTCGTTCTCCTTTTGCGCTTTCGATCTCTCTGCAAAAATTCTCTTTCCCTCCAAACATCTCTACACTTGGTCGTTTTGTTTGTTGATTTTTGCAGGTAACCATGGCCATCTCTGTTGCCGTTCTAGCCGCAATGAAATTCGATGTTGGATTTGATATAGACATGGAGTCTTTCAGCACCACTGATCAGGTTTTTCAAGACATTTTGGAACTATTCAAGGAGCAGAAATTAACCACCATCATGTCCACCAGAATCAAGTTGGCTGCTGATGAGATTACGGAGTGGGTCTATACTGCCCACAACCAGGACCAAAACACAGTGGTCGGTTCAATTTCTGGAACTCAGGTACCACTGACTCCTACCATTCTGACAGAGGTTTTTGAGTTAAGTTCTGGAAGAGATTTTGCTGAGTTATCTGGAGAGGAATTTTCTGATTTACTTGCAAGAATGGGTCACTCTGATGCTAACCATAGCAAGCTGCTGAAAAAGAACCTAGCTGTGGAATACAGGTTCTTAGCTGATGTAGTAGGAAAGGTTTTGCTGGCCAAGCATTCAGCACATGATACTATCTCTAGGTATCAGCTGTGCTTGATGGGAGCCATTGTGGACAAGAAACAATTGAACAGGGGAGAGGTCTTCTTTGACCTGATTAAGAAGAAAATAAATAAGAATTTTGTGAATTTTGGGAGGATCCTAGGGCTCCTTCTTCAGAACAGATGCCCTGCCCTGCTAGTCTCTTCTGGGATGCACATCAATGCATCAAAGAGATTGTCCTGTGCCCTCTTTGGCAAATGGGATAGGAAGATAACCAAGCCCAGCAGGCCTTCTGCAAGCACAACTTCAGGCACAAGGACTGTAATAGTCTCTTCCCCTCAAGTCTCTGCCCTGCAGAAGACTTGCCTGCTACTTCTTCTCCTTCTCCAACTCCTATCTCATCTACACCAGTAACCTTCACCATTCAAACTCCATCCACAATCATTATTTCCAGCCCATCTCCAACATCAATTCCATCTCCAATTCCTACTCTTCCAATAACAAAAGAACCATTCCACCCATTAAACCACTACCCTCAACCAGACATTGACACATCATCCACCATTCCATCTTTCAATCTTCTTGATGATTCCTTCATGGATGATTCACCTTCATCTCCTCCTAAGCTACCCTCCTCCTCCACATCTTACCAATAGCTTCTACAAGATATTATTGATCAACCCTCTTTCACACCCTCTATCTCAATACCACTGTCTTCCATCTCCACAATCCCCACACCTCAACCTTCACTTCCCCCATACACCAGCTCTCCACCACCATCACCAGTTGCTCCTCTAGCCCTCTCTACCTCTGCTCAAGTCCCTCCTGAGCAAGTAGACATTCCTGCCCTAGCTGACAAGTTATATGAACTGCTAGCCCCCAGGTTATCACTTATATTAGAGACCTCCTTGGCTCCACTTCTTCAGTCTGTGGCAGCCCTTTCTGCCAGGCTCTCCTCTCTCTTTCCTCAGGCAATCCCTTCATCAGTGTGCCTTGATCCAGCATTCTCTGAATCTAGGCAGGGGGAGATGCCTAATGAAGTGGTGAGATTGCCTACTGCTGCAATTTCTTCAGTTCCTGCTGCTGCTGCTGTTACCCCAACTCAAACTCCAGTTCCACCTCAAGTTGTTGTCTTTTCAGTAGACATCAGGTCCTTGCTCTCAGATTTTGATTCAATTTACTTCAGCTGTCTTCCAGAGAAAGTTGCAGTCCATCCCTCAGAAGATCTCTCCAAGGCCATTGTGCCCTTCTCAAGATGTGATTCCAGCTTAGTTAGCTCCTATATTTCCTCCATATATACTGCTGAGCCTTCTGGTTCCAGTGATGCTGCTTCTATTCCTGCTGAAAATATTGTTGTTGTTTCTGTTGCTGCTGCTATTAGTGATGATGTTGCTGATGTTCCAATTTCTGAGGATATGCAGACATAGACATATGATTTTGAGCCTACTGCTAGTGCTGATGTTAGTGTTTCTGAAACTATTTTATCTGAATATGTTGCTACTCCAGCCGCTGCTGTCATTACTGCTGCACCCCCTGCTAATGCTGAACCTATTATCTCTGAAAGTAGTATATCTGAAATTGCTGATGTTATTCCTGCTGTTATTACTGATGCTGAGGTTCCTGCATCTGAAAGTGTTTTCTCTGAATCTGTTGCTATTCTAGTTACTGCTGATATTACTGCTGCTATATCTTCTGCAAGGATTGCTCCAGAATCTTCTGTATCTGTTGTTACTACTGCTACTGCTACAACTTCTGTTGTTACTAGTGCTGTATCTGCTACTGCTGTCACTGCTATCTTATCTGCTTCAACACAACAACAAAAAGTATATATGAAAAAGATTGATGCTTTATATTATGAGAAAAGCTCTGAGAGTGATGAATTTAGGACTGATTCTGATGATTCTTCTGCCACCATAGCCAAGAAAAGGAAGGCAAGGAGAAAAGCTATGAAAAGGGTGCCTCCAGCCAAAGTAAAGGACACCAATGACATTCCTTATTACATTCTTCATGACTGCCCCATTACTGAACATTGGATGCAGTATTCAAAGAACCAACTTAAATCCATGAAGAAGAAGAGGAAGTATGAGAAAGGATCCTCTCAGTTTCATCATCCTCATCCTCCTCCACCACCTCCTCCTGATGCAGGTGCAGGTGGAAGCTCAGCTACTCAACCTTCTACTAAAAGCCAAACCCCCTATCAGCCTCATGCAAGATCTCATTATAGGGGAAGCCAGTCCAGAGGTTCTCAATCTAGAAGAGGAAACTACAGAGGAAGGCAAAGGGAATTCCAGGTCTACTCCAAAGGCTATTCAAGGCAACACCCTTACTCTAGGGAAGGACAAGCTTCATCAGATACAATTTCAGGTCCTTTTCCCTATAAGTTGAAAGAAGTAGTCTCATCCAGAGCTCCTCAAGATAATCCTTCCAATAGATATGAACCTCCAGTGCCCTTTGAAGATCCAAAAAATAATCCTACTGCATGGACTGTCAGAATGAAAGAATTAGCTGCCTTGGATCAAATCAAGAAAGCTAAAGAGCAAGGCAGAGATACCTCCAACATTACTACATTGTCTGAACAAGGAAAGAAGGAACTGGAAAGATATGCCTCAAGCAAATTTTTTGATTCTGAAAGATATATGGAGCTGCATCCTGAAGCTGTGGTTCCCAGGCCTAAACATCAAACCTCTTTAGGTGCAGCAGATGACAGAAGATCCAAAAAAGAAGCTCTTAATACTAATAGAGAAATCAAACTTATAAAGAGCAAGGAGAAAGAATAATTCTGTAAGGTGACAATCATTCTGATTTCTGATTTCTGTCTGAGATAATATATCTGTGATTCTGCTTTGTTGATGTTTATTGTTGCTTTGTATGTTGTTCTTTAATTTTTCCAAATTATGTAAATAGTAATCCTAACCCAAATAGGGGGAGATTGTTGGAACACCCTATTACTAATTTGGGTCAGGATCACTATGTCTTTAGGAAACCTGTTTTGACCTCATGGTATAGATCTAAAGGTCAATTAGAGTTGAGTCTAAGGGTTAGTAGTTAGGTTTAGAAGCTGCCCTCAAGACCAAGGATTTTCAGTTTGAAAACTAAGTCATATCGTCGAGCTCAGTACGACGAATCGTCGAACTCCAATCGACGATAGTTGAGATCACTTCGACGGATCGTCGAACTCCATTCGACGATCGCTGAGCTCAACTTCAACAAATCGTCGAACTCCATTCGACGATCTTCGAGCTCAGTTCGACGATCTTGACTTCGGTATTGATTCTCTATCTCTGAGCTCAATTCGACGATAGTTGAGCTTAGATCGACGATCTCTGTTGCTGTCTAAGTCCAAATTGTTGAGCTCAGTTCGACGATAGTGGAGCTCAGTTCGACGTTTTTCTGAAGAGTTAAATGATTTTCAAGATTCAAATTCAGAACAGTTAAGGAGTTATTCTCAACAATTAATTCAGAAGATTTTCTAGCTGTTTTCATTTATTCTGGACCAAGTTTCAAGGGATTATCAAGGAATGTTTCTTTGGACTTTCCCCAGAAGACAATTACAATTAAGGAAGTCATTTAATGATAGGCTAACGACTATTCTGGACAGGGATCATTTTCTATTCAGTACTATGGAATAAAAGACAAGATTTTTTTGAATCTCTCACAACATAGATAAGCAGAACAAGAAGAACAAGAACAAAAATTTTCTCTGGAACAACATCTTTCTGAACATCAATTGTTCACAAGAGAAAAAGAAAAGAGAAAGAGGTGTAGACATTCTTTGTCTAAAAGAATTCATACAGAACACACATCCAAGGAGATCAACCATCTGAAATCTTCAGATCTCTTATGATTCAAGTGTTCAAGGCCAACATCATTCAAAGACTCCAGATACCTAACATTTCAGCTGTTGCTGAAATCATCAATTGCTGGAGATCATTTTCTGAAGGCCTATCACCCTACAGCAAAACTTCATTTCCTGAACTCTCAAGAACACAGGGGGAGCTTTGACAACATCAAAATCCACATAGTCTTCTCAGCTGCTTTAAGAAATAGAAGACTTCCATCACTCTCTCATCCCCATCTCTGTAAAGGGTTTTTCAAACTCCCTTCAAAAGTTTGTGCTTGGTTTTTGAGCACCTTATCAAAAGCTCATTGGTGGCAAGACACCTGATCAAAAAATCTGATTTGGTTTTTGAGCACCTTATTAAAAGCTCATTGGTGCCCATTACACCTGATCAACTCATCCTGCAGTGGATTCCTACCTAGGGTGGTAGAAGAGTGGATGTACCCAAGTTTAGGGGAACCACTATAGCTCCTTGTGTCTTCTGGCTTTCTTGTCTTTATTTTTGTTTCTGGATGTGATTGATCTGTGATTAGTTAGGATCTGTGATTAGTTCCTTTTGTAGATTGTAATTAGATAACTGATGTGTTTAGATTTATTATTTGCTTCCCTGTTCACTCAGATTGCAACAATTGTTGTAAAAAGTTTTTAAGCACCATACTCTATTCACCCCCCTCTAGAGTATATCAGATCTAGCTGCACTTTCAGAATGAATAAAAAGCAAATGGAAAACATAAAAGAAAAATAAGGTTAAGGGAAAATGATGAGAAAGGATATCATAAAAACACATAACCATAAGAGAAAACACAAAGCAAAACAAAGTAAAAAGAACCTTGAAGACATAAGGAACAAACTTACACTCATACACCCACACACCCATAGAAAAAAAGGAAAAACAAGAGATAAAAAGAGAAGAAAAGTGGGGCACACACATACACTCCATCACAACATAAGGATGAAAAATAAAACCTATTTTATTAAGAAAAACATAGGATTACAAAAGCTAAAAGAAACATTAAATAGAGGAGGAGAAATATCCTTACATAGAAAGAAAGAGCACCCAAGCAACCCACAAATAGTAAATTGGTCCAAAAAAGGTGAACCCTTGGGTCTTACTAAAAATTTCTATTAATAGACAAAAAATCACGATTACACGCCACAGTCACGGGCGTGACCGGTGCGTGTAAGGTTGGCGTGCTGGAGAAACCAAAAACTTGGTGATTGGAGGAGTTCTGGAATCTTCTAAAAATTTCATGTGGTTGTCACGGGCATGAACAAAGGTCACGGGCATGTAGGGGGCATGATTGGACACCTGGCAGCTTGATGTCGGCAGCAACTAATTCTGAACCAGATTGAAACCTCATCGACCAACACATGCATGTCGGGATGACACATGCGTGTTCCACTTGTTGTTTTATGGATTCACAGTATGCAGTAGTTTTTCTAGCATCAAAGACACACCCCAGTCACTGGAGCGACTGAAGGTCACAGGCTTGTATCATGAAATTTTAATATTCTTTCTGCAGAATTTTAAAGAGAAGAGAATAGAGCCAAGTTAGAAGGGAATATACAAAAATAAATATTTTATTGAAGTAGAAAAGCTAAAAACAGTGAAAATAACTAAAAATGATCTAAATTAAGTACTATAAAATACGTATATTTACACCTCATCATGGTCCGAAAAGATTTCGTAGTGGACGCCATATAGATAGTGCCTCCAAACCTATAAAGTGAACACCACTGCTCCTAACTCCAAATCATGTACTGGGTAATTATTCTCATGCTTTTTCAACTGTCTTGAAGCGCATACAATCACATGCCCATGCTGCATCAAGACTGCTCCCATACTATGATATTTGGCATAAGTGTAAACTTGAAATCCTTCTTTCCACAATGGAAGAGCTAGGATCGGAGCGGAGGTAAGTCGATCCTTTAGTTCTTGAAATGCAGCATCGCACTGGAGTGTCCGCTCATGCGACACACCTATCTTTGTCAGAGTAGTGAGAGGAATGGCTAACTTCGAAAATCCCTTCACAAACTTGCGATAATATCCAACAAGTCCAAGAAAGCTTTGTACATTGGCCGATGACTTCAAAGGAGACCATTCCTTCACGACACACACCTTGGTCGGGTCTACCGCTAATCCAGCACCACTAATCACATGGCCCAAGAAGGCAACTTCTCAGACCCTGAACTCACACTTGCTGAACTTAGCAAATAGAGAATGCTCTTTTTGTTTCTCCAAAACTAAGGGCAAGTGCCCCGCATGCTCCTCTTCCGTCTTCGAGTAGACCAGAATGTCATCGATGAAGACGATGACAAAGACATCCAAATATGGCTCAAACACCCTGTTCATCAAACTCATGAATGTAGAAGGGGCATTTGTGAGCCCAAAAGACATCACCGTGAACTCGTATAAACCGAATCTCGAACTGAACGCTATTTTCTGAATGTCTTCCTCTTTTATTCTCAATTGATAGTACCTCAAACGCCAATCCAACCTAGAAAACCAATACGCTCATACTAACTGATCGAATAACTCATCGATCCGAGGTAACATATATGTTTTTCGCACCGTCAATCGGTAGAGTTCTCGGTAGTCTATGCACAACCATAGTTTTCCATCTTTCTTCTTAACAAACAAAACAAGGGCTCCCCAGGGTGATGAACTGGGACGAACTAACCCTGATTCCACCAACTCCTGCAACTAAACTCTAAACTTGGCGAGTTCCTTTGGAGCCATTCTGTAAGGTGTCCGAGAGATGGTCTTGGTTCCCTGTACTAATTTAATTTGAAAGTCCACTTCTCTAGGTGGGGGTAATCCTTGTAGCTTCTTGAGGAATACCTCAGGAAAATCACGCACTACCCGCACATCTTGTATGCTCGTCTCCATCTCTTTCAGCTCAAAACATATCATATATACCTCTTCCCCTTTCATATAGGCCTTATGGGCCTTGATTGATGATAACAGCGTTCGATGCGCGAATTTAATACCTTGAAAGACGACCTCAGAGTCTCCATTCCTCAAAGTGATTTGCTTTGCCACACAATCAATTCTGGCATGGTGCCAATCCTACCAAGCCTTGCACAGGATAAGATCGAACTCTGACATTCTCAACACCATTGCTGCGGTTTCAAAAATTCTTCCTCCAATACACGCTAAGTAGCACTTGGCGGATGACGTCATCTCGGAGCCGTCCGGGAGGCGTAATCTCTGAGTGACACCAGTGAAATATGACACACAATCTAAAAATTTTACGAAGTCCACCGAGACAAATGAATGCATGGTATTGGAACCCTATTATTGATTTGGGATAGGATATTTATTATTTATTTAGGATGATTAGTTTCACCCAATATGTATAGTTTAGGGTCATATGTTGATTTCCAGGGCTGCTCCTTCAAAGGGATTCCATAGAAGTTCAGATCGACGAAACAGAAAATCCAGATCGACGAACGGCGAGCTCACTTTGATAAACGTCAAACTCAGTTCGATAAACTCAAATTTCTACCTCTGAGTTAAGCTCGATGAACTTTGGGCTCCGTTCAACGAATGTTGATCACAACTCAGCAGCTCTGCTCGATGAACTCCAGGCTCAGCTCGATGAACTCAAGGCTCAGTTTGACGAACTCCAGGCGAGTTCGACATTTTCTAGGCTCAGTTATAATAATTCTTTGCAGTGTTCAAGCAGTGTTATTTACTGAAGGCAGAATGATTTTAAATGGCTTAATTATTTCAGTTACACTCTGATATTTAATGCTAAAATATTCTTAATGAATATAGCCATTTTTTGGTAGCATTAAATACGGATTTTCACAGAGTTATTATTCTAATTAATTTCCAAGGGCAGTTACAAATCTCAGAGATTCTTTAGATGTTTCAAAGAATGGTTTTAAATTCAAATATTTGAATTCTTTTCAGAGATTATAAATTCAGAAGATTACTGCCTCAAATGGTTACACACTTATAATATACTGACTTAGTGTTTAAGGGATACATTCTTTCAGATCAACATATTTTTATCAGTTTTTCTTCTTAATCTTCCAATGCAATATCTTCAAATATTCAGCAACTTGAAGGCCTACACCTTGAAGAAAAGTCTCCCCTCCTGATCTCAAATCTCTACTCAACTCACATGGAGCTTTTTATTCAACAACATCCACTAAAGTCTTCTCAGAGATTATTGACAGAGAAGACAATATCAATTTTTGTTTAATTCCTAAATTGTGTACAAGGTTAAAACTCCCTTCAAAAGTTGACCTCTTGGTTCATAAGTCACCTGATCAAAAGGCTTAACTTTGTTTTTTGGCACCTAATCAAAAGCTTAAAGGGTTGCTAGATCTCCCTTAGAAAATAGATCTTCTGGTGGTAGGACACCTGATCAAAAACCTGTAGTGGATTCCTACCAGGGTGGTAGAAGAGAGGATGTACCCAAATTTATTGGGGAACCACTATTAAATTCCTTGTATCGTCTGTGTTTGATGCTTTTCTTTTTATTTGTGTGCTGTGATTCTTAATTTGTCTATCTATATATTAATATATCACTTATTTTCTAAACTACTCTAAAAACAAATCAAAATTTTTTAATATAGACTATTTACCCCCCCCCCCCCTCTAGTGTAAAATAGATCTATCCCTCACTTTCAATTGGTATCAGAGGGAGGTTGGTTGTTTTTTCAGGCTAACCCCTTGAACCAACAAATATCTTGCTAGATCTTAGTTTACTTAGAGTTTGTATTATTTATCATGGCACATAATAAACAGTATGCAAGCACTAGACCTCCTATATGCAATCTAAATATGTTTAAATTATGGAAATCATGGATTATACTTTACATGAATTCTATTAACGAAAATATCTATAATTCTATCTTGACAGGTCCACCTCTACCATTAGCAATAACAAGTACCAGTGCAGTACCACCTCCAGAATGTACAAAAGCTCAGAAGAAAGCTAAAATTGCTGATATCAAGGCTATGAATATTTTAGCCCATACAATGTCTGATGACATCTTCCAGAAAGTTGTTGAATGTACCTCAACAAAAGACATCTGGGAATCCCTCACAGCAATGGTTGCTGGATCAGCTGATGAGAGAAAGGATAGAAAATCCCACTTGATTTCTCAATATGAGAATTTTAAGAAAGGAGAAAGTGAATTAGTAGCTGAGATGTACACAAGACTTAGTCTCATTATTAATGAGCTGAAATCTTTGGAAAAAGATATTATATAGACAGAGGTCAATGATAAGATTCTCATGTGTTTTCCTAGCACATGAGATTCAAGAATTTGGCCAATTAGAGAAGCCAGAAGTGTTAATGAGATTTCTACTGAGACTTTGTTGGGCAAGTTCAAATCTTATGAGCAACTCATCAAAAACAGTGAAGCTGAATAAAGGACTTCTCCTTTAACAAAGAAGGAGAAGAGCATAGCTTTCCAAGCAAAAGAAGAAGCAGAAGTACTTCTAGAGGATGAAGATCTTATGGGTCTTTTGGCTAAAAGATTCTACAAGATGGCTAGAAAAGACTTCAGAAAAAGATTTTCCAGAGTCAAGGACAAACCAAGGTATGATAAAACACCAACTAAAGAAATAGTTTGTTATGGTTGTAGGAAGCCAGGACACATTCTTCCAGAGTGTCCTGATAATTAAAAGAAGGACAAGAATAAGGAGGACTCCAAGAAGTATTCAAACAAACCCTCCTCCAGCAAACACAGAAAGAAGGAGAGAGGCTTTGTAGTTGAAACATGGAGTAAAATCGAATCTGAATCTTCATCCAGCTCAAGTGAGGATGAAGATGAGGAAAAAGCTAAAGAAGTCTGTCTGATGGCAATAAATGCATCACGCAGCAATTCAGATTCTGAATCTGAATCTAAAGAAGATTAGGTAATGTCAACATTTGATTTTACTTCAGATCAATTTAAAATAGATTTTAAATTACTATGTAATGATTTAATAAAATCTGAGAAGGAGATAAAACTTCTTAGAGATAAATTAACTGAAATGAATAACTTGTTTTCTGAAAACTCTAAACTTAAAGAAGATTTAAAAATTATTAAGGAACAAGTAGTTTTATTAGAAAATAAATTATCTGAGGCTAAGAAGTTTGAAGAATCCCTTAATGGGAGAAGCATCAAACTGATGAATATCACAAGCACGGTCAATGTCAGGCTTAATTGCAAACTAGGCTTGGGAGCTTCATAGTGTGAACCTCATGTTTTACAGAAAAATATTTTAACTACATCTATAAAATTCATTTCTGCCAAAGGAAAAGAGAAACTAGAAGACTTAGATAAAATTACAGAAGTTTTACAAAAAACAAAACAAATTTTTTTTTCATAAAACCTATGTTCAACAAAATTCGTCGAACCAAGATTGATGAAATAAATATTATTTGTTGAACAGAGCTCGACGAACTATGAACACAGGAAATGGTGCTCAACGAAATCAACATGATTCGTCAAACTGGAATCGACGAACTTGGAACATAGAAAATGAACATTATTTTTCTGTGAATGGAGCTCGACGAACTCACTTCCATTCGTCGAACCCAGATCGACGAACTCAATATAATTATTCGAACCCAAATTTTTCTAACTGAAATTTTGATTCTTTCACCAAGAATAATCAGACACAAGAATTTATAAATCATTTTACTCAGTGGATTATTCTTCCCAGGAGATATCATCCACTTGGTTATAATGATCAACCTGAGTGTTCTTATATTTCTAATTATTATTATGTCAAGGAACTAGGACCCAAGGTAACGTTTGTCAAAAATACCTAATTTATTTTCTGCAGGAAAAGAACTATCCTACTTCAGAGGAATAATGGTATTTGGATAGTGGTTTCTCAAAACATATGATAGGTAGAAAAGAAATTTTAGGTGACTTCAAAGCAAATCTTGGTCCTAAAGTCATCTTTGGAGACTCCAACTGTGGCTAAACAAAGAGCTATGTGATTGTCAAAGTTGGAGAAGTTACATTCGGGGAGGTAGCTTATGAGAAAGGTCTCAAGCATAACCTTATTTCCATAAGTCAATTATGTAATGAAGGTTATGAGGTATCTATTAACAAATCATTATGTTCTATTACATCTAGTTCTAACAAAATTGTTTTAACTGAGATTAGACAGGGTAATATTTACTTAGCTAATTTCAACTCTGCAAAATCTGAATTTTGACTGTTTAATTAGTTTAGTAAAACAAATGAATTACGATATAAAAGGTTAGGACACATAAACCTTAGAACTATAGAAAAATTATCCAAAGAAAACTTTGTTAGAGGACCGCCTTCTGGTTCTTACAAGAAGGAAAGACTTTACAGGGATTGTCAGTTAGCTAAGCAAACCAAAAATAGTTTTAAATCCATTTCTAATAGTGATTCACCCAGAATTTTATATTTGCTACACATGGACCTTTTTAGACCTATTACAGTACAACGTTTGGGATGAAAGTCTTATACTTTAGTAATTATTGATGATTTTTCTAGATTCACTTGGGTATTCATTCTTAGAAACATGTCAGAGAACTTTTAAGTTCTTACAAACTTTCTTAGGAACATTAATATTAAGTACTCTACTCAGATTGCATTGATCAGAAGTGATCATGGCACCGAGTTTGAATCTCTTCTGATAAAAGAATTCTTTGAGAAGGAAGGTATCAGGTATTATTTTTCTACTCCTAAAACTCCTCAGCAAAATGGGGTAGATGAATGGAAAAATAGAACCCTGTTTGAATCTCCTGGAACATTACTTGCAGATGCTCACTTACCCCTATCCTTTTTGGTAGAGGCAGTAAGCACAACAAACTATGTTCTTAACAGGAGTTTGATTCATAAACTAAAGGGTAAGTCTCCCTATGAATTACATAAAAATAAGAAACATAAAGTAAGCTATTTCAAAGTTTTTTGATTGTAAATATTACATACACAACAATGATAAGAAACATTTAAGGAAAGTTGGAGCCAAAGCTGCAGAAGGAATATTTATTGGATATTCTCAAGTCAGCAAGGCTTATAGACTCTTTAATAAATCAACCCTTAGGATAGAAGAATCAGTACATGTCTCTTTTAATGAAACTAACTTGTTTTTTAAGGATAAGAACACTTCTACCATAGATTCTTTTCAGGTACCAAATCTGTGTAAGAAACTAGATGAATTAGTCCTAACATAAGAGGATACATCACATCCATCTCAATAGAATGCTGATGATGTCAGTGATGAAGAAGATTCTGAAATTTATGTTGAAAAAGTCGAAACTAATGTAATTCTACCAGAGGAATTAGCACCACAAATTATTGAAGTACCAACTCCACCTATTGACTTTATCACACTTAGAGATCACCCTAGATCTCAAGTGATTGCTGACATATCAGCTGGTGTTCAAACAAGAAATAAATTTAATCAAGATCACATGCATGCTTGTTTTATTTCTCAGATTGAATCTCAATCCATGAAAGATGCAGAATAAGATCCCCACTGGATCATCGCTATGCAAGAGGAACTCAATAAGTTTGAGAGATGCAGAGTTTGAGATTTAGTTACAAGACCCAAAGACTATCCAGTCATTGGAACCAAGTGGGTTTTAGAAATAAGTTGGATTCTCAAGGAGTTACTGTAAGAAATAAAGCTAGACTAGTAGCTCAAGGATTCTCATAGGAGGAAGGCATAGAATATGATCAGACTTTTGCTCTTGTTGCAAGATTGGTGGCTATCAGGATATTTCTTGTGTTTACAGCATTCAAGAAGTTCAGAGTATATCAGATGGATGTGAAGAGCGCTTTTCTAAATGGAGAACTCAAAGAGGAAGTTTTTTTTGAACAACCTCTAGGTTTTATCTCTCCAACTTACTCTTCTTATGTTTTTAGACTTAACAAAGCCCTTTATGGTCTTAAATAAGCTCCAAGAGCTTTGTATGAGACCCTTTCTAGCTTCCTTTTAGAAAATAAATTTAGCAGAGGCATAATAGATAAAACTTTATTTGTTAGACATCATAAATATAAACTTTTGCTAGTACAAATATATGTTGACGATATTTTTTTTGGTTCTACTGATTCCAAACTATGCAAAAGTTTCTCTGATCAAATGCATTCCAAGTTTGAAATGAGTAGCATGGGTGAACTATCCTACTTCCTTGGTTTACAAGTGAAGCAAACACCTGATGGAATTTTCATATCCCAATCTAAGTATGCTAAAGAGCTTATCAAAAGATTTGGGATGTCTGATGCCTCAGCTATGAATATACTTGTGACTACTAATGATGTTCTTGATAATGATGAACATGGCAAGCCTGTTGATCAGAAAACATATAGGGCTATGATTGGGTCTCTATTATATTTAACAGCAAGTAAAGCAGATATAATGTTTGCAACCTGTAATTATGCTAGGTTCTATATAAACCTTAAAGAATCACATCTAATTTCAATAAAAAGAATTTTAAGATATATAAAAGGTTGTCCTAATCTAGGACTCTGGTATCCTATTGAGTCAAGATTTGAGTTAATTGGATTCTCAGATGTTGAGTAAGTTGGATGCAGTGTTGACAAAAAAAGCACATCAGGAACTTGTTAGTTTCTTGGTGATAGGCTTGTTTCATGGTTTTGTAAGAAACAAACCTCTATGTCTACTTCAACTGCTGAGGCTGAATACATTGCAGCTGGTAGTTACTGTTCACAGATTTTGTGTATTCAAAATCAGCTTCTAGATTATGGTTTTAACTTAACTAATTGTATTATTTTATGTGATAACACAAGTGCAATTTCTATAGCACAAAATCCAGTTCTACATAGTAGAACTAAACATATTGAAATAAGACACCATTTTATAAGAGATAATGTAGACAAGAATAAAATTAAAGTAGAATTTATTTCTACTGATTTCCAAAAACTTGATATATTCACTAAACATTTAAATCTAAAGAAACACACTTTCTTCTTAAATCAGCTAGGAATGCTTGATGGTGAGTCTTTAAATTAACTTTTATTCTGAGATCGGCGAATTGTCCACATTTCATCGATCGGAGCTCGACGAACTGTGAACATTTCGTGAAGCGTTCGTCGAACAAAGATCGACGAACCTTCTTCGTGATCCTTTTTCGTCAAATGGAGATCGACATTTTTGTTTCATGTAACTTTTGTTGACCAGAGATCGATGAAATGCTTTTCTTGTGTGAAAATTTTCATCAAACAGAGCTTGATGTTTTGTCTTACGTCGGACGGAGTTCGCCTTTTTGACTTCTGAAAACCTTATATTTATGTTTTCATCAAACTCAATCCCGCACTTTCTCCATTTTCATTTCCTTTGCACTTGATCTTTCTGTTTTTGTAGGAACATGGCTATTTCTCAGGAGACTCTTTTTGCGATGAAATTTGACGCTGGATTCGATATAGACATGGATTCCTTCTGATATTCTGATCAAGTTTTCAAGGACATTCTAAAATTATTTGAGGATGAGAATATGCGAAACTTCATGACCACACGGATCAAACTCTTAGTCACAGATATCAAAGAATGGGTTCACACAACAAAGATTCCAGATCATTCAAATATTACTGGATCTATCTCTGGAAATCAGGTTCCACTTACCCCAAAAATCTTATCTGAAAATTTTGGATTAGTTAATGCAGAAGACGACAAAGAATTATCTAGTTTAGAAGTAGATAATATGCTTGGTAGAGTGGGACACATACAGAGAATACAAACCACCACCTGGAAAAAAACTTTTCCATAGACTATAAAATCTTGCTGATATAGTGGGAAAGGTTATTCTGGGCAAACACTCTGCCCAAAATTATGTGACCAGACACCAATTCCTCTTGATGAGTGCTCTGGTGGACCAGAAATATATAAACTGGGGAGATTTAATTAAAAAGAAACTTAATAAGAAAGATGTAAGTTATGGCAGGATTTTAGGCATTTTCCTGAAGACAAAATGTCCAAAACTCTTGGTCTCTCAGACCATTTTCATCAATGCTTCTAAAAGGTTTACTTCTGCCTTGTTTGGAAGATGGGAGAGGGTAATCCCTAAGCCATCCAGGGCTACCTCTTCTAGAATTACTTCAAAAAGCACAAGGGTTGTTCCATCCACTCACTTAACCCCAGAAGAGGTATTTGTTCCTCTAATTTCTTCTCCTCCACCATCTCCACACCAGTCACCTAGGCAGCCATCTCCACCTTCTCATCTGCCTTCATTATCTGAACAAATTCTATTATTAACTCCATATGTTGATTCCACTATTCCTCAGTCCCCACTACCACCTCATCTCATTCATGATATTCCATCAACATCAATCCATCCACATCCCCCCATTCATCAGTCATCACCTCAATCTCCACTACTTTCATCTCCACCTCATTTGTCTCTACTACATTCATCTCCACCACATTCAGCTCCATCTCAAATATCTCCAACATAATCACCTATCGTGATTTCCCATGGGTATTGATCAGTCCAATATCTATCGGGTTTTTCAGACTCATCTGTGCTTATTTTCATGCTTGTGCACTACTATTTCAGTATGAATTGTCATATATTTGATTAGGGCCTCACTTAGCCATTGTGCACTATTTCAGCCCATTTTGGTTTGCGAATTGCACCGGGAAGTCGGGGCTATATACTGGGGTACTCCCCGTGCGGCTTTGGATATTCTTTGGTGTATATTTGGTGTTGGGAGCTTTTGCTCTAGCTTTGGTTTTGCTGTGTAGGTGGTCAGTTTTCCCCCAATTCTGGAATTCTGACTTATGAAAAACGCACGGTCGTGCGATTACTTAGCGCATGATTTTCACCGAATTGTGCAATTTCTACAGGTTTTCTCTGGATGGACTGACCAACCCGAGCGATTTCTTCAGGCACGATTTCTTCGGAACCGTGCGCGAAGGAGACGCACAGTTTTCCTGTTACATTCTGGTTTTTCAGCGCTCTGTGGTTAATCATGTGATTTGTTCATGTATGGGCAGAAGTGACCGTGCATGAGTAAAATGCACGGTTCCACCTGCTTCCCGTGAATTTAGGCGCTCTGTGATTACCCTTGCATTTTCCTTCACGCACGGGCGGAAGAGCCCGTGCGAGAGTAAAACGCATGGGTTAACGCATCTTCTTCCGCAATCTTGGCCAGCAAGTTAATATCGCATGATTAACGCACGGTCATGCGCCAAACTGTGCGTGACCATTTTTCTGACCTGTTTCTATTTAAGTTTAGGAGTTTTCTGGAGACAGGAGCAGTCCCCCATTTCCGCTCCTCTGAGCATGAAATCCTTACCCCATCCACTTTTTCCTCTCTCTCCTCCATGAAAATCTCATCCGGCCACCATTCTTCCTCCAAACTTTACAGCAAGCGAAGATCTTCCGTTGTTTTCCGCTTCTCCATCTAAAGAGGAGAATTTGAAGACCTTTATCACCACCATTGAAGAGTTTTCCGGCGAATTTCAGCCTTTACGAAACGTGTAGAAGACGGGGAAAAGGCCTTTGAAGTAGGTGACAACACTTCAAGCTTCCTCAGATGTCAACCATCGACCGAGCTCGGACGAAGACCGACAACCTTCGACTCCAGCTAAGAATCATGGCTAGCCTTCACACGTTAGGTTGTAAATCTCCTTCTTACTCTAATTTGGACTATGTTTCTAAGCTTGGGATGTTAGCTAAAATTGCTAGGACTATTAACAATGTTCATGTTGTGTTAGGGAAAAGGCCTTTGAAGTAGGTGACAACACTTCAAGCTTCCTCAGATGTCAACCATCGACCGAGCCTGGACGAAGACCGACAACCTTCAACTCCGGCCAAGAATCATGGCTAGCCTTCACGCGTTAGGTTGTAAATCTCCTTCTTACTCTAATTTGGACTCTATTTCTAAGCTTGGGATGTTAGCTAAAATTGCTAGGACTATTAACAATGTTCATGTTGTGTTAATATGGTAAATGTTGTTGCGGTTCGAAGCTCAGCTTTCCTTCCTTTGCTTGCTTTGTGTTGATTTCTAGGTTTTATGCCGCACTAATGAGTGTTAGTGGCTGGCTGGCGAAGGGGTGTTTTCGACCCTCAATGGTTACGACCGTATGCCCTAATAATCATCAGAGTATTCCACCCTTGCGAAGCGGTGATGGCGACCCACATAATTACTTTTAGTTGTTCTAAAACACCCCAACCTTTGTTGCGTTTGCATTCACTTTCCGATGTGGGAGGTCACACTCCCAATCTGCACTGCTCGAGTGATGCGATACTTAGAGGATAACTCCCCTAGTTTATTACTTGATAACAATCGGTGCACTTGCCGAGATTACATAAGGTATTTTCCTGGAATTTAACTCCAGTACTTCATGTTACTTCGTTTCATAGGCACAACCCACAGACTATATATAATACACGTTTATATGCGGAGTCTTCTCCGGTTCGCAAAGTAAAATACCACCAATCCAGACCAACCTGTACAGATGGGCTTCACACAGCATGCATGTTCCGTACTATATATTTTCGAATCTATATGCAAGACTCATTGGGGATTTCATGAATCGACCTAAAGGAATTGCCTCGATGCTCCACCTTTTGGTGGGGGATTCCATGCATATGCCAAAATAAGGACTTAACATGTCCAAGAAGAAAGATCATTACCCTTATAGTCTTCCTTGGAGGCATGACCATGATCTTTGGTCCGGATGGAAATGATTGTAACCACTTCCCCTCCGCAGATCTAACGTTGACTCACGATTCTGATCACAAGCACGCCTTGGACCAAAACTCCTCCAGAGCTCCTAGGCTTCTCCTCTTCTTCCCTCTCCATAATTGAGCAAGGAAGTCTGTGAGAATGAAAGATCAAGTCCAGCCTTTATTTGAAAGCTACCGCTGCGCGGTAACTACAATCGTTGTGTGGTATTATAGGTGGTAACCGCTTTAACTAGCCGGCACCGTTATCCAGAATGATCGCTCTGCGATAATGCCTATCGCCTGGCAATAGATTTGTTTCTCGAGAAATCCCTCTGAGATTCATCGAGAGGCTAGCGCCGCACAAAAACATCTATCGTCTGATGATAGATCAGTTACTCGAGAAATCCTTCTCGACTTTTGTCGAAAGGCTAGCGCGGCGAGCTAACATCTATCGCCCTAGCGAGAACAACCCGAGCCCTGGGTCTAATAATTCACTGAGCTATCGCCTACGATAAGAATATCACCGCGTGATAACCTCCAATGACCACTACTCATTTTTGTGGTGCTACATATATATTGTATGAAATACCAATTTTCTGGCATTGCAGGATGCTGCAGGGTTTTGGCTGGAAAGATGTTCCAGTTGTGGATGAGTCTGGAGACAGAAGAGAGTTCTGTCTCTTAATGCCAGACGATAGTGACTATAGAAGGCGATAGCTTCCAGATAGAATATTACTTGCAGGGCCTGTCTCGAGGAGAATGTGGTACTAGCATGTGAGTTGTGAGCCTAGGTGCCAAGATATGGTTGTGAGTTCCATTTTGTGTCGATTGTGGGCTCTAGTCCTTGGGATCTTATGGGAGGCAATCGAAGCTGAGATATTCAAGAGCCTAGCTAAAGAAAGGCCAATGAGCCGAATAGGAAAGGGGAGGCTGACCCACATCTTGTCATTTGCCATGATGGCTGGGACCGTCGGTGTTGACATGGTGATTTGAGCAATGGGATGTGGCTGAACTGTACCCGCATTTTATGTTTCAAACTAGGATGCTTAAAGTAATTGGCTTCATCATTGGCATAATGAGAGTCTTATACTCTGTGCCGCAAAGACTAGAATACTGAAGTGAACAATCAAGTCGGGTACTGTGGAAGGTGGTGCGACCCGAAGAAGTCCAGTATACTTAGAATGTGCCCTGAGTGCATGAGGAGTGTGTCCGGTCGAGCCTATGTCTGTGGCGAATGGTACTTACGTGCACGCTTTGTCTGCCAATATGTATATATGTTGTGCATGTAGGGAAGGAATATCGTTGCCCCGAGCATGGGGTAGGGTCATTATAAATTGGTCAGCTAAAGCTGGTCATTTACTTGTTTATCATCCTTATGGTGGATTTTCCCTATGTAGGTGATGGAGACCCGAGCGGGAAATATCGAGTTGCTGCCCTTGTTGCTATACTGGCCCTCGAAGGACATGCGAAGAGCCTTGAGTGTTTTCTTTCATGTGTTGCCGGCATGCGCGACGATGTTTGGAAACCACACTGTTTAAGAAAAACTGTAAGGCCTTAAGGCCGTAACGTTTTTTGTGTATTTTGCAAAACATTCCTGTTTTGTATATTAGTGGACATTCACATGTATTGAGTTCGAGTAACCATGAAGCTTCCGCTAGAATGCTCTGAGTTAGGATTCTTTTGGTCTTTTAATATAAACATGTAACTTCACTAACTATTTGTGGAATATGGCATGGGGCCCCGACCGGACCCTCCATTATATTTCATGTGACGGATGGAGGTGTTATAGCAATCCTCTATACAGATGGAAGATACCTTGCCATAAAAAGCCTCGAGAATTCCTCAAGATGTATTTCTAGCTCATCCCACCAGAGTCTTGCCTCCCCCTCTAAACCAAAGGTAGCCACAAAAACATTCTATCTCTCATTTGTCTCTGTTTTCGTTAGGTTTCTCTTTATTCTTGAGAGCCAATCTTCAGCCTAAGTGGCGGATCCAGCTCCCTGCAACATTGGAGGATGGAAGCTCATTTTATGCTTCGGTTTCTTTTCTGTCGCTCTCCGCATTGCCAAAGTCTCTTCTCGCACTAACTGCATAGCCATCGGCTAACTACGCCAACTTGATGTAGGGAAACCTCAAGGGTAGGAGGTTATACTTGACATCCTGGCAACGCATTGATCAGTGGGAACATAGCTTCAGTAACCAATCATATTGTTTCAACAGAAGATGGAGGCGTAGGCACCACAATTGGTACACTACTCTTTGCTGAGCGCTCGGGCAGAGACTGCCCCACACCGCTTCTAGTCACCTATAATCGTGGAACACACAATTAAGAGACCAAACATATTGCAAAAATACAATTATAGGAACATGTGGATTCCATAAACATGTGTATTTTCATTCCAAAGTGGATATTAATTGGTTGTTTCATGTTATAAAGGTACTGCACAAACAGTCAGCACCCCTTAAAAGAATTCGTCCACAAATTTGAAGACGGAAGACTGACATGAGAGTCTGATACCAAATTATAACAACCTCATCCGTCACATAGAATATAACAGAGGGTCTGGTCGGGGACTCATGCCATATTCCATAGATAGTTTGTGGAGTTACATATTGAAACTGAAGTTTTAATGCATCCTAACTCAGAGTGCATTCTAGTGGAAGATTTTTAGTTAAGAACAACACAATCACCAGGAATGTCCACTATAATACAAAAGTAATGATTATAAAATACACAAGCTGTTTTGGCCTTAAGGCCTTACAAGATGTTCTCTTCACAAGAGTATCTTACATACATCAGCACACAGGCTGACCACACATGAAAATAGTAAAATAAGCCTTGCATGGCCTTTGAGTGCCGGCATAGCAAAAAGTGACTTCAGCCCTCTACCTCCTGGTCAACTCTCCAGCACCTATATTAGGACAATCCACCAAGAGGTGGAAAAAATAAGGCAATGGTCAGCTTTAGCTAACCAAATTATAACGACCCTACCCATCACTCGGGGCAGTTGTGTTACTTCCATGCAAGTAAACATCATGTATATCTGATGACATCAAAACATACAATTCAAGCACCATTTACCACAAACATTGACTCATAAGTCCATATGTCCTGTGCTCTCAGGACATATTATCTCTGTGTACTAAAAACCTAGTCCCACCACCATCTTCACTCTCAAACAGATGGTACATCAATGAGCTCTCACCGTCAAGGCCTCTCAACCTTACTGTCTATCCCAAAATTAGATAGTGCACTGAGGGGCGATCTCTTCACCAACCAGAAAGGAATGGGTTCGGATTGGCTTTGCCCATGCTCATATTGTCATTATCGCACATGCATGATGCGTGTACAGCTTTTCCCCGTCCTGTATCTCATAACCAACATTATCCAGCAATAGTCGGCTCTCATGGCCACCAAGCTAGGCACAATAGCTTCTTTTGCCACCCACTTTGTCCCCACTGCTTGGAACAGCAATCTCAAATCTTTTCATTAGGATCTATCGCTAGCGGTGACACTACCATGGAGCGATACTGATAGATACTCAAGATCTGCTCTTCATCATGGAACAACGGGCCTTCACAGTATCTAATATTATGCACACCATCACAAGGACCTGGGCTTAACATCCATCATAATTGTCTCACTCGATACAACCAGGAGCTACTGCTGGCGGTAACATTACCGCAGCACGATACCAACAAAACTTCGATCCTGCTTCAATCAAGGGTGTTTTCCTGGAGCACACCTCCAGTACTTTCTGCGGCAACCTATAACACCCTGACCCCCGTAATCAACATGTTTATCCACAGAGTCTTCTCCGACACGCAAAACAATCATCACCAATCCAAACCAACCTGTCTGGATGGGATTCAAAATCATGCCTGTAAGACCCCATTTTTTTGCTATGCTACCGGGTCTTATGCCTAGAACCTCCATTTTGTGTTGACACCGACACTTGGGAGGGTCACCACTACAAAATGCTGATTCTGCTGGAATTGATGATCATCAAAGAAGTTGAACTACAATCAAGTCAAGTCAACATAATATCACCATATATATATATATATATATATATATATATATATATATATATATATATATATATATATATATATATATATATATATATATATATATATATATATATATATGAGCATGAATCACGACAAAGTCCACATGATAATAAAAGTACTGAAACAGATCAGTAATGTGGAAATATAAACGGGTTATGCTCGATACAACAAATCCTCACTACAACACTCTCACGGAAGCTAAGTAAGCTAGCACACATGGAGCCAGAGACTGGTGATCCTGTACTAGACTGCCCCACCTCCATGTGCATCGTACTCCGCTGGTGCTACTGAAAGTAAGGGTTACATCTGAGATACTCTAGCGGGGGGGGGGGGGGGGTGAATAGAGTATATTTGAAAACTTAAAATCTATAACAGTTTTTTGCTGTAAATTAAAGAGTTAAAATTGGGAAGCTATTTGATACCAAAACCATGCAGTAATTTAAAGAGCAATCCTAAGGTAACCTAAACTACCACATGTACTGCAAATGTTAAACTAACTAGAATTAATACAACAAACCTAAGTAACACAGCCACAATAAGAACAAAAGAAAAAGTGCAACCAGATAACACAATAATTTTATAGTGGTTCCCCAACCTGGGTACATCCACTCTTCTACCACCCTGGTAGGAATCCACTCAGGGTTTTGATCAGGTGACTGCCACCAATGAGCTTTTGATCAGGTGCTCAAAAACCAATCCAAGTGTTTCGGTCAGGAGACTTGCAACTAAGAATAACTTTTGAAGGGAGTTAAAGAACCCTTTTTACATTGGGGGATGAGAGAGTGATAGTGTCTCCTCTTTCTCAAATACAACTGAGAAGACTTAGTGGATTAATGATGTTAGCAAAATATCCCCCTGAGATATTGAATTCAGGAAGATTTGAGCCTTGCTGTAGGGTGAGTAGGTCTTCAATATTTCAGACTTGACCAGATGGTATCTAGGAACTTCTTTGACAGATAGAATATTTGTTGTCCTCTGAAGAATCCTGAGATGAAGATGGAAGAAAACTCTTGATTTTTGATTGATGTTCTTCTTCTTCTTTAGCTTGCTATTCTCTGGTCTTGGGCTTCTGATTTCTCTACTGTATTCTTGCCTTGTGTATTCCGTTCTCTGTTTTTTGACGAGAAGGAAGAAGAAAATTCCTATGGACTGTCTGTGAAACAAGGAAGAAAAAAAATCTTTTTATGTTTTCCATAAAATCTTTCATCTGAATTTTGAATTCCTTCATTCAATGCTGATGGCCTGGAGAATATTTGCATTGATTGATTTCCCCAACTGTCCAATTGAAAAATGCCAAGCATTAATCCTGATGAAGTCCATAATCAATGTTGCGTCTAATGGTAATATTCAGAGAATATTTAGCATTGATTACTCAGAAATTATTGCAATAAATTAAGGACAGAGGGAGGAAAATATCCAAGTCTGGAACTTCACAGAAATCGTTGAGTAGATAACAGAATTCATCAACTTGGGTCCAGGGTTCATCGAGCTGAGATTCTAACTTCGTCGACTTGAGTTCAGTGAAATGTTTCTTGTACTTAAGAATGTTTAAGTAAGGTGTCCAGAAATCGTCGACCTGAGAACTAGTTTCGCTGAGCTGAGAACTTCTAACTAATACTTGATAAAGCTTGCCAAGAATGTGGTCTAAGTTCGTCGAGCTGAGAAGTTGAATTCGTCAACTGGAGTATGATTCTGGACTTAAAATATTTAGATATTTTTGGAATAAAATGTCGAAGTAGAATACCCAAGAATCGTCGAGCTGGGAACTAAGTTCATCGACTAGAGTTCAGAGAAAGGAATTCTGGACTTGGAATGTTGAAATATAGTGTCCATAAATCATCGACCTGAGTACCATGTTCGTCGAGCTCAGCTGAGAGAATTGTCTCAGAGTTCGTCGAGCTGAGCACGACTTTCATCGACCTGAGTTTGACGAACGTTGAACTCTTTTCCTGAGTCTTTGAAATTTCTCTAAGTCTTGAGTCTTTTGTAGTCTGTTGATAGCTGGTCCATGCAGTGTTGAATCTAAGGACATGGCCTAGACTCTAGGACACAAACATGACCCTACCTATACATCTTGGGTCAAACATCCTAATTTAGTGAACCTAGCCAAAATCCAACTAGGGATCGAACAATCTCCCCCTATTTGGGTAGGGTCATTAATTACAGACTCATATTAATACTAAAGCAAGAAAAATATATCTGGCAGGAATTTTAACATATGCATCAAATATATATATATACAGAGAGCTTTGTATCAAGAATATATACATGTAGTTTTAAAACAATAGAGAGATTAAAAATAGTTCAAAATGTTCATTTCTTTTTCTTTTGATCCTTGGGCTTAACCTCCTTAGATTTTTCACCAGGCTGAGTAAACTTGATTTCCCGGTTAGGATCAGCTACTTGAGCTTTTGTTATTGTCATGTCAGCAGCTCCAATGATATTTAGGGAAGTATCCCTTGACACTATAGCTTAAGGATGCAGTTTCATATAATCATCAACATTAACGAATTTATTAGCCTTAGCAAACCTATTAAGTTCTTCCTTCCTGTATTTGGACATGGTTGAGTATTAAGAGGGATCCTTCGCTTCAGCTTTTGCTTTATTAATCATGGATAGGCCAACCAGTTCCTGTAACCTGGCCATCCTTGCATTTGTAGCTGTCTCTAGATCTTCAAAAGGTACAGGAGGGGAAGTAGGTCTATTTGATCTTTCAGCTTTTTGATGTTCTGTAATTTACTGCTGTTGATGTTGAGGTTGCTATTGTTGTTGTTGATGTTGCTGTTTCCTGCCTTATGAATATTGCCTCTGCTGGCTGCTTCCTGAAGAAGAGGAGGACCTACCCTGATGTCTCTGATAGGTTTGAAACTGGTTAGTCCTCTGAGTTGAAGAACTTGACGCACCAGCAATAGGTGGAGGAGGAGGAGGAGGGTCCTTTCTATATCTTGGAGGAGGAGGTGAGTATCTCCTGCTTTTCTTTCTCTCCTTTTGCTGGTTCTTGGAAAGCCACATCCATACTGGAATGCCGTTGTAAGGTGTGATCTTCTGAAGTATATAATATGGTGTGTCATTTGCTGGATTTGGTTTTAGGGCAGGAGGTGGAGGAGCTTTCCTCTTCTTAGAGACTTTCTTTTTCTTAGGCTCATCATCAGAGTCCTCTTCATCATCATCCTCATCATCAGAGTCTCGAGGAGCATCATACAAAGCATCAAAAGCTTTTAGTACAGATTTATCAATGGGCATTTCAGCCTGAGAAGGAGCTAGAGAAAGAGCTGGAGGAGGAGCTAGAGCTGGAGTATGAGTGCTGTGCATATCAGTGCTTTCAGCAACTGATTTATGTTCTTCTGCTATGTTATCCATGATCAGTTCATCTAGATCAGGCATTGGAGATTCATCCATGACAAAAGTTGGAGCATAGATGTCTTTGGGAGGGGATACAACAATGATGGGATCAGCTCTAGGTGGAGATGGCAGGACAGGATCCTCTGGAATGGCAAAACTAGCCTTGAGTTGCTTGGCAACTTTGGTGCTTATTGGTGAGGTATAGGGGACTATAGCCATGGATGGATTAATGCTGTACTCTGGAAGATTATTAAAATAAACTGTATCAAAATTGCTCAACAACTTTAAGAGATCAACTGTGGGATTTATAATAAAATCACCAGCAGTGTTTATTTCCTCTGAAACCTGCTCATCCAGATCCATATCAGACTCAATAAAATTAATTAAATCAAATAAATCTTTATCAGCATCTGCATCTTCTTCTGCTGTTGATTTTTCTGATATTTCTACTACTGCTACTGCTGTTGTTTCTGCTGCTACTTCTTCATTGAGTATCTCCCCCTGCATGGTTTCAGTGGAGATTGGTGCCAGGCCCCTAATAGAAGAGGGAGGAGCAGAATGGTCAGATATCTTATCAGCAAGAGAAGATATAGTGGAAGAAAGAGGTGAAATAGCCTCTGCTATAATTGTTTTGAGGAGGGGAGTAAGAAGTGCAATGAGAGATGGAATAATGGAGGGGTCCAATGGCAGAGATGCAGAGGGTGTTTCAGTAGAAACAAAAGGGGGGATGGTAGTTGATGGTGGAAGAGGATGGAGAGACTCTTGAATTGATACATCTTGAGGAGAGGGAGTTTAGAGGGGGGATGTAAGCAGATTGAAGGATGGGATGTTGACCAGATGGTGGGGTAAGGGAGATGAAGGTGGTGATGAAGTTAGTGTATCATGAGGAGAGGAAGGGGATGTATGAAAGTGAATATGAGTGTGGGATGGAATTTGTGTATCATGTTGGGAGGAGGGTAAGGTATGAAGGGCAACATGAGTTGGAGATATATGAATTGGGGATGATGGACGTGTGGTAGTATGAATTGTGTTTGGAGTGGTGGAGGGGAGTTGGTGTAGCATTTGAGGATGGCTTTGAGGAGCTGGAGGAGGTGGAGGTGGAGGAGGGATATCTTCAGCAGGGTGGGGAGTGGCCAAACTAGCCCTGGTACTCTTAGAAGGCCTGGTGTAAGAGGAAGAAGACTTGGAGGGCTTGGTGATGCTCCTCTCCCACCTGCCAAAGAGGGCACAAGTGAGCCTCTTGGAGACATTTATGAATATGGTCGGGGAGACCAGGGATTCAACATCCTTTTCTTTAAGGAAGATTCCCAAAAGTCTTCCAAAATAAACCTCCGTTTTATTGTTCTTCTTCTTAATCAGCTCAAAGAGAATCTGAGCCCAGTTCACCTGCTTCTTGTTCACCACTGCACACATCACCAGGAATTGATGCCTGGTTATGTAATCATGAGCAGTGTGCTTTCCCAGCAATACTTTCCCCATAATATCTGCTAGAAATTTGTACTTAGCAGAGAGGTGTTTCTTCAGCAGTTTGTTAGGGGTTTCTCCAGAATAATCCATCTTACTCAGCATCTCATCAAATCATCACTAGCAATTTCAAGTTCCTCTTCACCATTAGTTAATCCAAAGATTTCAGTAAAAACTATGGGGGTAAGAGAAACAGCATTACCCGATATGGTGTCTGTCATGGTGTTATCATCTGTGATTGAAGAAGTATATACCCACTCTCTGATTTCTGCGCTAGATATCTTGATCCTGGGAGTCATCAAAGTTTTTAACTGCTGATCTTCAAGAAGTTGCAAGATGTCCAGGAATATTGGATCTGAGTGTTGGAAGGAATCAAAGCCAACGTCGAATCTTGTATCAAATTTCATTGCCGCAAGGCTACTTACTGGAATGGTCATTAGTTCACCTGCAAGAGAAAAATGCAGATCAAGTGCAATGAAACTAAAAGCGCGGGACAGAGGTCGAAGAAAACATAGATATAAGATTTTCCAAAATATGAATCGACAAACTCCGTTCCACGAAAAATAAAATAATTCTTCGATCTGAGATCGACGAAATAATTTGTAGTTAAATGATTCGTCGAGCTCAGTCCGAAGATTTGAAAACATTTCGTCGAGCACTGTTTGATGAAAGCTTTTTGAAGCAGATTTGTCGATCTCCGTTCGACAAAAATGACTTCACACACAGAGAGTTCATCGATCTCCGTTCGATGAATATCTCAAGAATATTTCCCAGTTCGTTGAACTCCGTTTGACGAACTTTGGAAAATTCGTCGAGTGCTGACAGAAATTAAATTAAAGCTTCTCCATTGATCATTCCAAGCTAATTTATAAAGAACAAGTGATTTCTTTCATGCAGAGGTTTGGTGAAAATATCATCTCTTTGTAAATCAGTGTAGATATAGACAAGATTAACTTTATTTTTGTCTACACACTCTCTAATGAAATCATGTCTAATGTATATATGCTTAGTCATACTGTGATGGACTGGATTTTGTGATATGGATATAACACTTGTGTTATCACAAAAGAGAGTTGAATTATTTAAGTTGAAACCATAGTCTAGAAGTTTGTTTTGAATCCACAATATCTGAGAACAGCAACTGCCAGCTGAATGTATTCTGCTTCAGCAGTTGATGTGGACACAGATGTTTGTTTCTTGCAGAACCAAGACACTAATCTCATGCCAAGGAACTAGCAAGTCCCTGAGGTACTTTTCCTGTCAACCCTGCATCCAGCAAAGTCGGTATCTGAATATCCAGTTAAATCAAATTCTGACTCAGTAGGATACCAAAGGACTAGACTAGGACAACTCTTTATATATCTCAAAATTCTTTTTAGAAAAACTTGGTGAGATTTCTTGGGGTTCACTTGGAACCTAGCACAAAGACATGTGGCAAACATTATGTCAGGTCTGCTAGCTATAAGATATAATAAAGATCCAACAATGCCCCTATATAACTTCTGATCAATAGGTTTCCCATGTTCATCAGTGTCTATTACAGCATTAGTGGCCATAGCTGTTTTCTTTACTGAGGCATCAGCCATCCCAAACTTCTTAATAAGCTCTTTAGCATATTTAGCCTGCGAGATTAAGATGCCATTAGGTAGCTACTTCACTTGGAGACTAAGGAAGTAGGAGAGCTCACCCATGATACTTATTTCAAACTTTGAATGCATAAGGTCTGAGCACCTCTTGCATAGTTTGGAATATGTAGACCCAAATAGAATGTCATCTACATATATTTGTACTAACAATGTTTGATCCTTATGGTGCCTAGTGAACAATGTTTTATCTACAATCCCTCTAGTGAATTTAAGCTCTATCAAAAAGCTAGCTAAGGTCTCATACCAAGCTCTTGGAGCTTGCTATGGAACATAGAGGGCTTTATGCAATCTAAATACATAAGAAGGATGAGTTGGAGAGATAAACCCTGGAGGTTGTTCAACATAAACCTCTTCTATTATTACTCCATTTAGGAAGACACTTTTCACATCCATCTGGTAGACTTTAAACTTTTTGTAGGCAGCATAAGTAAGAAAAATTCTGATTACCTCTAACCATGCAACTGGTGCAAATGTTTGTTCATAGTCTATCCCTTCTTCTTGCCTATAACCTTGAGCAATAAGCCTAGCCTTATTCCTCACAATTACACCATGGGCATCTAGTTTGTTTCTATATAACCATTTAGTTCCAATGACTGGGTAGTCTTTGGGTCTTGGAACTAAATCCCAATCTCTACATCTCTCAAATTGGTTGAATTCCTCTTGCATTGCAATGATCTAGTAGGGATCTTGCTCAGCATCTTTTATGGATTGGGGCTTAACTTGAGAGAGGAAACATGCATGCATCACATCTTGGTTGTGTTGATGCCTTGTCTGTACACCTACTGTTATGTCTCCAATCACTTGGGATCTAGGGTGATCCCTTAGTGTGACAAGATCAATGGGTGGAGTTGGTTCAGCAACACATTTGGAATTAATTACTCTTGTGGAATTATGTTTGCTGTTGAATGAGGTTCAACTTCGTCCAAAGGTTCTTCTTCACTGTCTTCATCAACTTGTGGAGAAGGATGTGTTGGAACCTCTTGGGTGAGGCTTAGTCCATCCAAATTCTCACACAAGTGAGATACCTGCAAAGGGTTACTGGTAGAAATGTCTTTCTCCTTGCAAGACATGTTAGCCTCATCAAAAGTTACATGTATAGATTCTTCAATTTTCAAAGTGGATTTGTTAAATACCCTATAAGCTTTGCTTACTTGGGAATATCTTAGAAAAATTCCCTCTTCAACCTTAGCTTCAAACTTTCTAATGTATTTCTTATTATTATTATGTATATAGCATATACATCAAAATACTTTAAAGTAAGTGATTTTAGGTTTCTTCCCTTTAAGTAATTCATAGGGAGTCCTATTCTTAAGTTTATGTATCAAACTTCTGTTCAATACATAATTTGCTGTGCTTACAGCCTCTGCCCAAAAGGATAGTGGCATATAAGCATCTACAAGTAATGTACCTGCAGCTTCAATTAAGGTTCTATTCTTCCTTTCAGCTACCCCATTTTATTGGGGAGTTACAGGAGCTGAGAAGCAGTGCCTGATACGTTCCTTCTCACAGAACTCATGCATAAGAAGATACTCAAACTCTGTACCATGATCACTTCTGATCAATGCAACATGAGTAGAGTACTCAATCTGTATGGTCCTGAGAAAATCTGTAAGAACTTTAAAGGTATCTGACTTAGATCTCATAAAGAACACCCAAGTGAATCTTGAGAAGTCATCTACAATGACTAGAGTATAGGATTTCCCTCTTAGGCTTTGTATATCAATGAGTCCAAAGAGATCCATGTGTAGCAAGTACAAGATCCTAGGTGAATCACTTTTATTAACAGACTTAAAGCTAGATTTAATTTGCTTGCCTAGTTGACTAGCCCTACAGAGGCCTTCCTTCTTGTAGGGACCAGAAGGCAAACCTCCCACAAGGTTGTCTTAGATAGACTAGCAATATTTTTCATTTTAACATGTCCTAGCCTTTTATTCCATAATTTATTTTGATTGCAAACAATATTAAGCAGACAAATATCTGAATTGGCAGAAAGAAAGTCTACTATATATATGTTACCTTGTCTATTTCCAATTAAAACATTTTGTTTTTCTTTATTAGAAATAATACAAGAAGTAGAGTTAAAGTGTACCTGATAACCTTCATCACAAAATTTGCTGATAGAGATGAGGTTATGCTTGAGTCCACTTACATATGTCACTTTATTGAAAGTGACTGCTCTAATCTTTACTTCTCCAAATCCTTTTAACTGGCCCCAATTTGAATCACCAAAGATAATCTTTGGTCCCATCTTGGACTTGTATTTGCTTAAGTTGTCCTTGCTGCAAGTCATGTGTTTGGAGCATCCACAGTTCAGATACCATATTTGATTAACAACTGGACAGCTCTTCACCTGCAGAGAAAATAATTAATTGTTCTTGACTCAGGTTACCTTGGGTCCTTTGTTTTGCTGATAGAAAAACTTGAAATCACAGAAAATTCAGGTTGTGATTTATATCCTAATGGGTGATATCTTCTAGGTGGAATTATCCAATCAGCAAGTGGGTTAAATGGTTTCCTAGATTTATTAGAGTTGTTGTTATAGTTATGACTTTTATTAAGTCTTTCTGGGTTCGACGAAATATTGTGAGTTCGTCGACCAGAGTTCGACAAAATGGGATGAGATCATCGATCTCTGCTCAGAGAATGAACATAGTCATTTTCTGTGCCCCAAGTTCGTTGACCTCTGCTCGACAAATGATTCATAGTTCGTCGATCGCAGTAAGACGAATGATTATTATGTAGTTTTGCGTTCAGCGTTCGTCGACTTGAGTTCGACGAACTGGCCACATTTCATCGATCTGAGTTCGACGAAATCTGCTGAACTTTGTTTTTATCTATGGTTTTCTGGTTTCTCTTATTGTGATTTTTAAAATTAGTTACTTCTTTTGTGGTTTGGTTGTTGTTCATTACTTCTTTACCCTTAGCTGTAACAAATCTGATGGAGGTTGATAATATGTTCTTCTTGAGAATGGGGGGCAAACTTGATGATGCACCCAAGCCTAGTTTGCCATTCAGTCTTGCATTGACTGTGCTTGTGATGTCCATCAGCTTAAGGCTTTTCCCATTGAGAGATTCCTCAAGTTGTTTGGCCTCATATAACTATGTTTTCAAGGAGTTAATTTGTTTATTAGCTAGATTCAGTTCATCATTTAACCTAGTGTTTTCAGAAATCATATCTTCTTGATTAGCTAGTCTTTCCCTAAGGGTTTTGATTTCCTTTTCAGAGTTTATTAAATCAATACACATGGTCTTAAATTAAAATTTGAAAGCATTAGAATTATAGTCGAAAGATAAAAGTACCTGGTCAGCTTATGTTTCTGAAGCTTCTTCATTTTCAGATTCTTCCTCTTCATCTGATTGACTTCTTGAGGCATCATGGCCATAAGGCAGACTTTGAAAGAAATTGTACCTAATCACCTAGAGGGGGGGGGGGGTGAATAGGTGACTAAATCTTTTTATAACTATTTAGGCAGAAGTCAGATTATATCACAGATTCTTAACTAATTCTACACAACAGTCAATCTGTAATCACAGCAATCAATCAAGCACACAGTGAACAAACAAATTTATAGTGGTTCCCCAAGGTTTGGGTACATCCACTTTCCCCCTTCGCCTATCTAGTAGTGTACTAGATTCGGCCAAACTCCTCCACTATCTCAGATCCTCAGATCTTACACTCAGAACCCCAAAACAGGTTCCTACAGCTCAGGCTCAAGGCCCTACAACTCAATCTTCTCCAAAGACCTACACTCAGCTTCTTCACAAAGCCTACACTCAGCCACAATAGGCCTACACTCAGCCACAACAGGCCTACACTCAAATATACAAATCTCCTACACTCAGGCACACATGCCCTACCACTCAGCCTTTATAATTACAGGCTTACAACTCAAATCCCTAAGGATCCTACAAGAAATTAGAATACAAAGTTTATACCTACAACTCTGAATAGAGAGATGAGTTGATAGGTTCTTGATGAGTTCTTGGAAGAACTCTACTGAGATCAACCTCACTTGGCTTTTCTTCAAAGCTTCTTGAATGTAGAACACAATAGGGTTGATCTTCTCTGCAGCTGATCTTTGATCTCTGCAACTTAAGATTCAGAACTAGGTCTGAATCCTTCTTCACAGCCTGGTTCCAACGGCTATCTTCTTGGATGGAGCTCTCTCTCTCCAACTTCTTAGATCTTCACTTGATTCTTCAATGAATAGATATATCTTCTTTTCTTTTTCAATTACTTGATCATCTGTTTCTGTAGACAGTATAAGCCTATATATATGCCTTCTTCATGGTAACCGGCTGGTCCGGTTCATAACTGATTTCTGACAACTCTGATAGGTGCAGTAGACCGGCTGGAATGGCAACTGTCAAGTCATCCAGTCAGTTCTTGAAAAGTCTGTAACTGTCTGAAAGTGTCGAGATTGTATGTCTTTAAGTGTCGACACTTATAGACCAAGTGTCGACACAAGTAGACTAAGTGTCAACACTAGCCTTCAAGGTGTCGACACAACTCCTTGTGTTGTAGAATTCACTTCTCGACATAGCTTCTTCAATATGTGTCGACACTGATATTGAGTGTCGACACAACTCTTTGTTCTTCAGTACTTTGTTGAATTCTTTTAAGTGTCGACACAACTCCTTTGTGTCAACACATCTTCATGTGTTGAACTTGTTCAGTTTCGACACATCTTCTTGGTGTCGACACATGCCTTCTATGTTGATACTTGCTGAGTGTCGACACTGCTCCTTGTGTCGACACATTCTTCTTCTGTTGAGACTTTGGCTGAGTGTCGACACATCTCCTTAGTGTCGACACTTGTACTTAGAATTTTTTTTGAACTTTGCTGAGTGTCGACACAGCCTCCTAGTGTCGACACTTTCTTCATGTACTGAGTCTTCTGCTGTGTGTCGACACATTCTTCATTGTATCGATACTTTCTTTAAGTGTTGAGTCTTCTGCTGAGTGTCGACACATTATTTATTATGTCGACACTTATACTTAGACTCTGCTGACATTGCTGAGTGTCGATACAGCCTCCAAGTGTCGACACTTTCTGATGTAGACACAGTTCCACTGGGTGTTGAAACAACTGCTAAGTGTCGACACAGCTTCACTGGACTTTTCTTCTTTGAGTGTCGACACAGCTCCTTGTGTCGACACTTTCTGTCTGGTTTCGACTCTGCATCCCTGGTGTCGACACAAGTACTCCAAGTGTCGACACTGCTTGCCTGGATGTCGACACAAGTATTCTTAAGTGTCGACACTTTCCTTCTGGGTGTCGACACATGAACTTAAAAACTTTTTCATCTTTCCCTGCAAATTCTTAACTTGCACAAGGCAACTCAAAATACATCAAATACATTTTGATGTATATCATTGAGTAGGGTGAGGCTTCTTCAAATCAGGTACATTAGAACCAATGTACCCAATAATCTCCCCCTATTTGGAGAAGTCATAACCCTTAGTCAATGATATACACCATACAGAATAAAATCATAGCATGATGTAAAGCAGGATTATATAACAGGGCAAACATAAACATGTATCAAACAAAATATGTATACACAGATATCATCTCAGAACAATTATGAAATAAATATATCACACAGCACATTGTTCTAACAGCTTTGTCATATTCATTTTTCAAAAGTTTACAAAGTGTTAAAAATCAAAAGATTACAATTGTAAATTGAAGAAAATTCTATTTCATTTTTGCTCAACATCCTTGATCACTATGCCCTTTCCAGACTGTATCTTGGCTTGTACAGGGGCTTCAGCATCTTCAGTATCAGCAGGCGTTTTCCCTTTCAGCTCCTTCTTCTTTAGCTCTTCAGCTTTAATCTTCTGCCTCTCAAAGTAATGATAAGGCTTGGGAAAGTACTTGCTAGACTCCTGAGCAGTAGGAGGTAGCTTTCCCATCTTAGCCTTTCTTTTATATTGCACTATAGCTTCTTGCCTAGATTCATGCTTTCTCCACTCCAATTCAGAAAACCATTTGTTTCTATCTTGAATATTATCTTTGGCAGCCTTCCAAGCAGTCAAAATAATATTTCTTGAAGTGGGGCTCCACTGCTCAAAGTCAGGCCTTTGTTCAACTTGCTCTCTGAACCGCTTCTTAGACAATCTAGCTTCTTGTTCAGCTTGTTCCTTCAGTATAGCTTCCTATAAAGCCTCAGATACTGCCTGAACCACCTTCTCTATGATAACATTGTGCTGTCCCTCAGGTGGGCTATACATGGACTGTATATAAGCTTGTACCATATCAAAATCTAGAGGAGGGTAGATTACTTGAGCCACTTCAGGTTGCTCCCCTCCTAGATATGCAGGATGTATCCCAGATTCTGCTACATTGTCATCATCACATAAAGGAGGATAACCAAGAGTAGCTCTGATAGAATTAGAAATCCACTTGGCATGATCAGAGCTGGCTTTGACTAACACCCTCTCCCCCTTTATGACTTCTCTTTCCATGTGATCTCTTAGATCATCCTTTTGAAATCTGATTTGTGCATTAAGATAATTGAAACCATCCTTGTAGAAAGGTTTTAACCTTTGGAGTTTTTCTGAGATCAGCTTCTGAGAATCTTGAATAGCAGATGTAACAGCAGTGATGCCCTCTTGTAAAGCTTTATCAAACTCTGCTTTAGCAGTAGCATGAGAAGTAGTCAGTTCAGCAGCTATATTCTTCATCTCTGTGACAATTGCATTATGTGAAGCAGTTAAGTTATCATTCATTCTGATCTGGTTCTCCAGAACATATCCTTGCTTTACTTCAAGTTCATCCACTTGAGCTTTAATTTTCTCTTGATGAGTGGCTAAATATACCACTGCATTCCCTTCCTTGTGGAAGCAGTCAGTCATCTCCTTCTTATTGAGATTCATTTCAAATCTTATAGACTTTATGTCTTGGGCCAGATCAAACTGTAAAGACTTATGCACCTCATCCAAATATGTTTTTATGGCTTTCCTGTGCTCATCAAGCTTAATTTGTATAGCAACCATCAAAGCATTGTAATCTACAGTAGGTGTTGGCTGTAGTGCAGGCTGTGGTGCTATAGTTTGCAAAGCTTTCTTATAAGTCTGGCTTCTTCTTTTAAATACTTGGAATTTCCTCTTCTTTGCTTTTGCAGTCTCCTCATCTTCATAAGTAGATGTGCTTGCTATGTCTACCCTTTCCCTAGGTAGCTCCTCAACAGCTTTTTGCTTCTCTGGCTCTTTCCTTGCAGTTTCTTCTAGAATTTCCACTTGCTCCCCCTGAACTTGAGCATTCTCCCCCTCAGCAGCAGTACTTTCCTTCTCAAAGTCAGCTTGGTCCAGATTAAGGAAAAGATCTTCCATAGTAAATTCTTGTTGAGGAAGAGATGGAGATTCTCTTATCTCATCAATTACTTGATCAGATACAACTTGAGCTGCAACAGATGTGTCCTCCATGACAACATCTGGAAGTTGACTATCAATCTGAGGTTGCTGATTAACATCAGATAAGTTGTCAATTATAACTTCACTCTCAATAAGGAAATCTAATTGATTGATTTCTGAGATTACCTCAAGGATAGTGTGGGTTGCTTGCTCACTCTCTAGTGGAGTTGGCTCTTCCACTACTAGTGGCTCCCACTGGATAGTATCCTGATGTACTGGGCTAGCTTGAGGTAGCTCCCCCTGCCTCTCTGCAACTTCTTGTTGAGCTGGAGACTTTTCAGCAGTGCCAGTGTCTTCTTCATCAGGAGTGAAGACAACATGCTCTTCAGAGCTGCTAGATGAATCCTGAGCCACAGGAGCTACCTTCTTCGTCATCTTTTGGGGAGTTATTTTCTCAGGTGTAGGCATCTCCTTAGTTAAAACTCTGTCCCACCTAGAGAATATCATCATGTCCATCTTCCTCATATGCTTGATCTTAGTGCCAGCAGCTTGACTCATTACTTCTGGTATACTACCAGCCAAGTACAGACTTAGAATTCTACCAAAATTGGGTTTCTTCAGGCTCTCCTTAATCTTCTCAAATAATACTGCAGACCAATCAGTAGTTTGTTGAAAGATAAGCCTTGTCATGATGCTGAACATATAAGCTGAAATCCTATCATGTCCTCCAAACTTGCACATGATAACTTTGCCAACAATTTCTGAGAGAAATTTCCCCTGGCTGTTCATGCCTTTCCAATTGAATACAGATCCAATTTTCAGCTTGGAATCTAGACCACACCAAGTTAATGCTTCTCTAGTCTTAGAAGCAGTAATTTCTTCCTCTTCCTTAGTCCTTGGTAACTGAAGTACTTTTCTCAAACTCTTAGATGAGACCTTCACCTTTTCTCCATGAACCCTAGACCTGATCTTGAATCCAGTGTTGTCTAGGGTTGCTCCATTTAAAAACTCTAAAACTTCTATAACGCCCCCTATCCATCGTATAGCATATAGCAGTAGGTCCGGCCGGGGCCCGACGCCATATACCACAGACAGACCGGGTGGTTACTTATGGAAACCATCCAACCAATCTCAACGTCCTACACAGAGCATTCTAGCGGAAGCAGTTTATAAAAGTTGTAAACAAAGAACCCAGCATTAGAGCACGAATGTCCACTAGTACAAAACAGGAATGTTATTACAAAATACTCAAAACAAGCCTTAAGGCCTTACAAAATGTTTCACTTGAATATTACATGATTTACAAACCACGGCACGCAGGCCGGTCATACATGAATAAAGCAATAAACATTTCCATTTGGGCCTTCGAGGGTCGGCTTCGCAAAAAGGGCTTTAGCCCGCTATTGACCGCTTGGTTCAGCTGCACCTGCAAGCAACAAACCATCGCACGGTGGCAAAACAAGGCAACGGTCAGCAATGCTGACCAAATTATAACGATCCCGCCCCCAACTTGGGGCGGCGTTGCTCCTTCCCTGCATTTCATTAGCATAAGCGAGCAATTTATATACTTAGCCATTTCATCACAGACGTTGGCTTGCTCGGCCACATGCCCCGTGCACTCAAGGCACATTCTCGGTGAACCGGTCGATGTCACGTCAATTAAAGCCATTAACATTCCGGACTCACCACCGCCACTTAGATGGCCAAACCTGTGAGCAATTTGTCTTCCTGGCCTGGGTCACGACAATTTAAGCCATTGACCGCCGAAGACTCCCATCTATGCCAACGACAAGTGCCACGTAACCTTAGGTCTCTTTAACCGAACGACATAGAGCGGGTACGGTTCCATCTAACCCGTGCTCACATCGCAACGACAATTTAAGCCATTTGCGCGGGTCAAACTTTCACCGAGTCCCATTCTATCGCAAGTCACATAACCCTGTTATGTTCAAGTTGGCTCTCAGGCCACCAAGTTGGCAAGATCTCGTATCCGCCCAGTTTTCCGAGTGCACCTTTGGGTTAGTCCCCAAGGCTCCCTGCTGCAATCTACCGCGTAGAAAACCCGAAAAACAACCAATAGCACGAAGTCTTCTCCGGCCTTATGCAATGCAATATCACCGATCCAGACCAACATGTCCGGGTAGGCTTCACACATCATGCCTACGTCCGTTCTCGCATACGGACTCTAAACAACGGGGACTTTACATATCTACCCGAAGGAACGCCTCCAACTCTCCGCAAACTCGCGAGAGCGGGCTTCCTATGCTAAGAAAGAGAGCTATTCATGCTCAAGATGAGGATCGTTACCCTTGAGTTCCTCTTTGGCGCCATTGAAAAGTAATCGGATGGAAATCACTGCACTAGCGTTGCCTCCGTGGATCCGGAGTCGGCTTGCGATTCGGAGCTCCGGAGCTCCTCCAATGGCGGATCTAGCTCCTTCTTCTTCCCTTAGCTCTCCTCTCTCTCCAAGGATTTGGAAAAGGATAAGGTATGAAAAGTGATGGATTTCTAAGTCAATCCACGGGTATATCCCTTCAGGAACATCCCCCAGCCGTTGGATCTCAAAACAAGGAAACGAACGGCTTCGATTCGGGACTGAAATGCCCAATCTGGGCCGAACACGGCCTGGCACACGCCCGTGTCCAGGGCCGTGTGCCGCATTCGTCGTCAAAATCGAATCACCTGGAACCTCACACGGGTATCGAACACGCCCGTGTTCGAGCTGACACGCCCGTGTTCCACCGCACACGGCCGTGTGGCCGGCCGTGTACCCCATGATTTTTCCCCATTTTCAACCCGAGCACTGCACGGGTTATAGGATACGCCCGTGTCCTTGCCCGTGTCACCTTGACACGCCTGGGCCCCAGGCCGTGTACACGGGACACTTCGTCGAGTGAAGATCGACGACTTGATGACACGGCCTTTGAGACGCCCGTGTCCTAGGCCGTGCGCCATGTCTCGACGATCGTCGAGTGAATCTCGACGACTCCGCGGGACGATCGTCGACACGGGTCGACACGCCCTGCGACACGCCCGTGTCGCAGGCCGTGTGCCCATTCTCGACGAATCGTCGAGTAAAACTCGACGACTTCACGGCTAAGTGTCGACACGGGTCGACACGCCCGTGTCGCAGGCCGTGTGCCCACTCTCGTCGAATCATCGAGTCAATCTCGACGTCTTCGCGGCTAAGTGTCGACACACGCTTGACACGCCCTGGGACACGCCCGTGTCCCAGGCCGTGTGCCTGCTGCCAGAACCCAAACTGGCCCAAAACGTCCCCCTTTTTCTCCTTTGAGTTTCGGGGCGTTACAACTCTACCCCTCTTAAAAGAATTTCGTCCACGAAATTACATAAAGTAAAGACATACAAAACCAAAATTTGTACCTGAGCGGAACAACTCCGGATACTCGTCAAGCATAGTCTGCTCTCGCTCCCAAGAGAGCTCCTCACGACCGCAATTGTCCCACCGGACCTTGACCATCCTGATCTCTTTATTGCATAGCTGCTTGACCTCCGAGTCCTCAATCCGCACGGGCTTGACCTTTGTTGTTAGCCCACTTTCCACCGGCACTTGATCGACCGTGATCACTTGCGTAGGCTCTTGCACCGCCTTCCAAAGCACCGAAATATGGAATACATCATGTAAACCACTTAGCTCCACTGAAAGCTTCAACCTATAGGCCGCTTCACCAACTCGCTCCAGAACCTCAAACGGTCCAAGGTACCTCAGGATTAGCTTTTTCAATCGCCGCACCCGCGAGACACCCTTAAACGGCTTGATCTTTAAGTATACATAATCGCCCACAGCGAACTCCACGTTCCTGTGCTTGGCATTATAGTACTTTGCTTGGCGGTCCTGAGCGATATGCAACCTCTCCCGAATGGTTCTCACCAAAGAAGTAGCATCATCCACTTCCGATCGCTTATACAACTTTGACTCACCCATTTCTAACCAAGACAACGACGTGCGACATCTTCTACCATATAGGGCCTCGAAGGGCGCCATTTGTATACTCGCTTGGTAGCTGTTGTTGTATGCGAACTCCACCAAATAAAGGTGGTCTTCCCACTGCTTTCCAAAATCTAAGACACACATGCGGAGCATGTCTTCTATGGTTCTATTAACCCTCTCGGTCTGCCCATCCGTTTGTGGATGGAAGGCTGTGCTAAACTTCAGCTTTGTTCCCAACATTTGCTGCACCAGCCTCTAATCATTGGACGTGAACTGCCCATCTCGGTCACTCATGATGCTGCGGGGCACACCATGAAGCCGTACTATGTTATCCATATAAAGCTTTGCCAGCTTCTCCACCGGATCATCCTTCCTATGCGGAATAAAATGCGACACCTTCGTTAATCGATCAACAACCACCCAAATGGCGTAGTTTCCCTTTTGCGACCTTGGCAAACCGTGCACAAAGTCCATAGAGATGTCGTAAAATTTCCACTCCGGAATAGGCAAGGACTTAAGAAATCCTCCCGGCTTTTGGCACTCCGCCTTTACCAAGGCGCAAGTTTGGCACTTCGCTACGTATAGCGCCACATCCTTCTTTAAACCCGGCCACCAAAACAGTTTCTTCACATCACGGTACATCTTTGTGCTCCCCGGGTGAATCAAGTACTTGGTATGGTGCGCCTCGTACAACAACTCCACCCGTAAATTGCCCACACTTGGGACGCACAAACGACCGTCTTTCCACAACAATCCGTCCTCCATAACGAATTGGGAATTTGACCCATCCAGAGCCTCTATCATGAACTGCTTCATATGAGCATCCATATCCAAAGCCTGCCGAATCAGATCAGCCAGGTCATATTGGACTTCAGTCCAATTCAGAACTGCTTCAGCACTAGATTGTCTATCCACACAAACAATCTCCAACGCCTCCAACTCCCGCACCAACCGCTCATCATGCACTGATAGCCAATTGGCTTGAGCTGGGGCTCGGAGACTCAACGCGTCCGCAACCGCATTCCCTTTGCCAGGCACGTAGTGGATCTTGAATGTATAGTCCCCCAGGAACTCCATCCATCTACACTGCCGCATATTCAGATCCTTCTGATCAATCAGGTACTTTAGGCTCTTGTGATCGGTGTAGATATCAATCTTCACACCGTACAAATAGTGTCTCCACAACTTCAAGGCAAAAATCACGGCCGCTAACTCCAAGTCATGGACCGGATAATTCCTCTCGTGCACTTTTAGCTGTCTCGAGCCATAAGCTATCACGCTTCCGTGCTGTAGTAGCACGCAACCCAAACCGCTGCCTGAAGCATCGCTATATAACTCATAGCCTTCGGTTCCACATGGCGAACTCAGCACAGGCGCCGTGGTCAACCGACACTTCAATTCCTCAAAAGCTCGCGCGCACTCTGGCGTCCAAACGAACTTATGCTCCTTCCTCGTCAAAGTAGTGAGAGGTAACGCTATCCGCGAGAAGTTCTCTACGAAGCTCCTATAATAGCCGGCAAGCCACAAAAAGCTCCGGACTTCTGCTACCGTAGCAAGCTCAGGCCACTCCCGTATCGCAACAATCTTCGCCGGATCCACAGCAATACCCTCTCCACTCACTATATGCCCGAGGAACGCCACTGAGGATAGCCAAAACTCGCACTTCGAGAACTTGGCATACAACTGATTTCTCCTTAGCGTTTCCAACACCAAATGAAGATGCTTGAAGTGATCTTCCTCACTTTGCGAGTACACCAAAATATCGTCGATAAAGACGATCACAAAATGGTCCAAGTACTCCCTGAACGTCCTGTTCATCAAATCCATGAACACTGACGGCGCATTAGTCAGCCCAAACGACATGACTGTAAACTCATAATGCCCGTATCTCGTACTAAATGCTGTCTTCGGGATATCACTCTCCCTTATCCGCAGCTGATAGTACCCAGCCTTGAGATCTAACTTCGAGTACACCATCGACCCGACTAACTGATCAAAGAGATCATCAATCCGAGGGATCGGGTACTTGTTCTTCTTAGTCCGCTTGTTGAGCTCCCGATAATCAATACATAGCCTCAAGCTTCCGTCCTTCTTCTTAACAAAGAGGACCGGTGCGCTCTAAGGCGAAGAACTCGGGCGCACATACCCTTGCTCCAACAACTCTTACAGTTGAACTTTCAGCTCCGCCATTTCCTTAGGCGCTAGCCGATACGGCGATCGTGACACAGGCTTTGCACCTGGCACTAGCTCGATCGTAAAATCTATCTCCCGCTGAGGCGGGGCTCCAGGAAGATCTGCGGGGAACTCATCAGGGTATTCCGATAACACTGAAATACAATCCAACGCGGGCTTCGGCTTTGCAACCTCCACTAGTGTAAAGAACAGTTCTGCTCCAGCACGAACCGCCTTCACCACCTGAAGAGCAGACATCAATGTCTTGCTCGACCCCTTTAAGCCCATAAAAGTCGTTTCACGACTTGCTCCCAGCTTAACTTCCTTGCTACCGCAATCTATATGGGCCTGCTGCTCCGAGAGCCAGTCCATGCCAAATATGACATCGAACTCCACTAACGGAAGTAAAGACGCCCGCAGGTCGAACTCCTGCTCCCCAATACGAATCTTAACATCGCAGATCCTATCCGCTCGCATCGAACACCCATTGGGCAACAACACATCCAACTTATCCTTCGCCATCGAAGAAGGAACTCCGATGCGTGATATAAATCCTTCGGACAAGAAGGAGTGTGAAGCTCCCGTATCGAAGAGTGCTCGTGCCGGATTTTCACAAATCAATACAAATCCTAAACAAGTAGTGGTAAGGTAACATGTGCATAACAAGTATTTACAGAAATTGACTTGCTATAAATTAAACCGTACCTGTCACCACATCAGCTTGTTTAATGGCCTCCTGTTGGCCAAGATTGTAGACCCTTGGTTGGGCCGGAGCATAATGGGATGCGGTCGACTCCACCGCCTTTCCCTTCTTTTCATAAGTAGCTCCCGGCTTTCTCTCGGACTTAGGATGTCCGCTCCAACAGTCACGGGCGAAATGCCCCGTCTTTCCACATGTAAAACACGCACCCGGGGTCCGACCCGTAGTCGCCCCAGAAGCGCCAGAAGGAGCTGGACCCGAAGTCCTATGCTTCTTGAAAGACCTCCGATAGCCGGACTTTGAGGTACTCGGCACTCTGAACTCAGATTTCTTCTCACCCAAGCTTTTCTTCGCTTGTACATTTTTCATGTCCTTCTCCAAGGACCGGGCAGTATTGACCAAGGTTAAGAAACCCTGCGTCATCGGCCCCGACAGTAGTAATCTCAACTCATCTCTCAATCCTTCACAGAAGCGATTAGTCTTGCGCTCCTCATCCATAATGGTGGAGCTAGCATATCGACTCAAACGGGTAAACTCGTGGAGATATTCATCCACGCTCTTCTCACCCTGAACCAACCTCAGAAATTCGTTCTCCATCGAAATCCTCTGAGTAGAAGGGAGGTATCTGGCTAAGAACAATCCCGAGAACTCTTCCATCGGAATGTCTATCAGTTGTCTACCTCTCAAATGATGCAGCTCCAATCCTTCCCACCACATTCTCGCTTCACCGTCCAACAGGAACGTAGCGATGGTGGTCATTTGCCACTCCTCCGTCTCCGTTGCTGTCATGACTCTCTTCACCCTGGAGAGCCCATCTTCAGCCTGAGATGGGGTTCCCAACCTAGAGAATAACGGAGGGTTAAAGCTCATTACATGCTTTAGCTGCCTCTCGGTTGCCCTCCTTGGCACCACCGGTTCTACAACCACTTGCTCCACTCTCCTCGGCTCAGCCTCTTGCAGAGGTTCTTGCTTCATCACAGGAGCGGGCTGCTGCGTTTGCCTTCTAGGCTGCGCATTAATCACAGCCAACACCGCTTCAGCCACCAATCGAATATTCTCGGCCGACAGAGGTGTAGCGGGAGCAACATCCGTTGCACTACTAGCCTCAGAAACTCGGCGTTCTGACGGCCCAACACCACTTCTGGTCACCTATAGTGGTACAAAACACCGTTAAGCGACCACATAAATTGCAAACAGCAATTATAGGAACACGCAGGTTCCTCAAACACGAGTATTTTCATTCCTAAGTGGACATTCATGGGTTCTTTTTACTATTATTACGATGACGCACACAATGTGCTCACCACCCCTTAAAAAGAATTCGCCCACGAATTCAGTTTAAGCCCAACCAAAACCAGTAGTCTGATACCAAATTGTAACGCCCCCTATCCGTCGCATAGCATATAGCTGTAGGTCCGGCTGGGGCCCGACGCCATATACCACATACAGACCGGGTGGTTACTTATGGAAACCATCCAACCAATCTCAACGTCCTACACAGAGCATTCTAGCGGAAGCCATTTATAAAAGTTGTAAACAAAGAACCCATCATTAGAGCACGAATGTCCACTAGTACAAAACAGGAATGTTATTACAAAATACTCAAAACAAGCCTTAAGGCCTTACAAAATATTTCACTTGAATATTACATGATTTACAAACCACGGCACGCAGGCCGGTCATACATGAATAAAGCAATAAACATTTCCATTTGGGCCTTCGAGGGCCGGCTTCGCAAAAAGGGCTTTAGCCCGCTATTGACCGCTTGGTCCAGCTGCACCTGCAAGCAACAAACCACCGCACGGTGGTAAAACAAGGCAACGGTCAGCAATGCTGACCAAATTATAACGATCCCGCCCCCAACTCGGGGCGGCATTGCTCCTTCCCTGCATTTCATTAGCATAAGCGAGCAATTTATATACTTAGCCATTTCATCATAGACGTTGGCTCGCTCGGCCACACGCCCCGTGCACTCAGGGCACATTCTCGGTGAACCGGTCGATGTCACGTCAATTAAAGCCATTAACATTCCGGACTCACCACCGCCACTTAGACAGCCAAACCTATGAGCAATTTGTCTTCCTGGCCTGGGTCACGACAATTTAAGCCATTGACCGCCGAAGACTCCCATCTATGCCAACGGCAAGTGCCACGTAACCTTAGGTCTCTTTAACCGAACGACATAGAGCGGGTACGGTTCCATCTAACCCGTGCTCACATCGTAACGACAATTTAAGCCATTTGCGCGGGTCAAACTTTCACCGAGTCCCATTCTATCGCAAGTCACATAACCCCGTTATGTTCAAGTTGGCTCTCAGGCCACCAAGTTGGCAAGATCTCGTATCTGCCCAGTTTTCCGGGTGCACCTTTGGGTTAGTCCCCAAGGCTCCCTGCTGCAATCTACCGCGTAGAAAACCCGAAAAACAACCAATAGCACAGAGTCTTCTCCGGCCTTATGCAATGCAACATCACCGATCCAGACCAACATGTCCGGGTAGGCTTCACACATCATGCCTACGTCCGTTCTCGCATACGGACTCTAAACAACGGGGACTTTACATATCTACCCGAAGGAACGCCTCCAACTCTCCGCAAACTCACGAGAGCGGGCTTCCTATGCTAAGAAAGAGAGCTATTCATGCTCAAGATGAGGATCGTTACCCTTGAGTTCCTCTTTGGCGCCATTGAAAAGTAATCGGATGGAAATCACCGCACTAGCGTTGCCTCCGTGGATCCGGAGTCGGCTTGCGATTCGGAGCTCCGAAGCTCCTCCAATGGCGGATCTAGCTCCTTCTTCTTCCCTTAGCTCTCCTCTCTCTCCAAGGATTTGGAAAAGGATAAGGTATGAAAAGTGATGGATTTCTAAGTCAATCCACGGGTATATCCCTTCAGGAACATCCCTCAGCCGTTGGATCTCAAAACAAGGAAACGAACGGCTTCGATTCGGGACTAAAATGCCCAATCTGGCCCGAACACGGCCTGGCACACGCCCGTGTCCAGGGCCGTGTGCCGCATTCGCCGTCAAAATCGAATCACCTGGAACCTCACACGGGTATCGAACACGCCCGTGTTCGAGCTGACACCCCCGTGTTCCACCGCACACGGCCGTGTGGCCGGCCGTGTACCCCATGATTTTTCCCCATTTTCAACCCGAGCACTGCACGGGTTATAGGACACGCTCGTGTCCTTGCCCGTGTTACCTTGACACGCCTGGGCCCCAGGCCGTGTACACGGGACACTTCGTCGAGTGAAGATTGACGACTTGATGACACGGCCTTGGACACGCCCGTGTCCTAGGCCGTGTGCCATGTCTCGACGATCGTCGAGTGAATCTCGACGACTCCGCGGGACGATCGTTGACATGGGTCGACACGCCCTGCGACACGCCCGTGTCGCAGGCCGTGTGCCCATTCTCGACGAATCATCGAGTAAAACTCGACGACTTTACGGCTAAGTGTCGACACGGGTCGACACGCCCTGCGACACGCCCGTGTCGCAGGCCGTGTGCCCACTCTCGTCGAATCGTCGAGTCAATCTCGACGTCTTCGCGGCTAAGTGTCGACACACGCTTGACACGCCCTGGGACACGCCCGTGTCCCAGGCCGTGTGCCTGCTGCCAGAACTCAAACTGGCCCAAAACGTCCCCCTTTTTCTCCTTTGAGTTTCGGGGCGTTACAACTTCTTTCTTCTAAATCTTGGTTGGTTCTGACACAAGAAAATCTAACCCTGAATTAGCTACTAGGGTTACCACATTCTTGATCTCCTGATCTGCATCGTCAAACACATGTCACACCAGTTCATAGCCTTCGTTCACGTTCTCCTCGAGCTTTGGCGCCATTAGGGTTTGAAGAATTTGAATTGAGAGAAGAGAGGTGTTGACACACTAGTTTGGTCTCGAAACTTTGGTGAGTGTGTCGACAGATAATGGAGAAATCCTATTTATACCTTTCTAGGATTGAAGATGAAAGGGCGGGTTAACTAACTTAAATTGTGTCGACACTGTTGAAAAGTGTCGACACAGACTTATAATGTCTCGACACCTATGTGTCGACACAAGTATAGTCGACAGAATATATGTGTCGACACTTGTTTATGTGTCGACACCACTTAGCTCGACACTTAGTGGAGACTTAACTTGTCCAATTCTGTGTAAATTCTAAGTGTCGACACCACCTTGGTTGTGTCGACACTGACCCTGTATGAGTCGACACCAATTTTATGAAGTGTCGACACTAACTTCCTAGATGTGTCGACACCTTTTCTCTGAAGTGTCGACACCACTTTTCTGTCTCGACACAGACAACTCTGTGTGTCGACACTATTTGACTTAGCCATATCTGTAAACTTATTCTGAGTTTATCATACCTAGTTCAATTTTAAACCTATTGAACTTTGTTTCTTCTAAAGGCTTAGTATACATATCAGCTAGTTGATTATCTGTCTTAACATATTCTAGTGAAATATCTTCTTTCTCAACATGTTCCCTAAGAAAATGATATTTTAATTCAATATGTTTAGTTCTACTATGAGAAACAGGATTGTTTGTAATTGAGATAACACTAGTAGAATCACAAAACAATGGTGTTCTACTTACCTAAATTCCATAATCCTCAAGCTGATGTTGTATCCATAGAAGTTGAGCACATCAACTTCCTGCAGCCACATATTCTGATTCTGCAGTGGAGATAGCCACACTTGTTTGCTTCTTACTACTCCATGAAATCAGTCTTCCACCTAGGAATTGACAGGTTCCAGTTGTACTTTTTCTGTCTTCTTTACAGCCTGCAAAATCTGCATCTGAATAACCTGTTAGATCAAAGTCTTCATTCCTAGGGTACCAAAGGCCTAGATAAGGAGTGACCTTTAGATATCTCAGTATCCTTTTGACTGCTGTCAAATGAGACTCTTTAGGGCATGCTTGACACCTAGCACAGACACATGTAGCATACATGATATCTGGTCTACTTGCAGTCAAATAGAGTAGGGAGCCAACTATCCCTCTATACAAAGTCTCATCTACAGGTTTCCCTGCATCATCGTTGCTAAGAGACATACTTGACCCCATAGGAGTCTTCATGGTACTGGATGAATCCATACCATACTTCCTTATCAGTTCTAGGGTGAACTTAGACTGGCATATGGATAAACCATTCTCAGTCTGTCTAACTTGGAGACCCAAGAAGAACTTAAGTTCCCCCATACTGCTCATCTCAAATTGTCCTTGCATAAGTTTTGCAAAATTTTTGCAAAGACTACTTTCAGTAGACCCAAATATTATGTCATCTACATATATTTGGACTATTATGATCTTGCCTCTGGATTCCCTAAGGAATAGAGTCTTGTCTATTTTCCCCCTTGTGAATTTATTCTCAATAAGGAAATTAGACAAGGTTTCATACCAAGCCCTAGGGGCTTGCTTTAACCCATACAAAGCTTTCCTAAGTCTATAGACATAATTAGGTTGAGTTGAGTCAACAAAACCTGATGGCTGTTCGACATAGACCTCTTCCTTTAGATTACCATTCAAAAAGGCTGACTTAACATCCATTTGGTAAACTTTAAATCCTTGATAGGTTGCATAGGCCAGGAACATCCTTATGGCTTCCAGTCTGGCTACTGGAGCAAAGGTTTGATCAAAGTCAATACCTTCTTCCTGCCTATATCCTTTAGCAACAAATCTTGCTTTGTTCTTTATGATGACTGCATGTTCATCCATCTTGTTCCTAAAGATCCACTTGGTTCCAATTATGTTGTGGTCTTTTGGTTTAGGAACAAGCTCGCAGACTTTACACCTCTTGAACTGATTCAGCTCTTCTTGCATTGCCTCAATCCAATGAGGGTCTAGGATGGCTTCTTCAAACTTCTTTGGCTCTACTTGGGATAGAAAACTGGAGTAGAGTGCTGCATTCAGATTTCTGCTCCTTGTTTGTACCCCTTGTCTTAGATCACCAATGATTTGATCTGCTGGATGATCTCTAAGATGCCTATTAGCTGGAGGCATCCTGACTTCAGGTTGAACTTCTTCAGTTTCTTCATCTTGCTGCACTCCTTGGACTTCTTCTGCATTAGGTACATGTAGTACTCCCCCTAGACAACAACCACTATCTTCAACTTGCTGTCTTGCAGTAGGTTTTTCTTCTATAGTGAGCTTGTCCATCTTCTCAGTCACAACTGTGGAACTGCAAATACTACTAGACAACTCATTGTTAATAAGTCTAGTTTCATCAAATACTATATGTACAGACTCTTCTACAACTTGAGTAGACAAGTTGTAGACTCTATAAGCCTTACTATTGTTGTTGTACCCAACAAAGATCCCCTCTTGGGACTTGGCAGCAAACTTAGTCAAGTAAGAATTTCCATTGTTAAGTATAAAGCACTTACAACCAAAGATCTTGAAATAGGATATGTTTGGTTTTCTGCCTTTCAAAATCTCATAGGGGGTCTTGTTGTGGCTTTTAGTAATGGTAGCCCTATTAATTACATGACATGCAGTATTAACTGCCTCAGCCTAGAAATATTCTGGTAGAGATGTATCACTTAATAGGGTTCTACCAGCCTCAATCAAGGTTCTATTTTTCCTCTCAGCAATGCCATTTTGCTGAGGTGTTCTTGGTGAAGAAAACTCTTGAAATATCCCAAATTCTTCACATAGTTTTGCCATACTATCAGACTGAAATTCAGTACCATGGTCACTTCTTATCTTGACCACTGTACTGTCTAGTTCATTCTGAATTTGTTTGACAAAGCTATAGAAGATACTAGGTGTTTCAGATTTCTGTCTAAGGAAGAACACCCAGGAAAACCTTGAGTAGTCATCTACAACTATAAAGGTATAGACCTTCCTACCTATGCTGTGAACTGGCATAGGACCAAAGAGATCCATATGCAAGAGGTATTAACACATCACAACATCTTTGTTTTCAATGCTACTAAAGGTGGATCTAGTCTGCTTGCCCTTTTCACAAGCTGAGCATATTCCATCTTTAATACACTTAACTTAAGGACCATTCCTCACTAACTCTTTACTAAAGAGTTGGCCAATTGTCTTGTAGTTAAGATGGGCTAGCCTCTTATGCCATTTGACACAATGAGATACTTTCTCATCAGCTACAAGACACACTGGAGAACCATTGTTCTCACACATAATGTCTAGGCAATAGACATTCCTCTTTCTATAACCTGTCAAAATGATCTCTTGATCATTTGACCTCCTGATATGACAACCATCTTTGACAAATGAGATGTCATATCCTAAATTACTCAATTGACTTATACTAATAAGGTTATGTTTCAAACCTTTAACATAAGCCACTTGAGTAATAGTTATATGAGTGCTAGAAATGTTACCAAAACCCTTGATGATTCCTTTTTCAGAACCACCAAAGGTGACTTTTGGACCATCCTTGATGGGTGTGTAGTCCTTTAGTAATCCCCTAGTTCCAGTCATGTGCCTGGAACATGCATTGTCCAAGTACCATATTGGGGCATGGCCACTTGGACTTACCTGCAAAACAGATTAGTTGACCTTAGAACCCAAAGAATTCTTGGGTCCTTGGTACTGGTTAGTTTGCCTCCTAACAAAGCTACCTACAGATTTTCCAACAGGCAGTTTGCTACTCACTTTGGCACTTGCATTGTGCCAACAGTCCATGGCAAAGTGTCCTACCTTGCCACAGTACCAGCACTCAAACCTATTGTACCTTTGCTTAGGTACATCCCTAGCTGTTTTATTTACAGCTGGCTTATTGAGAGCTGGGGCTTTGCCCTTAGACTTGGACTTGACAGTCCTAGCAGGGTTAGTAAACCCCAATCCAGTTTTACCCTTGTGAGGTATAAACTTATCAATCAAAGGTAGAACAGATTTAGGTTTAGAAAACCTTGCAACAATGTCTCTCTCCTTCTGAAGACTAATCTCCAGACTTTTGATTTGATCATTCTTAAATGATATAGTCCCCATTTGAATCACAGTTATGTGCTTCAGTCTGGCTATTTCATTTAGTTTTTGATCAATCATCTTCTCAAAATCAGTTGCAGCAACTTTGAGACTAGCAATTTACTTTGCCTGACTCTTGACTAGGGACTTGTTCTTCTTAAAAGCCTGCAACAGAACTCTATATTCATCAATCAATTGATGAATATCCCCTTCTGATTCAGATCTACTGGCATCATTTGATGCTGATGTAACTGAATCAGAACTAGCACTAGAAATTGAACTTAAAGAACAATTTTGTACCTTACTAGGTCCAGGCTGCTCCTGGATTTTGTCACCTTCTGTCAATGCCATCAGTCCTTGGCACTGACTGTCCTCTTGTTCATATATAGAGTTCATGATCTGGATGAACTCTTCTTCCTCTTCCTCAGCAAACAGTCCTATGTATACTTCAGCATCTGACTCAGTTTCTGAAGAAGATATGTCTGACAGGCTCTTATCCTTTTTGGCAACAAAAGATCTTTCCTTCTTACCCTTGAATTCAGTCTTTTTCTTATCATTAGACTCTTTCCTTTTCTCAGGACAGTCAGCAATAACATGTCCTTGTCTGTTACAGCAATAGCAAACAATTTTTGATAAAGTTGCCTTGCTTGACTTGGTCTTTTTCCTGTCTTTCTTTGATGACTTCTTGTTCTGATAATAGTCATCTTTGCCCTGTGAAGTAGATGGCTTTGTCCTCCACTGTTTCTTCTTTAAGAACTTCTGAAAGTGTCTTGTGAATGCTGCAAAGTCCTCATCACTTTCACTGCTTTCAGACTTTCTGCTTTTTGAATCATCTGAATCAGTCTTAGCTAGTTTAGGAGGTGGAGTTGGTGACTTACTTCTGTATTTTCTGGTGGCTTCTGTCTTGAATGCCACTGTTCTTTCTTTATTCTCAATTCTGGTAGACTTCTCCTCTTCTTTCCTCACCATCAACTGCATCTCATAGGAAAACAGTTTTCCAAATAGTGTTGGTGGAGGGATATCTGCTAACTTTGCCATTTCCCTTATGGCACAGATCTTGGTGTCCCAATCCTTTGTTAGGGACCTCAGAAACTTATCATTAAGCTCATAATTACTGAACTCTCTTCCATAGGACATTAGCTCATTGACAATCCTATAGAACTTCTTATAGCATTCTGTGATGCTATCAGATCTACCTTGCCTAAAACTTTCATATTCTTGGTTTAATAAGGACTTTCTGTCCTGCCTCACTTCTTCAGAACCCTCCATGTACACAATAAGAGTATCCCACATCTCCTTAGATGTCTTACAGTGTATCAAATTCTGAAAGGTAGCATCATCTATGACACTCACAATGATATTCTGAGCCCTCTTGTCCATTGTGGCTAGAATTATCACATCTTTTGTCATTTTAGAGAAGTCCTTAGGTGTTCTCTGATTTGCATCCAGGACTGAAACCTTCATAGGCACATATGGCCCTTCTTTAACTGTGATGTAAATTCTAGGGTCTGAGGCTTTCATAAATAGTCTCACCCTTTCCTTCCAGATGCCAAATATTTCTTTTCTGCAAATGGGTAGCTTCACGGATCCAAGTTCCTTATGAATTTCAGTTGAACCCATGTTTCTTGATTTTCTTGATTCTGCAATTTACTTAGACTGAATCTGCCAACAGGATCTACTCAGACAGTTAAGTCCTTTTTGAGTAACCTCCCTCTGATACCACTTGAAAGAAATTGTACCTAATCACCTAGAGGGGGGGGGGGGGGTGAATAGGTGACTAAATCATTTTATAACTATTTAGGCAGAATTCAGATTATATCACAGATTCTTAACTAATTCTACACAGCAGTCAATCTGTAATCACAGCAATCAATCAAGCACATAATGAACACACAAATTTATAGTGGTTCCCCAAGGTTTGGGTACATCCACTTTCCCCCTTCGCCTATCTAGTAGTGTACTAGATTCGGCCAAACTCCTCCACTATCTCAGATCCTCAGATCTTACACTCAGAACCCCAAAACAGGTTCCTACAGCTCAGGCTCAAGGCCCTACAACTCAGTCTTCTCCAAAGACCTACACTCAGCTTCTTCACAAAGCCTACACTCAGCCACAACAGGCCTACACTCAGCCACAACAGGCCTACACTCAGAGATATAAATCTCCTACACTCAGGCACACAGGCGCTACCACTCAGCCTTTATAATTACAGGCTTACAACTCAGATCCCTAAGGATCCTACAAGAAATTAGAATACAAAGTTTATACCTACAACTTGGAATAGAGAGATGAGTTGATAGGTTCTTGATGAGTTCTTGGAAGAACTCTGCTGAGATCAACCTCACTTGGCTTTTCTTCAGAGCTTCTTGAATGTAGAACACAATAGGGTTGATCTTCTTTGCAGCTGATCTTTGATCTATGCAACTTAAGATTCAGAACTAGGTCTGAATCCTTCTTCACAGCCTGGTTCCAACGGCTGTCTTCTTGGATGGAGCTCTCTCTCTCTCCAACTTCTTAGATCTTCACTTGATTCTTCAACGAATAGCTAGATCTTGTTTTCTTTTTCAATTACTTGATCATCTGTTTTTGTAGACAGTATAAGCCTATATATAGGCCTTCTTCATGGTAACCGGCTGGTCCGGTTCATAACTGATTTCTGACAACTCTGACAGGTGTAGTAGACCGGCTGGAATGGCAGCTGTCAAGTCATCCAGTCAGTTCTTGAAAAGTCTGTAACTGTCTGAAAGTGTCGAGACTGTCTGTCTTTAAGTGTCGACACTTATAGACCAAGTGTCGACACAAGTAAACTAAGTGTCGACACTAGCCTTCAAGGTGTCGACACAACTCCTTGTGTTGTAGAATTCACTTCTCGACACAGCTTCTTCAATATGTGTCGACACTGATATTGAGTGTCGACACAACTCTTTGTTCTTCAGTACTTTGTTGAATTCTTTTAAGTGTCGACACAACTCCTTTGTGTCGACACATCTTCATGTGTTGAACTTGTTCAGTGTCGACACATCTTCTTGGTGTCGACATATGCCTTCTGTGTTGATACTTGCTGAGTGTCGACACTGCTCCTTGTGTCGACACATTCTTCTTCTGTTGAGACTTTAGCTGAGTGTCGACACATCTCCTTAGTGTCGACACTTGTACTTAGAATTTTTGTTGAACTTTGCTGAGTGTCGACACAACCTCCTAGTGTCGACACTTTCTTCATGTACTGAGACTTCTGCTGTGTGTCGACACATTCTTCATTGTGTCGATACTTTCTTCAAGTGTTGAGTCTTCTACTGAGTGTCGACACATTCTTTATTATGTCGACACTTATACTTAGACTCTACTGACTTTGCTGAGTGTCGACACAGCCTCCAAGTGTCGACACTTTCTGATGTAGACACAGTTCCACTGGGTGTCGACACAACTGCTAAGTGTTGACACAGCTTTACTGGACTTTTCTTCTTTGAGTGTCGACACAGCTCCTTGTGTCAACACTTTCTGTCTGGTGTCGACTCTGCATCCCTGGTGTCGACACAAGTACTCCAAGTGTCGACACTGCTTGCCTAGGTGTCGACACAAGTCTTCTTAAGTGTCGACACTTTCCTTCTGGGTGTCGACACATGGACTTAGAAACTTTTTCATCTTTCCCTCCAAATACTTAACCTACACAAGACAACTCAAAATACATCAAATACATTTTGATGTATATCATTGAGTAGGGTGAGACTTCTTCAAATCAGGTACATTAGAACCAATGTACCCAATATACTTCTTTGACCCTTGCCTCTTCTTCTTCTTCTTCACTAGAGCTGGAAGATGTAAATTTATCTTCAGTTTCACTCCAGGATTCAGCTACAAAGCCTTTCTCCTTCTTTTTATATTTGCTGGAGGAAGGCCTGCTGCTTTGCTGTCTTCTTGAATCCTTCTCTCTTCTTCTTTCTTTCTTTTGATTCTCTGGACACTTTGAGATGAAGTGTCCAGGTTTCCTGCAGCCAAAGCAAACCACTTCTTTAGTAGGGGTTTTGTCATACCTTGGATTATCATCCTGCATGAATGATTTCCTCATGAAGTCTTTCTTTGCCATTTTATAAAATCTTTTGGCAAGGAGACTCATTAGCTCTTCATTTATTGCTGAAGTTTCTGTCTCTTCAGCAGCCTTGAATGCCAGGTTGTGATCTTTCCTTGATGGTGGAGGAGTCCTTTGTTTAGCTACTTCTCTGGACTTGATTAGCTGCTCATATGACTTGAGCTTTCCCAAAAGAGATTCTGTGGAAATCTCAATTAAGCTCCTGGCCTCCTTGATTGGACAAATCATTGAATCCCATGAGCTTAGGAAGCACATAAGGATTTTGTCATTCACCTCAGTGAGGGTGATGTCCTTATACAAGGTCTTCAGCTCATTGATGATTGAGCTCAGCCTATTGTGCATATCTGCAATAAATTCAGCTTCCTCCTTCTTAAAGTTCTCATATTGGGATATGAGATTGGATCTTCTATCCTTCCTTTCATCAGCAGAGCCAGCAACCATTTGTTTAAGAGAGTCCCAAATGGCCTTGGTTGAGGTGCATTCAGCCACCTTCTGGAAAATGTCATCAGACATTATTTGGGCCAGAATGTTCATGGATTTAGCTTCAACAACTCTGGCTTTCTTCTGAGCTTCAGTCCACTCGGGTGGTGGAACTACATGAGTTCTTGAGGTTGCTATAGATGTAGAGGCAGTTGCTTGAAAAGTACATGTCAAAATGGAGTTATAGATGTCTTCATCAATAGAATTCATATATAACTTTATTCTTGCCTTCTAGATGGCAAACCTATTTAGGTTGCACACTGGAGGTCTGGTGCTTGCATAGTCTTTGTTCTATGTCATGCTGTGAATATAAACTTAATAGAAGTAAAAATTAGATCTAACACAGGATCTTTTTGTTCAAGGGTTAACATGTACAACCAAAGGAACCTTGCTCTGATACCAATTGAAAGTAAGGGTTAGATCTGAGATACTCTAGAGGTGGGGTGTGTAATGCCCCAAATATTGTATTTGAGTTGGTCGCGTAAAAAGGGATTTTGGTGCCTATATAGGGGTACACGGCCTAGGACACGGGTGTGTCCAAGGCCGTGTCTGGCATGGTGTTTCGGCCGATTTTATCCCGATAGGGACACGGCAAGGAACACGGCTTAATGACACGGGCGTGTCATTGGACACGGGCGTGTGCCTACCCGTGTCAGCACCCATACTCAGTAGGGTCGTGTCGGTTGGCGTGGCGGTTATGTGTGACACGCCCCCGGACACGGGCGTGTCGAGGACCCGACATGGGCGTGTCAGGTGAGACACGGGCGTGTCTTTGCCCGTGGGGTTGTTCTGCGTTCGACGATCATGCCTCGCTCAAGGAACACGGCCTGGGACACGGCCGTGTGCGAGGCCGTGTTCGGCCCAGGTCTAGGGATTTTTGTGCAGATCTGAGCCGTTCATTTTCTTTAAGTAAGATCCAATGGTTCAAACGGTTTCCTGCTCTGTTAAGGCCGGGAATAGGGGAGTTAATTCTTCATTTTTCTCCAAACCATTCTCTTTCTAAGGAGTTAGAGAGAGGAGGAAGAAGAAGGAGGATTCCGGCCACCGGCGGAGCATCGGAGCACCGTTTTGAGATCTGAGAGCGGATCCGTGTTGGAAAGTTCGTTGCGAAGATTTCAATCCTTGTAGTTTTTCCATGGCGTCAAAGCGTACTACAAGGGTAACGATTCTCCATTTGAGCATGTGAAAATCTTCCTTTTTGCATAGGGAAAACCCGCTCCCGCGAGTGTGCGGTGAGTGGCGGTGTTCCTTGGGGTTGACAGGAAAAGTCCCCCTTGTGTTGCATATAGAGTCTGGAATCGAAGTACATGCATAGGCATTGTGTGTGAAGCCTACCCGGACATGTTGGTCTGGATCGGCGATGTTGCATTTGTTATGATTTGCCGGAGAAGACTCCGTGCTTTGGGGTTTTCGGGTTTCTACGCGGTAGATTGCAGCATAGATCCTTAGAGGTTAGCTCCAAGGCGCACCCAGAAAACTGAGCGGAATCATTGTTCTGCTAACTTGGCGGTCTGGGAACCGACCTGGAACATAACTGGGTTATGTGATTGATTGGAATATTAGGATCCGAGTGAAGCTTGGCCCGTGCGTACGTCTTAATATGAACTATGCGGTTGAGTAACGGGCAAGTGGAATTGGACCAGGGCTATGTGGTTCGGTGCGAGAGACCCGAAAAGGGGACTGGCTGTTGGCATAGTGAGGAGCCTTAGACAGTGGTCAGGAAGGCTGAAATGCTCATGTTGTTGCCATCCTGGGGGTGGTGGTGAAGACGCTGAAGTGTCAGGATTCACCGTTAATGTTTCCTGAGTGCACAGGGTGTTTGGCCGTGCGAGCCTACACTTGTGGCGAAGTATGTTTTTACATAATTGTTTAGCTGGGCTAATGATATGCATGGAAGGAGAACCGCCGTCCCGAGAAAGGGACGGGGTCGTTATAATTTGGTCGGCTTTAGCTGACCATTGCCTGTTTGCCACCGTGCGGTGGAATGTTACTTGCAGGTGCTGCGGAGCCGAATGCAAAATAGTGGGCTGGAGCCCATGTTGTCGTGCTGGCCCTCGAAGGCCTTAGCGTATAGTTATTTTCATTTTGTCATGTGTGGCCGGCCTGCGAGCCGATATATGTAAGACACTATTTGATTAGTGAACTATTGTAAGGCCATAAGGCCATGTATCTTTCAGTGTATGGTTATTTCATTCTAGTGGTAGTGATTGTGGACATTCATGTAAATTGATTATTTAGTTTGGGTTCTTTCCACATTTAAAAGCTTCTGCTAGAATGCTCTGTGTTAGGACGAGTAGTCTTAATTGGAATGTTTGGTTATTAATACGTAACCCTTCCGTCTGTCCGTGGTATATGGCATCGGGTTCCAGCTGGACCTTCTGTTATATGCCATACGACGGATGGGGGTGTTACAATTTAGTATCAGACTTCTGGTTACGGTCAGGCTTAAATGAATTCGTGGATGAATTCTTTTAAGGGGTGGTGAGCACGTGTGCGTCATCATTATAACATCAAAAGAACCCATGAATGTCCACTTAGAAATGGAAAATACACTTATTTTGTGGAATCTGAGGGTTCCAATGATTGCTTTTAGTAATTTGGTTGTCGTCTAATCTTGTGTCTTCGCTTCTATAGGCAGCTAGGAGCAGTGCTGGTGAATCAGAGCGTTCACAATCGGCGGAAAGTAGTGCACCGAGAGACATTCCTACTATACCTCCTTCAGCAGAAACCATCAGGATGGTGGCTGAAGCCGTATTTGCGATGATTAATGCCCAACCTACAGGGCAAATGCACAACACACCTCCTGTCGTGGAGTAAGAACTGGTTAGGGCGGCAGAGCCGAGAGTGGTGGAGCGCGTAGCTGTTGATCTGGTAGAGCCGAGGAGGACTACGGAGAAGCAGCTTAAGCATGTAATGGGCTTTCATGCCCCATTATTTGATGGGACTAGAACGCCAGCTCAAGCTGAGGACTGTCTCTCTACGATAAAGAGGGTTTTGACAGCAACGTTAACTGAGGAGTGGCAGAGGACCACCATAACGACCTTTCTTTTGGTGGGTGAAGCGAGGCTGTGGTGGGATGAGTTGGAGTTTCATCTCTTAGTGGGTAGGCAGCTTGCTGATGTGCCTATGGAGGAATTTTCAAGATTGTTCCTAGCCATATATGTACCCTCTACTTAGAAGCTTGAGATGGAGAACCAATACCTTGGGTTGACTCAGGGATCCAGAAGCGTGGACGAGTACCTCCACGAGTTTACGCGGTTGGGTCGGTATGCTGGGGCTATGTTTACGGAAGAGGAGAGGAAGACCAACCGATTTTATGAGGGTCTTCGTGGCGACCTACAGTTACTCCTTGCTGGGCCTAAAGCACAGGGCTTCCTAGCCTTGGTCAACTCAGCCCGTTCTTTGGAAAAGGTTGTGAAGAGTGTGCAAGAGAAGAAGGACCCAGGAGAAAAGAAGGCAGAGTTCAAAATTCCTAGTGGAAAGTCAGGATTCCGCAGATGGAATAAAAGCAGAGGACTTCGAACTCAGCCCCTTCGTATGGTGCGTCAGGGGAAACCACAAGTCGAGTCCCAGGAGCTTGCTACAACTGTGGGAAGACGGGGCATTTTGCTCGTGAGTGTTGGAGCGGATATGCAAAGTCCGAGAGAAATTCTGGAGCGACTTATGAAGAGAAAGGGAAAGCGGTGGAGTCAACCGCATCCCATCATGCTCCAGTCCAGCCTAGAGTTTATAATCTTGGTCTGCAAGAGGCCATAAAACAAGCTGACGTGGTGACAGATATGAGTTAATTTATAGCAGATTAACTTTTGTAGTTGTTACTACTTTTATGTGTTAGCTTACTTCTATTGTTGCTAGGATTTGTTTTGATTCTCGATAGTCCAGCGAGAGTCTTGTTTGATACGGGAGCTTCACATTCCTTCTTGTCCGAACTATTTGTGACGCGCATCGGGGTCCCTCCCTCGATGGCAAAAGACAAGTTGGATGTGTTGTTACCCAATGGGTGCTCAATGCGCGCGGATAAGGTCTGCATGGTCAAGGTTCGGATTGGGGATCAGGAGTTTGATTTGCGAGCGTTGATTCTACCGTTAGTAGAGTTCAATGTTATCTTTGGTATGGACTAGCTCTCAGAGCTGCGAGCTTACATTGATTGTAACCGAAAGGAGGTTAAGTTGGGATTAAATTCTGAATGGGAGACTACGTTTGTGGGCATGAAGGGGTCAGGGAAAGTTTTGATGTCAGCCCTTCAGGTGATCAAGGTAGTTCGGTCTGGGGCAGAGCTATTTGTCACTGTAGTGCAGACTTTGACGCCTAAGCCAAGTCTGGACATGATCCCAGTTGTGTCGGAGTTTCCTGATGTGTTCCCGGATGATCTCCCAGGAGCACCTCCTCAGCGGGAGATAGACTTTACTATTGAGCTGGTACCGGGTGCCAAACCGGTGTCACGCACCCCGTATCGGATAGCGCCAAAAGAGATGGAGGAGTTGAAGGTGCAACTGTTAGAGTTGTTAGAGCAAGGTTATGTGCGTCCAAGTTCGTCGCCTTGGAGCACACCGGTTTTCTTCTTTAAGAAGAAAGATGGGAGCTTGCGGCTTTGTATCGACTACCGGGAATTGAACAAGCTTACGGAAAAGTATAAGTATCCGATCCCGAGAATTGACGATCTATTTGATCAGTTGGTTGGGTCAACGGTATATTCAAAGTTAGATCTGAAGTCCGGTTACTACCAATTGAGGATAAGGGAGAGCGACATCCCAAAGACAGCATTCAGTACGCGGTTTGGGCATTACGAGTTCACGGTCATGCCATTTGGTTTGACCAATGCACCATCCATGTTTATGGATCTGATGAACGGGACGTTCAGAGAGTACCTGGACTATTTTGTGATAGTATTTATCGACGATATCCTGGCGTACTCGCAGTGTGAAGATGATCAATACAATCACCTGCACATGGTGTTGGAGACATTGAGTAAAAACCAGTTGTATGCTAAGTTCTCCAAGTGTGAGTTCTGGTTATCCTCAATAGCGTTCCTTCGTTATGTTGTTAGTGGAGAAGGGATAGATGTGGATCCGACGAACATAGTCGCGATACGGGAGTGGCCTGCTTTGACTTCAGTGGCGGAGGTTCGGAGCTTTCTTGGGCTTGTTGGCTACTACATGCGCTTCGTAGAGAACTTCTCGCGGATAGCGCTACCACTCACGACTTTGACTAGGAATAATCAGAAGTTTGTGTGTTCTTCGGAGTACGAGCAAGCTTTTGAAGAGTTCAAGAGGTGGTTGACCACAGCGTATATTTTATGTTCCCCAAGTGGAAACGAAGGGTTTGAAATCTATAGTGATGCTTCAGGCAGCGGTTTGGGCTGTGTTCTGCTACAGCATGGGAGTGTGATAGCCTACGATTCACGACAATTGAAGGCTCACGAGAGAAATTATCCTGTCCATGTTTGGAGTTAGCGGCCGTGATATTTGCTCTAAACCTGTGGAGGCACTATCTGTATGGTGTGAAAGTCGATATATACACCGATCATAAGAGCTTGAAGTACCTGTTAGATCAAAAGGATCTGAACATGAGCCAGCGGAGGTGGATGGAGTTCCTAGGGGACTACACCTTCAAGATACATTATGTGCCAGGAAAAGGTAATGTAGTGGCGGATGCGTTGAGTCGTAAGGTTCCTGCACAGGCCAACTGGTTATCGGTACATGATGAGAGATTGGTCCGTGAATTGGAGGCTTTGGAGATATCTTGCGTCGACAGGCAGTCTAGTACTGAGGCGAAACTGTTTTGGACCAAGGTGCAGTGTGACCTAGCTGATAGAGTTCGACGGGCTTTGATTCAGGATAACATCATGAAGCAGATCTTGGATGAATCATTGGATGGGTCAAATTCCCAATTTGCTGTTTAGGATGGGTTGCTAAAGAAGGACGGTCTCCTATGCATTCATAGTGCGGATAATCTTCGGGAGGAGTTGATGTACGAGGCTCATCATACCAAGTACTCAATCTACCCGGGAAGCACGAAGATGTATAGAGACATAAAGAAATTATTTTGGTGGCCAGGATTGAAGAAGGATGTAGCACTTTATGTGGCCAGGTGCCAAACTTGTGCCTTGATGAAGGCGGAGTGCCAGAATCCCGGAGGTTTCCTAAAGTCCTTGCCTATCTCGGAATGAAAATTTGACGACATATCAATGGATTTTGTGCAGGGTTTGCCGAAGTCGCAGAGGGGAAACGACGCCATCTGGGTGGTCGTAGATAGGTTGACAAAAGTGTCGCACTTCATCCCGATCAGGAAGGAAGATCCGGTGGAAATGTTGGCCAAAATCTATGTGGAGAATATTGTACGGTTGCATGGTGTGCCCCGCAGTATTGTTAGTGATCGATATGGACGCTTCACGTCGAATGACTGGAGGTTGGTGCATAGTTTGTTGGGTACTAAGCTAAAGTTCAGCACAACCTTTCATCCGCAGACGGATGGCCAAACCGAGAGGGTCAACCGGACGTTGGAGGACATGCTTTGCATGTGCGTCCTAGATTTTGGAAAGCAGTGGGAAGATCACCTGTACATGGTGGAGTTTGCGTATAACAACAGCTTTCATGCCAGTATTGGAATGACAACTTTCGATGCCTTGTACGGGAGAAAGTGTCGCACGCTGTTGTCTTGGTTAGAGACGGGCGAGTTGAAACTTTACAAACGTCAAGCGGTGGAAGATACCACTTCAGTGATACAGACAGTTCAGGAACGGTTGAAGATCGCTCAGGACAGAAAGTCAAAGTACTATAATGCCAAACATAGGAACATGGAGTTCAGTGTTGGCGACTGGGTGTACTTGAAAATCAAATCGTTCAAGGGTGTCTCGCGGGTTCGACGCTTGAAGAAGCTGAGTTCGAGATACCTTGGACCATTTGAAATCCTGAAGCGTGTTGGCGAAGCAGCGTATAGATTGAAGCTGTCGGTGGAGTTGAGTGGGCTACACGATGTGTTCCACGTATCGGTGTTGCATAAGGCAGTGAAAAGCCTTCACATATAGTTGCGGTTGATCAAGTGCCAGTTGATTACGAGTTGACGACAAAGGTCAAGCCTATACGTATAGAAGACGTTGAAGTCAAGCGACTCCGCAACAAGGATATCCGAATGGTTAAAGTCCGTTGGGATAATTGCGGACGTGAGGAGCTTTCTTGGGAGCGAGAGCAAACTATGTTTGAGGAATACCCCGAGTTATTCCGTTCAGGTAGCTTGTAATTTTGTGTGCCTTTAATTAATTTCGGGACGAAATTCCTTAAGTGGAGGAGATTTGTAACGCCCCAAAAATTGTATTTGAGTTGGTCGCGTAAAAAGGTATTTTGGTGCCTATATAGGGGTATACAGCCTAGGACATGGGCATGTCCAAGGCCGTGTCTGGCATGGTGTTTCGGCCAATTTTATCGCGAGAAGGACATGGCAAGGAACACGGCTTATTGACACGGCCATGTCATTGGACACGGGCGTGTGCCTACCAATGTCAGCACCCGTGTTCAGCAGGGTCGTGTCAATTGGCGTGGCGGTTATGTGTCACACGCCCCCGGACACGGGCGTGTCGAGGACCCAACACGGGCGTGCCAGGTGAGACACGGGCGTGTCTTTTCCCGTATGGTTATTCTGCGTTCGACGATCGTGCCTCGATCAAGGCACACGACCTGGTACACGGCCATGTGCGAGGCCATGTTAGGCCCAGGTCTGGGGATTTTTGTGCAGATCTGAGCCGTTCATTTTCTTTAAGTAAAGCAAAGCTTGCGCTTCAACCCACCTTGACACGTAATCTACAGCTACCAAAATATATTTATTCCCAAAAGAAACTGGGAATGGTCCCATAAAATCTATACCCCACACATCGAATACTTCACATTCAAGGATAAATTTTTGAGGCATTTCATGTAATTTAGAAATATTACCTGTTTTTTGGCAAGAATCACATGAAAGCACATACCTTTGGGCATCCCTGAATAGAAGGGGCCAATAAAAACCGGAATCAAGAACCTTTTTAGCGGAGCGATTCGCTCCATAGTGACCACCAGCAGGACCTGAATGACACTGCTCCAAAATCTTCCAACCTTCCTCCGCTGATACACACCTTCTTATAACAGAATCTGCACATATCCGAAAAAGAAAAGGGTCCTCCCAAAAGTAATATTTCAAGTCAGAGAAAAATTTCTTTTTCTGCTGATATGAAAAGTCTTTTGGAAGGACCTTAGCCACAAGATAGTTTGCATAATCTGCAAACCATGGATAATCTAGTTGTATATTGGTAGATATGGCAAATAATGATTCCTCAGGAAATGTATCAGAAATTTCAGACTCATCTAACATTGATCGTAGTGGGTTTTCTAAACGTGAAAGATGATCTGCCGCTAAGTTTTCCGCTCCTCGTTTATCCCTAATTTCTAGATCAAATTCTTGTAGAAGAAGAACCCATCGGATTAAACGAGGCTTTGCTTCCGCTTTGGCTAGCAAATATCTAAGTCTGGGGGTATTTGATGAGTACGATTATGATAGGCTTTTTACTATCATAATTGTAATCATATCTACCATTTCCTGCCCCTTTTGGTGGTGATTTCATGATAATATCAAAGAAGTTGTCGTATCATAGATAGAAGAGCATATTTAGAAGTCCTTGTCAGTTCTTGTTTTAAACCATTTACTGAGTCTATTATTTTTCTATTGCAGGTAATGCCAACCAATGGACCTAAAAGTTTCGGAGCAAACAGAGGAGTTCACGGAGTCTACATGGCTGATGACAGGACAGAAATTTGGTGCACACGGCCAGACACACGGCCGTGTGCCTACCCGTGTCCTATGCACCTGGAGCTGAAGAATTTGGGCGCAGACAGAGGAGCCTCACACGGGTATGGCACACGCCCGTGTGCATACCCGTGTCATCTTTGCACACGGCTGCCGACCAACCCGTGTCTGTGGAACACGGCCGCACACACGACCGTGTCTATACCCGTGTCATCTGACACAGCCCACTACCAGACACGCCTTTTCGTGGGAAACTGCCCAGGAACCGCCTAGGAACCGTCCACATGGCCTGGCACACGGCCGTGTGCGACCCCGTGTCCGACCTGTTTGCAAGGGAACTATAAATTTCCTGTAGAAAAATTTATAGTTCCCTTGCAAACAGGTCGGACACGGGGTCGTACACGGCCGTGTGCCAGGCCGTGTGGACGGTTCCTAGGCGGTTCCTGGGCAGTTTCCCACGAAAAGGCGTGTCTGGTAGTGGGCCGTGTCAGATGACACGGGTATAGACACGGCCGTATGTGCGGCCGTGTTCCACAGACACGGGTTGGTCGGCAGCCGTGTGCAAAGATGACACGGGTATGCACACGGGCGTGTGCCATACCCGTGTGAGGCTCCTCTGTCTGCGCCCAAATTCTTCAGCTCCAGGTGCATAGGACACGGGTAGGCACACGGCCGTGTGTCTGGCCGTGTGCACCAAATTTCTGTCCTGTCATCAGCCATGTAGACTCCGTGAACTCCTCTGTTTGCTCCGAAACTTTTAGGTCCATTGGTTGGCATTACCTGCAATAGAAAAATAATAGACTCAGTAAATGGTTTAAAACAAGAACTGACAAGGACTTCTAAATATGCTCTTCTATCTATGATACGACAATTTCTTTGATATTATCATGAAATCACCACCAAAAGGGGCAGGAAATGGTAGATATGATTACAATTATGATAGTAAAAAGCCTATCATAATCGTACTCATCAGACACGGGCGTGTCTTTTCCCGTATGGTTATTCTACGTTCCACGATCGTGCCTCGATCAAGGCACACGACCTGGTACACGGCCATGTGCGAGGCCATGTTAGGCCCAGGTCTGGGGATTTTTGTGCAGATCTGAGCCGTTCATTTTCTTTAAGTAAGATCCAATGGTTCAGACGGTTTCCTGCTCTGTTAAGGCCGGGAATAGGGGAGTTAATTCTTCATTTTTCTCCATACCATTCTCTTTCCAAGGAGTTAGAGAGAGGAGGAAGAAGAAGGAGGATTCCGGCCGCCGACGGTGCATCGGAGCACCGTTTTGAGATCTGAGAGCGGATCCGTGGAGGAAAGTTCGTTGCGAAGATTTCCATCCGTGTAGTTTTTCCATGGCGCCAAAGCGAACTACAAGGGTAACGATTCTCCACTTGAGCATGCGAAGCTCTTCCTTTTTGAATAGGGAAAACCCGCTCCCGCGAGTGTGTGGTGAGTGTGCGGTGTTCCTTGGGGTTGACGGGAATAGTCCCCCTTGTGTTGAATATAGAGTCCAGAATCGAAGTACAGGCATAGGCATTGTGTGTGAAGCCTACCCGGACATGTTGGTATGGATCGGCGATGTTGCATTTGTTATGATTTGCCGGAGAAGACTCCATGCTTTGGAGTTTTCGGGTTTCTACGCGGTAGATTGCAGCAGGGATCCTTGGAGGTTAGCTCCAAGGCGCACCCGGCAAACTGAGCGGAATCATTGTTCTGCTAACTTGGCAGTCTGGGAACTGACCTTGAACATAACTGGGTTATGTGATTGATTAGAATATTAGGATCCAAGAGAAGCTTAGCCCGTGCGTACGTCTTAATGTGAACTACGCGGTTGAGCAACGGGCAAGTGGAATTGGACCTGGGCTATGTGGTTTGGGGCGAGAGACCCGAAAAGGGGACTGGCCGTTGGCATAGTCGGGAGCCTTAGACAGTGGTCAGGAAGGCTGAAAAGCTCATGTTGTTGCCATCCTGGGGGTGGTGGTGAAGACGCTGAAGTGTCAGGATTCACCGTTAATGTGCCCTGAGTGCACGGGGTGTTTGTCCGTGCGAGCCTACACCTGTGGAGACGTATGTTTTTACATAATTATTTAGCTGTGCTAATGATATGCAGGGAAGGAGCACCGCCGTCCCGAGAAAGGGACGGGTTCATTATAATTTGGTCGGCTTTAGCTGACCGTTGCCTGTTTGCCACCGTGCGGTGGAATGTTACTTGAAGGTGCTACGGAGCCGAGTGCAAAATAGCGGGCTGGAGCCCATGTTGCCGTGCTAGCCCTCGAAGGCCTTAGTGTATAGTTGTTTTTATTTTGTCATGTGTGGCCGGCCTGCGAGCCGATGTATGTAAGACACTATTTGATAAGTGAACTATTGTAAGACCATAAGGCCATGTATCTTTCAGTGTATGGTTATTTCATTCCAGTGGTAGTTATTGTGGACATTCATGTAAATTGATTATTCAGTTTGGGTTCTTTTCACATTTAAAAACTTCCGATAAAATGCTCTGTGTTAGGATGAGTAGTCTTAGTTGGAATGTTTTGTTATTAATACGTAACCCTTCCGTCTGTCCGTGGTATATGGCGTCGGGTTCCAGCTGGAACTTATGTTATATGCCATACGACGGATGGGGGTGTTACAGGCTGAATAGAGTATATTTGAAAACTTAAAATCTATAACAGCTTTTTGTTGTAAATTAAAGAGTTAGAATTGGGAAGCTATTTGATACCAAAACTATGCAGTAATTTAAAGAGCAATCCTAAGGTAACCTAAACTACCACAGGTACTGCAAATGTCAAACTAACTAGAATTAATACAACAAACCTAAGTGACACAGCCACATCAAGAGCAAAAGAAAAAGTGCAACCAGACAACACAAGAATTTTATAGTGGTTCCCCAACCTGGGTACATCCACTCTTCTACCACCCTGGTAGGAATCCACTCAGGTTTTTGATCAGGTAACTGCCACCAATGAGCTTTTGATCAGGTGCTCAAAAACCAATCTAAGTCTTTTGGTCAGGAGACTTGCAACCAAGAATAACTTTTGAAGGGAGTAAAACAACCCTTTTTACAGTGGGGGATGAGAGAGTGATAGTGTCTTCTCTTTCTTAAATACAACTGAGAAGACTTAGTGGATTTATGATGTTAGCAAAAGCTCTCTCTGAGATATTAAACTCAGGAAGATTTGAGCCTTGCTGCAGGGTGAGTAGGTCTTCAATATTTCAGCCTTGACCAGATGGTATCCAGGAACTTCTTTGACAGATAGAATATTTATTGTCCTCTGAAGAATCCTGAGATGAAGAAGGAAGAAGACTCTTGATTTTTGATTGATGTTCTTCTTATTCTTTAGCTTGTTGTTCTCTGGTCTAGGGCTTCTGATTTCTCTACTGTGTTGTTGCCCTATGTATTTTGTTCTCTGTGTTTTGACGAGAAGGATGAAGAAAATTCCTATGGACTGTTTGTGGAAGAAGGAAGAAAAAATCTTTTTATGTTTTCCATGAATTCTTTCATCTGAATTTTGAATTCCTTCCTTCATTCAATGCTGATGGCCTGGAGAATATTTGCATTGATTGATTTCCCCAACTGTCCCATTGAAAAATGCCAAGCAATAATCCTGTCGAAGTCCATAATCAATGCTGCGTCTAACGGTAATATTCAGAGAATATTTAGCATTGATTACTCATGAATTATTGCAATAAATTAAGGACAGAGGGAGGAAAATATTCATGTCTGGAACTTCATAGAAATCGTTGAGCAAAAAATAGAATTCATCAACCTGGGTCCAGAGTTCGTCGAGCTGAGATTCTAACTTCGTCGACTTGAGTTCAATGAAATGTTTCTTGTACTTAAGAATATTGAAGTAACGTGTCCATAAATCGTCGACCTGAGAACTAGTTTCATCAAGCTGAGAACTTCTAACTGCTACTTGATAAAGCTTGCCAAGAATGTGGTCTAAGTTCGTCGAGCTGAGAAGATGAATTCGTCGACTGGAGTATGATTCTGGACTTAGAATATTAAGATATTTCTGAAATAAAATGTTGAAGTAGATTCCATAGGAATCGTCGAGCTGAGAACTAAGTTCGTCGACTAGAGTTTAGAGAAAGGAATTCTGGACTTGGAATGTTGAAATATAGTGTCCATAAATCGTCGACCTGAGCACCAAGTTTGTCGAGCTCAACTCAGAGAATTGTCTCTGAGTTCATCAAACTGAGCACGACTTTCGTCGACCTGAGTTCGACGAACGTCAAACTCATTTCCTGAGTCTTTGAAAGTTCTATAAGTCTTAAGTCTTTTGTAGTCTGTTGATGGCTGGTCCATGCAGTGTTGACTCTAAGGACATGGCCTAAACTCTAGGAGACAAACATGACCCTAGCTATACATGTTGGGTCAAACATCCTAATTTAGTGAACCTAGCCCAAATCCAACTAGGGATCCAACAATTGCATCTCCTACTGCTGCTATCACAACCCGTATTTTCTCAGCATTTAACAATATATCAGAGTAAGGGAAAATGTGCGGTATGATTCCACGCCAGTACCGGATAACTGCAGATGCCCAGACAAAACTTTGACTAAAAACCTTTGTGAAAGATTTATAAGTTATTTAGAGAAAATACAATTTAAGTTAAGCGGTTAGCCAAATACCTCGGCTCAGTGGCTCATCTAGTCCACAAGAAAAAGATAGTTATACGCTGCGAAAAATACTTTATTTACAAGATTAGACCTCTTACATGAGTATAAACATACCCAGAGGAGATCATGATATGCGAGACTGTAGATTTATAATAATAGAGAAATAGCTTTTACGGTCTTTAAACATGGTGATTTAGATTTCAAATATGTCATGTAAGAAGTATTAATAATAATTCTTTATTCTTTAAAATACCTAACATGCAACATAGCATAAAACCTTCCCAGAGATCAAGTAAAAATAAACACAAAAAGATAAACTAAGAGCTAGTCAAGTATTCAATAATCCAAAAGAAACTACCAGTGGGCGTCGACAACTTGACATGAACCCACCGAAAGTATGCAAGTCTGAACTAACAACAAAAACAACAAGCTACCTCATGACGGTGAAGAAAACTACTGCAATAACTGCAGTTCAAAAGCTACCACCTAACGCATCCGCTCCACCGGCTACAACCCTGAACCTAAGGCATTCAAAAGAAGAACACCTCAGCAATAAAATAAAGTGGTAAAGGAATTAATCAGTTTAAAGTACAAAGGCGAGAAAGGTTTTACAAAACCCGTCCATAAGAAATGCTGAAAACTTTAACTGATTTGTCAAATAACACGGGTAAAGTAAAAGTTTGCAATGAACATAAGGTAAAGTAAAAATCTACAATGAACATATGCACCAAGTGCGGAATGAAGCCATGCTTCGACAAAATCTGCAAGGATTAGCATAAATAGAATAGACTGATCTAAGAAGCAAACTGGGCACAAAACAGCTCGAAAATGTCAGCCACTGACACTTGGCCGTAAAAACAACCGGGCCGAAGTCGGTGACCAAAATTTCCAACCCGAACTACCTGACACAAACATCTCAAAAAGGGCACTGTGGTGGTGGCCACCTGTCCAACAAAACCCAACAGTCCACAAAACAGACACCAAACCAAACCACCAAGTGTAATGACCTACAAACCGACATCCAGTTAGTGGTCCTTTATCCACTACCAATCTTCTTAGCCGAGGAAACATCGTACCATAACCAAATCCAAAATCTAAACACAAAAGAAAACTTAAACATGTCCTAAAACCAATCTAAAAACCATACAAGATGAATCCTACACGAAACGGCAAAAATATTCTAAGTGTTGTCCAAATTCATCGAGTATACCCAATGAAATGCAATGATACTCGACGAATTTGACAACACTCGGCGACAAAGACCGGCGATACTCGATGAATCAACCAACAATACTCGACGAATTTCCCTATTACACGCCAAAATTTCCTTAGCTTCACTGGCCACTCAACACAAGTAAGCCTAGACAATACATGTCGATTCGTCGACTATACTCGACGAATCGGGCTTCTCTCGACAACACACTTCCGATACTCCAGGAATACTCTATATACTCGAGGAAAATGACACATCGACTCTCATTTATTGGACGAATCTGACTTAAACAAATTCATACACTGATTCATACTCGACAAATCGGACTTAAATGAATTCCTACACTGATTCGTACTCGACGAATCTACCCAGCAAATACGCCGAATTTTCCTTAGGTTGAACTATAATATTCGACGGATCTAGACTCGATACTCGTTGAACCCTACCATCAATATAAGCCGATTTGTACTTAATCTCTATCATATTCTCCAAGCCTTGGCCGAAACTTTGTCTTAACCTAGGGAATCTTATCATGGTTCTACCTACACAACTCCTACTCTCTAAAGGAGGAGGAAGGAAGGGAAGAAAGCAACAAGAAAATGGACATGCAAGGGGAAAATCCACTTGCCTCGAAAACTCCAAAGGAGACGCCTCCCGCTCGCACCACGACAAGGATCGACCACCAAATGATCCTACCAACGTTTCCTGAAACTTTTGGGGGAGAAAAGAGGTCAAAATTGCCAACATTAACACCTAAAAATCAGGGAAACGGGAAGATCCTATCAAGATCTTGTTTCCCTCGCCGAGAGCTTTCTAGATCTTAATTCCTTTGTCAAAACTGACTTGCGAAAATCCCTCTATCGTCAACCGAATGCACGCCCGTCTGCCGCTCCTCTTTCGTTCCGCAAAACAACGTCGTCGGGTAGGGAAGAAGATGAATAGGAACTACGTGACCTAATTCTGACTTTATATACATATATAAATATTTAATATAATATAATATAATTAATAAATAATAGTCAAAACACGATTCGAAATCCAAATTAACTTGGAATCTTATGAAAATCACACCATAGCTAAATACTCACGCTACGAATCTAACTACGGAGTCGAAATTCCAATCCGACAACCCAAGCCTCGGTAAAATACCACCCGAAGACAAAATGCCACCTCATCCCTATAAAAGTTCCACCGAGTCACCAAAAAATACCTAGCTCGCGAGGGAAGGTGCACAACCAAACAAAAAACCAACCACACAAGAAAACCCACTGAGCAAACCTATGATCCAACATACGACACCCATTAACTATGCATCAACATAATGCCCTGACGCCATAATTACGTAACTATGAGAATTAAAATAAACACCAAAAAATCAGGGGCGTTACAGCCACACCTGCTAAAAGGAAGTTTCGTCCCAAAACTTAACATAAACATGATCCAATCCAAAACAGAGTAAAAGCAATCATAAGATAACAAAGGAAACAATCAACAAAATACATCAGGATAATAGATGAGGATGAGCCTCCCTCATAGCTAACTCCAACTCCCAAGTCTTGCCCTTCACGTCTTGGTTCATCAACAACACTTTAACTATGGGTATTGTCTTCCTTCGCAATACACGATCCTGAGTATCCAAAAGACGAACATGCAATTCCACTTATGAAAGGTTAGGCTCCAACTGGGGCACAACATCAAGAATTTGCTTGTCGTTTTGTAACACCACCTATCCATCGCATAACATATAGCAGTAGGTCCGGCCGGGGCCCGACGCCATATACCATAGATAGACCGGGTGGTTACTCAGTAGAAACCATCCAACCAATCATAACGTCCTACACAGAGCATTCTAGCAGAAGCAGTTTATAAGTTGCATTTAAAAGAACCCAGCACAAGCATGAATGTCCACTAAAACACCAAATAGGAATGTAGTACATACACAAGTACTACCTTAAGGCCTTACAAATGGTTTACTTCATATTACAAGTTTTCTAGACCGCAACACGCAGATCGGTCATACATGAACAAAAGTAAGTAAACACTCCAATTAGTCCTTCGAGGGCCGGCTTCGTAATTTGGGCTTTTTCCCGCTATTTATCGCTTGGTCCAGCGGCACCTGCAAGAAACAAACCACCGCACGGTGGCAAACAAAAGCAACGGTCAACAATGCTGACCAAATTATAACGATCCCGCCCCCAATAAGGGGCGGCGATGCTCCTTCCCTGCACTTATTAGCATAACCAAGCAGTATATAAATATACATTGCATCACAGGCATTGGCACGCACGACCACACGCCCCGTGCTCTCACGGCACATTCTCGGTGAACCGTCCAATGTCACGTCAATTTAAGCCATAGACATTCCAGACTCACCGCCGCCACTTTGACGGCCAAACATATGAGCATTTTGTCTTCTTGGCATGGGTCACGTCAATTTAAGCCATAGGCCGCCGAAGACCCTCATCAATGCCAATGACTCTAACCGAACGACATAGAACGGGTACGGTTCTGCCTAACCCGTTCTCACATCGCAACGACAATTTAAGCCATATGCGCGGGTCAAATTTCTCCCGAGTCCCGTTTCCATCACACTTCACATAACCCAGTTATGTTCAAGTTGGCTCCCAGACCACCAAGTTGGCAAGATCACACATCCGCCCAGTTTTACGGGTGCACCTTAGGGTTAATCCCCAAGCCTCCCTATTGCAATCTACCATGCAGAAAACCCGAAAAACAAACAATCGCACGGAGTCTTCTCCGGCATTTATGCAATGCAACATCACCGATCCAGACCAACATGTCCGGATAGGCTTCACACATCATGCCTATGTTTGTTCTCGAATACGGACTCTAAACAACTGGGACTTTACATATATACCCGAAGGAATGCCTCCAACTCACCGCAAGCTCGCAATAGCGGGCTTCCTATGCAAAGAAGGAGAGCTTCACATGCTCAAGAAGAGAATTGTTCCCCGAGCTTTCTTCCTTGGCGCCATGGAAATGTAAGTGGATGAAAAGCACCGCACTCTCTTTGCCTCCGTAGATCCGAAGTCGGTTCGTGATTTGGAGCTCCGAAGCTCCTCCAAAGACCGGATCTAAGCTTCTTCTTCCTCCTTTGCTCTCCTCTCTCTCTATACTTTAAAAAGAGAACCTCTCAAGTGAAATGAGGGTTTCAAGGGTCCAATCCCGTGTATATCCAAGCACTAACAGCCCCCAGCCGTCGGATCCCGAATTAAATAAATGAACGGCCATAATCCAGATCTAAAATGTAGAATCTGGGCCGAACACGACCTGCGACACGCCCGTGTCCAGTGTTGTGTCCCTCATTCGCCATCAAAATCGACTCGTCTCGAAAAAACACGGGCAGCCGAACGCCCGTGTTCGACCTGACATGCCCGTGTTCCAACTGACACTGCGGTGTGGTCGGCCGCGTGCCCCCATCGACACAACCCCGAAAACAACCCGAGACTTATACGGGTCTTGGATACACCCGTGTCCAATTTGACACGCACGTGTCAAACCCGAACACGCCTGGGCTCCAGGCCGTATTCACTGTCTCGACACTTCATCGAGTGAAGTTCGTCGACTATCTGACACGGCCCTGGACACGCCCGTGTCCAGGGCCGTGTGCCTTGTCTTGACTCATCGTCGAGCAAAAATGTCGACTCCCCGGGCCGATCGTCGATACGGGCGCGACACGCCCTGAGACATGGCCGTGTCTCAGGCCGTGTTTGCTGCTCGACGATCGTCGACTCCAAAATCGTCGACCTCTCGACCAAATCGTCGACTCGAGCCTGACACGCCCTGGGACACGCCCGTGTCCCAGGCCGTGTGCCCCCTACCAAATTCTAGATTTGGCCCAAAATGCCTCCCGTCGCTCTTTTGAGTTTCGGGGCGTTACAACTCTCCCCCTCTTAAAAGAATTTCGTCCTCGAAATTTCATAAAAGAAAGATAAGCACAAAACTAAAATTGTACCTGAGCGGAACAACTCTGGAAACTCGTCAAGCATAGTCTACTCTCGTTCCCAAGAGAGCTTCTCTCGACCACAATTGTCCCATTGGACCTTGACCATCCTGATCTCTTTATTGCTTAGCCGCTTGACCTCTGAGTCCTCAATCCGCACGGGTTTGACCTTTGTCGTCAACCCACTATCAACCGGCACTTGATCGACCGCGATCACTTGCGTAGGCTCTTGCACCGCCTTCCGAAGCACCAATATGTGGAATACATCATGTAAACCACTAAGCTCCACCGAAAGCTTCAACCGATAGGCTGCTTCACCAACCCGCTCCAGAATCTCAAACGGCCCAAGGTACCTCGGGCTAGCTTTTTCAATCGCCGCATCCGCGAGACACCCTTGAACAGCTTGATCTTTAAGTACACCTAGTCGCCCACAGCGAATGCCACATTCCTGTGCTTGGCATTATAGTACTTCGCCTGACGGTCCTGAGCGATTAGCAACCTTTCCCGAATGGTACGAACCAAAGACGTGGCATCTTCCACCTCTTGGCGCTTGTACAACTTGGACTCACCCGTTTCTAACCAAGACAACGGCGTGCGACATTTTCTACCATAAAGGGCCTCGAAGGGCGTCATTTGAATACTCGCCTGGTAGCTATTGTTGTACGCAAAATCCACCAAATAAAATCGTCTTCCCATTGCTTTCCAAAGTCCAAGACACACATGCGGAGCATGTCTTCCATAGTCCTATTGACCCTCTCGGTCTGCCCATCTGTTTGCGGATGAAAGGCTGTGCTGAATTTTAACTTTGTTCCCAACATTTGCTGCACTAGCCTCCAATCATTAGACGTGAACCGCCCATCTCGGTCCCTCATGATGCTGCGGGGAACACCATGAAGCCGTACTATATTATCCACATATAGTTTTGCCAACTTATCCACCGGATCATCCTTCCTATGTTGAATAAAATGCGACACCTTCGTTAGCCGATCTACGACCACACAGATGACGTCGTTCCCCTTTTGTGACCTTGGCAAACCGTGCACAAATTCCATAGAAATGTCATCGAATTTCCATTCCGGAATAGGCAAGGACTTCAGAAATCCTCCCGGCTTTTGGTATTCCGCCTTCACCAAGGCGCAAGTTTGGCACTTTGCTACGTAGAGCGCCACATCCTTCTTCAAACCTGGCCACCAAAACAGTTTCTTAACGTCGCGGTACATCTTCGTGCTCCGCGGGTGAATCGAGTACTTGGTATGATGTGCCTCGTACAACAATTCCACCCGCAAATTGCCCACACTTGGGACGCACATATGACCGTCTTTCCAAATCAATCCGTCCTCCACAATGAATTGGGAATTTGACCCATCCAGAGCCTCTACCATGAACTGCTTCATATGGAGATCCAAATTCAAAGCCTGCCGAATCCGTTCAGCCAGGTCATATTGAACTTCAGTCCAATTCAAGAGTGCTTCAACACTTGACTGCTTATCTACACAAACAATCTTCAATGCCTCCAACTCCCGAACCAACCACTCTAGCATAAGCATCGCTATAAATCTCATAACCTTCGGTCACACACGACGAACTCAGCACAGGCGCCGTTGTCAACCGACATTTCAACTCCTCAAAAGCTCGCGCGCACTCCGGCGTCCAAACGAACTTCTGCTCCTTCCTCGTCAAAGTAGTGAGAGGTAACGCTATCCGTGAGAAGTTCTCTACAAAGCGCCTATAGTAGCCGGTAAGCCCCAGTAAGCTCCGGACTTCCGCTACGTAGATAGCTCAGGCCACTCCCGTATCTCAACAATCTTCGTCGGATCCACTGCAATACCTTCCCCACTCACTATATGACCGAGGAACGCCACTGAGGACAACCAAAACTCGCACTTCGAGAACTTGTCATACAATTGATTCCTCCTTAACATCTCCAAAATCAAATGAAGATGCCTGAAGTGATCTTCCTCACTCTGCGAGTACACCAAAATATCGTCGATGAAGACGATCACAAAATGGTCCAAGTACTCCCTGAAGGTCCTGTACATCAAATCCATAAACACTGACGACGCATTAGTCAGCCCAAACGGCATGACCGTAAACTTGTACTGCCCGTATATCGTACTGAACGTTTTCTTTGGGATATCACTTTCCCTTATTCACAGCTGATAGTACCCGGACTTGAGGTCCAACTTCGAGTACACCGTCGACTAGACCAACTGATCAAAAAGATCATCGATCCGGGGGATCGGGTACTTGTTCTTTTCCGTCAACTTGTTGAGCTCCTGATAATCAATACATAGCCTCAAGCTTCCGTCCTTCTTCTTAACAAAGAGGACCGGCGCTCTCCAAGGCGAAGAACTTGGGCGGACATACCCTTGCTCCAACAACTCTTGCAGTTGAACCTTCAGCTCCACCATTTCCTTAGGCGCTAGCCGATATGGAGAGTGTGACACAGGCTTTGCACCTGGTACGAGCTCTATCGTAAAATCTATCTCCCGTTGAGGCGGGGCTCCAGGAAGGTCTCTAGGGAACACATCAGGGTACTCCGATACCACTGAAATACTATCCAACGCGGGCTTCGGCTTTGCAACCTCCACTAGAGTAAAGAACAGTTCTGCACCGGCACGAACCGCCTTCACCACCTGAAGAGCAGACATCAACGTCTTGCTCGACCCCTTCAAGCCCGTAAAAGCCGTCTCATGACTTGCTCCCAACATGACTTCCTTGCGATCGCAATCAATATAGGCTTGTTGCTCCGAGAGCCAGTCCATGGCAAATATAACGTCGAACTCCACCAACGGAAGTAACGACGCTTGCAGATCGAACTCCTGATTCCCAATACGAATCTTCATGCCACAGATTCTATCCGCGCACATCGAACACCAATTGGGCAACAACACATCCAACTTATCCTTCGCCATGGAAGAAGGTACTCCGATGCGTGATATAAATCCTTCGGACAAGAAGTAGTGTGAAGTTCCCGTATCGAAAAGTGCTCTTGCCGGATTTTCATAAATCAAAACAAATCCTAAACAAGCAGTGGTAAGGTAATATGTGCATAAAAAGTATTTAAAGGAATTAACTTGCTATAAATTAAACCGTACCTGTCACCACATCCGCCTGTTTGACGGCCTCCTGTTGGCCAAGATTGTACACCCTTGGTTGGGCCAGAGCATAATGGGACGCGGTCGACTCCACTGCCTTGCCCTTCTCTTCGTAAGTTGCTCCCGACTTTCTCTCGCACTTGGGACGTCTGCTCCAACAATCGCGGGCAAAGTGCCCCGACTTTCCACAAGTAAAACAAGCACCCAGGGTTCGACCCGTAGTCGCCATAGAAGCACCAGAAGAAGGAGCTAGACCCGAAGTCCTAGACTTCTTAAAGAATCTTCGATAGCCGGACTTTGAAGTAGTCGTCACTTTGAATTCAGACTTCTTGTCACCCAAGATTTTCTTTGCTTGTACATTCTTCATGTCCTTTTCCAAGGACCGGGCCGTGTTTACCAAGGTCAAGAAACCCTGCGTCATCAGCCCCGAGAGTAGTAGCCTCAAATCATCTCTCAAGCCTTTGTAAAAGCGATTTGTCTTGCGCTCCTCATCCGCGATGGTGGAGCTAGCATATCTACTAAATCGAGTAAACTCGTGGAGATATTCATCCACGCTACTGTCTCCTTGGACCAACTTCAGGAACTCGTTCTCCAACGCTATCCTCTATGCCGAAGAGAGGTACCTAGCTAAGAACAGTCTCGAGAACTCTTCCATCGAGACGTCTGTCAGTTTCCTACCTCTCAATAGATGTAGCTCCAAACCTTCCCACCACAATCTCGCTTCACCGTCCAAAAGGAATGTAGCAATGGTGGTCATTTGACACTCCTCCGTCTCTGTTGCTGTCATGACTCTCTTCACCTTGGAGAGCCAGTCTTCAGCTTGAGATGACATTCCCAATCACGAGAATACCGGAGAATTAAAGCTCATGACATGTTTGAGCTGTCTCTCGGTTGCCCTCCTTGGCACCAACGGTTCCTCTACTACCTGCTCCACTCTTCTCTGCTCAGCCGCTTGTAGCAGTACCTGCTCCATTGCAGGAGCGGGCTGCTGCATTTGCCTTGCAGGCTGCGCATTAATCATGGCAAACACTGCTTCGGCCACCAATCGTATGGTCTCAGCCAATGGAGGTGTTGCAGGAGCTTCATTAGGTACACTGCTAGCCTCAGTAACTCGACGTTCTGACGGCCCAACACCACTTCTAGTCACCTATAGTGGTACAAAACACCGTTAAGCGACCAAATAAAATTGCAAATAGCAATAATAGGAACACACAGGTTCCCCAAACACGTGTATTTTCATTCCTAAGTGGACATTCATGGGTTCTTTTACTGTTATAACGATGACGCGCATACATGTGCTCACCACCCCTTAAAAAGAATTCGCCAACAAATTCATTTTAAGCCCGACCGAAACCAGTAGTCTGATACCAAATTGTAACACCCCCTATCTGTCGCATAGCATATAGTAGTAGGTCTGGCCGGGGCCCGACGTCATATACCACAGACAGACCGGGTGGTTACTCAGTGGAAACCATCCAACCAATCAAAACGTCCTACACAGAGCATTCTAGCGGAAGCAGTTTATAAGTTGCAATTAAAAGAACCCAGCACAAGCATGAATGTCCACTAAAACACCAAATAGGAATGTAGTACATACACAAGTACTGGCCTTAAGGCCTTACAAATGGTTTACTTCATATTACAAGTTTTCCATACCACGGCACGCAGGCCGGTCATACATGAACAAATGTAAGTAAACACTCCAAATAGGCCTTTGAGGGACGGCTTCGTAATTTGGGCTTTAGCCTGCTATTGACCGCTTGGTCCAGCAGCACCTACAATCAACAAACCACCGCACGGTGGCAAACAAAAGCAACGGTCAGCAATGCTGACCAAATTATAACGATCCCGCCCCCAATACGGGGCGGCGATGCTCATTCCCTGCACTTATTCGTATAACCAAGCAGTATATAAATATATATTGCATCGCAGGCGTTCGCACGCACGGCCACACGCCGCATGCTCTCAGGGCACATTCTCGGTGAACCGGCCAATGTCACGTCAATTTAAGCCATAGACATTCCAGACTCACCGCCGCCACTTTGACGGCCAAACATATGAGCATTTTTCCTTCTTGGCATGGGTCACGTCAATTTAAGCCATAGACCCCCGAAGACCCTTATCTATGCCAACGGCTCTAACCGAACGACATAGAACAGGTACAGTTCCGCATAACCCGTGCTCACATCGCAACGACAATTTAAGCCATATGCGCGGGTCAAACTTCTCCCGAGTCCCGTTTCCATCACACTTCACATAACTCAGTTATGTTCAAGTTGGCTCCCAGGCCACCAAGTTGGCAAGATCACACATCCGCCCAGTTTTCCGGGTGCACGTTAGGGTTAATCCCCAAGGCTCCCTATTGCAATCTGCCACGTAGAAAACCCGAAAAACAAACAATCGCACGGAGTCTTCTCCGGCATTTATGCAATGCAACATCACCGATCCAGACCAACATGTCCGGATAGGCTTCACACATCATGCCTATGACCGTTCTCGAATACGGACTCTAAACAACGGGGACTTTACATATCTACCCGAAGGAACGCCTCCAACTCACCACAAAATCACGAGAGCGGGCTTCCTATGAAAAGAAGGAGAGCTTCACATGCTCAAGAAGAGAATCGTTACCCTACCGTTCTTCCTTGGCGCCATGGAAATGTAAGCGGATGAAAAGCACCTCACTCTCTTTGCCTCCGTAGATCCGAGTCGGTTCACGATTTGGAGCTCCGAAGCTCCTCCAAAGACCGAATCTAAGCTTCTTCTTCCTGCTTTGCTCTCCTCTCTCTCTATACTTTAGAAAGAGAACCTCTCAAGTGAAATAAGGGTTTAAAGGGTCCAATCCCGTGTATATCCAACCACTAACAGCCCCCAGCAGTCGGATCCCAAATTAAAGAAACGAACGGCCACGATCCAGATCTAAAATGCAGAATCTGGGCCGAACACGGCCTGCGACACGCCCGTGTCCAGAGTCGTGTCCCTCATTCGCCATCAAAATCGACTCGTCTCGAAAAACACACGGGCAACCGACACGCCCGTGTTCGACCTGACACGCCTGTGTTAAAACTGACACAGCCGTATGGTTGGCTGTGTGCCCCCATCGACACAGCCCCGAAAACAACCCGAGACTCACACGGTTCTTGGACACACCCATGTCCAATTTGACACGCCCGTGTCAAACCCGAACACGCCTGGGCTCCAAGCCGTGTTCACTGTCTCGACACTTTGTTGATCGAAGTTCGTCGACTATCTGACATGGCCGTGGACACGCCCGTGTCCAGGGCCGTGTGCCTTGTCTCGACACATCGTCGAGCAAAAATGTCGACTCCCCGGGCCGATCGTCGACACGGGCGCGACATGACCTGAGACACGACCGTGTCTCAGGCCGTGTTCTCTGCTCGACGATCGTCGACTCCAAAATCTTCGACCTCTCGACCAAATCGTCGACTCGAGCCTGACACGCCCTGGGACACGCCCGTGTCCCAGGCCGTGTGACCCCTGCCAAATTCTAGATTTAGCCCAAAACACCTCCCGTCGCTCTTTTGAGTTTCGGGGCGTTACATGTTTATCACACACTTTTACAATTGACTCATGTGGAAAACATCATGCACACCAGGAAAATTTGCAGGCAAATCCTGCGTGTAAGCTGACACACCAATCCGCTAAACAACTTTGAAAGGTCCCACATACCTATGGTCCAATTTATGGTTCTTACCGAACCTCTTAACACCATAAATCAGGGAAACTTTCATAAAAACCATGTGCCCAACAACAAATTCTAACCTAGTACTTCGAAGATTGGCGTTCTTTTCATAACGCTCTGAAGCTATCCGAAGATTCTCTCGAATATGCTTAATGGAAATATCCAGCACTTCTAAAGCTTATGGACCTAATAACGGTCTCTCACCAACCTCGGCCAAAAATTAGGGACTTCTACAACGTCTCCCATACAAAGCCTCAATTAGGGCCATCTACAAACTCTCTTGAAAACTATTATTATAAGAAAATTCCATCACTCTCAAACGCTCATCCCACACTCCTCCGTTGTCCAAAATATAACATCTGATCATATCTTCCACATTTAGATTTACTCTCTCCATTTGACCATTTGTTTGCGGATGATAGGTGATGGAATACCTCAAGTCGGTACCCAACCCCTCCTGTAAACCTTTCCAAAAGCAAGACGTAAACCTGGATTCTCGATCTGATACAATGCTGATAGGCACTCCATGTAACCTGATGACCTCATCCAAGTATAATTTCGTTATTTTCTTCATGGAGTAGTCGATCTTGAAAGGCACGAAGTGAGCACACTTCGTCAATCTGTCCATTATGACCCAGACTGAATCATATCCTTGGGGTGATCACAGCAATCTTGTAACGCCCCGAAAATTGTATTTGAGTTGGTCGCGTAAAAAGTGGATTTTTGGTGCCTGTATAAGGGTACACGGCCTAGGACACGGGCGTGTCCAAGGCCGTGTATGGCTGGTGTTTTGGCCATTTTCATCCCGAGAAGGACACGACAAGGAACACGGCTTAATGACACGGGCGTGTCATTTGACACGGGCGTGTGCCTACCCGTGTCAGTACCCATGTTCAGTAGGGTCGTGTCGGTTGGCATGGTGGTTATATGAGACACGTCCCCAGACATGGGCGTGTCGAGGAACCCACACGGGCATGTCGAGTGGGACATGGGCGTGGCTGAGACCTTGTGAGTCTCTGTGTTCGACGATCGTGCCTGGATCTAGGCACACGGCCTGGGACACGGCCGTCTGCCAAGCTGTGTTCGGCCCAGGTCTGTTGATTTTTGAGCGAATCAGAGCCGTTCGATTTCTTTATTTTAAATCCAACGACCCAGGTAGTTTCCTGCTCTGTTATGGCCGTGAATGAGAGTTGAATCCTTTATTTCTCTCCAAAGCTTTCTCTCTCCAAGGAGTTAAAGCAAGGAGGAAGAAGGAGGAGAGTTCCGGCCGCCCGCGGAGCATCAGAGCACTGTTTTGAGATCTGAGAGCGGATACGTGGAGGAAATATCGTTGCAAAGACTTCTATCCGTGTAATTTTTCCATGGAGCCATAGCGTATTACAAGGGTAATTATTCTCCACTTGAGCATGTGAAGCTCTTCCTTTCTGCGTAGGGAATCTCGCTCCCGTGAGTGTGCAGTGAGTGCGTGGTGTTCCTTGGGGTTGATGTGAATAGTCCCCCTTGTGTTGCATATAGAGTCCGGAATCGAAGTACGGGCATAAGCATTGTGTGTGAAGCCTACCCGGACATGTTGGTCTGGATCGGTGATGTTGCATTTATTATGATTTGCCGGAGAAGACTCCGTGCTTTGGGTTTTTAGGTTTCTACGCGGTAGATTGCAGCAGGGATTTTTGGAGGTTAGCTCCAAGGCGCACCCGAAAAACTGAGTGGAATCATTGTTCTGCTAACTTGGCGGTCTGAGAACCGGCCTTGAACATAACTGGGTTATGTGATTGTTTGGAAATGGCAGGATCCGAGAGAAGCTTGGCCCGTGCGTACGTCTTAAGGTGAACTACGCGGTTGTGAGCAACGGGCAAGTGGAATCGCACCTGGGCTATGTGGCTCGATGAGAGAGACCCGAAAAGGGGACTGGACGTTGGCATCGTTGGGAGCCTTAGACAGTGGTTAGAAAGGCTAAATGGTTATGTGGTTGTCATCTTGGTGGTGGTGGTGAAGACGCTGAAGTGTCAGGATTCACCGTTAATGTGCCCTGAGTGCACGGGGTGTTTGGTCGTGCGAGCCTACACCTGTGGCGAAGTATGTTTTTACATAATTGTTTAGCTGGGCTAATGATATGTAGGGAAGGAGCACCACCGTCCCGAGAAAGGGACGGGGTCGTTATAATTTGGTCGGCTTTTGCTGACCATTGCATTGTTTGCCACTGTGCGGTGGAATGTTGCTTGCAGGTGCTACGGAGCTGAGTGCAAAATAGCGGGCTGGAGCACATGTTGTCGTGCTGGCCCTTGAAGGCCATAAAGAATAGTTGTTTTTATTTTGTCATGTGTGGCCGTCCTGAGAGCCGATGTATGTAAGACACTATTTGGTAAGTGAACTATTGTAAGGCCATAAGGCCATGTTCCCCCTTTCAGTGTATTTGGTTTTCATTCCTGTTGTGTGGATATGGACATTCATGATTATGTATTTAAGTTTTGGATTCTTTCAACTATTTAAAAAGCTTCCGCTAGAATGCTCTGTGTAGGACGAGTAGTATTAATTAGATAGTTTGGATATTCTTATGTAACCCTTCTGACAGTCTGTGGTATATGGCGTCGGGTTCCAGCTGGACCTTCTGTTATATGCCATGTGACGGATGGGGGTGTTACAATTTGGTATTAGACTTCTGATTACGGTCTGGCTTAAATGAATTTGCGGGCGAATTCTTTTAAGGGGTGGTGAGCACATGTGTGCGTCATCGTCATAACATCAAAAGAACTCATGAATGTCCACTTAGGAATGGAAAATACACTTGTTTTGTGGAATCTGAGTGTTCCAATGATTGCTTTTAGCAATTTGGTTGTCGTCTAATCGTGTGTATTTGCTTCTATAGGCAGCTAGGAGCGGTGCTGATCAATCAGAGCATCCGCAATCGGCGGAAAGTAGTGCACCGAAAGACATTCCTACTACACCTCCTTCAGCGGAAACCATTAGGATGGTGGCTGAAGCAGTATTTGTGATGATTAATGCCCAACCTGCAGGGCAAATGCACCACGCACCTCCTGTCGTAGAGCAAGAACCGGTTAGGGCGGCAGAGCCGAGAGTGGTGGAGCGCGCAGTAGTTGATCTGGTAGAGCCGAGGAGAGCTACAGAGAAGCAACTTAAGCATGTAATGGGCTTTCGTCCCCCAGTATTTTACGGGAATGGAACGCCAGCTCAAGCTGAGGACTGGCTCTCTACGATAAAGAGGGTTTTGACAGCCACGTTAACTTAGGAGTGGCAGAAGACCACCATAGCGACTTTTCTTTTGGTGGGTGAAGCGAGGCTGTGGTGGGATTAGTTGGAGTTTCATCTCTTAGTGGGTAGACAGCTTGCTGATGTACCTATGGAGGAATTTTCAAGATTGTTCCTAGCCAGATATGCACCCTCTGCTCAGCAGCTTGAGATGGAGAACCAATATCTTGGGTTGACTCAGGGATCCAGAAGCGTGGACGAATACCTCCATGAGTTTACACGGTTGGGTCGGTATGCTGGGACTATGTTTACGGAAGAGGAGAGGGAGACCAACCATTTTTATGATGGTCTTCGTGGCAACCTACAGTTACTCCTTGCTGGGTCTAAGGCGCAGGGCTTCCTATGTAACGTCCCGAATCACTCTAGGCCCCTCGTGTGTGTTTTTGAGTCAGGAGAGTTGACTCGAGTCCTGAGAAGTGCAGGGAATTGGACTGCACTTGTGGAGAAGTGGAGAAATCAGTGCAGAGAGACACGGGTAGTGACACGGGTAGTGACACGGGTAGAGACACGGGTAGTGACACTGGTAGTGACACGGGTAGCGACACGGGCGTGTCCCTACCCGTGTGCATCGAGTTGAGCTCGACGAGGCACGTCGAGATCGGCGAGCAGTGTCGACATCATGTGACACGGGTAGCTATACGGGCGTGTCACTACCCGTGTGTGCCGAGTTACACTCGACAGGCTGTGTCAAGACTGACGAGCTGTGTCGACATCAGGTGACACAGGTAGTGACACGGGCATGTCCCTACCCATGTTGGTCGAGTTCCACTCGACGAAAGGTGTCGAGATCGACGAACTTCGCGTCGACTTCGACGAATGAACATGACACGGGTAGAGACACGGGCGTGTCCCTACCCGTGTGCTCCAGTCGACCATTTTGATGGATCGTCGAGATGCAACCCGAGAAGGACACGGCCAAGGACTCGGCCAGGAACACGCCCGTGTCAAATATTGAACTGGCATGGAAACTGTCGTTGCCGCTTCGCCAGGCAGGACACGGGTAAGGACACGACCGTGTCCCTACCCGTGTCACATTTTATATATAAGGGAGAGATAAAACCCTAGCTGTTTTCTTGCTCATTTCATCCCCTAATTCCTGTGAGAACTCCCGGTGAGAGGAAAAAATGCTGGAGCAAGTTCTACCGGAGGAGATCCGCCATCGCCGTGAAAGAGAAGATGCCGCCAAGGAGAACTACGAGATCCATGGCCGGAAATGGTGGTACCGCTGGAGCCAATGTGAGTTTCCTACCCTCTCCCTTGGTGCTAGATCTATAGTTATTTTCCTAGGAGAGACATCAGCTCAAAAGAGTCTTGATGGAGAGAAGAAGTCTTCTAGGTTTGGCCATGCTAGGACTTGTGTTCTAGATTTTAGATCTTTTCAACCACTCTCTTCTTCTATGTGATGATGGAGGATGGTTTCGTGAAGAGTATTGGCCTCATGAGGTTTAATAAGGGTGGAGGAAATTCTGGAATGATTTGGGAAGATCGATTTGAGGAGGAAGATGAACCGATGCCGTTCATTCCGCCTTAAGATGCGTGCAGAATCTGTATTCTGCGCGCAGCAAACTTTGTGGCCATTTTTAAGTGTGACATGGCCAGATATGGGCTTTCAGCTAAACACGAAAGTTGAAGCCCTTGCAAATACCTTTCCAATGAATGGTTACACGTCTTCTGGCGAAGTCTGTAGCCATGGGAAAGTATAAACGAAAATGGTGTTCAATAAATCCTGTATGCAGAAACTGTGTTCTGTACGTAGCAGACTTCAAGTCCGATTTCAAATAGGATAATTTCGAATCTGGGTTGAGATCTGAATACGAGAGTTGTAGACCTCGGAAAGACCTTTCCATCGTGGGGTTACACGTCTTCACCGGATTCCTGTAGCTTCGGAAATCTCCGGTCGAAGTTGCTGTCCAGATTCAGCCTGCACCTAAATTCTGGGCTTAATGGAAAATGGATTTTGATTCGGTGGAATTAATAATGCAAGACACTTTGCTTGGATGAATGATTAATCATTTGTTGTAAATTTCATATTATCAAATTGGGAAACAATATTATTTAAACGAACTGAATTGGTAGAAATTGAAAGATTGATAATTGGGCAGTTCAATTTTATATTATGACATTATCAAATGGAAAGTGTGTTAAATCTTTATATGCCCACCATGTTTATATTACATTGTCATCATTTGGAAAGTCATATAGATGTATAGATTATGGCCATGGGTATGATTGGTTAATGAAATGAGTCTAGTAGTCTAATACCTAGAGCGTCGTCTCCCTACGGGTAGTATTGCGAAGGGATGTAAGTGCGGTGTTGACCGTCACTTGTTTTGGTTGTGTTGTGATAAGGTATGGATGGATGGTTGGGCTGTGTTCTCATGCTTACTTCCGAGGCCCCTTCCATGTTATGTTGATATGGTATTTGCATGTGGTGTGAGTCGACACGCGGTGTCGTAATCCTGGGTTAAGGATAGTGTGGCAGGTCTACGGGCTCGCCAGTCGTCACACCGACGGGAGTTGGCAGTTAGACTTGGTCGGTTTGGGCTGTGTCCTCGGTGTTCACGTCCCGAGGCCCCTCCGGCCATGTGAACGGTTGGGCTGTGTCCTCGTGCTTTCTTCCAAGGCCCCTTCCGGGTCACGTAAGGCCAGTTCGGGCTGTGTTCTTGGTGCACATCTACCCAAGACCCCGCTGGGCCATAGTACGCATGGCCTCCACTATTGTGTTCTTAGCGTTGAGGCGTATGGAGGCCTAGGTGAAGTTGTGTGATACCCGCCTAGTAGTAGAAGTGCCCGTTCTACTGTCACCGCCTGGCCACGGCGGCTGATGCCTGAGAGGTTAGCTACCTGCTCGAAAAGTGGGAACTATAGTCTGTGTCGACATAGCAATTGCATGGGTGTGCATGGGTGAGTCATTGCATAGCATTCATAGCATTTCATAACATTGCACAACAAGATCCTCATCGTATAAGTTTGTATGGGCACTCCTATACGATGAGTTACTTTATGTAACCCGATCCTTAACTTATAAGTTTGTATGGGCATTCTTATAAGTTAAGTTACTTTCCTGCTGTAGATTTCCTTACACCTGTTATTATATGATGATAGCTTGTAGAACTGCTAGATTATACATTATATTTATGTACCTTGCCACCTGCTTATACTCCTTTACTTGCATACTTGTTATATACTATACTCTTGTTCCTTTTCTCCGCCCGGTGCCGAGGAGTCGCCGGGGGAGCAGATGTGAAACCACTTAGTCGTTTCGAATAACGGTTGCTACGTCTTCCTTTTTAGGAGGTCACGCCGCAGGTAGAGCAGCCGCAGACTACGCAGCAGGACAGCCAGGCCAGGACGACAGGGCCTGATGTGACGGTGTCGTCGATACCGTCGGTTACTGATGTTAGTATTTTGATTACTCTGATGTAGCCCGTTTGGGCAATGATTAGCTGTACTCTGATATTTTGTAGAAGCATGTTTAGCTTCTCATTATTTCATGTTTTTGGACATTATATACTTAGTGTGGATTTTGACTTCTCTTGCTTATTGTTTTGGTTGGGTTAGCATTTATATTGATATGGTTGTAGCCGGCGGAATATGCGTCTTGTGGTACAGTTTAGCCCGTGTTCTAATGCTACCGCAAGGTGGCTGTTCCGGGCATAAGACTCCCCCTTCGTGCCGTGTTTTGGAATCCGGGGAGGAGGGGTCTTACATCCTAGCCTTGGTCAACACGGCCCGGTCTTTGGAAAAGGTTGTGAAGAGGGTGCAAGAGAAGAAGGACTCAGGAGAAAAGAAGGCAGAGTTCAAAGTGCCTAGTGCAAAGTCAGAATTACGCAGATGGAGCAAGAAGCAGAGGACTTCGAACTCAGCCCCTTCGTCTGGTGCATCAGGGGCAACCACAAGTCGAGTCCCAGGAGCTTGCTACAACTGTGGGAAGACAGGCCATTTTGCTTGTGCGTGTTGGAGCGGACGTGCAAAGTCCAAGAGGAAGTCTGGAGCGACTTATGGGGAGAAAGGAAAGGAGGTGGAGTCAACCACGTCCCATCATGCTCCAGTACAGCCTAGAGTTTATAATCTTGGTCTGCAAGAGGCCATAATGCAAGCTGACGTGGTGACAGGTATGAGTTAATTTATAGCAGATTAACTTTCGTAGTTGTTACCTCTTTTATGTGTTAGCTTACTTCTGTTGTTGCTAGGATTTGTATTGATTCTCGATTGTCCAGCGAGAGCCTTGTTTGATACGGGAGCTTCACATTCCTTCTTGTCCAAACGATTTGTGACGCGCATCGGGGTCCCTCCCTCGATGGAAAAAGACAAGTTGGATGTGTTGTTGCCTAATAGATGCTCAATGCGTGCGGATAAGTTCTGTGTAGTCATGTTTCGGATTGGGGATCAGGAGTTTGATATGAGAGCGTTGATTCTAACATTAGTAGAGTTCGATGTAATCTTTGGTATGGACTGGATCTCGGAGTAGCGAGCTTACATTGATTGCAACAGAAAGGAGGTTAAGTTGGGATTAAATTCTGAATGGGAGACTATGTTTGCGGGCATGAAGGGGTTAGGGAAAGTTTTGATGTCGGCCCTTCAGGTGATTAATGCTGTTAGGTCTGGGGCAGAGCTGTTTGTCACATTAGTGCAGGCTTCAATGCCTAAGCCTAGTCTGGACAGTATCCCAGTTGTGTCTGATTATCCTGATGTGTTCCCGGATGGTCTCCCAGGAGTATCTCCTCAGCAGGAGATAGACTTTACTATTGAGCTGGTACCGGGTGCCAAACCGGTGTCACATTCCCCATATCGGAGAGCGCCAAAACAGATGGCGGAGTTGAAGGTGCAACTGCAAGAGTTGTTGGAGCAAGGTTATGTGCGTCAAAGTTCGTCGTCTTGGAGCGCACCGGTTCTTTTCGTTAAGAAGAAAGATGGGAGCTTGGGCTTTATATCGACTAACGGGAATTGAACAAGCTTACGAAAAAGAATAAGTACCCGATTCCGAGAATTGACGATCTATTTGATCAGTTGGTTGGGTCAACGGTATATTCGAAGTTAGATCTGAAGTCCGATTACTACCAATTGAGGATAAGGGAGAGCGACATCCCAAAGACAGCATTCAGTACGCGGTTTGGGCATTACGAGTTCACGGTTATGCCGTTTGGTTTGACCAATGCACCATCCGTGTTTATGGATCTGATGAATAGGTCGTTCAGAGAGTACCTGGACCATTTTGTGATAGTATTTATCGACGATATCCTGGTGTACTCGCAGTGTGAAGAGGATCACTACAATCACCTGCACATGGTGTTGGAGACATTGAGTAAAAACCAATTGTATGCTAAGTTCTCCAAGTGTGAGTTCTGGTTATCCTCGATAGCGTTCCTTTGTCATGTTGTTAGTGGAGAAGGGATAACTGTGGATCCGACGAACATAGTCGCGATACGGCAGTGGCCTGCTTTGACTACAGTGGCGGAGGTCCGGAGCTTTCTAGGGATTGCTGGCTACTACAGGCGCTTCGTAGAGAACTTCTCGCGGATAGCGCTACGACTCACGATATTGACTAGGAAGAATCAGAAGTTTGTGTGGTCTTCGGAGTGCGAACAGGCTTTTGAAGAGTTGAAGAGGCGGTTGACCACATCGCCTATTTTATGTTCCCCAAGTGGAACCGAAGGGTTCGAAATCTATAGTGATGATTCAGGCAGTGGTTTGGTTTGAGTTATGCTACAGTATGGGAGTGTGATAGCCTACGGTTTACGACAATTGAAGGCTCACGAGAGAAATTATCTGGTCCATTACTTGGAGTTAGCGGCTGTGATATTTGCTTTAAAGCTGTGGAGGCACTATCTGTACGGTGTGAAAGTCGATATATACACTGATCATAAGAGCTTGAAGTACCTGTTAGATCAAAAGGATCTGAACATGAGGCAGCAATGGTGGATGGAGTTCCTAGGGGACTACACCTTCAAGATACATTATGTGCCAGAGAAAGGTAATGTAGTGGCGGATGCATTGAGTCGTAAGGTTCCTGCACATGCCAACTGGTTATCGGTACATAATGGGAGATTGGTCCGTGAGTTGGAGGCTTTTGAGATATCTTGCGTCGATAAGCAGTGTAGTACTGAGGCGAAATTGTTTTGGACCGAGGTGCAGTGTGACCTAGCTGATAGAGTTCAGCGGGTTTTGATTCAGGATAACAGCATGAAGCAGATCTTGGATGAATCATTGGATGGGTCAAATTCCTAGTTTGCTGTTGAGGATGGGTTGCTAAGGAAGGACGGTCGCCTATGCGTTCCTAGTGCGGATTATCTCTGGGAGGAGTTGATGTATGAGGATCATCATACCAAGTACTCAATCCACCCGGGAAGCACGAAGATGTATAGAGACATGAAAAAATTATTTTGGTGGCCAGGATTGAAGAAAGATGTAGCACTTTATGTGGCTAAGTGCCAAACTTGTGCCTTGGTTAAGGCGGAGTGCCAGAAGCCCGGAGGTTTCCTAAGGTCCTTGCCTATCCCGGAATGGAAATTTGACGACATATATATGGATTTTGTGCATGGTTTGCCGAAGTCGCGTAGGGGAAACGACGCCATCTAGGTGGTCGTAGATAGGTTGACAAAGGTGTCGCACTTCATCCCGATCAGGAAGGAAGATCCGATAGAAAGGTTGGCCAAACTCTATGTGGAGAATATTGTACGGTTGCATGGTGTGCCCCGCAGTATTGTTAGTGATCGAGATGGACGCTTCACGTCGAATGACTGGAGGTTGGTGCATAGTCTGTTGGGTACTAAGCTAAAGTTCTGCACAGCCTTTCATCCGCAGACAGATGGCCAAACCGAGACGGTCAACCGGACGTTGGAGGACATGCTTCGCATGTGCGTCCTAGATTTTGGAAAGCAGTGGGAAGATCACCTGTACATGATGGAGTTTGCATATAACAACAGTTTTCAGGCGAGTATTGGAATGGCGCCTTTCGAGGCCTTGTACGAGAGAAAGTGTCGCACACCGTTGTCTTGGTTGGAGACGGGCGAGTCGAAGCTTTACAAACGTCAAGCGGTGGAATATGTCACTTTAGTGATTCAGACAGTTCAGGAACGGTTGAAGATCGCTCGGGATAGACAATCAAAGTACTATAATGCCAAACATAGGAACGTAGAGTTCAGTGTTAGCGACTGGGTATACTTGAAAATCAAACCGTTCAAGGATGTCTCGCGGGTTCGATGCTTGAAGAAGCTGAGTCCGAGATACCTTGGACCATTTGAGATCCTAGAGCGTGTTGGCGAAGCAGCGTATAGATTGAAGTTGTCGGTGGAGTTGAGTGGGCTACACGATGTGTTCCACATATCAGTGTTGCGTAAGGCGGTGCAAGAACCTTCGCAGATAGTTGCGGTTGATCAAGTGCCAGTTGATTACGAGTTGACGACAAAGGTTAAGCCTATACGTATAGAAGACGTTGAAGTCAAGCTACTCCGCAACAAGGATATCTGAATGGTTAAAGTCCGTTGGGATAATTGCGGATGTGAGGAGCTTTCTTGGGAGTGAGAGCAAACTATGTTGGAAGAATACCCCGAGTTATTCCATTCAGGTAGCTTGGAATTTTTTTGTACCTTTACTTAATTTCGGGACGAAATTCCTTAAGTGGGGGAGATTTGTAACGCCCAGAAAATTGTATTTGAGTTGGTCGCGTAAAAAGGGGATTTTGGTGCCTGTATAGGGGTACACGGCCTAGGACACGGGCGTGTCCAAGGCCGTGTCTGGCTGGTGTTTTGGCCGTTTTCATCCCGAGAAGGACACGACAAGGAACACGACTTAATGACACTGGCGTGTCATTTGACACGGGCATGTGCCTACCCGTGTCAGTACCCGTGTTCAGTATGGTCATGTCGGTTGGCGTGGCAGTTATGTGAGACACGCCCCCGGACAGGGGCGTGTCGAGGAACCCGACATGGGCGTGTCGAGTGGGACACGAGCGTGGCTGAGCCCGTGTGAGTCTCTGTGTTCGACGATCGTGCCTGGATCGAGGCACACGGCCTGGGACACGGCCATGTGCCAAGCCGTGTTCGGCCCAGGTCTGTTGATTTTTGAGCGGATCAGAGCCGTTCGATTTCTTCATTTTAAATCCAATGGCCCAGGTGGTTTCCTACCCAGTTAAGGCCGTGAATGGGATTTGAATCCTTCATTTCTCTCCAAAGCTTTCTCTCTCCAAGGAGTTAGAGCAAGGAGGAAGAAGGAGGAGAATTCCGGCCGCCGGCGGAGCATCGGAGCACCGTTTTGAGATCTGAGAGAGGATCCGTGGAGGAAAGATCGTTGCGAAGACTTCTATCCGTATAGTTTTTCCATGGCGCCAAAGCATACTACAAGGGTAATGATTTTCCACTTGAGCATGTGAAGCCTTCCTTTCTGCATAGGGAATCCCGCTCCCACAAGTGTGCGGTGAGTGCGTGGTGTTCCTTGGGGTCGATGTGAATAGTCCCCCTTGTGTTGCATATAAAGCCCGAAATCGAAGTACGAGCATAGGCATTGTGTGTGAAGCCTACCCGGACATGTTGGTCTGGATCGGTGATGTTGCATTTGTTATGATTTGCCAGAGAAGACTCCGTGCTTTGGGTTTTCGGGTTTTTACGCGGTAGATTGCAGTAGGGATCCTTGGAGGTTAGCTCCAAGGCGCACCCGAAAAACTGAGTATAGTCGGTTTTCTGCTAACATGGCGGTCTGAGAACCGGCCTTGAACATAACTGGGTTATGTGATTGTTTGGAAATTGTAGGATCCGAGAGAAGCTTGGCCCGTGCGTCTGTCATAAGGTGAACTACGCGGTTGTGAGCAACGGGTAAGTGGAATCGGACCTGGGCTATGTGGTTCGGTGCGAGAGACCCGAAAAGGCCGTTGGCATAGTCGGGAGCCTTAGACAATGGTCAGAAAGGATAAATGCTCACGTGGTTGCCATCTTGGTGGTGGTGGTGAAGACGCTGAAGTGTCAGGATTCACCGTTAATGTGCCCTGAGTGCACGGGCTGTTTGGCCGTACGAGCCTACACCTGTGGCTAAGTATGTTTTTACATAATTATTTAGCTGGGCTAATGATATGCAGGGAAGGAGCACCGCCGTCCCGAGAAAGGGATGGGGTCGTTATAATTTGGTCGGCTTTTGCTGACCGTTGCATTGTTTATCACCGTGCGGTGGAATGTTGCTTGCAGGTGCTGCGGAGCTGAGTGCAAAATAGCGGGCTGGAGCCCATGCTGCCGTGCTGGCCCTTGAAGGCCATAAAGAATAGTTGTTTTTATTTTGTCATGTGTGGCCGGCATGCGAGCCGATGTATGCAAGACACTATTTGTTAAGTGAACTATTGTAAGGCCATAAGGCCGTGTTCCCCCTTTCAATGTTTTTGGTTTTCATTCCTGTTGCATGGATGTGGACATTCATGATTATGGATTTAAGTTTTGGGTTCTTTCAACTATTTAAAAAGCTTCCGCTATAATGCTCTGTGTAGGACGAGTGGTCTTAATTAGATAGTTTGGATATTCTTAAGTAACCCTTCCGACTGTATGTGGTATATGGCGTCGGGTTCCAGCTGGACCTTCTGTTATATGCCATGTGAATGATGGGGGTGTTACAAATCCAGTAATAAAATCCATCGAAATACTCTCCATCTTCCAACTTGGAATTTCTAAGGGCATCAACTTGCCTCCAGGCCTACCATGATCGGCCTTAAATCACTTGCAAGTAAAACATTCTAATACATACTTAGCTACATCTCCCATCATACCATACCACCAAACGATCTGCTTCAGATCCTTATACATTTTAGTAGAATAGGGGTGGTAAGCAACATTAGAACCATGCGCCTCTTTGCATAACTTAACTCTTAGTTCGTCCACTGCAGAAATGCAAATCTATTGCGGTACTTCAAAGTACCTGCATCATCACTCAAAAAGTTCGGTAATTCCCCTTTCGTAGTTCTATTATAAAGGTGCATCAAATCAGGATCATCCCTTTGATGTAGCCTTGTAAGAGTAATCCATGAAGTCTTTAATACTTCCAAACTACTGGGCGAGTCGCTTCTCCCCACTGATATATCCATCAAAAGGAATTCTTCAACCAACGAATCTACATAATGGTTGATATTTTTCGCTGATTTCCAACTTAGGGCATCAAATACCACATTAGCTTTGCCCTGATGGTATTGGATCTCCGCATCATAATCTGTAACGTATTCTAACCATCTATGCTGGCACAAATTTAATTCCTTTTGAGTTAAGACGTACTTCAAACTCTTATGATCATTATAAATCTTGCACAGAACGCCATGTAACAGATATCTCCATAACTTCAAGGCATAGATCAAAGCTGCGAACTCTAGATCATGCATACAGTAATTCCTTTCATGAGTCTTTAACTGGCGCGACCCATACACAATCACTTTACCTTCTTTCATCAACACGCACCCAAGTCCAACACGCAATGCATCCACAAAAACAGCATACTCTATCCCTATGGTAGGAAAGACCAAAATCGGAGCAGTGTACAATCTCCTTTTTATTCCCGAAAAGCCTCTTCGTACTTATCGCTCCAAATAAAGGATGTGTTATTCTATGTAAGCTTTGTCAGCAGCGCTAAAAACAAAGAAAAACCTTCCACAAAACTCCTATAATATACTATCATCCCTAGGAAACTTCTTATCTCTTTCGGAGTAGCAGTTCTATTCCAATCCATAACAATAGCTATCTTTTCTACATCCACAGAAATTACATAATTATTAACCACATGACCCAAGAAGGAAACCTGAGGCAACCAAAACTAACACTTGCTCAGCTTAGCATACAACTTATGATCCCTCAAAGTATACAAAACTAAATGCAAGTGTAGCACATGATCTTCAGCACTGCAGGAGTATACCAAAACATCATCTATAAATACAACCACAGAAAGGTCGAGAACATCCTTAAAAACTTTGTTCGTCATATCCATAAAGGTAGAGGGTGCATTAGTCAAACCACCGGACATTACCAAAAACTCAAAATGTCCATGCCGTGAATGAAAAGCAGTCTGTGGAATATCCGCCTCATGAAACCTCAACTGGTGGTATCCTGAATGAAAATCGATCTTTGACAACACAGATCTACCACACAACTGATCAAACAAGTCATCAATCCTTGATAGGGGATATTTATTTTTGATGGTTACCATATTCAGCTCTCTATAATCGATGCAAAACCTCATCGATCCATCCTTTTTCTTTACAAACAACACAAGAGCACCCCACAGTGAAGAACTTGGTCTAATAAATCCATTCTACAGCAACTCATCTAATTGGTTACGCAGCTCCTCCAGCTCACGCGTGGCCATATGATATGGCACCTTAGCAATAGGATGGGTGCTCGGCTCCAAATCTATAACAAACTCCATGTCACTTTCAGGTGGAAGACTAGGAAAATTATTAGGAAATACAGCAGGAAACTCGTGCACAACATCAATCTCCTCAGCTCGAGGCAAACTACTATCAGTCGCCAAAACCGAAACTAGACAGGCAAAAGATCCGGAATTTACAAGCTTTCGAGCACGTATCATAGAAATAATCAGAGAAACTTCGCGCAGAAAATCATAAACACTCCTCAGTTGAATGTTGTCCATCTTGAAATTCAAGCGCTTAACCATGCACTAGATGACCGCATTATGCTTAGACAACCAATCCATGTCCAAAATCACATCAAAATCTTCCAAGTCTATCACCTTCAGATCAGTAATGACTAGAAAATCTCTTAATAGAATCAGACAACTCTGAATGCCTTGGTCTGATACCACAAGATCGCCAGAGGGAAACTTGACACAAAACACATCGCTAAACTCGATCAATGGTCAAACTGTGATGCTCTACGATAGTTCTAGCCATGAACGAGCGGGTAGCACTGGAATCCAAAAGAACACGCGCCCAGTGGTTCTTGACCTTAAACTTTCCTATAAAATCCCATACACAACAAAGGGAACGAACATCAAAATTATAGCTACAATTAAAATCTAGAACTAGGTTAAGATCTAACCAGAAATAACTTGCGAAGACGTCTAAGTTTCCTCCAAAGATACCACGTTTAGCTTGCCCTTCCCCTTGTCCAATGGCTGGGTCGGCGGCAAGGCCTGAAGTGAAACTGGTTCCAACGGGGGATGATCCTACGAGCAAATCGACTAGAAATGTCCTTTTTCTCCACACTGGAAGCAGACATTCTCCTTTCCCCAACAATGGGCAGCGTCATTCCCCCTCCGCTTACACATAGAATAAACCAAATCTCCCTTAGGAGCACTCTGGATCGCATGAACTTGCTCCTGCTTCTGAGTTCCTATCCTCTTGAAGCATTTCTCAAACGAATGGCCTGGTCGGACATAGAAACAACATATCTCTTTACTTATTTTCCTCGAAGTAGCACCGTATTCTTGGGAACTCTTACCCTCACCAGTCTTCTTCTTATCCTTTCTCATTTGATGACCTCAGTGCTTGGCATTGTCAATCGCCTCAAACTTCAGAGCAGTCTTCACAACATCACCATAGCTTTTGGATCCAAAAGCACTACCTAGTTGTTGGATGTCATTCCTAAGACCACCCAGAAACCATTTAACTCGACTAGACTCTGAAGACAGCATGTCCGGGGCAAATCAGGTCAATTTGTTGAACTCCACCTCGTACTCGGTAACAGTAGGCTACTTTTTCCTAAGGTGTAGAAAATCATTCATCAAACGGTCTCCGTTTCTCATGAACACCCATCCTTAAAGGAATCCCATGAACACCCATCCTTAAGGTTCTCCTTTTCTCTTAGCCACCAACTCTTACCAAGTCCCCGAGTTGATACGCAGTGACCATTACCCACTGGTCCACTGAAACTCCTAAATAAGCAAACATCTCCTCGATGGATATTACCTAATCATCCAAAGCCATAAAATCTGCTCTACCATCATAAGTCGGGTGGTCCCAATCTCTAGAAATGCGAAATAAACTGTTGGAGCATGCGTTCCATGCTTCTTTGGTTTGTTAGTAATAAATCTCGTTTGTATTTGATATTTGGGTGTTTATGATTTGCAGATATCACATGTCTAACTATAATGGCATTTGGGTGTTGATTTGGGTCAGAACAGATGTGCTTAGGAGATATCGCCAGGCGATATTAGTTATCGCCAACCGGCGACAACGGCATGAGAAGTTAACTGATCATCTCCTCACATTTGGTAGTTACTATCGCCCTCGCCCAACGACAAAAAGTATCGCCAGGCGATAGTCCACGATCGACATGACCGATCTACGATGCCAAAATGAGGAGTACATGGGACACGTGGCAGCCGGTACTGATATCTCTAGGTCGTGATACCCAGTGTTGCCAGGCGATATCGCTAAATTATAAAATCCAGCCAATTTTCTGTGGTGATCATGAATTTCATTACCTGGAGTGTTCCTTCCTATTTATCTAACCAACAGAGCTCCAGATTCCAGAATTAACCCATATTCTCAAGAAGGACAAAGCGCAAAAGGTCGACGACTGAAAGAATTGGTTTCAAGATGTCCTAAACACCTAGAGGGGGTGGGGGGTGGGGGGGGGGGGTGAATAGGTTCAATTCATTTTCTAACTTAGGCAGACAAATCTATCTAGTTTAGCGATTTATTCAGCAGATATCACAGGACAACATTCACATACACATAGCATTCCACAGATTGCACACCAGATTTATAGTGGTTCCCCAAATGATGGGTACATCCACTTTCTCCCTTCGCCTATCTAGCAGTGTACTAGATTCGGCATAACTTCCTTCTTTTTCTCAGATCCGCAGATCTTACAGCTCAGAACCAAGAATGGTTCCTACAACTAAGAGTCAATCCACACTCCTACAACTCGGGCACAAGCCCTAACTCAACCTCTTTCACAGGCCTACAACTCAGAGTGAAACCCCACTCCTATAACTCAGGCAAAAGCCCTTCCTCAGGCACTCAGCCCTACCTAAGCCTTTATAATATAGGCTTACAACTCAGAGAAATAAATCTCCTACACTCAGATCTATTACAGATCCTACAAAAGTTATTGATGAAAAGATAATAATATCTTCAACCAGATGGAGAGAGAAATGGTTGAAGGCTTCTTGATCAGTTCTTGATAGAACTGATTACTTAAGGATCAACCTGTCTTAGCTTCTTCAAAGCTTCTTGAATCTGAACAAAGTAAGGTTGATCTTTTTGGTGTTGGAATTGATCTTCAATCAGCTTTCTTATTATTCAGAAATTAATCTGAATTCTTCTTCAGAATTGATCTGAATTCTTCTGGCAGACTGTTCAGGATCTGCCTTCACTGCATGAGGACTTCTCTCCTTCTTGTTTTTCTCTTTCTACAATCTGTTGACTATTTCTTCTATCTCTTCTTCTAGATCCTCAATCCTTCAGATATATTCTTCATTCACTGATCGTGTTCACGATCACTTCTTCACAATGAATAATAATTGTTGAGAGAGCATATCTATATATAGGCTTCAACCATGGTTACCGGCTGTTCCAGTTCCAAACGGTCTTCTGACACCTCTGACAAATGTGACAGCAATGTCAATAATGACAGCTGTTAAGTCTCCAATTGTATTACTTCAACCTTCATTAGACTTTAACTCAACAACATAGAGTGTTGAGTGAATACTTCACATGTGTGGACACACATAGTTCATGTGTCGACACAAGTCTTGATGATGTCGACACAGCTTCACTTTTACTTCTCGACACAGCTTCTGTGTAATGTGTCGACACAAGTTCTTTGTGTCGACACAATCACTCCTTGTCCGGACAAAGTTGGTGTCGACAGAATTCTGTTGTGTGTCGACACAAGTTCTGTGTGTCGACACAGTCGTTGTCGACAGAATTCTGGAATGTGTCGACAGCTTCTCTGTGTGTCGACAAAAATTTTGGGTGTCGACACAATCTGGCCCTTGGTGTCGACACAGCATTGTAGACAGATTTCTGGAATGTGTCGACATCTTCTCAGTGTTTCGACATAAATTCTGGGTGTCGACACAATCTACCCTTAGTGTAGACACAGCGTTGTCGACAGATTTTCTGTGTGTCGACACAAATTCTGAGTGTCAACACAATCTGGCCCTTAGTGTCGACACAGCCATTCCCAAGTGTCGACACTTGTACTTAGAAAATTTTTCTTCCATTTACTTGACCTGCACATGATAACTCAACACAACATCAAATACAACTTGATGCATATCATTGAGTTAGGTGAGGCTTCTCCAAATCTGATACACATTTTCCAATGTACCCAACAATCTCCCACTATTTGGAGAAGTCATAACCCTTAGTCAATGATATACATCACTTATAATAAAATAAACAATATGATGTATAAAAGCATTCAATGACATGGTAACATATAAACAAAACAAATATATTATATCATCATAGAATACGATACAAACATAATAAGCATGAATCATTGTTTTGTTTAAACTTCAAAAAAAAGTTTGTTAACAACAGATTACATAGATTTTAAAACTGAAGATTACAATGTTCTAAAATCTAGTCAATCTATCCTAAGGCTGATCGTGCTCCTTGATCACTATGCCTTTGCCAGACTAGACCCTTGCTTGTACTGGAGCTTCAGTATCTTCAGCTTGCTTCTTGCCTTTGAGATCCTTCTTCTTAAGTTCTTTAGCCTTAACTTTTTGCCTTTCAAAATAGTGATAAGACTTGGGAAAGTATTTACTAGGCTCCACAATTGTAGCAGGTATTTTCCCAGCCTTGTGATCCCTTCTGAACTTGATGTATAACATCTTGTCTCTGCAGATATTTTCTCCACTCAAGTTCAGAATACCACTTGTCTCTATCATGCATTTTGTCTTTGATAGCTTGCCAGACAGTGAGTATTATATTTCTGGAGGTGGGACTCCATCTTTCAAAATCAGGCTTCAGTTCAACCTGCTCTCTAAACCTTTTCTTTGAGAGTTGAGCTTCTTGCTCTTTATTCAATGCTTCCTCTGACATTTCAACTTCCTCAATATTCATATTCTGAACCTCCTTTGGAGGTCTATACATGTGTTGAACAACATTTTGAATACCATCAAAATCAGCAGGGGGTAAATAGTTTGAGCTACTACCTACTGGGCCCCTTCATTATAAGCAATTTGAATGCCTGACTCAGCAGTATTATCATCATCACATAGGGGTGGATATCCCAGAGTAGCTCTAATAGCATTTGTTATCCATTTAGCATGCTCTGAGCTAGCATTGACTAACACCCTCTCCCCCTTTATGACTTCTCTTTCAACATGATTTCTGATATCATCTTTCTGAAATCTGATTTGATCAGCTAAGTAGTTGGTGCCTTCTGTATAATAAGCTTTAAACTTCTATAGCTGAGCAGATATGATCTTTTGAGAGGCTTGAATGGCAGATTGGAAAGTGGCTAAATCTTCTTGACGTTTCTTATCAAACTTTGACTTCTCTTTAGCCATTTCCTCAGTTAATGCAGTTGCAGTATTCTTTAAATCAGTAACAATCACATTATGTGATTCAGTAAGATTATCATTCATACTTAGTTGATTTTCCAGAACATATCCTTGCTTAACTACTATGTCATCAATTTGAGTCCTGGCCTCTTATTGCTGCTTGGCCAGATAAACTACAGCATTACCTCCCTTATGGAAGTAATCTGTCATCTCCTACTTATTCTGATTGACTTCAAATCTTATTGATTTAATGTCTTGAGCCAAGGTGAACTGGAGATATTTGTGTCTTTCATCCATATTTTTCTCCATGGCTGCTCTTTGTTCATCCAGTTTAACTTGCAGATCCACCAATAGTGAACTGTAGTCAACTGCTGGGGCTGGTTATTGTGAGGTAGTCTGTAAAGCTTTCTTATAGCTTGAGCTTTTCTTCCTGTAAAACATCAGTTTTCTCTTCTTTTCTCTGAGTGCTTCTCCATCATCAGATTCCGAAGAACTTTCAATGTTCACCGTGTCCTTTGGACTAGAGGGCAGCTCCTTGTCAGTCCTTGGCAACTCCCCCTCAGTCCTTGGCTCCTCCCCCTCAGTCCTTGGCACCTTTTCCTCAGTCCTTACTTCTTGTAAGTCAGGAAATAATTCCTCAAGAGTGAATTCTTGTTGTAGTTGAACTGGAGGAATATCTTGCTCCTGTGCAGTAGATGGAGGGACATCACATGTAGAGATGTCATCCATTACAACATCCTGTGCTTGGACATAGACTTGAGTAGTCTGTTCAACATCAGGTAGCACAAATAGTGTATCAGACTCAGTATTTTTACCAACATGATTTATATCATTTATTACCTCAAGTATTATCTCAGTGACTGTGTCAGTCACTAGTTCAGCTTGCTCAGTCTCATGAGCATCCTTTGAAGGTGATGGAGCTTGGGAAACTGGAACTTATAGAGGCTCCCGCAGGAATTGCTCCATCAGCTCGCCCTGAAAGTGATCCATCTGCTCCCTTTGCATCTGACTATCATCATCAGTCTCAAGAGCAGGTGATTTTCTAACATTTTCTGGTCTTTCCTCTTCTGATCTAAAGACCACTTCTTCATCTGAATCACTAGAAGATTTAGCTACCCTAGGAGTTGTCTTTTTCTTTTTCAGTTGTGGTTGTTTCTATGGTGTAGAACCATCCTTTGTCAGAACTTTTTTCCACCTGGATAGTATTTTCATATCCATCCTTCTTATGTGGTTTAACATAGATCCTGCTTTGTGGTTCATCACTTAAGGAATATTCATTGTCAGATACAGACTCAGTATTCTTCCTAGATTAGGTTTCTTCAAAGTTTCCTTGATCTTTTCAAAGATCACAGCAGACCAGTTAGTTTTTACTCTGAAAATAACTCGGGTCATTAAGCTGAACATATAGGGTGAGATCCTATCATGTCCTCCTGGTTTGCAGAGAATTACTTTTCCCATAATATCTGAAAGAAACTTTCCTTGGGAGTTCATCCCCTTCCTCTGTATTGATGATTCAATCTTAGTGGTGGGATCCAGTCCACACCATTGAAGAGCTTCTTTTGTCATTGAAGATGTGACTTCATCATCTTCCTGAGTCCTGGGCAACTGTAGTGTCTTCCTTAGACGCTTCTGTGTAAGTTTCACCTTGCTTCCTTGAATTGATGACTTAATCTTCAATCAGTTGAATCTAGGGTTGCTGTTGTATATAATTCAAGAACCTCCTTCTTCCAGATTTTTGGTAGGTTCTGAAACTAGATATTCCAAACAACTTTCTTTGATTAGGGTTATCACATCTCTGATCTCAGTCGCAGCACTCTCAAAAGCATCACGATCTAATTCATAGCCTTCGTTGATGTTGTTCTCCAATTTTGGCGCCATTGGTGACGAGAAATTTGAGGAGAAGAGAGATGCAGATTTGTCGACTCAAAGATTTGCTTTCGAAAATGTTGAGAGTGTAGTCGACAAAGTTGTTCTGTGACCTATTTATATGTTTGTCAACACAGAAGGTCAAAAGGCGGGGTAATAAATACTTAATGTGTTGACACTATAGAGATTGTGTCGACACAGACATCTAATGTCTCTACAGAGTCAGACAACACTATGTGTCGACACAATTTGCGATGTGTCAACACAAACTTCTTAACCGTCGACTCTAATATCTGCGTGTCGACACAGACGACTGTATGTGTCGACACTACTATCTAATTGATAGAACTTCTATGTGTCGACACCAAACTCTGAGTGTCGACACCACTATCTCACCACTATTTTGTTGTGTCAACACAACTTTCCTTATATGTCGACACTAACTACTATATGTTGACACTGATTTCCTTTTGTGTCGACATCAACTACTATATGTCGACACAAATTTCCGTTTGTGTCGACATAGAATTACTTAGTCAGATTTACTAAGTTACTCTAAGTTTAACATGCCTAATTCAATTTTAAAATAATTGAATTTAGTTTCATCTAGTGGGTTAGTAAATATGTCAGCAATTTGATTATTTGTGGTGACAAATTCCAAACAAATATCTTCTTTTTCAACATGCTCTCTAATGAAGTGAAATCTAATTTATATATCCTTTGTTCTGCTATATGATATAGGATTTTTAGCAATAGAAATAGCACTTGTAGAATCACAAAATAGTGGAGTTCTACTTACCTTGAGACCATAGTCTTCAAGTTGATGTTGAATCCATAAAAGCTGAGCACAGCAGCTGCCTGCATCAACATATTCAGACTCAGCAGTGGAAATTGACACACTTGTCTGCTTCTTACTACTCCATGACACCAATCTACCACCTAGAAACTGACATGTTCCAGTGGTGCTCTTTCTATCTTCTTTGTAACCTGAAAGTCTACATCTGAAAAACCAGTCAGTAGAAAGTCTCTATTCTTAGGGTACCAAAGACCAAGATTAGGTGTGCCCTTAAGATATCTCAAAATTCTTTTAACTGCAGTATAATGAGATTCTTTATGGCTTTCTTGGTACCTTGCATAGACACATGTAAAATACATAATGTCTGGTCTACTGACAGTTAAGTATAGAAGGGAGCCAATTATCTATCTATACAAAGACTCATCTACAGGTTTTCCTGCATCATCTTTGCCTAAAGGCATACTTGTCCCCATTGGAGTTCTCATGGTGGTGGATGACTCCATACCATATTTATTAATTAACTCCTTGTTGAATTTAGACTGTGATATAGACAAGCCATCATCAGTCTGTCTTACTTGGAGTCCCAAGAAGAATTTCAGCTCACCCATACTGCTCATCTCAAACTTCCCTTGCATAAGTTTTGCCAACTTCCTACAAAGGTTGTTTTCTGTTGATCCAAAGATTATGTCATCAACATAAATCTGGACTAGGATCATCTTGTCCTTTGACTCCCTAAGGAATATAGTCTTGTCTATTTTCCCCCTTGAAAATTTATTCTTATTGAGGAAGGTAGATAATGTTTCATACCAAGCCCTAGGGGCTTGTTTCAAAACATATAAGGCTTTCTTAAGCCTATAAAATAATAAGGATAAAGTGGATCAACAAAACCTGAGGGCTGTTCAACATAGAGTTCTTCTTTCAAATTACCATTTAGGAATGCTGACATGACATCCATTTGGTATTCTTTAAAACCTTGGAAAGCAGCAAAGGCAAGGAATAGCCTTATTGCTTCCAACCCTACCACTTGGGCAAATGTCTGATCAAAGTCTATGCCCTCTTCCTGTCTATAACCTTTGGCAACTAGTCTTGCTTTGTTCTTCACTATGATGCCATTTTCATCTAGTTTGTTCCTGTAGATCCACTAAGTCTCAATAATAGTATGATCCTTTGGTTTTGGAACCAGATCCCATACTTTACACCTTCTGAATTGATTCAGCTCCTCTTGCATTGTATCAATCCAGCTGGAGTCTTGTATGGCTTCTTCAAATCTCTTTGGTTCCACCTGTGACAGGAAACTTGAGCAAAGCACTGCGTTCATGTGTTTGCTTCTTGTTTGCACACCATGTCTTAGATCACCAATAATTTGGTGTGCTGGATGATCCTTTAGATTTCTTATAGCTGGAGGCATTCTATCAGCAATTTGAACTTCTTCAATTTCTCCACCATGTTGTACTTCATTATCTTCAATGTCAGCTTGTGAACCTTTTACTCCCCCTGGACAACAACCATCATTTTCCTCAAACTGCCTTGTAGTTTGGTCTTCATTAATGGTCAGCGTGTCCAACTTTTCTTTTAAACCTATTGAGCTACAAGAATTGCTAAACAACTCACAGTTAATTAGCTCAGATTCATCAAACACTACATGAATAGATTCTTCTACAACTTGTGTTATCAAGTTGTAGACCCTATATGCCTTACTGTTATTGTTGTAGCCAACAAATATCCCATCTTGGTATTTGGTAGCAAACTTAGTTAGGTGAGACTTGCCAGTGTTAAGCACATAACACCTGCTACCAAAGATCCTAAAGTAGGATATGTTTGGTTTTCTGCCCTTCATAATCTCATAGGGTGTATTTTTGTGGCTCTTAGTTATGGATGCTCTATTGAGAACATGACAAGCTATATTTACTACCTCAGCCCAAAAATATTCTAGGAGAGAAGTGTCACTTAGTAGAGTTCTACCAGCCTCAATAAGAGTCCTATTTTTTCTTTCCGCAATTCCATTTTGCTGAGATGTTCTAGGTGAGGAGAATTCTTGATGAATCCCTAGTTCTTCACAAAATCTTGTCATACATTCAGACTGAAATTCAGTTCCATGGTCACTTCTGATTTTGACCACTGAATTGTTAAGTTCATTCTGAATTTTTTTAACAAAGTTATGAAAGACAGTATGGGTTTCAGATTTCTGCCTCAAAAAGAAAACTCATGTAAATATAGAATAGTCATCTACTACCACAAAAGTATAGATTTTACTACCTAGACTATGAACTGGCATAGGACCAAATAGATTCATATGCAAGAGGTACAAACACCTCACAGAGTCTTTGGTATCAAGACTATGAAAAGTGGATTTGATCTGCTTGCCTTTTTGACAAGCTGAACATATACCCTCTTTTATGCACTTAAACTGAAGACCATTCCTCACTAACTCTAAACTATAGAGTTGGCCTATAGTTTTATAGTTTAGATGAGCTACCCTCTTGTGCCATTGGACACACTGAGATGCTTTCTCATATGCAAATAAACATACATGAGAGTTCATGTTTTCATAATCAAAATTTAAACAATAAATGTTCCCTTTTCTATAACCAGACAAGATCACCTTCTGATCACTTTTCCTTTTAATCTGACACCTATTCTTAATAAATGAAGTGTCATACCCAAAATCACTCAACTGACTTATGCTTATCAAGTTATGTTTCAAACCTTTTACATAAGCCACTTGAGTGATTGTTATAAAACTAGTAGAAATGTTACCAAACCCTTTGATGACCTCTTTTTTTGATCCACCAAATATCACTCTGGGTCCACTCTCTATGGGAGTATAGTCCTTTAACATTTTTCTTGTTCCAGTCATGTATGGAACATCCACTATTCCACTGGCGAGTAATATAAGGGTATGTACGGACTTGACCCACCTGCAACAAATTTTATTTTACCTTACCCCAAGAGTTTATAGGTTCTAGGTTCAAGGTTAGATGAAACTTAATATTCCCTTATTCTCCTAGCAGCCTTCTCTCACAGGTAACCTGGCATTCTTACTGACACTGGTGTTGTGCCAGCAATCTTTGGCATAATGCCCTATCTTGCCACAACACCAACACTCATATCTATTATACCTCATTTTAGGTACAGTTTTAACAGCATTGCTGTCAGCTGTTCTTAACACTGTTGGTACAGTGGTTCTTTTCTTGAGTGCTGGAGCTACACCCTTCTTATTTAGAATATCAGGCTTACCATAACCATGTATGATATCATGATCATATCTATTGGTAAGCTGTTGCACTTTCCTGAAGGCAATGGGGGGTTTGACGGCAAGTGGCTAAACTGGGGCATTGCTTTTTTTTCCTTTGGAATTAGCTGCCGTAGTATTTCCCTTAAAGCCTAATCCTTTCTTACCCTTTTGAGGAATGAAATCATCAATTAGAGGTAAGACTGATTTTGGCTTTGAGAATTTTGCCACCAATTTCTTCTCTCTTTGCAGTCTGTCTTCTAGACCCTTGATCTGATTATTTTTGAATGTTATTGTTCCCATCTGAATAACAGTTATGTTTTTCAGTTTGGTAATTTCATTCATCTTCTGATCCAACAATTTTTCTGAATCAGATGCAGCCAGCTTAAGAGCAGTAATTTCCTTGGCTTGTGCTTTGTTAAGGATTCTGCTTTTCTTAAGTGCTTGCAGCAGATCACCATATTCATCAATAAGTTGATGAACATCCCCTTCAGATTCAGATTCATCCACATCTCTTGATGCAGATGCTTCTGATTATGATCCAGTATAGTAATCAGAAACTATTGAAGAATTGTTTACCTTACTAGGACCAGTCTGACACTACAAGAAACTGGACTTTTAGCCACGGTAATTTGCCGTGGCAAAAGGTCAAAAACTGTGGCTAAAGACTTTTATCCACGGCCTACCCACAGAAAATCAGCGTGGGCAATGCGAGTGTGGCTAATAGTATTAGCCACGTTGAATCCGTGGCAAAAAGATTTTTAGCCATGACTTTTAGCCACGGTTTAGAATCGTGGCTAAAGGGTCTCTTTTCAGCAATTATTAGCCACGGTCACATTGTCGTGGCTAAAGCTCCTTATTTGCCACGATTGAATTTTCGTGGCCTAAAGGGACTGTAAAAAACGAAAAAGATTCTGCCGCCGCCGCCCGCCGCCCGCCGCCGCCGCCCCGCCGCCACCGCCGCCCGCCGCCCGCCCGTGCCGCCCGCGAGCCCGCGTGCCCGCCCGCGAGCCCAGCTAATTGAAACATTCATTGAGGAATGGGATATATAAACCAGAAATTTATGTTGAAATTGGCGGTGTGGGACTAAAAATGTCACGACTTTTTGCCACGGTTCAGGCTTTCGTGGCTAATACTGGCTTATTAGCCACTAAATAGGCAAACCGTGGCAAAAAGTGTTTTTTTGCAACGGTTCAATCATCTGTGGCTAATACTAACTTATTTTCCACGGTTTAGGTACCGTGGCTCATACTTCATTATTAGCCACGGTGTTCTGCCGTGGCAAAAAAAACCGTGGCTAAAGGTCATTTTTCTAGTAGTGTGATCCTGGAACTGATCTTCTTCTGTCAAGGTCATCAGCCCTTTACAACAATGTTATTCAATTCTATTTACTGAGTCCAGCAATTTGAAGAACTCAGCCTCTTCTGCATCCTCTTCAGTTGCAAACAGTCCTATGTATGCTTCAGCTTCAGCTTCAGTCTCAGAATCTGATGATGAAGAATCTGACCAGCTTTTTTGCTTCTTTGCAATAAAGGATTTCTCCTATTTGCCCTTGTTTTTTTAGTTTCTTCTTTTCATTTGATTCTTTCCTTTTGTCAGGACAATCAGCTACCACATGTCCAGGCTGTTGCAACAATAACAAACAATCTTAGTTGAAGATAATTTACTAGGTTTAGAGCCATACCTGTCCTTCCTAGAGGATTTCTTTTTCTGATAGTAATCATCCTTGGATTGTGAGGATGATGGCTTGGATCTCCACTATTTCTTCTTCAAGAACCTTTGAAATTGTCTTGAAAAAGCTGCTAAGTCTTCATCAGAATTTGGACTATCTGATGTGTGACTGTCAGAACTTTCTGAAAATACTTCTGCAGCTTTCCTAGGAGCAGATGGAGTCATCCTCCTATGCTTGCTTATGGCTTCAGTCTTGAAAGCCACTGACATGTCTCTGTAATCAACTTTATTACTTTTCTCCTCCTCCTTTCTGGCCATCAGCTATATCTTATATGAAAGCAGTTTGCCAAATAATATAGGAGGTGAGATTTCTGCTAGTCTGGCCACTTCCATAATGGCACATGTCTTGGTGTCCCAGTCCTTAGTTAATGATCTCAGAAATTTATCATTTAACTCATATGTGCTGAATACTCTTCCATATGACATCAATTCATTAACTATTCTGAAGAACTTCTTGTAACATTCAGTTATGTTGTATGTTTTAGATTATCTAAAACTTTCATACTCATGATTCAGCATAGAATTTCTGTCTTCTCTCACTTCTTCTGATCCCTCCATATAGACAATCAAGGGTGTCACACATTTCTTTGGAGGTCTTGCAGTGAATCAAATTTTCGAATGTTGAGTCATCTATAACACTGACTATTATATTCTGTGCTCTCTTATCCATAGTAGACAAGATGATCTCATCCTTTGTCATTTCAGAATACTCCTTTGGTGTCCTGAGATTTGCATCAAGAACTGAGACTTTAATTGGGATGAATGGCCCTTATTTGACTATCATATATATTCTTAGATCTAAAGCTTCCATAAACAGTCTAACTCTTTCTTTTCATATACCAAAAATCTCTTTCCTGCATATAGGTAACTTCATGGAACCAAACTCCTTATGATTCTCAATGGAACCCATTTTGCCTAATAGATTTCTGCCTTGGAGATCTAATCAGACTGTTAAGTTTATTCTTTGAGTAACCTCCCTCTGATACCACTTGAAAGAATTGGTTTCAAGATGTCCTAAACACCTAGAGGGGGGGGGGGGTGAATAGTTTCAATTCTTTTTCTAACTTAGGCCGACAAATCTATCTAGTTTAGCAATTTATTCAGCAGATATCACAGCATAACATTCACATACACACAACATTCCACAGATTGCACACAAGATTTATAGTGGTTCCCCAAATGATGGGTACATTCACTTTCCCCCTTCGCCTCTATAACAATCTACTAGATTCGGCATAACTTCCTTCTTTCTTCTCAGATCCGCAAATCTTACAGGTCAGAACCAAGAATGGTTCCTACAACTCAGAGTGAATCCACACTCCTACAACTCGGGGACAAGCCCTACCTCAGCATCTTTCACAGGCTTACAACTCAGAGTGAAACCCCACTCCTACAACACAGGCAAAATCCCTACCTCAGCCTCTTTCCCAGGCCTACAACTCAGGGAAAAGATTCTCCTACCTCAGGCACTCAGCCCTACCTCAGCCTTTATAATTAAGGCTTACAACTCAGAGAAATTATAATTCAGAGAAATAAATCCTACACTCAGATCTACGTTATTACAGATTCTACAAAAGTTATTGATGAAAACATAATAATATCTTCAACCAGATGGAGAGAGAATTGGTTGAAGGCTTCTTGATCAGTTCTTGATAGAACTGATTACTCAAGGATCAACCTGCCTTAGCTTCTTCAAAGCTTCTTGAATCTGAGCAAAGTAAAGTTGATCTTCTTGGTGTTGGAGGGTTGATCTTCAATCAGGCTTCCTTTATATTCAAAAATTAAATCTGAATTTGCTTCTTCAGAATTGATCTGAATTCTTCTGGCAGACTGTTCAGGATCTGCCTTCACTTGATGAGGACTTCTCTCCTTCTTGTCTTTCTCTCTCTACAATCTGTTGATTGTTTCTTCTTTCTCTTCTTCTGAATCCTCAATCCTTCAGAGATTATTCTTCATTCACTGATCGTGTTCACGATCACTTCTTCACAATGAATAATAATTGTTGAGAGAGCATATCTATATATAGGCTTCATCCGTGGTTACCGGCTGTTCCGGTTCCAAACAGTCTTCTGACACCTTTGACAGATGTGACAGCAATGCCAATAATGACAGCTGTCAAGTCTCCAGTTGTATTACTTCAACCTTCATTGGACTTTGACTCAACAATAGATGGTATCGAGTGAATACTTCACATGTGTTGACACACATAGTCCATGTGTCGACACATGTCTTGATGATGTCGACACAGTTTCACTTTTACTTCTCAACACAGCTTCTGTGGAATGTGTCGACACAATCACTCCTTATCTTGACAAAGTTGGTGTCTACAGAATTCTGTTGTGTGTCGACACAAGTTCTGTGTGTCGACACAGTCAATGTCGACAGAATTCTAGAATGTATCGACAGCTTCTCTGTATGTCGACACAAATTATGGGTGTCGACACAATCTGGCCCTTGGTGTCGACACAGCGTTGTCGACAGATTTCTGGAATGTGTCGACAGCTTCTCTGTGTGTCGAAATAAATTCTGGGTGTCGACACAATCTGACCCTTGGTGTCGACACAGCGTTGTCGACAATTTTCTGTGTGTCGACAGAAATTCTGGGTGTCGACACGATCTGGCCCTTGCTGTCGACACATCCATTCCCAAGTGTCGACACATATACTTAGAAAATTTTTCTTCCATTTACCTAACCTGCACATGATAACTCAACACAACATCAAATACAACTTGATGCATATCATTGAGTTAGGTGAGGCTTCTCCAAATCTGTTACACATTTTTAATGTACCCTACAACGACACGTACGTGACATTTAAAGCGACCCTGGTAAGGAATCATCGGCATCTTCGGCTCATTGTTTGAAGGGAGTTTTAATTTTGAAGTTTTCAATATGTTTTGTTCTTATTCCTGTTGTAATCTAGTGGGGAAATCACTACCTTGTGCGTGTCGTCTAAGTTCTTGTGTGGCTTATGGGAAATAGCTCCCTTGTACGTGGCGTCTAATTCCTTGCGTGGCTTAGGGGAAATCGTAGCCTTGTGCATGACGTCTAAGTCCTTGAGTGGCTTAGGGGAAAATCACCGCCTTGTGAGTGACATCCAAGTCCTTATGTGGCTTAGGGAGAATTATTTCCTTGTGTGCAGCATTTAGATCGTTGTAGATCTATGGGAGGCTAGTAGCAAGATCTCGGGAGAGATACACTTTAACATGCCGGTTCTTGGTAGAAGGACCGGAAAAATAAAAAGTAAATTGTATTTTTCATAAGCCTTTGTCTCTAACTCTATAAAGATACTTTTTATTCAGATTTAGCACGTTTGAAAAAAAATCATTATTGTTTTTGTATTTATATATTTTAGAGTGTTCATGTCTGCTTATGAAAAATTAATCTCCATTTCGTAATTTCATTATTTTTGTTCACCAAGTAAACTTTATTTTGTTAAAGAAAAGTAATTAACCCTTATTCACCCCCCTCCCTCTATGGGCGTCGCACGATCCAACACTTGGTATCAGAGCAGGATACTCTAAAATCGGTTTAACCATCAGGAGTGATGGCACAAAACACTCACGCATTTTCTAAGGGGCAAGGTATAAGTAGACCTCCCTTATTCACGGGCACAAACTATAATTATTTGATAGCATCAATGTGATTCTTTCTAATAGCTCTAGATATCGACGTTTGGGGCATGGTAGAAACATGCTACACTTCTCTTATAATTGTAGTACGAAGTGTTATAATGGAAAAATCCAAGGATAAATGGGCTGAAGTTGATAAGCTTCGCTGTAAGAATAACACTATGACAATGAATGCATTATTCTACGCGATAGATAAGACTGAATTTAATTGTGTTTGTGCATGTGAAACTATGTATGATTGTTGGGTATTGTATCCACAATTACATGGATTTGAGGAAGCCACCTGTCAAGCTAAGATCAATTCACAATGTATTTGATGAAACCTCTTAAGTTGTGCTTGCAGTTATTCCACGCTAAGTGCACACCAATGTCAGGGTGCAGTAGGTCAATATACACGGGTCTGTACGTCATAATCCCTCGTTGAACAGATCAGTGTGTTGGCCTACGTGTGCTCTCTCTATTGGAATGCACTTACTTTCAAGTACAGGGCTGTAACTATGCAAGAGCAGACAAGGAGCAAGGATGGGTCAAGGAGCAGCTCTTGGGTGGATAGACGAAAAATCGTCTAAGTATAAATCGACGAGAATCACCAAGTGATTCTCGCCGATTCGGCGAGAATCAGTGATTCTCGCAGAATCGTCGAGAATCAGTGATTCTCGCAGAATCGTCGAGAATCATTAGTGATTCTCGCCGACTCTATCCGGCTACCTCAAAACGGTGCCAAGTAAGATTCGGCGAGAATCACTAGTGATTCTCGCCGAACCCATCGTTGAGCAGATCATGGCCAAGTAATATTCGTCGAGAATCAACAAGTGATTCAGCGAGAATCATCAAGTGATTCGGCGAGAATCACTAACTGATTCTCGCCGATTCGTCGAGAATCACCTTCGATTCTCGCCGATTTTGACTTGGCAATTTTTCTGGAAACAGCTGGACCGGATTCTGCCGCTGGCACTGTGTTGAACCGGAAATAGGGTTTCCTTCAGGTGGGACCCACAACGGTCATTTAGGAGTATACTTGTGTATAAATACACGCGTATTTTTGAACAGTAAAAAGACAGAGGAAAAGACGAAACACGGGGCGCGACGTAACCTAGATCGCGAGTTCCTCTCCGCCGCCGCCGTCGCCACTTGAGAGAGTTAATCGCCGGTCTTGATCGTGGTTTCTTCCAGATCTCCGGTCGATAGAAGCTTAGCCAAGCTTAGCATCTCACGTGTCTAACCGGAGATCTCTTGTCTCTTGATTTGTTGATCGGGAAAACCTTCCCCGTCCGAATCGATCGAGACGACTGATCCTAGTATGACCGTTGGTAGACCTAGCTAGCTTCGCTACGAAGTTTGGATCTCCAAAGTACAGCGGCCGCACATCGTCGTCGCCGCCGATCCCGTGAACCTAGCCACCGCCCATCTTGCCGCCGCCGGTTCCGGGGAGATCCTCTCCAAGAGAGATCTAGGGTTGTGGACTCTTCGTGGACTTCAAGAACACGTTGTCAACGAAAAGGGACACCTTAGTCTCCAAACGTAGTTTGTATCTCTTGTACATTCTAGTTTATTTTTGTTGTAACGGAACGTTGGTTCCTAGTTGTAAGGGTTGGGTGCAACCCGGGTTGTGGGAGTGTTGACTCCTACGTGTGGAAGGGTTCCTTCCGATAGTGCAAGGATTGGATTTCAATCCTGTTGGTGAAGAGACCGAGTCGTCCCTTGTTGGGAGATAGGTCGAAGGGGGAAAGTGGATGTACCCAAATCGGGGAACCACTATAAATTGCTTGTGTATCTTCTGTGTTGTGGTGTTTTGTTTTCTTGTGCAGGTACAATCTTAAATTCCGCAAAAACGCTGCACGTCACCTATTCCCCCCCCCCCCCATAGGTGAAGATAGTTGACACTAGGTGGACTTTCAAGTGGTATCAGAGGGAGGTTACTCATCAAAAAGGTTTACACCTTGAGTAGAATCCTGCCACCAGTGTCAGAAGCATGGAGCTGGATCATGAGATATCGCCACTAAGACTCCCCACATGCACAAAGGAGTTTTATCCCGTCTTGAGGATGAGAGTGTCGTATCACTTGGATGCTATCGATCCTCGAGCATCTTTCATCCTAGAAGAGGGTCCTTTTATTCCTATGAAGACCTCCGACTCTGGAAAGATCCAAGTGCCCAAGTACATTGCTGAGATGTCGGAGACGGAACTTTCAGTATTTAATTTGGACAAGAGGATTCGTCAAATTATCATGGATATCTGGTCTGGAGCTTCTCGCTCTAGATTGGAAAAATGTGGGTCGGCTAAATCTATGTGGGTGATGATCTCAGAGCTGATGGGGGGGGGGGTCAGAGAAAGCTGGAATCTGCTGTCAACCTGAGGATGAAGCCTATGTGGGGGTCCTCGCCTCTGAAGATGAACGCAAGGATCTATCGGACAGCATCAGAGCTCCAGTGTCAGTGACAGAGACTGAAGAAGCCAGTGAGGAAAGCAGTTCTGATGAGGATGACACAACGGTCACTGCCGCTAGTGACAATAACTCTGATGAGTAGGTAACTTCCTCATCTTGCCCCGTCTCTCTTGAAGTTTCTGAAGACAGGAACTGCTTTCCTTCAGAAAATTCTGATTCTCTGAAGAGAGCCCTTCAGAAGAGCAACGTACTTGTTGAAGAACAAGCTCAGGAGATTGCTCGGCTGAAGATCTTGTTGGTTCTCCAATTGGCATCCAATAAGGTCAAGGACTCTAAAATCTCTGATCTAGAGAGTAGTCTAGAGAATGAGAAAAGGATAGTATCAAACTTTTCCAAGGTTGATGCTATAAAGAGAAAGCAAGAAAATGGGTGGATCTCCCGGATTATCAATTCGTGGAGAAATGGGGAAACGGTATTCCGACCCCCCACTCCAAGCAGGAAGGCAACTCATCATGCCTTCAGGTATGATCACAGGAATAATCGTGGTCACTGCAAGGGTGATCTGTCCTCATGTGGAGACACCCGTAGTGCAAGGGCCGTCGTGGCCACCCATGAGAGAATACCTAAGGCTCATTATGAGCCCTTTGTATTCACTGCCACTGCCTCAACTCGGTGTGAATCTTCATGTACCAGCTCACAGAACACTTCTCACCACCCGAGGACACAGGACAGGGAGGTTAGAAGTCATGGTGTAAGTTTTCATGGGGCCTCAGGAAGGGGGATGCCTGAAAGGAAGGCACCACCTCCCCGGCCTCATGACGCTCGTAACATGCATTCCTTCCACCCTTCCACGTGTCACGGTGGAAGAGGAAATTTTGTGAGGAGATCATGCCCTATCCCGTTTAGACCTAGGACCGTGACTACCTCAGTCACTAGATCAGGTCAGAAACGGTGATACAATATTCACCCGTGTTGGTGCTGTGGTAAAGTGGGACACTTTGCCATAGACTGTTGGCACAACCCCTCTGTGTCAAGGGCAAGGGCCTATCCACATTTTCTGGGCAGAGGTAGTCTTCCTGACAGGTTTTCTGAAGGAAGGCAGTCGAGTGCTTATGCTACCAGGAACCTAGGACCCAATATGTATTGGGTTCCTAAGGTAAAGTAACTCTTTCTTGCAGGGTAGTCTAGGTTCCCGTAAATATGATGGGAACTAGACAGTAGATGGATCAAGACTAAATTGGAACAAGCGTCTGGAATACCAGATGTGATATCTACATGGGCATACTCACATTGAGCTCCTAATATGTTTTACCTGAGGGACTAAATGATAACTCTCATAATCCCAGGTACTTTTGATCAGTTCCAGGACTTGAGTCATATTGTATCCACATTTACATATATATATATATATATTTATACTTATACTTACACTTATATTTATGTACATCTAAGGATATGTTAACACGGTAAACATAAACCATAGATACAACAATGAAGACTTATCGGAAATTCCACTGGTAGACTCGAGATCTAACATCTACAGGCGTAAATTAGTTCACTGAAAACTAGCGAAGATTGCCATCAATAAATGTATGGAAAAGCCGGTTCAAACCCTAATAGCTTGGCTTTAAGGAATATTTATATATTTAGAAGATTTTCAAATCGACTTAGACAAACTCGAAACCCGCTTAACCCGAAGCCTTCTGCCGAACACACGGAAACCGTTAGAATCCCCTTAACTCGTCGATCCTTCATACATGGGCATACTCACGATCCTTTATATATTTAGAATTCCCTCCGACCCTTCACATTCCGTAGGAATCCCGCCGAAGGACCTTCTCTGTAGGAAACTCGCCGAATCCCGCAAGATTCTCGCCGATTCACCGAAGGTTTCCCGCAAGCTTCTCACCGAAGGTCTTCCGCCGATTCTTCCCCTTCCGTCGACATCCCGCAAGATTCACCGATCGCAACTCGCGAAGAACTCCGTCAATCTCAGCGTGCAAAAATCCCGTCGATCTCGTCGATCCCGTCGCGTGCACCTACCAGGTGTCCATCGTCTTCATCGAACTAACTCACCGTCTACGCTTTTAGGTAACCACATCCTCACCCTTACTTGGACTTGATCACTAGTGTCACTTCCCCTGTGCCTTTTGATTAAGCGTAGAGTAGGAATTCTCTCCCTAGGTTTGCAATGACTCCTAGGACAACCGCTGGGCTGGTCACTGGATGCGAGCTGGTTCGAACAGGGTTCGCTTATGCCTCAAATGAATTCAGAAACATCATCCTTATGCTTGAAGAGGCTGGACTCTCATTCGTACTAGAGCACCCCTGTAAAATCCTGGACAAGGAGGTGCTGGAGTTCTTTGCAACCGCAAAACTCCGGAATGACGACTCTCTTATCAAAAGCAAGGTTGCCGGGGCAAAGATCAAGATGTCTGCCAGCAAGCTGACCCTCTACTTGCAGCTCACTAGCTCGGAGCACGAGGATTATCTTGAGGAAGAAGACAAAACCAGGACTCTATTAATCTGTGGTCTCGTTCGAGGAACTCGGTCGATAAAGCGAAAGGATATGAATGAAGAAGGGAAACTTCTGTCAGACATCGTTGGGAAGGTACTCATATGCAAGCCGGGCTCTCATGACCACATCTCTGCGGACATGTTCAAGATCCTGGTGGCAATTGTCTGCAGGAAAAGATTCAACTAGGGGGCATTGCTTTTTGAGAGGATAAAGGACACCCTGAGATCACCTAGCTTTGGCCGAATCATCAGTCTGTATCTCAATCAGCTGAATGGAGATAAATATGACATGAGTAAAGGTGTTCCTATACATTACTTAAAGATAATGGACTCGAGTGTTTTTGACAGATGGGAGAGGCGCATTGGGCAGGCTGCCGTGGTAGAACAACAGGACGCATCTCCAGCCGAGGACGGCACTGTGGCTGATTCCGTAGTAATCCCCAGTGAAATTCCTGATGCTTTGAGTGCAGGAATTGAGGGGGAGCCTCTACCCACTGATGCCAATATAGTATCTGACATCTCCCAGATAGCCAGAGATGTAGTTGCAGATATACAAGAAGAAAGTGATGCGGTAGAGGAGACTGCTGACGAAGGGTTGGAAGGTGATGCTGATGAGAATGATCAAATGGCTGATGAAGGTGAGGAAGAAGGCAATGGGGGACAGGAAGCATTGGAGACTCAGGATATCACTGAAGTTCCATCTGACAAGCACGCTCCTGAGTTCGTCCCTGAGAACATTGGTGCAACAATGGAGGGGGAGTCTGAGAAATCTACAGAGGCTGCAAGCATTCCCCCCTTAGAGACTGTGCTCGTGTCCAGCTCTACAGGTGCATCAGCTGAACCGCAAGGCCAAGGAGTGCCTCAGAATCTTCCACTACGAGATGATCTAGCCACTCACACCGTGAATGTCATTCAGGGCATAGTGGATGAGCTTAAGGCATCTTTTGAGAAAGCTCAAAATAAAATGTTGAAAAGGATTAAGAAATCTGAAAATCTCATGCTCAAGAACATGGTGGAGATCAATCATAAACTGGACGTGATGGAAACGAAGTTTGAAGATAAGTATACAGCGGCCGGCCAAGCTGTCACTCTTCTTATGGATGGATTGAAAAAGAACACTGATACTCTCGCCGTAGTGAATCAGAATGCTCATGCCATAGCAAATAACATTCAAAAGTTTGATGGCAATATGGTAACTCTTAACACCAATCAACAAGCCTTGGTTACTGAATTCTCCCGGACTACAAAGCATATTGATGAGTCACTGCATTCATATGCAAACTCCATTGCAGTCGAAGCCAAAAAGGGGGAGAAAGAATATATAGCTAAGATGGCTGAGCTTCGGGAAGTCATGATCAACAACTTTGAGCAGTCAAACAAATATGTTTATGACAGTTGCTGGTGGATGCTCCAACAAGCGTTAGGCGTTAATATCCCTGAAAATCCCCAGGGTGCTCCTGCTCCTGAAGATTATACTGTGGTTGATGAGGGCGCCAGTGTTGAAGAAGTTCCTGTAAGTGAAGCTGATGTTCATAGGGATGCTAGGGCCTCCTCCAAGGCAAAACTGATGGCAATGTTTGATCAAGGAGCCCTAGCAAAAGCCAGGGACAAGAGGAAATTGCAAGAAGGGACATCAAAGGAAACACAAGCTGAAAAGAGAATCAGACTGAAGGAGGAGGAAGTAAGAAATGAAAAGTGGAGTATAGTATCCAAGAGTATCATATTGGACACAAGGAAAAAGGGGAAATCAATCGAAACGATGTATACTGCCAGTATGAGTGGGAGATGCATAAGACGTATGAAGCCAAACGGAACATCTTTTTCAGGACCAATACTGCGGCAGATAAAGCTCCTCCACCCAGATATTATCCGAAGCCCAAAGAGTATATGGAGAGGCAAAGAAAGAAGTATTTGGCTCAAAAACTCAAGGATGACTTAGCCAAAGAAAAATAGTCAAAAATTTATAGCCTGTCATTCTCTCTTAAGAACAATTAACGTTTATTGTTATTATATGAACAATCTTGAGATTATATATATATATATATATATATATATATATGTATTTGAATTTATGAATGACTCAAGTCTTGATCTGTTTGCCTATATTCTCTTGTGATGCATATTTAAATTCTGAATGTTGTTTATATTATCTGGTTGGTGTTATTCATCTTAGCTAGTAGGGTTTTGGCTTCGTCAAATAGGGGGAGATTGTTGGGTATTGTATCCACAATTACCTGGATTTGAGGAAGCCACCTGTCAAGCTAAGATGAATTCACAATGTATTTGATGAAACCTCTTAAGTTGTGCTTACAGTTATTCCACGCTAAGTGCAGACCAATGTCAGGGTGCAGTAGGTCATTATACACGGGTCTGTACGACGTAATCCCTCGTTGAGTAGATCAGTGTGTTGGCCTACGTGTGCTCTCTCTATTGGAGTGCACTTACTTTCAAGTACATGGCTGTAACTATGCAAGAGCAGACAAGGAGTAAGTATGGGTCAAGGAGAAGCTCTTGGGTGGATAGACGAAAAATCATCTAAGTATAAATCGACGAGAATCACCAAGTGATTCTCGCCGATTCGGCGAGAATCACTAGTGATTCTCGCCGAATCGTCGAGCATCATTAGTGATTCTCGCCGACTCTATCCGGCTACCTCAAAACGGTGCCAAGTAAGATTCGGCGAGAATCACTAGTGATTCTCGCCGAACCCATCGTTGAGCAGATCATGGCCAAGTAATATTCGTCGAGAATTAACAAGTGATTCGGCGAGAATCATCAAGTGATTCGGCGAGAATCACTAGTGATTCTCGACGAATCGTCGAGAATCACTAACTGATTCTCGCCGATTCGTCGAGAATCACCTTCGATTCTCGCCGATTTTGACTTGGCAATTTTTCTGGAAACAGCTGGACCGGATTCTGCCGCTGGCACTGTGTTGAACCGGAACTAGGGTTTCCTTCAAGTGGGACCCACAACGGTCATTTAGCAGTATACTTGTGTATAAATACACGCGTATTTTTGAACAGTAAAAAGACAGAGGAAAAGACAAAACACGGGCCGTGACGTAACCTAGATCGCGAGTTCCTCTCCGCCGTCGTCGTCGCCGCTTGAGAGAGTTAATCGCCGGTCTTGATCGTGGTTTCTTCCAGATCTCCGGTCGATAGAAGCTTAGCCAAGCTTAGCATCTTACGTGTCTAACCAGAGATCTCTTGTCTCTTGATTTGTTGATTGGGAAAACCTTCCCCGTCCGAATTGATCGAGACGACTGATCCTAGTGTGACTGTTGGTAGACCTAGTTAGCTTCGCTATGAAGTTTGGATCTCCAAAGTACAGCAGCCGCACATCGTCGTCGCCGCCGATCCCGTGAACCTAGCCGCCGCCCATCTTGCCGCCGCCGGTTCCGGGGAGATCCTCTCCAAGAGAGATCTAGGGTTGGGGACTCTTCGTGGACTTCAAGAACACGTCATCAACGAAGAGGGACACCTTAGTCTCCAAACGTAGTTTGTATCTCTTGTACATTCTAGTTTATTTTTGTTGTAACGGAACGTTGGTTCCTAGTTGTAAGGGTTAGGTGCAACCCGGGTTGTGGGAGTGTTGACTCCTACGTGTGGAAGGGTTCCTTCCGATAGTGCAAGGATTGGATTTCAATCCTGTTGGTGAAGAGACCGAGTCGTTCCTTGTTGGGAGATAGGTCGAAGGGGGAAAGTGGATGTACCCAAATCGGGGAACCACTATAAATTGCTTGTGTATCTTCTGTGCTGTGGTGTTTTGTTTTCTTGTGCAGGTACAATCTTAAATTCCGCAAAAACGCTGCACGTCACCTATTTCCCCCCCCCCCATAGGTGAAGATAGTTAACACTAGGTGGACTTTCAATGATATATGGAAACTCCTTGAAGTTAGTTATGAAGGTACATCGCATGTGAAAGACTCAAAGTTTTTCCAGTTAGATTCAGAGTTTGAGAAGTTCAAGATGGAGGTTGATGAGGATGTAGACTCCATGTACACAAGGCTCAGCAAGATAATGAACCACTCGAAGATTTAAGAAAAGAGTTTCTTAAACGGAGATTTTGTCAGAAAAATACTTAGATCGCTTCCAACAAAGTTCAATCCAAAAGTGACTTCCATCTCAGAGTCACACGATCTAAAGTCTCTCTAAATTGAGAATATGATAGGCAATCTGAAAACCTAGGAAGTATAACTGAGGATTCAACAACATGAGTATAGCATGGAGCCAAGAAAGAAAGCTTTGGCGTTAAAGTCCAAGAAGGAAGTGGAAAGTGAGTCCGATGAGAGTGATGATGGAGATGAAGATAATATATTTATAAAGAAGTTCAGGAAGTTCATGAGAAATCCTGAAAGAAGAAATTCTTTCAAGAATTTTTCAAGAAGCAAGAATCTGGGTATAGAAAAGTTAAAACCCAAGATGATAGAGAGAATCATGAAGAGAGATCATCACCCGAGTGTTATCACTGCAGGAGAGTTTGCCACATAAAGATCAAGTGCCCAAAATATCAGAAAGAGCTTAAGGAGAAGTGGCACAAGAAGAAGGATAAGAAGAAAGTTTTGAAGGATGAAACCAGGGATGACATCACATCTGAAGAATCAAGCAATTCAAGCTCAGAGACTGAAGAGGAGGCCAACATGTGCCTAATTGGAAAGGACGTGATGCAACCCCTTGGTTTCGACGGATAAAATTACACGCTCTTGGGTTTGACAATTAAAATAAATATCTTGCGTTCGGTTTCTCTAATTAACACTCTCGATTACTCCAGCAATTAATATCACAATTCTCAACAACAACAACAACAACAACGCAAAGGGATGCTACCCATTATATAGATTGAACAAGGGCTAAAGGATAATGTTCGCTCAATCGAATAGGACATACCCGATCCGGTCAATTAGCAATTCAAATTAAAATTATTCGTTAGCAAGTCACAAAACCAACACAAGAGATCTAGACAAATTAATGATCCAAAATAAAGTACAAAGCAATACCGAAAATTAATTAATATAAGGGTATACCAAATCACTTGAACACAAAAGAAATCAAGGCTAAGGAAATAGATTTCTACAAGCGTTCATGAGATCTACCCGCTCCAATTTATACGAAAAATATTCGGAAAATTAATGCTTAAAATTTAGATTTTAGTTTGCACGATTTCAATATAAATCATGATAAAAACTAGCCTTCTAATTCCACCAATTCTCACAATAATTTAGAAGAAACACACAAAGAGTTGGTTTAGAAATTGTTACCCAAAATCCCAAGAAAAATCTGTCCACAAGATGAGTGGAGGAGGCGCACAAGACGATGGTTGAATCTATCTCCACGAGACTCCACGGATGCGTACCAGACGATGAAGACGCGAGTTGTTTTCCTTTGCAAAGCCCTAGGTGAGGGATAAACTTGAAGGCCAATATATATGGATAGATGAGAGAGGAAAAGTGGTGGGAATATTGCCAAAGTGGAAGGAGGGGCTAGTCTGTTATTATTTTAAAGGAGTTGGGTGCTCGTGTTGTGTTGTGAAGAGGGTGGAAATAGAGGGGGTGTCCAGTTTTGCAAGGAGGGGAGGAGAGGTTGGCCGAGAGGTTGAAGGAGAAAGAAAGGGCCGAACTTGGAGAGGGGGAAAGGGAGGATGAAAATAGGGAGGAGGAGGAGGAGGAGGGAAGAGGCGGTGGCCGAACCACTAAGAGGGAGAGAGGGAGGAGGCCAGCGACCAATAGAGGGGGCAAGAGAAGGGGGGGACCTATTTTCTCAAATGGGGAGAGAGAGAGGAGGGGGGGGGGGAATTCAAATTTTGAATTCTTGGTTTCAATTTTTCATTCTTCTCTACATTATTCTTCATAACATGACTATATATAGCCTACACCACTCAATCTCCTTCAATTCAAATTTCAAAATTAAACTAATGGTTATATACACCCATCATGAAATAAAAACAATACAAAATTTAAATGCATGAAATTAAAACACTCTTGATGGTTACATGCACCCATCATTACATGAAATGAAATAAAAACTAAAAATGCTTAAAATAAAAATTGTTAAAATAATAATTTGATAAAACATATAATTATATATTTTATTTAATGGCGGCGGCGGATGTCGAGCAAAATATGTAGCGGCTGCAGCGTTGGCGAAGACATGGTAGAATTTCATCTTCAAGCGTGCGGCAATGATCGTCCCAATCAACAAACTCTCTATGACGGGGATCAACGGCCGCATCAGCATCGTCGCCATCAATCCTCCACCACATAAAATTAATCATCACCGATGAGTGGCCCATGAGGGGGGAACCGTCAAATACAGCAACAATATGGTGTAAATCTGGCCCCGCAATACGTGTCGTAGTAACATGAACTTCCCATAGCACTAAGAACCTCTTAGGTGTAGAAATAACATAACTCGAACTGGTGTCAGGAAAAAGAAAATTAACTTGAATCTTACCATCCTGTTCAAGAATCAAGGAGTCCACGTGGAAAATAGACACGACAGTATTAACACTTCCCGACCCAAGAGAATATTTAGTGATAGAAAGAAACGACAGAGAAAGCCACTCAGGTGGAACAGAAATGTACAATAAAAAGTCCGGAAACATGAAATAAAGTGAAATACCCTATGCTATACAAAAATCTGAAATAAAAGCATGAAATCCGACGTTCTTCATAATCATGGATGGGTCGGCATTCCTATATTTTAATTTATTAACATAGCCAGAAGGCATCCCCTCGAGGACTGACCAGACTAAACCCAAATCACTAACTCTAGCATCGGACAGTCTCAGAAAGGAGTGGCAGGATGTGCGACATAACTTAAGGTGAAATACTAACGTCCAAGATGCATGAGGAGAGAATCCATGTGCTACATGACTATACCCAAATGCGGAGGATAAGGGGGTTATGTCAGGTGGCACAAGAGCCTTATAATCAGAGATGATTTTAATGTGCTCCGAATTCGCAGTGTTAATTTTATATTTTAAATATTTCGCTTGGCATGAAGATATGTCAAGGGGAAACGCTCATCGTGAAAAATAGAGTTGGAATCTCCCGGATGTGAAACGATACACAAGTAATACAACTCAAGGGACCCAACTACAGTCACAAACGTGGGGAAATGAGGGTCATCAAAAGGCGATGGGTAAATGTGTGCAAGGCCGTGTTCGGCCTAGGATTGAGAAATTTTGGGCGGATCTGAGCCATTCGTTTTCTGTAAATAAGATCTGACGGCCCAGATGTAGTCCTATCTTTTTAAGGTCAGGTATTGAGGATTAATTCCTCATTATCGCTTAAGGCATTCTCTTTCTAAGGAGTTAGAGATAGGAGAGAGCAAGGAGGGAGGAAGAGGAGGAATCCGGACACCGGCGGAGCATCGGAGCACCGAATCGAGAACCGAGACAGGATCCGTGGAGGAAATTCCCTTGCGAAGCTTTCCATCTGGATAGATTCCCATGGTGCAAAAGCGAACTACAAGGGTAACGATTCTCTACTTGAGCATGTGAAGCTCTCTTTATTTTTCATAAGGAAATCCGCTCCCGCGAGTGTGCGGTGATTGTACGATGTTCCTTGGGGTAGATGTGAATAGTCCCCCTTGTGTTGTATATAGAGTCCGTAATCGAAGTACGAACATATGCATTATGTGTGAAGCCTATCCAGACGTGTTGGTCAGGATCGGTGATGTTGCATATTATATGGTTTGTGATAGAAGACTCCATGCTTTGTGTTTTCGGGTTTATACACAGTAGATTGCAGCAGGGATCCTTGGGGATTAACTCCAAGGCGCACCCGGAAAACTGAGCGGAAACGTAGTTCTGCTAACTTGGCGGCCGGGGAACCAGCCTTGTACACAACTGATTATGTGATGTTTGGGAATGTTTTGGGATCTGAGAGAAGCTTGGCCCGCGCGTATGTCTTAAAGTGACTAGGAGGAGTGAGCAATGGGCAAGTGGAATCGGACTTGGGCTATATGGTTTGGTGCTAGATACCCAAAAGAGGGACTGGCCTTTGGCATAGTCGGGAGTCTTAGACTGTGGTCAGAAAGACTAAAATGCTCCCGATGTTGCCTTCTCGGGGATGGTGGTGAAGCCACGGAAGTGACCAGATTCACCGATAATGTGCCCAGAGTGCACGGGGTGTTTGGCTGTGTGAGCCTACACCTGTGGCGAAGTATGTTTGCATTTAATTGTTTAGCTGAGCTAATGAAATGCAGGGAAGGAGCACTGTCGTCCAGAGTAAGGGGCAGGGTCGTTATATTTTGGTCAACTTTAGCTTACCATTGCTTTGTTTGCAACTGTGCGGTGGAGTGTTGCTTGCAGGTACTGTGGAGCCAAATACCAAATAGCGGGCTAAAACCCATGTTATTGAGCTGGCCCTCGAAGTCCAAAGTGAATTGTTGTTTTGTTTCGTTTGTCATGTGTGGCCGGCCTGCGAGCCGATGTATGTAAAACATTACTTTGTTAAGTGAACTCTTGTAATGCCAAAAGACCAAGTACCTTTCGGTGTATTTGTTATTTCATTCCTTTGGTAGTAAGTGGACATTCACGATAGTTGTTATTCAATTATGAGTTATTTCAAACTGTTTAAAAGCTTTTGCTAGAATGCTCTGTGTTAGGGCGAGTAGTTGTAGTTGAATTTTGATATTCTTATGTAACCCTTCCGACTGTCTGTGGTATATGGCATCGGGTTCCAGCTGGACCTTCTGCTATATGTCATTTGACGGATGGGGGTGTTACAATTTGGTATCAGATCGAAGGTGTCAGTCTTCTTTATTTGAATTCGTGGGCAAATTCTTTTAAGGGGAGGTGAGCACATGTATGTGCATCGTCATTATAACATAAAAGAACCTATGAATGTCCACTTAGGGATGAAAAATACACTTGTTTGTGGAACTTGAGTGTTCCAATGATTACTTTTAGCAATCTGTTTGTCGCCTAATCAAGGGTTATGCTATTATAGACAAATAGGAGCGGTGCTGGGCAATCAGAACGTCCGCAATCGGCGGAAAGTAGTACACCGAATGACGTGCCTACAACACCTCCTTCAGCAGAAACCATCAGATTGGTGGCTGAAGCAGTCTTTGCTATGATAAATTCCCAATCTGTAAGGCAAATTCACCACGCACCACCTGTCAATGAGAAAGAAGCGATTAGGGTCGCAGAGCCGGGAGTGGTAGAACGTGTGGCAGTTGATCAAGTAGCACCAAGGAGAGCTACGGAGAAGCAGCTCAAGCATGTAATGAGCTTTAATCCTCCGGTGTTCGACTGGATTGGAACGCCAACTCAAGCTGAGGATTGGCTCTCCACGATAAATAGAGTCTTGACGGCCACAAAAACTGAGGAGTGGCAGAAGACCACTATAATGACCTTCCTATTGGCTGGTGAGGCGAGGCTGTGGTGGGATGAGTCGGAGGTTCATCTGTTAGTGGGAAGGCAACTTGCTGATGTGCCTATGGAGAAATTCTCAAGATTGTTCTTGGTCATATTTCTACCCTCTGCTCAGAAGCTTGAGATGGAGAATCATTACCTTGGTCTGACTCAGGGAGGCAGAAGCGTGGATGAGTATCTCCACGGGTTTATGCGGTTGGGTCGTTATGCTGGTGCTATGTTTACCGAGGAGGAGCGGAAGACCAACCTATTCTATGAGGGTCTACGTGGCGACCTACAGCTACTCCTTGCTGGGCCTAAGGCATTGGGCTTCCTAGCCTTGGTCAATTTGGCCCGGTCATTGGAAAAGGTCGTGAAGAAAGTGCAAGAGAAGAAGGACCCAAGGGAAAAGAGGTCAGAGTTCAAAGTGCCAAATAAAATGTCGGGCTTCCGCAGATGGAACAAGAAGCTGAAGACTTCGAGCTCAGCCGCTTCGTCTGGTGTGACGGTGGAAACCACAAGTTGAGTCCCGGGAGCTTGCTACAACTGTGGAAAGATGGGGCATTTTGCTCATGAATGTTGGAGCAGACGTGCAAAGTCCGAGAGGAAGCATGAAGCAACATATGAAGAAAAAGTGAAGGTAGTGGAGTCAACCGTGTCCCACCATGCTCCATCCCAGCCTAGAGTATATAATCTTGGTCTGCAAGAGGCCATAAAACAAGCTGACGTGGTGACACTTATGAGTTAAATTATAGCAGTTTAACTTTATGTAGTTGTTACCCTTTTTATAGGTTAGCTTATAAATGTTGGTGCTAGGCTTTGTGTTGATTTTCGATTGTTTGGCGAGAGACCTGTTTGATACTGGAGCTTCACATTCCTTCTTGTCCAAAAGATTCGTAACGCACATCGGAGTCCCTTCCCTGATGGCAAAAGATAGGTTGGATGTGTTGTTGCCCAATGGGTGCTCAATGTGCCCGGATAGAATCTATGTGGTAAAGATACGTATCGGGGATCAGGAGTTTGACTTGCAAGCGTCGATACTGCCATTGGTGGAGTTCGACGTAATCTTTGGTATGGACTGGCTCTCGGAGCAGCGAGCATGCATTGATTGCAACCGAAAGGAGGTTAAGTTGGGACTAAATACTGATCGGGAGACTATGTTTGCAGGCATGAATGGGCCGAGTAAGATTTTTATGTCGGCCCGTCAGGTGATTAATGCAGTTCAGTCTGTGGCAGAGATGTTTGTCACATTAGTGCAGGCTTCAACGCCTATGCCAAGTCTGGGCAGTATTACAGTTGTGTCCGAGTATCCTGATGTGTTACCAGATGAACTCTGAGGAGCCCCTCCTCACCGGGAGATTGATTTTTCAATTAAGCTAGTGTCGGGTGGCAAACCAGTGTCACGCTCTCCGTATCGGATAGCGCCAAGGGAGATGGCTGAGCTGAGGGTACAACTACAAGAGTTATTGGAACAAGGGTATGTGTGTACAAGTCCGTCACCTTGGAGCGCACCGGTCCTCTTCGTTAAGAAAAAGGATGGGAGCTTGTGACTCTGTATCGACTATCGGGAGTTGAACAAGATTACGAAAAAGAATAAGTTTCTGATTCCAAGGATTGACAATCTATCTGATCAGTTGGTTGGGTCGACAGTATATTCGAAGTTAGATCTGAAATTCGGCTACTACCAATTAAGGATAAGGGAAAGAGACATCCCAAAGACAGCATTCAACACACGGTTTGGCCATTACGAGTTCACAGTCATGCCATTTGGGTTGACCAATGCGCCATCCGTGTTTATTGATCTGATGAACAGGATGTTCAGAGAGTACCTAGACCGTTTTGGGATAGTATTTGTCGACAATATCTTGGTGTACTCGCAGTGTGAGGACGATCACTACAAGCATCTGCATATGGTGTTGGAGACATTGAGAAGAAATCAGTTGTATGCTAAGTTCTCCAAGTGTGAGTTCTGGTTATCCGCGGTAGCGTTCCTTGGTCATATTGTTAGTGGAGAAGGGATAGTGGTGGATCCAGCGAAGATAGTGGTGATACGGGAGTGGCCTGTATTGACATTAGTGGCGGAAGTCCGGAGCTTTCTGGGGCTTTCCGGCAACTACAGGCGCTTCGTAGAGAACTTCTCGCAGATAGCGCTTCCACTCACGACATTGACAAGGAAGGATCAAAAGTTTGTGTGGTCACTGGAGTGCGAGCAGTCTTTTGAGGAATTGAAGAGGCGGTTGATCACGATGCCTATTTTGCGTTCGCCGAGTGTGACCGAAGTGTTTTAAATCTATAGTGATGCTTCAGGCAGTGGTTTGGGATGTGTTCTGCTAAAGCGTAGGAGCGTGATAACCTATGGTTCATGATAATTGAAGGTTCACGAGAGGAATTATCCGGTCCATGACTTAGAGTTAGCGGCCGTAATATTTCCTCTAAAGCTGTGGAGGCACTACCTGTACGGTGTGAAGGTCGATATCTACACCGATCATAAGAGCCTGAAGTACTTATTATATCAGAAGGAACTGAACATGAGGTAGTGGAGGTGGATGGAGTTCTTGGGGGACTACACCTTCGAGATACATTATGTGCCTGGGAAAGGAAATGCAGTGGCAGATGTGTTGAGTCGCAGGGCTCCTGTGCGGGCCCACTGGTTATCCGTACGTGATGAGAGTTTGGTCCTTGATTTGGAGGCATTAGAGATCTCTTGCGTCGACAAGCAGACTAGTGCCGAGGCAAAATTGTATTGGACAATGGTGCAGTATGACCTAGCAGATAGGGTTCGGCGGGCTTTGGTTCTGGACAGCAGCATGAAGCTGATCTTAGATGAATCTTTGGATGGGTCAAATTACCAATTTGCCGTTGAGGATGGACTGCTAAGGAGGGACGGTCGCCTATGTGTCCCTAGTGCGGATAACCTTTGGGAGGAGTTGATGTATGAGCCTCATCATACCAAGTACTCAATTCACCCTGGGAGCACGAAGATGTATAAAGATATGAAGAGGTTGTTCTTGTGGCCAGGATTAAAGAAAGATGTAGCACATTATGTGGCCAAGTGCCAAACATGTGCCTTGGTGAAGGCGGAGTGCCAGAAGCCTGGAGGATTCTTGATGTCCTTACCTATCCCGGAGTGGCCGTTCGATGACATTTCTATGGATTTTGTGCAAGGCTTGCCAATGTCGCAGAGGGGAAACGACGCCATCTGGGTGATCGTAGATAGATTGACAAAAGTGTCGCGCTTCATCCCGAACAGGAAGGAAGATCCGGTGAAAAAGTTAGCCAAACTCTATGTAGATAATATTGTACGATTGCATGGTATGCCCCACAGTATTGTTAGTGACCGAGATGGACGCTGCACGTCAAATGACTGGAGGCTGGTGCATAGTCTGTTGGGAACTAAGCTGAGTTTCAGCACAGCCTTTCATCCACAGACGGATGGTCAGACCAAGAGGGTCAACAGGACGATGGAGGACATGCTTTGCATGTGCGTCTTGGATTTTGGAAAGCAGTGGGAAGATCACTTGTACATGGTGGAGTTTGCTTATAACAACAGCTACCAAGCGAGTATTGGTATGACGCCTTTCGAGGCCTTGTATGGGAGAAAGTGTCGTACGCCGTTGTCTTGGTTGGAGATAGGCGTGTCAAAGTTATATAAACATCAAGCGGTGGAAGATGCCACTTCAATGATACGTACAATTCAGGAACTGTTGAAGATCGCACAGGACAGGCATGCAAAATACTATAACGCCAAGCATATGAACGTGGAGTTTCAGTTTTGGCGACTGGGTGTTTTTGAAAATCAAGCCATTCAAGGGTGTCTCGCGGGTTCGACGCTTGAAGATGCTGAGTTTGAGATACCTTGGACCGTTTGAAATCCTGGAGCGGGTTGGTGAAGTAGCGTATCGATTGAAGCTGTCAGTAGAGTTGAGTGGCCTTCATGATGTGTTCCACGTATCGGTGTTGCGAAAGGTGGTGCAAGAGCCTTCGCAGGTCATTGCGGTCGATCAAGTGTTGGTTGATTACAGGTTGATAGCAAAGGTCAAGCCAGTACACATTGAAGACTTTTAAGTCAAACAACTCCGCAACAAGGAAATCTGAATGGTTAAAGTCCGTTGGGATAACTGCAGGCATGAGGAACTTTCATGGGAGCGAGAGCAATCGATGTTGGATGAACACCCCGAGTTATTCCACTCAGGTAACATTTAAATTTTATGTACCTTTACATAATTTTGGGACGAAATTATTTAAGGGGGGAGATTTTTAACGCCCCGAAAATCACGTTCGAACCGGTCGCATCCTAAGGAATATTGGTGCCTATATAGGGGCACACGGCCTGGGACAGGGGCGTGTCCGAGGCCGTGTCTTTCTCTGTGTTGGTCGGCTGTGTCCAGAAAAGGACATGGCAGGAAACACGGCTTTAAGCAGTAGCGACACGAGCATGTCAAGCGTGATAGGGGAGTATTCATACCCATGTCCCCACCCGTGTTCACCAAGGGACGTGACGGTTGGTGTGGCCATTATTTATGACATACCCCGAGGTCACGGGCGTGTCGGGACCCGTTACGGGTATGTTAGGTGGCGACACGGGCGTGTCTCTACCCGTATCCTTCTCTATTCTCGACGATCGTGCCTGGATCGGGGCACACGGCCTGGGACATGGCCATGTGCAAGGCTGTGTTTGGCCCAGGATTGAGAAATTTTGGGTGGATCTGAGCCGTTCGTTTTCTTTAAACAAGATCTGACGGCCCAGATGTGGTCCTGTATTTTTAAGGCCGGGTATTGAGGATTAATTCCTCATTATCTCTTAAATCATTCTCTTTCTAAGGAGTTAGAGAGAGGAGAGAGCAAGGAGGGAGGAATAGGAGGAATCCGGCCACCGGCGGAGCATCGGAGCACCGAATCGAGAACCGAGACCGGATCCGCGGAGGAAATTCCCTTGAGAAGCTTTCCATCCAGATAGATTACCATGGCAAAAAAGCGAACTACAAGGGTAACGATTCTCTACTTGACCATGTGAAGCTCTCTTTCTTTTGCATAAGGAAACCCGCTCCCGCGAGTGTGCGGTAAGTTTGCGTTGTTTCTTGGGTTAGATGTGAATAGTCCCCCCCCCCCTTGTGTTGCATATACAGTCCGTAATCGAAGTACAGACATAGGCATTGTGTGTGAAGCCTACCCGAACGTGTTGGTCTGGATCAGTGATGTTGCATATTATATGGTTTGTAGGAGAAGACTCCATGCTTTGTGTTTTCGGGTTTCTACACGGTAGATTGCAACAGGGATCCTTGAGGATTAACTCCAAGGCGCACCCGAAAAACTGAGCGGAAACGTAGTTCTGCTAACTTGGCGGCCAGGGAGCCAGCCATGTACATAACTAGGTTATGTCATGTTTGGGAATGTTTTGGGATCCGAGAGACGCTTGGACCGCCCGTACGTCTTAAAGTGACTAGGTGGAGTGAGAAATGGGCAAGTGGAATTGGACCTGGGCTATGTGGTTTGGTGCTAGAGACCCAAAAGAGAGACTGGCCATTGGCATAGTCAGGAGTCTTAGACTGTGGTCAGAAAGACTATAATGCTCACGATGTTGCCATCCCGGGGATGGTGGTGAAGCCACGGAAGTGACCGGATTCACCGATAATGTGCCCTGAGTGCACGGGGTGTTTGGCCGTGTTAGCCTACACCTGTGGTGAAGTATGTTTGCACTATATTGCTTAGCTGGGCTAATGAAATGCAGGGAAGGAGCACCGTCGTCCCGAGTAATGGGCGGGGTCATTATATTTTGGTAAGCTTTAGCTCACCATTGCTTTGTTTGCCACCGTGCGGTGGAGTGTTGCTTGCAGGTGCTGCGGAGACAAGTACCAAATAGCGGGCTGAAGCCCATGTTGCTGAGCTAGCCCTCGAAGGCCAAAGCGAATTGTTGTTTTGTTTCTTTTGTCATGTATGGCTGGCCTGCGAGCCGATGTATGTAAAACATTACTTTGTTAAGTGAACTCTTGTAAGGCCATAAGGCCAAGTACCTTTTGGTGTATTTATTATTTCATTCCTTTGGTAGTAAGTGGACATTCATGATAGTTGTTATTCAATTATGGGTTCTTTTAAACTGTTTAAAAGCTTCTGCTAGAATGCTCTGTGTTAGGACGAGTAGTTGTAGTTGGATTTTGATATTCTTATGTAACCCTTCCGACTGTCCGTGGTATATGGCGTCGGGTTCTAGCTGGACCTTCTGCTATATGACATTCGACGAATGGGGGTGTTACAATATGCCATCATAGTGAGACCCAGAGAGACCACTCACCCGGAACTAATGCAGATGCAATAAAAAATGATCCTTTCCCTCTAAACTCTGGGAAAGACGGAATTGTTCCCGCTTAGCATCTAGGGTAATAAATAAATGATTTTGATTATCTTGCTGGAATTATTATGAGGATTATTAAAAAAAATTTGATTTCTGCAGAAAAATAAAAATATAGGCCGCTATTTGCAGACCAATATTAAAAAAATTATTTTATTATGTTGTGCAATGAAACGTGCAAGTGCGTGTCTGTCCTCTAAGCAAAAGGGGGAGGGGGCCAATTAGGAAATTGACGTTAACCTCCCTATGATACCAAATTGATGCATGCCAATGGTTTTGACGGATAAAATTACGCGCTCTTAGGTTTGACAATTAAAATAAATATCTAGTGTTCAGTTTCTCTAATTAACACTATCGATTACTCCAGCAATTAATGTCACAATTCTCAACATCAGCAACGCAAAGGGACGCTACCCCTTATATAGATTGAATAAGGGCTAAAGGCCAATGTTCGGTCAAGCGAATAAGACCTACCCGATCCGGACAATTAGCAATTCAAATCTAAATTATTCGCTAGCAAGTCACGAAACCAATATGAGAGGATCCGTACAAATTAATGATTCAAAATAAAGTCCAAACCAATCCCGAAAATTAATTAATATAAGGGTATACCAAATCACTTGAACACAAAAGAAATCAAGGCTAAGGAAACCGATTTCTACAAGCGTTCACGAGATCTACCCGCTCCAATTTATACAAAAAATATTCGGAAAATTAATGCTTAAAATTTAGATTTTAATTAGCATGATTTCAATATAAATCAGGACAAATTACTAGGCTTCTAATTCCACCAATTCTCATAATAATTTAGAAGAAACACACAAAGAGTTGGTTTAGAAATCGTTACCCAAAATCCCAAGAAAAATCCGTCCATAAGATGAGTGGCGGAGGCGCACAAGACAGTGGTTGAATCTATCTTCGCATGACTCCACGGATCCGTACCGGACGATGAAGATGCGAGCCGTTTTCTTTTACAATTCCATAGGTGAGGGAGAAGCTTGAAGGCAAATATATATGAAAAGATGAGAGAGGAAAAGTGGTAGGAATATTGCCAAAGTGGAAGGAGGGGCTAGTCGGTTATTATTTTGATGGAGTGGGGCGCTCAGGTTGTGTGGTGGAGAGGGAGGAAAGAGTGGGGTGTGGCCGATTTTGCAAGGAGGGGAGGAGAGATTGGCCGAGAGGTTGAAGGAGAAAGAAAGGGCTGAACTTGGAGAGGGGGAAAAGGGAGGCCGATAATAGGGAGGAGGAGGAGGAGGGAAGTGGAGGTAGCTGAACCACAAAGATGGAGAGAGGGAGGAGGCCGACGACCAAGAGAGGGGGCAAGAGAAGGGGGGGGGGCGAATTTTCTCAAAAGGGGAGAGAGAGAGGAGGGGGATTAAAAATTTGAATTTTTGGTTTCAATTTTTCATTCTTCTCTAACATTATTCTTCATAACATGGCTATATATAGCCTACACCACTCAATCTCCTCCAATTCAAATTCAAAATTAAACTATGATGGTTTATGCACCCATCAGGAAATAAAAACAATACAAAATTTAAATGTATGAAATTAAAATACTCTTGATGGTTATAGGCACCTATCATTACATGAAATAAAATAAAAACTAAAAATGCATAAAATAAAATTGCTAAAATAATAATTTGATAAAATATATAATTATAATTATTTAATTTATAGTTATATATTTTATTTAATGGCGCCGGCGGACGTCGAGCAAAACATGTAGCGGCTGCGGCGTCGGCGAAGACATGGTAGAAATTCATCTTCGAGCTTGCGTCATTGATCGTCCCAATCCACAAACTCTCTATGACGGAGATCAATGGCCGCATCAGCATCGTCGCCATCAGGACATCTCATCATCTGATGACAAAAGCATTGTCCATAGCGACATTCTTATAAATCCACCTTACGAATTTTTACAAACTTGCAAATCTTTTGACAAAAGCTTACATGAGAATAAATTTCTCAAATATGAAAATAAAGAGCTTTTAAAAGAAAATAAAAAGTTATCAAATGAGATAAAGATACTTTGGAAGAACAAAGCAACCTAGCAAGAGGATTGTCCCTCTTCGACAAGAATAGTAGAACTTGAGAAAGATATCACTAAGTATCGGTCTCGTATTGAATCTCTTATAAGTGAAAAAGAGACCTTAGAGAGATCTCTAATGCTTTCTCAATCTCAAGTAGAAGGCATCAAAAAGTGCTTCGCAAGCCGATGCGGCACCATTGTTGCCGAAAACACTGCATTGAGAGGACGAGTCCGTGATCTAGAAATGGCCACTAACAGATTTGGAATGGGCCAAAAATCACTAAATATGATTTTGGCGAGCCAGTGCTATGGTTCGGCAAAATTCGAACTTGGGTACTCTGCAGAACACTATCGCTCGTCGACATCCACTGTCGGCGGTGATAAGGAAAAATTTACAAAATCATCTTTTAAAATAAAAAATAATAAATCTACTGTCATTGATGCTCCCAGCAAAAATTCAAAACTTATTTTTAAAAACCCGTTAACTTCCTTCATCAAGTATGCCAAATGTAATAAGTTTGGTCACATAACTTACACTTGTAAGAAGACGGGACATTGTTCTGTTAAACAAGTCTGGGTACCTAAGGCTTCCTCCTACACTATGGGAGTAATAACTTGGGTAATTGGATCTTTACTCTCATCCTCTTTCTAGGTGTGTTGGCAGGCTAAGGACAAAGAAGATATGTGGTACTTGGACACAGGGTGTTCCAACCACATGACTAGAAACAAATCAAAGTTCCTTACCCTAGAGATGAAGAAAGTATGAGTAGTTATGTTTGGTGATAACGGAAAAGGAAAGATCATCGGCATTGGAGTAATACTAATCCCTCAAGTAACGATGAAGAGTCCTTCCCTCCACTAAGGTCAGATGATGATGATATCCTTGGAGACAAAGAAGAAGAAAAGAAGACGAACTAGATGAAGAAGAAGTGCAAGAATATGTGTCTCCAAGCGTGCTAAGATATTCAAAAGATCATCCACGAGATTTGGTTATTGGAAAACCGTCAAAAGGGGTAAGTACTCGTTCATTGTTACATGATTTATTCTCAAATATGTGCTTTATTTTTGATATAGAACCTAAAAATGTTGAACCCGCTTTAAATGATAATTCTTGGTTTTTAGCTATGAATTACGAGCTTATTCAATTCAAATGTAATAAGGTTTGAAAATTAGTAGAAAGACCATCAAATCATCCTGTTGAAGGTGTTAAGTGGATCTTTAAGAATAAAATGGATAGTGAATCTAGGGTCACTAGGAAGAAAGCTAGACTTGTAGCAAAAGGTTATTCACAAATTGAAGGAATAGATTTTGATGAAACCTTTGCCCCCGTAGCATGTTTAGAAGCAGTTAGAATATTTCTTGCATTTGCTAGCTTTAAAAGATTTAACTATTTCAAATGGATGGTAAAAGTACTTTTCTTAACGAGTATATTAAGGAAGAGTTTTATATAGAACAACCTCCAGGCTTTGTTGATGTTAAATATCTTGATCATGTTTTTAAATTAGAAAAAGCCCTTTATGGTTTAAAGCAAGCACCCCGAGCATGGTGTGATAGATTGACTGTTTATTTATTAAAGAATGATTACAAAATGTGCAGTGTTGATTGTACTCTTTTTATTAAACATGTTCGTGATGACCTTATAGTTTTATAAATATATGTTAATGATATTATTTTTGGATCCACTAATGAAAAATTGTGTGATAATGCTATAGAAATTATGAAAATGAATTTGAAATGAACATGGTAGGCAAACTCACTTATTTTCTTGGTTTTCAAATTACTCAAAGGCATGATGGAATTTTTATTTGTCAATATAAATATATTCATGTTGTTTAAAAAAATGGATTTAAAAATCTAAAACAAACAAATACCCTCATGAGTGTCTCATTGAAATTAGGAAAGAATGAAAGTAGAATTTATACAGATCAAACACTATATAGAGGAATGATCGGATCACTGTTATATTTGACTGCTTCTAGACCTGATATTATGTTTGTTGTATGTTTATGTGTTATATTTCAGGCTAATCCCAAAGAATCTCATTTAAAAGCGGTTAAATGTATTTTTAGATATCTTATTAGCACATTTAAGTTAGGTTTGTGGTCTCCTGACAATGATACCTTTGTTTTACATGGCTTTTCTGATTCTAATTATGCTGGTTGTTCATTAGACCGTAAGTGCACAAGTGACACATGACACTTTCTAGGCCCTTCACTAATTTCATGGGCGAGTAGGAAACGGAATTCTGTTGCCCTATCCACCACCAAAGAAGAGTACATTACACTAGGTAGTTTTTGTGCACATGCTCGTTGGATGAAGCAAACATTAGAAGACTTTGGAATTATTCATGAAATAATTGAATTAAAATGTGATAACAAGAGCACAATTGAGTTAACATATAATACAGTTTATCATTCTTGGTCCAAACACATTGTTGTACGTCATCACTTCATTAGAGAACACATTAAGCAAAATACAATTAAAGTCAGTTTTATAAGCACTGATTCACAGCTTGCCGATATTTTTACAAAACCACTTTCAGATTCCCGTTTTTCATTACTAAAATTCGAACAAGGAATCCCGGACTTATCAGGCTAATGAATCGACATAATAAGTAAACCAAAAAAACATTAATTAACAAGAAGATGATAATTAAACATTAAGAAAACCATAAATGTTACGAGTCAATAATCATATTACAACAACACTAAAATCACATAAGTCCCATAATATTACAGCACATAATTCTTAAATAGAAACATGAAAATTTAAAAACTGCACAATTGCCGACGACACTGACTGTCGCTACGAGATAGCGTCAACACTTCAGATCAACCCGAAATCTTCAAACATGCATGTGATCCCCTGCACTAGTGTCCTATTTATCTACTACAGAACTTTATTCTCTGCTTCTTGTCCGACGAGGTCGACGAGGAGACGATCAGGGAGGCTCCATGACAAGATTCTCCCATTCTGTCGCTTCTGATGGAGTGGGCTTCAACTTGAGGCTTTTGGTCAGAAATTTAAAGAATTTCTGAACACCCAAAAATTTCATCATGTCCTCCCTCTTATACTCTTCGAACAACTCTCACAAGTCACCCAAACCTTCTCGCAAAGATCCACTTCTTAGAATAGGTGAGTTTACGATAGAGGACACTAGTTCGCTACTCCTTGTAGACCATCCTCCTTCTGATCAACTAATGGCGGGTGTACCACTCGTAGAGTAGACAGAGGACACATAATCGTTGAAATACAGTTCTGGGTCTATCAAGGTGTACTTCTTATACAAAATGTGTTGTATGACCGCACCAAGTGGTAGTGTATTAATTTCTTCTAGGTTGGACTTTTCATCCTAAATGTGTAGTGTATTATCGAAAGGATAAAATATGTCATATCAAACGGCTCCCGCTCTAAGATCATATAGGTGACATAGCTCAATTGAGCTGTTATCTTACGTGTATCTCCGAACTTGAGCAAAATGGTGTGCCTCAAAATGTCCTGCACAAGTTGTGCATCCTCGGCGAGAGTGGCTATCGATTGAATATGGTTTTTTATGGAATTCCCATGCAAAACCATATTCAAGAGTGCCCAGTCTCTATCCTTTCGATAATTTTCTACAACATCTAAGACATTTTCCTGATCTAATAACCCAAATTTTTCTTTGAGATCATAATGGGTTATCTCAACTTTATGTCCCTGTATTCGTGATCGCATTCCACCGTTTAGTTCCGTGAAATGATGATATTTAAATAATTATAGAATTACCTAATCAACATCGATGAAATTGTATCCGGAATAATGATGGACATTATTCCTGCCATCGCGTATACGTCATGGATGTGTGCGTGACGGGCAGGATCGAATTCAATGACCCGTCTAATCCTGATATTCTCATTTTCTATCCTTGGGAAAGTTTGATAGGATGAATGTGTATCACTGCCAGTACTTCTCTGATCTCTCGAGCTGGAAGTCATTGTTGTAGTTAACCGGAAAATTTTAAAAAAATTCTGAAATTATCAATATCGCCAGTCGAGGACACCCACTGTCGTCGGGCGATAATGGAAATTGGTCTAATCCAATTTTCGCCACCAGATTTGAACTTTCCCCTACTTTACATTACAGAACTGAAATTTCTTACAAGTTTTTTTTAAAATTTCCCAAATGATATTTAAGAATTTTTTACTAAAAGCACTATTCATCATCTTCTTCCCTAAGACCATAACTCAACTACAATTTTTCCTTCTTCAAAAACATTAGATCTGAGATTAGGTATTTTCAAATTCTTAAACCTATGCAAACACTACTCCAAACACATAGATTTATAGTCTACTCACTCAAAAATACAAGTTTTGAACAAAACCTTAACTATGATCAAACCTCCTTCAAAAAATGAAAATATTTTCATCAAGAGTTCCATGAACAACCCAACAATCATTTAGATCTAAAATTCTAAAGAATGAATGAAAAATTCCATGGACATTACCTTGATCCATGGTTTTCACTGCAATCCGGTTCTTCTTTTGCATCGAGCCTTTAGGGGAAAATGCTGGAAATGGTGCATTAGACCTGATCCGACCAACTTTTATATTTTCGCACTATCACAGATCAGCGATATCCACTATCGCCTGGCGTCAGAACAAAATTTCTATTAGACAAATTTTTCTTCATTTCTCAGGTTTAGGCATGGTTTAATATATATTCTTTGATTTTTGGTTCCCAGTAGCATAGTTCAATTATTCAACCATCATATATCCTTTTCAATATACATAAGTACTAGTGTTTTTATACTTGTGAAATTTTTTTCGCATGCCTCTAAGTATGAGAAATGTTTTAGTTATGATAATGTTCTTTCACCCACATTTGTGAAAATCTTCATATGGCTTCACCTTACTGCATACGTGAATTGTGAATGTTCTACCATAACCACTAAAATTGCATGCTACTACTAACGCTTTATCCTAGTTTTTTCTTTGCACCATTTATATTTAATTTTCCCGTATACTCACACAAGTGAATTCAGAATACTCTGTCAAGCCAAACAAAAAAACAAAATGATCAAAAAAATGTTCAAAACAAAACATTCAACTTCTATATTGATGTCATTCAAAATTCAAATAAAAGGGGTTGACAAGGAACCTCTACCAAGCATTACTTACCCTCCTGATATGTCTTAATACGCTTTGCGAGGTTAAGCACATTGGAAAGAATTGTAAAGTGTCTTGTGCAACTCTATATCTGGATATTCTTTTTATATATGCTCTGAATTCTTGGGTACAAGCACAACTAGTAATATATACCTCTATGTTATGTTGTTTTTTCACATTCCATGTGTTTATATATTTGTAAGGCAACTGCATATGGGTTTTTCATCAAACTATCACATGTACACAACATTATTTTCTCTAAAATTTCTTGTTATGAGAATTGGACCGAAAATGTTTCCAACTTAGTCGTCACTAGTGTATGTGTCTGTGATATAAATGGATGAACGTTGCCAATGTTCTTCTTTACTCATTTTCTTCTTTACTATACACTGATTCACATGTTCTATTCTTGATTTCTCTTTTGTGTTTTTTTTCTCTTTAGCTTCCGTACCACTCTACTATTTCTTTTGACAATACCAAAGGCAGAGAATGAGTTTATAAATCATTCATACTCATGAAATACTATTGAATTTAGATTTTAAATTACATTAAAAGCACCATAGGTTCAATCAGCTTAGATTTAGGGGGAGTACACCTATAGGTGGAGTGTTACATCCAAGATATGTTTGTGCATATACAAATGCTTAGTCTTGGTTTCTAACACTTCATAGCTCATTCATGATTTCTATCTCAGTGTATTTGTTATTATCAAAAGGGGAGATTGTTGGAGAATGCGTTCCACGCTACTTTGGTTTGCTAATAACAAATATCATTTGTATATGATCATTGAGTGTTTATAATGTGCAGATATCATAGGTCTAACTCTAATCGCATTTGGGTGTTGATTCAGGTCAGAACAGATGAGCTCAAGAGATATCGTCGGGCGATATTTTGAATCACCAACAGGAGACAACGACATGAGCAGTTAACAGATCATCTCCACACATTTGGCAGTTATTATAGCCATCGCCCGACGACAACGAGTATCTCTAGGAGACAGTCCACGATCCACATGATGAATCTGCGATGCTAAAATGAGAGTACGTGGTACACGTGGCAGCCAGAACCGATATCGCTAGGTGGCGATTCCTAATGTCGCCAGGCGATATCGCCAAATTATAAAAGCCATCCAATTTTCTGTGGAGATCACGAATTTCATTACCTGGAGTGTTTTTCCTGTTTATCTGATGCATCGAGCTCCAGATTCCAGAATTACTCCATACTCTCAAGAAGGCCAAAGCGCAAAAGATGATGACCCATACGTGATATTCAAAGCAACCCTGACAAGGATTCGTTGTCATCTTTAGTGTATTGTTTGAAGGGAGTTTTAATTCTAAAGTTTTCAATTTATTTTGTACTTATTACTACAGTAATCAAGAGGGGAAATCACCGCCTTGTGCGTGGCATCTAAGTCCTTGCGTGGCTTAGGGGAAATCGCCGGCTGTGCATGGCGTCTAAATCCTTGTGTGGCTTAGGGGAAATAGCGGTCTTCGACCAATGTAGAATGCACTGATTCAGCCCCTATGTGGTTGGGGAAACCTCTTAATCTCCTTTAACTGAAGAGGGGAGATGAATCTCCATCAATTGGGAGAGAGATGAGGGGTCAAGGGCATTCAAATACCATGAATGGCCACTTTCTCTCTCCTCCATTAAGGAAAAGTGGAGTTTTCTCTCTCCTAGTCATCACCTCCAGAAATTGTGGTATTTTAGGTAAATATCAGCACCTAAGGCTGATGGGCCATTCCAATTTGTCTTAGCCCAAGTGGATTGGGATAGGTTATGTCAACTTGAGCTAATTTGACCTAAACCTAGGTTCTGTTGACTTTTGTCAAATTGACCTTTTGGGTTGCCCACCAATGGTCCTTGGTGACCCATTGGCCTACCCTAAGGTCTAGGAAGGGTTGTGTATCATTGGTTTGACACCTTGAAGGCCACTTGACCCTTAATTAGGGCACTTTGACCATTTGGGGTTAAAGTTGACTTTGGCCAACTTTACCTCTTTATTTGACCCAAATGGGTCCTTGGTGACCCATTGACCTCCTTTAAGGTTTAGGAAGGTGTAGGTGTGGCCAATTTGGCTAAGGGAAGGTTAACAGGACCTATATTATTTTGTTTGACCCATTTAGGGTTAGGGTTGACTTTGGTCAACTTAACCCTTTTGGTTGACCCCAATGGGTCCTTGGTGACCCAATGGTCCTCTTAAAGGGTTAGGAGTGTTGTGGTGGGGTCTTGAAGTCGAGTTGAAGCACTAAGGTCAAACTCGATGGGTGGTTCTGGAATAAGCTAATTACAGACCAAGGTGATCTCACTTTCATTCCTAGGTTCACTTGGTCTTCTTGGGCTTCCCAGGATTTTTTCATAACCTGGTCATGATAAAACCACTCTTACGGCCTAGTAGTTTTAGGGATGTTACAAATCGCAATACATAAAAATAAAAATTTCGTCCCCGAAATTAAGGTTAGGCCTACGGGTTTTCTACTGAAGTAAAGCATGTAACATCCCTAGAAAATTGAAGTTATACCTAACTCGAAGAAATCCGGGTACCTCTGCTGCATCAGGTCCCATGGCATCCAGGTGTGCTCCTCTTTCCCATGTTTCCTCCACAGGGCCTTGACCAACAGAACCTTCTTGTGTCGCAAGACTAGTATAGCTCTATCGTCGATCCTGACTGGCTTCATGCTGACTGTTCGATTAGAAGCCATCGGGACATCTGTAGTGTAAATCATCTACTCAGGCCGTTGTAGAGCCCTACAAAGTGAAGAGACGCGGAAGACATCGTACAATCCCGCTAACTCTGGCGGCAGCTCTAGTCTATAAGCAAAGGGGCCGATCTGCTCAGCATCCTGTAAGGCCACATGTATCTCAGACTAAGCTTCTTCCGCCCGCATACCCGCGAGACTCCATGCATCGGCCGTATCTTCAAGAAAACATGATCTCCCACCTAGAAATCCACTTGACGATGTCGTGTGTCGTAGTACTTGGCCTGTCTACTCTGGGCCTCCAGCATCGAATCCCGGATCAATCTCACCTGAACATCTATGTCCTCCACAAACTCCGAGCCGAGTGACTTTGAATCCTCATCCTGGATCGAAGATAATGGGGTCATGCACCATCATCCATACAAAGCCTCGTAAGGGGCCATGCCTATGTTGTACTGATAACTATTGTTGTAGGAGAACTCAATTAGCGACAATAGTCACTCCCATGGCTCTCCGCTGTCCAAAATGCATAGGCATAGAAGATCTTCCATTGTCAGGTCTATGCGCTTCGTCTGCCCATCCGTCTGAGGGTGGAAGGCAGTCCTGAACGTCAACTAAGAGCCTAGGTTAACTTAAACCGTCCTCCACTCCTTGGATGTAAACCGTCCATCCCGATCTGACACGATCGTCCTAGGCACTCCATAGAAGCGGAAAAAATGCTCCACAAATCTCCGTACTAGATCACTGACCGGAGCTTCCTTTCTAATCGGAATAAAACAGGCCACCTTCAGCTGTCTGTCAACGATCACCCAAATCGAGTCGTTCCCCTCCTATGATCGGTGCATCCAATGTATGAAATCTGTGGCTTTATCCTCAAACTTCTACTCTAGCATCGGAAGTGGCTGCAATAAACCTGCCAGACTCTTATACTCCGCCTTTACGAGGTAACATGCCTCGCAATGCGTCACAAAGTACGTTATATCCTTCTTCATGCCCAACCAAAAATAGTCCTCTTCAGATACTCTGCTATCTTTGTGATCCCTGAGTGCACTGAATATATACTATAGTGCGCCTCGGTCATGATATCCTCACAAATTTCGCCCCCTGCCAGTATATAAGATCGGCCTTTAAAGTATAGTAGCCCATCTCTCAGAGGGTAATCCCCTTCCGTGACTTCCTCCAAGGCCCTGAAAATCGGCTCCATCCTTGCATGCAGCCTCTGCCCATCACTGATGCGATCTTTGATGTCCTCGTTAGTGCTCATCAATGTCAGGTACTCCTCATACAACTCCGAATCATCCTCAGAGACGAGAGATATCCGCATCTCTTCCAACAACTGTACCAGCTCCATATCCATCAGTTGAGGTCGTGCTCCTGATGATGTGGCCCTCTGATTCAGAGCGTCTGCTACCATATTTGCCTTCTCGGGATGATAGTGCATGGTGTACTGATAGTCTAGAAAAAATTCTACCCAGCGTCTCTGTCGAATGTTCAACTCTTTCTTTTTGTCCACGTACTTCAAATTCTTGTGGTCTGAGAAGATATCACAGCGGACACCATAGATATAGTGTCATCAGATCTTCAGAGCGAAGATAACCACCCCCATCTCCAGGTTATGCAATAGGTAGTTTTGGTCATGTTTCTTAAACTAGCGGGAGGCGTAAGCTATCACATGCTCGTTATGCATCAAAACGACACCCATCCCCTGATAAGACTCTTCCGTATAAACCTGAAATCCTTACTTCCTAGATGGAAGGACAAGAATAAGGGCGGAGGTAAGCCGACCCTTCAGCACTAGGATGGCATCCTCGCAGTGCGCCGTCCAGACAAATGGAGTCTCCTTCTTCGTCAGAGATATGAGTGGGAGAGCAATCTGGGAGAATTCCTCTACCAACTTTCGGTAGTAACCGGCAAGTCCTAGGAATCTCCACATATCAGTGGCCATCTTCAGCGGTGGACCATCTCGTACTGCCTGGATCTTTGCTGGGTCCACTGCCAACCCAGCTCTGGTGATGATATGGCCTAAGAAGGCTAGCTCCTTCAGATAGAACAGACACTTACTGAACTTCGCATAGAGACTATACTCCTTGAGATTCTATACTGTCAGTGTCAGGTGCCAAGCATGCTCCTCCGTCCTCGAGTAGATGAGGATGTCGTCGATAAATACTATGATGAAGACGTCCAAATAGTCCTTGAATACCTGGTTCATCAGACTCATGAACGCGGATGGTGCATTTGTGAGCGCGAATGGCATCATGGTGAACTCATACAACCTGTATCTACAGCTGAAGGCGTTCTTTGGGAGGTCCTCCTCCTGAATCCGTAGCAAGTAGTATCCTGATCTCAGATAAAGCTTCGAAAACCAGTTAGCTCCCTCCAACTAGTCAAAATGCTCGTCAATCCACGGTAGAGGGTACGTGTTCTGCACCGTCAGCCTGTTTAGTGCCCTGTAATCAATGCACAGTCGGAGTGTCCCATCCTTCTTCTTTACAAACAGTACCAGATCTCCCCATGGCAAAGAGCATGGCCGTGCAAATCCGGCTTCCACTTGCTCCTGCAGCTGGCTTTGAAACTCCACCAACTCCTTCGGGGCCATCCGATAAGGAGCTCTGGATACCAGCTTAGCCCCCGGCTCGAGCTGTATCTAGAAATCCTTCTCTTGATGCATCAAAAATCTTGGCAACTTCTTCATGAATACGTCAGTAAAGTCCCACACCATTGGGATATTAGTAATGGAATCCTTGGCCACGACCATCTCGAACAACACCTGGTAGACCTCGTTTCCCTGCAGATGGGCCTTAACGGCCTGGATAGAAGAGAGTAGAAGGCGAGAAGCTGGGACAATACCTTTGAAGGTCGGGTAAGTGTCGTCGTATCTCAGCACGACCCATCTTACTGGGCAATCAATCTGCGTATGGTTCCAGGTGAGCCATGTCATTCCCAGTATGAGATCAAAATCCGGCATCCTCAGGATCATTGTCGGGTCCTCGAAGGTTACACCATCAATGGTCACTCACAGAACGCTCTTGGCCATAGACTAGATCTCCGTCCCGTTAGGGAGATGCACCCTCCTAACGGCTCCTTCAAAGCTCTTGATCTGGTGTAGGTCTCTGACAAACTCCTCTGAGACAAAATTATGAGATGCTCCAGTGTCAAATAGGGTGTGGGTGGGTTTTCGACACAGCATCACTATACCTGAGTTAGTTATGTTTTTTCCTCTTAGATATCTAGTTTCAGATTCTTCCCTAACTCTACAGTTCTATATTCATATAATCTAGATTCTAGAAAGGGAAGAAACATTAAATTACTCGCGTACCTGCTATCACCTAGTCGAAGTTCCGGGGATGAGATAGATCCAAGGCATATACTTACCCTCTATCATACATGCGGCAACACACTGAAATTCACGTCCTCAACCGCATCCTCGACCACCAAACTGCCTTGCAGGTTGGGCATCCTGAGGTGCTGGTTGGGGTGCTTCCCTCATGGGGAAGTTCCTCCGTATGTTCCCTGGCTGGTTGCAGCGGAAGCCTGTCGGTACCTCCTCCATTGCCCTCGACATCTCCCGCATCTGCAAGGGCTGAGGAGCTAACACCACCTAGTTCTTCTGCTCCTATCAATCCTGTAACGGCCCTGATTTTTCTATGTTTATTTTATTTCCCATAGTGACGTATTTTTGATGTCAGGGCATTACGTTGACGCATAGTTAACATGTGACGTTTGTTGGATCATGGGTTTTCTTAATGTATTTTCTTGTGTGGTTGGGTTTTGGTTTGGTTGTGCACCTTCCCTCGCGAGCCGTGTCAGTTTTGGTGACTCAGTGGAGCTTTTTATAGGGATGTGGTGGCTTTTTGGGTTCGGGAGGTGTTTGCCCGAGTTTGGTTTGTTAGATTTCGATTCCGACTTCACCGTTGAATTCGTAGCGTCAATATTTAGCTATAGTGTGAATTTCGTAGAATTCCGAGGTCGTTTGGATTTTGGGTCATTTTGGCGTTATTTAATTAGTTATTAATATATTATATTTTTGTATATATATAGAAATCGGTGTTATGAAAACCTTACTGTTCATCTTCTTCCCTACCCGATGGCACTATTTCGTGAAAATGGAAGGAGCTCGGCAGACTTTGTGTGCTTTCAACCGACGGGTGAGCGAGCTCCGGTGGTCAGTTTCGACTAAGGAGTACATATTTGGAAAGCTCTTGATAAGGGCTTCACGATCGAGGTAAGATCTTCCCATTTCTTCAATTTTTATACATTATGGTTAGAGATTTTGGCCCCTTTTCCCCTCCAAAAGTTTCAGGAAACGTCGCTAGGACCTTTCTACGGTCGATCCTTATTGCGATGCGAGCAGGCGGCATTTATTTGAAGGTTTAAGACAAGTGGATCCCTCCCCTTGCATGTCCATTTTTAGTCCTTATCTTCTTCTCCTACCTCCTCCCTTAGATAAAAGGAGTAATGTAGAATGTGTCTTGGAAGAACCCCCTAGGTTAGGGCAAGCTTTCGGCCAAGCCAAGGAGTTTAGGGTTAGCGGAGCAAGTCAGTTTCGGCGCGTGTTGGCGAGTGGGAATCGTCGTGATGGGTAAGTAAATTTTGTCGTGTTTCATAGGACGGTTCGTCGAGTATCGACATTTTGGAATTTCACGAGTATCAGTATCTAGCATATGTACAATCCGACGTGTATCAGCGATTAGGAATCATCAGGATGGGCATGTTTAATCCATCGATTATCATTGGTAAATTCACCAAGTATGGTAGTAATTCGTCGAGTATCATCATTTGTCGAGTGTTATAGAATTGCTAAGGGAATTTCTGCATATATCATTAGAATTCCTCAAATATCATCGAGTCGTTTCGCCGAGTAATGTGTAATTCGTCGAGTATCTCTGGTTCATTTCCACCGAGTGTTGTAGAATTCGTCGATTAATGTGGTAGTTCGTCGGGTATACTCACCGAATTTGTCAGAACTTGGATATTTTCGCCGATTTCTAGTCTGATTCATTAAGTTTGGTCATTAGGGTATATTTAAGGTATTTTTGTCTCGTTGTCTTGGGAAGTGTTTGGGTTTGGTATTTGGGTTTTATGGTTTTTGGTTGGGGTTTATTTTGTATTGAAGGTATATTTCGTATGACCACGGTTGACTGTGGATATTTGACACTTGGGTGGTTTGTGACTGTGGGTGTGTTGGGTAACTTCCCAACACCACAGGTGCCAGTTTTCCCCGGTATTGGCTGTGTCAAGGTATAAGGCCACCTTCCTTTGGATCCTTGCAGGGGTTGTGACTGTTGGTGTGTTAGGTAGGTTCCAACTACTACAGGTGTCGGTTTTCCCCGATAGTTTCCTTTGTGACTGTTGGTATGTTTGGTAGGTTCCCACCACTGCAGGTGCCGGTTATCCCCGGTGGTTTCCTTTGTGAATGTTGGTGTGTTAGGTAGGTTCTCACCACTGCAGGTGCTAGCTTTTACCCTTGTTTGATTTCCTATTCTGCTGAGGTACGCAGCTTTTCCTTATAGTAGGGTTTGGTAAGCCCTTTTTTCTTTTTACTTGATTGCTATCTAAATGATTAATTTTACCACTTGTATTTTCTTGCTGAGGTGGTTTTATTTTGAATGCATCAGGTTCAGGGATGTAGCCGAGGGAGCGGATGAGTTGGGGTGTAGCTTGTGGACTGTAGTATTGTAGTAGGTTTCCTCACCATTGTGAGGTAGTTTGTTATTCCTTTTTAGTACAGACATACAAACTTTCATTGGGTTCGTGTCAGGTTGTTGGCGCCCACTGGTGGTTTTCTTTTGGATTATTAAGTGTCTTGCTAAGCTGCTAAGTTTGCCCTTTTGTGTTTGTTTATACTTGATCTCTGGGAAGGTTTTATGCTTGGTTGCATGTTAGGTATTTTGAAGTATAAAAACTATTATTATTACTTCATACACGACATGTTTGAAATCTAAATCACTGTCTAAAAGGTCGCGAAAACTATATCTCTATTATTATAAATCTAGAGTCTTGCATACAAAGAGTTGTCCTCTGGGGGTGTTTATATTCATGTAGGACGTCTAACCTTGTAAATAAAGTAATTTTCGTAGCGTACAACTATCTTTTCTTGTTGACTAGATGAGTAACTAAGTCGATGGATATGGCTAAACGCTTAACTTAAACTGGATTTTCATTAAATAACTTATAATTTTTTTGTAAAGCTGTTCAGTAGGAGTTTTGCCTCAGCTTCTGCAGTTATCCCCTGCTGACGTGGAATCATGACGTTCATTTTTCCTTACTCTAATATATTGTTAAATGCGGAGAAAATGCGGGTTGTGACCGTTGGTATTAGAGGGATGGGTTGTTTGACAAATAGTCTAACAGCCATCTCAGGTTGGTGTTAGTCATCTAGCGTCATTTCATATACACACCGATGTGTCATTAGTATGACTTGGCTGAAACATTAACACTGCACTCATAAGCATGATAAGAGGTATACAGGGCATATTATATATTATGGGATGCATAATATGTGTTTGTATATGGATCAACCAAAGGTGGAAACATGTGACGGTTATGTAGTATGGGATGCATAACCACCATCACATGGGTGCCCATTAGTACGTTTTCTTTTTTGTTGCATGCGATGTTATGTAGTATGGGATACATAGCCTTTAATATGTATGCCACTCATAACATGCATTAAGGCCTTTTTAGATTGCTTAGCATAACATGTATGCCATAACATTACATCAGCATATGTGTCAAGCTAAAGATTTACATGATGACATACGTACACACATGGTTTTGAGTCAAAAAGAATAAAAATTCATGCATTTATGGTTTATGCACATGATTCAATGGGATGACAGTATATCGTCCTAAGTTAGGCATGGCGTCATAATTGAAAATCCCAGAGCAAGTTAGTAGCGTGAGCAAGTACTTAAGTATGTTTTGTCTGGAATATGTTGTTCGATGCTAGAGGTTGAGCTAGGTTTTGAATAGTGTTCATTGTTTTATTAGAATGGTGCCTAAGCGTGTGGCAACTAGGTCGACTCCCAAGTTGGAGGGCGAGTCTTCAGGTGCGTAGAGTGAAGCTGTGATCGAAAGTCTGCGGCAGAGTAATGAGACTTTGTCTAGACAAATGGTGGAGATATAGTCGTAGATCCAAACGTTGTTATCAGTTGTGTCAGGACAGCTACCGAGAGTGCAGGACCCTGCGGTGGGTCAGACTGTTCCTATTCCTATCCCCCTACTCCTCTGGTTCCCCTGGTGTTATTGCCACCAGAGATGACATTTATTTCACATTTCTAGAAACTAGGATCCCCTATCTATGATGGTAGGGCAGATTTTATGGCTTTGGATGATTTGATAATAGCCATCAAGGAGATGTTTGCTTACTCGGGAGTTTCAGTAGACCAGAGGGTGATGCTCGCTGCATATCAACTCAATGGACTTGCTAAGAGTTGGAGGCTGATAGAGAAGGAGAACCTTAAGGATGGATGTTCATGGGAATCCTTTAAGGAGTTGCTGCTGTAAAAGTATCTGCCATCGGTCGGGAGAGACCTTTTGATGAATTATTTTCTACACCTTAAGGAAAGACAGCTTACTGTTATCGATTATAAAGTGGAGTTCAGAAAACTAAGCCGATTGGCCACCGACATGATGTCTTCAGAGTCTAACCAAGTTAAATGATTTTTGTGTGGTCTTAGGAATTACATCCATCAGCTAGCTAGTGCATATGGATTTGAAAGCTATGCTGAGGTTGTGGAGGTTGCTCTGAAGGTCGAGGCGATTGACAATGCCAAGAATCGAGGTCAACAAATGAGAAAAGATAAGAGGAAGACCAGTGAGCGTAAGAGTTCCCAGGAATCTGTCATTGCGTTGAGGAAAAGATTTAAGGATATATGCAGTTTCTGTGGACGGTCAGGCCACCCGTTCGAAAAATGCTTCAAGAGGATAGTAGCCTAGAAGCAGGAGCAGGTTCATGCGATCTAGAGTGCTCCTATAGGAGATTTAGTCTATTCTGTGTGTATTAAAAGGGGCATGATGCTGCCCATTATTAGGGAAAGAAAAGAGGTTGCTTCTAGTGTGGGATAGAAGGACATTTTAGGTCGAAGTGCCTGCAGGCTCAGCTCCTGTTACATCCAGTTCCACTTCAGGCCTTGCCGCTACCACAGCTATTGGTTAAGGGGAAGGGCAAGCTAAACATGATATCATTAGAGGAAGCTCAGACGTCTTCTCAAGTGATTTCAGGTTAAATCCTAACCTAGTTCTATCTTTTAGTTCGTAGTTGTAGTTTCGACGTTTGTTTCCTTAGTTGTGTATATGATTTTATAGGAAATTTTAAGGTCAAGAACTGGTGGGCGTGTGTTCTTTTTGATTTCGGTGCAACCCACTCATTCGTGGCTAGACCCTTCATAGAGCGTCACAGTTTGACCCTTGATCTTATTGGCGACGTATTTTGTGTCAAGTTTCCCTACATCGATTCCGTAGTATCGGACCAGGGCATTCCGAGTTGTCTGATTCTAATAAGAGATTTTCTAGTTGTTGCTGATCTAAAGGTGATAGACTGGGAATATTTTGATGTGATTTTGGGCATGAAATGGTTGTCGAAGTATGATGTGATCATCCATTGCAAGGTCAAGCACTTGGAATTCAAGATGACATTTATGGTTTTTTGCGCCAAGTTTCTCCAATTATTTTTGCAGTACGTGCTCAGAATCTTGAGAATTCCGGATGCTTTGCCTGTTTGGTTTGGTGTTGGTGACCGATAGTAGTTTTTCGCGAGTTGAGGAATTGCTGTCACATGTAATTTTCCTGATGTATTTCCTGATAATATTCCTGGTCTTCCACCTGAGAGAGGCGTGGAATTTGTCATAGATTTGGAGCTGGGTACCCATCCTATTGCTAAGGTGTCGTACCGTATGGCACCACGTGAGCTGCGTACCCAATTGGAGGAGTTGCTTCAAAACAGATTTATTAGACCAAGTTCTTCACTGTGGGGTGCTCATGTGCTGTTTGTGAAGAAAAAGGATGGATCGATGACGCTTTACATCGATTATAGAGAGCTGAATATTGTGACCATCAAAAATAGATATCTCCTGTCGAGGATTGATGACCTATTTGATCAGTTGCATGATAGCTCTGTATTTTCAAAGATTGATCTTAGTTGAGGCCACCATCAGTTGAGGATTTGTGAGACAGATATTCCACGAACTGCTTTTCATTCATGGCATGGATATTTCGAGTTCTTAATTATGTGTTTTGGATTGACTAATGGACCCTATGCTTTCATAGATATGATGAACAAAGTATTTAATGATTTCCTGGACTATTTCGTGGTTGTTTTTCATAGATGATGTTCTGGTATACTCCCGTAGTTCTGAAGACCATGCCCAGCACTTGCGATTACTGTTGTCTATCTTGAGGGAGCATTAGTTGTATGTCAAGCTAGGTAAGTGCGAGTTTTGGTTTCCTAATGTTTCTTTTCTGGGTCATGTGGTTAATAAGGAAGGAATTTTTGTGGACCCTAAGAAGAAAGTTGTTATTATGGCTTGGAACAGACCTGCTTCTCCCAAGGAGATAAGGAGCTTCCTAGGGCTAGCAGTATATTATAGGAGGTTTGTGGAAGGTTTTTCTACATTGTCTGAGCTGCTGACTAAGCTTACGCAGAAGAACACAACTTTTGTTTAGAGAGATAAGTGCGAGGAGGCTTTTCAGGAATTAAAGAGGAAATTGTGCACTGCTTCGATTTTGGCCTTGCCTACTGAAGGGATTGAGTATGCTGGGTATGTAGACGAATCGTACGTTTGACTTAGGTGCATGTTGATGCAAGAAGGAAAAGTGATAGCGTATGACTCGCGACTGTTAAAGACTCATGAAAGGAATTACCCTACGCATAATCTAGAATTTGCAGCTGTGATTTAGGCCATGAAGTTGTGGAGCCATCTTTTATATCGAGCTTTGTGCAAGATTTATACAAATCATAAGAGTTTAAATTACCTCTTCACTCAAAAGGAATTGAATTTGCACCAACGGAGGTGGTTAAAGAATGTGGCGGATTATGATGTTGAGATCTAATACCATCCGGGCAAAGCTAATGTGGTAGCCAATGCCCTGAGTAGGAAGTCAGCGAAAATTTTTAATCTTTCTATGGATTTGCTGGTGGAGGAATTTCTTTTGATGGATATATCAGTGGGCAGTAGCGACCCGCCCAGCAGTTTGGAAGTATTAGAGCCTTAATGGATTTCATTGACAAGGCTACATCAAAGGGATGACCCAGATTTGTTGTACATTTATAATAGAACTGTTAAAGGGGACTTGACGAACTTTTTGATTGATGACGCGGATACTTTGAAGTTCCGTGGCAGATTTTGCATTCCTGCAGTTGAGGATATCTGAGTTAAGTTGTGCAAAGAGGCACATGGTTCTAGTATTGCCTACCACCCCGGCTCTACTAAAATGTACAAGGATCTGAAGCAGATTGTTTGGTGGTACGGTATGAAGGGTGATATAGCTAAGTATGTATCAGAATGTTCTACTTGCAAGAGAGTTAAGGCCAATCATGGAAGGCCTGGAGGCAAGTTAATGCCCTTAGAAATTCAAATATGGAAATGGGAGAGTATTTCAATGGATTTCAGTACTGGATTGCTGAGATCTCCCCGAGGACACAATTCTGTTTGGGTCATTGTGGATAGATTAACGAAGTGTGCTCACTTCGTGCCATTTAAGATCGACCACTCCAAGAAGAAAATAGCTGAATTATACTTGGATGAGGTCAATACGTTACAAGGAGTGTCTGTCAGTATTATATCAGATCGAGACTCCTGGTTTACATCTCGCTATTGGAAGAGTTTACAGGAGGGTCTGGGTACCGATTTGAGGTATTCGACCTCCTATCATCCGCAAACAAATGGTCAGACGGAAAGAGTAAATCAAATCGTGGAAGATATGACCAGATGTTATATTTTGGACCACGGAGGAGCGTGGGATGAGCGTTTGAGACTCATGGAATTTGCATATAACAACAGTTTCCAAGAGAGTTTGCATATGACCCTATATAAGGATTTGTATGGGAGACGTTGCAAAACTCCCTTGTTTTGGGATGATGTTGGTGAGATACCTTTGCTGGGTCCTGAAGTGTTAGAAGAAATGGATGTTTCTGTTAAGCCTATTCGAGAGAAGGTTTGGATAGCTCAAGAGCGCTATGAGAAGAATTTCAATCGGCGTAGGATAGATTTGGAGTTTGCTGTTGGGGACACGATGTTTCTTAAATAAAAGGTTTGGTAATAACCATAAGTTGGACCCAAGGAATGTGGGACCTTTTAGAGTTTTTGAGAGGATTGGTGTGTCAGCTAATAGGCTGGATTTGCCCGCAAGTTTCCCAGTGTGCACGATGTTTTTCACGTGAGCCAATTGCAGAAGTGTGTGCTATGCGACATGCAAGTTCTTGATGTTGTGCCCAAGTTGGATCCTAATCTTTCATATTTGGAAGTGCTTATTATTGTTTTGGATACTCAGGATCGTGTAATGCAAAGCAAGATAATATTGATGGTTAAAGTTTTGTGGAAGAACTAAGACGTGGAAAGTGCGACTTGGGAGTTGGAGTCAGCTATGAGGGAGGCTTATCCTCATCTATTGTCCTGATGTTTTTGGTAAGTGTTTTCTCTATTATCCTATGATTGCTTTTATTCTATTATGGATTTCATCCTATTTATGTTAAGTTTCGGGACAAAACTTCCTTGTAGGAGGGGTGGCAGGAACGTCCCAAATTTTTCCGTATTTATTTTATTTCCCATAGTGATGTATTTTTGACGTCAGGGCATTACATTGACGTGTAGTTAACGGGTGATGTTTGTTGGATCATGGTGTTGCTAAGTAGGTTTTCCTATGTGGATGGTTTTTGGTTTGGTTGTGCACCTTCCCTCGCAAGCTGGGTCTGTTTTGGTGACTCGGTGGAGCTTTTTATAGGGATGTGGTGGCGTTTTGGCTTCAGGAGGTGTTTGCCCGAGTTTGGTTTGTCAGATTTCGATTTCCACTTCACTGTTGAATTCGTAGCCTCGATATTTATCTACGGTGCAACTTTCGTAGAATTCCGAGGTCATTTGCATATCGGGTCGTTTTGGCGTTATTTAATTAGTTATTAATATATTATATTTATGTATATATATAGAAATCGGTCTTATCGAAACCCTACTTTTCATCTTCTTCCCTACCTGACGATGCTGTTTTAGGAAAACAGAAGTAGTTCGACAGACTTTGTGTGCTTTAGGCTGACCGGTGAGCGAGCTCTGCTGGTTGGTTTCGATGAAGGAGTAGAGATTTGGAAAGCTCTTCACGAGGGCTTCACGATCAATGTAAGATCTTCTCGTTTCCTGGATTTTTATAGGTTAGGGTGAGCAATTTTGACCCTTTTTCCCCTCCAAAAGTTTTAGGAAACGTCGCTAGGAACTTTCTACGGTCGATCCTTGTTGTGGTGCGAGTGGGCGGCGTTTCTTCGAAGGTTTAAGGCAAGTGGATCTCTCCCCTTGCATGTCCATTTTTAGTCCTTATCTTCTTCTCCTTCCTCCTCCCTTAGAGAATAGGAGTACTGTAGAATGAGTTTTGGAAAAATCCCCCTAGGTTAGGGCAAGATTTCAACCAAGACAATGAGTCTAGGGTTAGCGGTGCAAGTCAGTTTCGGTGCGTGTCGCCGAGTGGGATTCGTCGGGACGGGTACGTGAATTTCATTGAGTTTCATTGGTCGGTTCATCGAGTAACGACATTAGGGATTTCGACGAGTATCGAGGTAACACCCCAAAAAGGAGAAGTTGTCAATGGAGGTTATCGTAACGTGATAGGCATATCGCCAACGATAGCTCAGTGAATTAAAAGACCCAGGGCTCGGGTTGTTACCGCCTGACGGTAAAAAGCTAGTGCGCCGCGGTAGTACTCAACGCTCTCGACAAATTGTTGAGTTATCGAGAAAGATCTTATCGCATGGCGATAGGGGTTATCGCGCGGAGACAGCTCAGGATAGCGACACCGCCTGGTCGAAGCGGTCACCACCTGTAATACTGCATGGTTGTACGAGTTATCGCACGGCAGTAGCTTTCATATAAAGGCTGGATTTGAGATTTCATTCTCATTTTTCACACACACTCTCTTTCTGAGTTCCAGAGAAGGAAGAGGAGGAAAAGACAAAGAGCTCAAGAAAGGACATCGATCCAAGGTGTGTTTGTAACACCCCCTATCCGTCGCATAGCATATAGCAGTAGGTCCGGCCGGGGCCCGACGCCATATACCACAGACAGACCGGGTGGTTACTTATGGAAACCAACCAACCAATCTCAACGTCCTACACAGAGCATTCTAGCGGAAGCAGTTTAAATAAGTTGCAAACAAGAACCCAGCTTTAGAGCACGAATGTCCACTATTACAATATTTAGGAATGTATACAAAATACCCAAAAATCGGCCTTAAGGCCTTACAGAATGTTTCACTTGAATAATACATGATTTACCAACCTCAGCACGCAGGCCGGCCATACATGAATAAAACAGAAAACATTTCCACTTGGGCCTTCGAGGGCCAGCTTCGCAAAAAGGGCTTTAGCCCGCTATTGACCGCTTGGTCCAGCTGCACCTGCAAGCAACAAACCACCGCACGGTGGCAAACAAGGCAACGGTCAGCAATGCTGACCAAATTATAACGATCCCGTCCCCAACTCGGGGCGGCGATGCTCCTTCCCTGCATTTCATTAGCACAAGCGAGCAATACATATAACCATAGCCATTTCATCACAGACGTTGGCTCGTACGGCCACACGTCCCGTGCACTCAGGGCACATTCTCGGTGAACCGGTCCATGTCGCGTCAACTTAAGCCACCAACATTCCGGACTCACCACCGCCACTTAGACGGCCATTCCTATGAGCAATTCGTCTTCCTGGCATTGGTCACGTCAATTTAAGCCATAGACCGCCGAAGACTCACATCTATGCGAACGGCGAGTGCCATGCAACTTTAGGTCTCTCTAACCCGAACGACATAGAGCAGGTACGGCTCCATCTAACCCGTGCTCACATCGCAACGACAATTTAAGCCATATGCGCGGGTCAAACTTTCACCGAGTCCCATTCTAACACAAATCACATAACCCCGTTATGTTCAAGCTGGCTCTCAGGCCACCAAGTTGGCAAGATCTCGTATCCGCCCAGTTTTCCGGGTGCACCTTTGGGTTAGTCCCCAAGGCTCCCTGCTGCAATCTACCGCGTAGAAAACCCGAAAACACCCAATAGCACGGAGTCTTCTCCGGCCTTATGTAATGCAACATCACCGATCCGGACTAACATGTCCGGGTAGGCTTCAACCAAAATGCCTATGTCCGTTCTCGCATACGGACTATAAACAACGGGGACTTTACATATCTACCCGAAGGAACGCCTCCAACTCTCCGCAAACTCGCGAGAGGGGGCTTCCTATGTTAAGAAAAGGAGCGATTCAAGCTCAAGATGAGGATCGTTACCCTTGCGTTCCTCTTTGGCGCCATCAAAAAGTAATCGGATAGAAATCACCGCACTTGCGTCGCCTCCGTGGATCCGGAGTCGGCTTGCGATTCGGAGCTCCGAAGCTCCTCCAATGGCGGATCTAGCTCCTCTTCCTCTTGCCTTAGCTCTTCTTTCTCCAAGGGTTTGGAGAGATGAAAAGGGTGAAAAGTGATGGATTTTCTAAGTCAAACCCGAGTATATCCTATCAGGAACCATCCCCAGCCGTCGGATCTCAACCTAAGAAAACGAGCGGCTTTGATTCGGGGCTGAAATGCCCAAACTGGACCGAACACGGCCTGGCACACGCCCGTGTCCAGGGCCGTGTGCCGCATTCGCCGTCAAAATCGAATCTTCTGAACCCTCACACGGGTATCGAACACGCCCGTGTTCGAGCTGACACGCCCGTGTTCCAGCTGACACGGCCGTGTAGCCGGCCGTGTACCCCATGAATTTTCTCCCGTTTCCAACCCGAACACTGCACGGGTTCTAGGACACGCCCGTGTCCTTGCCCGTGTCACCTTGACACGCCTGGGCCCCCAAGCCGTGTACACGGGACATTTCGTCGAGGGAAGATCGACGACTTGATGACAAGGCCTTGGACACGCCCGTGTCCTAGGCCGTGTGCCTTGTCTCGACGATCGTCGAGTGAATCTCGACGACTCCCCGGGACGACCGTCGACACGGGTCGACACGCCCTGCGACACGCCCGTGTCGCAGGCCGTGTGCCCATTCTCGACGAATCGTCGAGTATAACTCGACGACTTCACAGCTAAGTGTCAACACGGGTCGACACGCCCTGCGACACGCCCGTGTCGCAGGCCGTGTGCCCATTCTCGACGAATCGTCGAATATAACTCGACGACTTCGCGGCTAAGTGTCGACACACGCTTGACACGCCCTGGGACACGCCCGTGTCCCAGGCCGTGTGCCTTCAGCCAGAATCCAAAACTGGCCCAAAACGTCCCCCTTCGCTCCTTTGAGTTTCGGGGCGTTACAGTGTTTGTGATCAGAATCGCGAGTTGTCGCTAGATACGTGAAAGGGGAGTTGTGATAATCAATTCCATCCACATCACAGATCAATATCATGGCTCTGAGAAACACTACAATTGTAACGATCTTCCTTCTTGGACATGTGAAGTCCTTCTTTTGGCATTTGTATGGAATCCCCCACCAAAAGGTGGAGATTGATGGAATTCCTCTGGTTCGATTCATGAAATCCCCAGTGAGTCTTGCATATAGATCTGGAAATATGTACTTCGGAATAGACATGTTGTTTGAAGCACATCTGTACAGGTTGGTCTGGATTGGTGATGTTTATTTTGCATACTAGTGAAGACTCCGAGAATAAACGAGTAATTTACGGGGTCTGTGTGGTTGTACATGTGAATTAGTAGTAGCAGAAAGTACTAGAGCTGTACTCTAGGAAAATATCGAAGAAATGCTATAGTTTGAATGACTGTTGGATATTGCCGGGCAACAGTGACTATCACCGACGACCAGAGCTCTTGTTGAGCTATTTGTGCTGTGTACTATAAAAAGACCAGTGTTTCTGGCACTGGAGGTTACTGCTATTTTTTTTATTGGGTCTGGTAAGGAAAGTGAATTTTGTGATTAACACCTGACGACAGTGAGTATCGCTAGCGATAGCTGCCAGATACCCTTTTGATTTTAATGCCTGCCTCTGGGAGACTGTGAGGCTAATCTGTGAGCTACGAGATCCTAAAGGCCAATGAGCCTAACAGACAAGGGGAAGCCGATCTGCATCAGACTAGGCTTTGATTTGATGATTTGAGCAATGGGCAGAGGCTGAACTGTATTCGCATTATAGATGTCTAACCTAAATGCCTAAGTTATTGGTGTTCGTTAGGATCGTATAATGAGATTCTTAGGCGGTATGCTGTGAAGACTAAAGTCTCAGGCCGTGGGCCGTAAAGACTGGTAATGCTCAAAGTTAACTGTTATGCCTGGAAACTCTGAATGGTGGTGGGACCCTGGCAACAAGTACACCAAAAATGTGCCCTGAGTGCACGGAACGTTTGGGCATATGACATTCGTTTGTGATATATTAAACTGTGTGTGAGTGCACGTTCTTGTGATATATCATCTTGTGTTAATGCTATGCCTGGAAGGAAGGAATACCACTGCCCGAGAAAGTGGTATGGTCATTATAAATTGGACAGCTTAATGCTGACCGTTTCTTTGTTTACCACCATTGGGGTGGATCATCCTTGTGCAGGTGTTGGAGAGCTGAGTCAGAAATAGCGGGTTAAAGCCCTTGCTGCTACTTTGCTGGACCTCGAAGGCCGAATGATGAAATTATACCGCTTTTCATGTGTGGCCGGCCTGCGTGCCGATGTTTGTAATCCACACTAGTGAAATGTAACTATAAGGTCTTAAGGCCATAACCTTTGTGCATTTGTAACTGACATTCCTGTGCTATATATATAAATTGTGGTTTATATATTGTGGACTTTCGAATGAGTTTGAGTTCAATTAACCCTAAAGTTTTCGCTAGAATTCTCTGAGTTAGGATTCAAGTAGTCTGTGATATTAACCTGTAATCCCGCCGCCTGTTTGTGGAATGTGGTGTGGGGCCCCGGTCGGACCCTCTATTATATTTCATGTGAGAAACGGAGGAGTTACAATTTGGTATCAGCTTGTCTTGGACTTTCTCATACGAATTCATGGTCGAATTCTTTTGAGGGGTGGCGAGCACGTGTAAGTGCAACCTGTTATAACATAAATGAACTCAAGAATGTCCACTATAGAATGAAAATACACCTGTTTGAGGAACCTACGCGTTCCTACAAAGTTGTTGTTGCTTTTGCAAAGTTGCTAAAGTGTGTCTTTTACACGTATAAGTGACTTGAAGTAGTGCGGGGTAGTCTGAGCCCCATCATTCTAATGAGAGTGCAGTACCAGCTGAGGTGCCTACACCTCCTCCGTCTGCGGAGACAGTACGCTTAGTTGTTGAGGCATTGTTTGTGATGATACAAGCACAACCTACTGGCAGGCGTAGCCTACAGTGGTGCCAGTCCAGGCTGGTGTGAGGCCAGTACCTGTTGAGGCTATTGCAGATCCACGAGCAGTAGAATGGCAACTAACACTGTTTATGAGCTTCAATCCTCATATGTTCGCAGGGGCAGGATCCCCGATGCAGGCAAAGGACTAGCTTGCACGAGTCAAAAGAATTTTGACTGCAATAAGAAATGAGCAGGAACATAAAGTTACCTTGGCCACTTTCCTGCTGGAAGAAGAGGCTCGGCTTTGGTGGGACGAAATAGAGCTGCACCACTTAGCAGGTAGACAACTAACGAAAGTCTCAATATACGGGTTTTTGAGACTATTATTGGTAAAACACTTGTCATCGGCACAACGCGTAGCCATGGAAAATGAGTTCCAACATCTAACTCAGGGAGAAAGTAGTATTGATACCTACTTACAAGAGTTTACAAGATTGGGATGATATATGGGGCTATCTTTGCCGAAGAAGAGCGTAAAACCAATAGGTTCTACAAAGGGCTGTAGGATGAGTTGAGATTCATTCTCTCGAGTTCAGTTACCCAAGGGTTTCAACCATTGGTAGATACGGCATGTGCGCTTGAGAATGATATGACAAGGGTGCAGAGCAAGAGGGACTTGACCGTGACAAAGCCTGAGTTTAAGGTACCGCACCCCGGAAAATCTGGTTACCAAAAGAGATGGTGTAAGAATTCCAAGTCTTCTAGACAGGCCCCCTCTACTATTGCTTCTGGAGCAACTTCTGGTAAAGTCCTATGAACTTGTTATACCTGTGGCGAGCTAGGACACTTTGCCCTTGAATTTCAGAGTGGTCCTCCAAAGGGTCATAAGAAGGCATGAGCAAGGTATGATAAAAAGGGAAAGGCTGTGGAGTCCACTACATCCCACAATGCTCCAACTCAGCCAAGGGTGTACAATCTTGGCCAACATGAGGCCATAAAGAAAAGTGATGTCATCATAGGTACGAGTTAAGATATTGTTTTACTGCTTTATACTTTGTTGGGTACATTGGTTATAATGTACCTGATTTGAAGAAGCCTCACCCAACTCAATGATATACATCAAAATGTATTTGATGTGTTTTGAGTTTACTTGTGCAGGTTAAGTATTTGCAGGAAAGATGAAAAAGTTTCAAAGTCCATGTGTTAACACCCAGGAGCAAAGTGTCGACACTTAAGAAGATTTGTGTCGACACCCAAACAAGCAGTGTCGACACTTGGATTATTTGTGTCGACACCAGGGATGCAGAGTCGACACCAGACAGAAAGTGTCGACACAAGGAGTTGTGTCGACACTCAGTGAAGAAAAGTGCAGTAAAGCAGTGTCGACACTTAGCAGTTGTGTCGACACCCAGTGAAACTGTGTCTACATCAGAAAGTGTCGACACTTGGAGGCTGTGTCGACACTCAGCAAAAGTTAGCAGAGTCTAAGTATAAGTGTCGACACCCAGAACAATGTGTCGACACACAGCAGAAGAGTCAACACTTGAAGAAAGTGTTGACACAAGAAAGAATGTTTCGACACTCAGCTGAAGACTCAACACTTGAAGAAAGTGTCGACACAAGAAGCTGTGTCGACACTTAGCAAAGTTCAAAGAATATTCTAAGTACAAGTGTCGACACAAAGGAGATGTGTCGACACTCAGCTAGAGTCTCAACAGATGAAGAATGTGTCGACACAAGGAGCAGTGTCGACACTCAGCAAGTATCAACATAGAAGGCATGTGTCGACACCAAGAAAATGTGTCGACACAGAACAAGTTCAACACATGAAGATGTGTCGACACAAAGGTGTTGTGTCGACACTTACAAGAATTCAACAAAGTGCTGAAGAACAAAGTGTTGTGTCGATACTCAATATCAGTGTCGACACATGAAGAAGAAGCAGTGTCGAGATATAAAATCTACAACACAAGGAGTTGTGTCGACACCTTGTAGGCTAGTGTCGACACTTAGTCAACTTGTGTCGGCACTTAGTCTATAAGTGTCGACACTTAAAGACAGACAGTCTCGACACTTACAGATAGTTACAGAATTTTCAAGAACTGACTGGATGACTTGACAGCTGCCATTCCAGCCGGTCTACTACACCTGTCAGAGTTGTCAAAAATCAGTTATGAACCATACCAGCCGGTTACCATGAAGAAGGCCTATAAATAGGCTTATACTATCTACAGAAAAAGAAGATTGAACACAAGTTCAAGTGATCATTAACAAGAAGAAGATCTAGCTATTCCTTGAAGAATCTAGTGAAGATCTAAGAAGTTGGAGAGAGAGAGCTCCATCCAAGAAGTCAGCTGTTCGAACCAGGCTAAGAAGAAGGGTTCAGATTTTGTTCTTAATCTTAAGCAGCAGTGATCAAGGATCAACTGCAGAAGAGATCAAGCTTATTGTGTTCTATATTCAAGAAGCTTTGAAGAAAGCCAAGTCAGTTTGATCTCAGCTGTGTTCTTCCAAGAACTCATCAAGAAACTCACAATTCTTCTCTCTTTTCTCTGAGTTGTAGAGTTTACATTTTTGTATTCATATTATCTTGTAGGATCCTTAGGGATCTGAGTTTGTAAGCCTGTAATTATAAAGGCTGAGTGTAGGGCCTGTGTGCCTGAGTGTAGGAGATTTGTATCTCTGAGTGTAGGCCTGTTGTGGCTGAGTGTAGGCCTTGGTGGCTGAGTGAAGAAGCGAGGTTACTCATAAAAGGACATAACTCTCTGAGTAGATCGTGTTGGCAGATTCAGTCTAAGTACATTATAGAATCAAGAAAATCAAGAACCATGGGTTCCACTGAGAATCATAAGGAATTGGGATCCATGAAGCTACCCATATGTAGAAAAGAGATCTTTGGTATCTGGAAGGAAAGGGTGAGACAGTTTATGGAAGCCTCAGACCCTAGGATTTATATCACAGTGAAAGAAGGGCCATATGTGTCCATGAAAGTTTCAGTCTTAGATGCAAATCAGAGAACACCTAACGATTTCTCTGAAATGACAAAGGATGAGATTGTTCTAGCCACAATGGACAAGAGGGCTCAGAACATTATTGTGAGTGCTATAGATGATGCTACCTTTCAGAATCTGATACACTGCAAGACATCCAAGGAAATGTGGGATACTCTTATTGTGTACATGGAGGGTTCTGAAGAAGTGAGGCAAGACAGAAAATCTTTGCTCAACCAAGAATATGAAAGTTTTAGACAAGGTAGGGCTGATAGCATAACTGAATGCTATAAGAAATTTTACAGGATTGTGAATGAGCTCATGTCCTATGGCAGAGAGTTCAGTAATTATGAACTTAATGATAAGTTTCTAAGGTCCCTAACAAAAGATTGGGACACCAAGATCTGTGCCATTAGAGAAATGGCAAAGTTAGCAGAAATTCCTCCACCAACACTGTTTGGAAAACTGCTGTCCTATGAAATGCAGTTGATCTTGAGGAAAGAAGAGGAGAAATCTACAAGAAGTGATCATAAAGAAAGAACAGTGGCATTTAAAACAGAAGCCCCCAGAAAGTACAGAAGTAAGTCACCAACTCCACCACCAAAAGTAGTTGAAACTGAGTCAGATGAGTCAGCAAGCAGAAAGTCTGAAAGCAGTGAAAGTGATGAGGACTTTGCTGCCTTCACAAGACATTTTCAGAAGTTCTTAAAGAAGAAACAGTGGAGGACAAAGCCTTCTACTTCACAGGGTAAAGAAGACTATTATCAGAATAAAAAGTCTTCAAAGAAAGACAGGAAAAAGACTAAGTCTAGCAAAACAACTCTTTCAAAAATTATATGCTATTGCTGTAATAGACAAGGACATGTTGTAGCAGACTGTCCAGAGAAAAGGAAGGAGTCAAATGATAAGAAAAAGACTCCATTCAAGGGGAAGAAGGAAAAATCTTTTGTTGCCAAAAAGGAAAAGAGCCTGTCAGACATTTCTTCATCAAAAACTAAGTCAGATGCTGAGGCATATATAGGACTGTTTGCTGAGGAAGAAGAAGAAGAGTTCATTCAGATCATGAACTCTATATATGAACAAGAGGATAGTCAGTGCCAAGGGCTAATGGCATTGACAGAAAGTGACAAAATCCTAGAGCAGCCAGGACCTAGTAAGGTACAACATTGTTCTTTAAGTTCAATTTCTTGTGCTAGTTCAGAATCAGATTCATCATCATCAAGTGATGAGAGTGCATCTGAGTCTGAAGAGGATATTCATCAATTGATAGATGAATATAAAGTTCTGTTGCAAGCATTTAAGAAATGCAAATCCTTGGCCAAGAGACAAGCTAAGGAGATTGCAAGTCTCAAAATGGCTGCAACTGATTATGAGAAGTTGTTTGATCAAAAACTTAATGAGATAGCCAGACTGAAGCACATAACTGTGATTCAGATGGGGACTATAACATATAAGAATGATCAAATCAAGAGTCTGGAGATTAGTCTTCAGAAGGAGAAAGATTTAGTAGCTAGGTTTTCTAAACCTAAGTCAGTTCTACCCTTAATTGATGAATTTGTTCATCACAAAGGTAAAGCTGGACTGGGATTTACTAAACCTGCAAGGACTGTAAGTCCAAGTCCAAGGGCAAAGCCCCAACTCTCAACAAGCCAGCTGTAGATAAAACAGCTAAGACTGTACCTAAGCAAAGGTACAATAAGTTTGAGTGTTGGTGCTGTGGCAAGGTAGGCCACTTTACAATGGACTGTTGGCACAATGCTAGTGCCAAATTGAGTAGCAAACTGCCTGTTGGAAAATCTGCAGGTAGCTTTGTTAGGAAGTAAACTAACCAATACCAAGGACCCAAGAATTCTTTGGGTTCTAAGGTTCACTAATCTGTTTTGCAGGTGAGTCCAAGTGGCCATGCCCCAATATGGTACTTGGACAGTGGATGTTCCAGACACATGACTGGAACAAGGGATTTACTAAAGGACTACACACCCATCAAGGATGGTCCAAAAGTCACCTTTGGTGGTTCTGAAAAAGGAATCATCAAGGGTTTTGGTAACATATCTAACTCCTATATTACAATTACTCAAGTGGCCTATGTTAAAGGTTTGAAACATAACCTTATTAGTATAAGTCAATTGAGTGATGTAGGATATGACATCTCCTTTGTGAAAGATGGTTGTCATATCAGGAGGTCAAATGATCAAGAGATCATTTTGACTGGTTATAGAAAAAGGAATGTCTATTGCTTAGACATTATGGTTGAGAACAATGGTTCTCCAGTATGTCTTGTAGCTGATGAGACAGTCTCTCATTGTGTCAAATGGCACAAGAGGCTAGCCCATCTAAACTACAAGACAATTGGCAAACTCTTTAGTAAAGAGTTAGTGAGTAATGGTCCTCAAGTTAAGTGTATTAAAGATGGTATTTGCTCAGCTTGTCAAAAGGGCAAGCAGACTAGATCCACCTTTGGAAGCATTGAAAACAAAGATGCTGAGAGGTGTTTATACCTCTTGCATATGGATCTCTTTGGTCCAATGCCAGTTCACAGCCTAGGTAGGAAGGTCTATACCTTTGTAGTTGTAGATGACTACTCAAGATTTTCCTGGGTGTTCTTCCTTAGACAGAAATCTGAAACACCTAGTGTCTTCTGTAGCTTTGTTAAACAAATTCAGAATGAACTAGATAGTACAGTGGTCAAAATAATAAGTGACCATGGTACTGAATTTCAGTCTGATAGTATGGCAAAACTATGTGAAGAATTTGGGATATTTTAATAGTTTTCTTCACCAAGAACACCTCAGCAAAATGGCATTGCTGAGAGAAAGAATATAACCTTGATTGAGGCTGGTATGACCCTATTAAGTGATACATCTCTACCAGAATATTTCTGGGCTGAAGCAGTTAATATTGCATGCCATGTTATTAATAGGGCTACCATTACTAAAAGCCACAACAAGACCCCCTATGAGGTTGTGAAAGGCAGAAAACCAAACCTATCCTACTTCAGGATCTTTGGTTGTAAGTGCTTTATACTTAACAATAGAAAGTCTTACTTGACTAAGTTTGCTGCCAAGTCCCAAGAGGGGATCTTTGTTGGGTACAACAACAATAGTAAGGCTTATAGAGTCTACAACTTGTCTACTCAAGTTGTATAAGAATCTGTACATGTAGTATTTGATGAAACTAGACTTATTAACAATGAGTTATCTAGTAGTATTTGCAGCCCCACAGGTATAACAAAGAAGATGGACAAGCTCACTATAGAAGAAGAACCTACTACAAGACAGCAAGTAGATGATAGTGGCTGCTGTCCAGGGGGGAGTACTACATGTACCTAATGCAGATGAAGTTCAAGGAGTGCAGCAAGATGAAGAAACTGAAGAAGTTCAACCTGAAATCAGGATGCCTCCAGCCAATAGGCATCTTAGAGATCATCCAGCAGAACAAATCATTGCTGATCCAAGACAAGGGGTACAAACAAGGAGCAGAAATCTGAATGCAGTGCTCTTCTCCAGTTTTCTATCCCAAGTTGAACCAAAGAAGTTTGAAGAAGCCATCCTAGACCCTCATTGGATTGAGGCAATGCAAGAAGAGCTGAATCAGTTCAAGAGGTGCAAGGTCTGGGAACTTGTTCCTAAACCAAAAGGCCATAACATAATTGGAACCAAGTGGATCTTTAGGAATAAGATGGATGAACATGGAGTCATCATTAAGAACAAAGCAAGATTGGTTGCTAAAGAATATAGGCAGGAAGAAGGTATTGACTTTGATCAAACCTTTGCTCCAGTAGCCAGACTGGAAGCCATAAGGATGTTCCTGGCCTATGCAACCTATCAAGGATTTAAAGTTTACCAAATGGATGTAAAGTCAGCCTTTCTAAATGGTAATCTAAAGGAAGAAGTCTATGTGGAACAACCATCAGGTTTTGTTGATTTAACTCAACCTAATCATGTCTATAGACTTAGGAAAGCATTATATGGGTTAAAATAAGCCCCTAGGGCTTGGTATGAAACCCTGTCTAGTTTCCTCATTAAGAATAAGTTCACAAGGGGGAAAATAGACAAGACTCTATTCCTTAGGGAATCCAGAGGCAAAGTTATAGTAGTCCAAATATATGTAGATGACATAATATTTGGGTCTTCTGAAAGTTGTCTTTGCAAAAAGTTTGCAAAACTAATGCAAGGACAGTTTGAGATGAGTAGTATGGGAGAGTTTAAGTTCTTCTTGGGTCTCCAAGTTAGACAGACTGAGAATGGTTTATCTATATGTCAGTCTAAGTTCACCCTAAAACTCATAAGGAAGTATGGTATGGATTCATCCAGTACCATGAAGACTCCTATGGGGTCAAGTATGTCTCTTAGCAAAGATGATGCAGGGAAACCTGTAGATGAGACTTTGTATAGAGGGATAGTTGGCTCCCTTCTATATTTGACTGCAAGTAGACCAGATATCATGTATGCTACATGTGTCTGTGCAAGGTACCAAGCATGCCCTAAAGAGTCTCATTTGACAGCAGTCAAAAGGATACTGAGATATCTAAAGGGCACTCCTTATCTAGGCCTCTGCTACCCTAGGAATGGGGATTTTGAACTAACAGGTTATTCAGATGCAGACTTTGCAGGATGCAAAGAAGATAGAAAAAGCACAACTGGAACCTGTCAATTCCTAGGTAGAAGACTGATTTCATGGAGTAGCAAGAAGCAAACAAGTGTGGCTATCTCCACTGCAGAATCAGAATATATGGCTGCAGGAAGTTGCTGTGCTCAACTTCTATGGATACAACATTAGCTTGAGGATTATGGAATTCAGGTAAGTAGAACTCCACTCTTTTGTGATTCTACTAGTGCTATATCAATTGCAAACAATCATGTTTCCCATAGTAGAACTAAACATATTGAAATAAAATATCATTTTATTAGAGAACATATAAAAAAAGAAGATATTTTACTGGAATATGTTAGAACAGATAATCAACTAGCTGATATGTATACTAAGCCCTTAGAAGAAACTAAGTTCAATAGGTTTAAAATTGAACTAGGTATGATAAACTTAGAATAAGTTTATAGAAATGGCTAAGTAAAAAGTTGTCGACACACAAAGATATCTGTGTCGACACAGAAAAGTGATGTCGACACTTCAGGGAAAAGGTGTCGACACATCTAGGAAGTTGGTGTCGACACTTCAGAAAATTAGTGTCGACACATGACAAGTAGGTGTCGACACATCCAAGATGGTGTCGACACTTAGTGTTTACTCAGAATTACCTCAGTAAAGTCTCGACTAAATGTCGAGTTATGTGGTGTCGACACATAAACAAGTGTCGACACATATATATGTTGACTAAACTTGTGTCGACACATAGGTATCGAGACATTATAAGTCAGTGTCGACACTTTTCCATAGTGTCGACACAACTTAAGTTAGTTAACCCGCCTTTTCATCTTCAAACCTCAAAAGGTATAAATAGAATTTCTCCATTGTCTGTCGACACGCTCACTAAAGTTTCGAGACAAAACTTGTCTATCGACACCTCTCTTCTCTCCAGTCAAATTCTTCAAACCCTAATGGTGCCAAAGCTCGAGGAGAATGTCAATGAAGGCTATGAACTGGTGCGAGACGCATTTGAGGATGCAGACCCGAAGATTAAGAATGTGATAACCCTAGTTGTAGACTCGGGGTTAGAATTTCTTGTTTCAGAGCCAACTAAAATCTGGAAGAAAGAAGTCTTAGAATTCCTGAATGGAACTAAAGTAGACGAATCTGGATTTAAGATCAAGTCCAGGGTTCATGGTGAAAAGGTGAAGGTATCACCTAAAAGTTTGAGGAAAGTACTACAGTTACCAAGAACTAAGGTAGAAGAAGAAGTTACTGCTTCTAAAACTAGAGATGCATTGACATGGTGTGGTCTGGATTCAAAGATGAAAATTGGATCTGTGTTTAATAGGAAAGGCATGAACAACCAGGGAAAATTTCTATCAGAAATTGTTGGAAAAGTAATCTTGAGTAAGCTAGGAGGGCATAACAGGGTATCTGCCCATATGTTCAACCTTATGACAAGGATAATCTTCACAGTGAACACAGATTGGTCTGTTGTTGTCTTTGAGAAGATTAAGGAGAGTCTGAAGAAACCCAATTTGGGTAGAATAATAAGTTTATACCTAGCTGGTAGCATACCAGAGGTTATGGGTCGAGCTGCTGGCAGTAAGATCAACCATATGAGAAATATGGATATGAGGATCTTCTCCAGATGGGACAGAGTTTTGTCAAAGGAGATGCCAACCCCTGAGAAAATAACTTTTGAGAATGAAACTCCACTGAAGAAGAAGAAGATAGTTCATGTGACTCAAGAGTCAACTAGCAGCTCTAAGGAACAAGTGGTCTTCACACCCGATGACGAAGACACTGGAACTGTTGAGAAGTCTCCAGCTCAACAAGATGCTGCAGAGAGGCAGGGGAGCAACCTCAGGCTAGCCCCATACACCAGGATCAAATCCAGGGGGAACCTCTAATAGTGGAAGAACCAACTCCTCTTGAGAGTGAGCAAGCTACAAACATCATCCTTGAGGTAATCACTGAGCTTAATGCTTTAGATTTCCCTATAGAGGATAATGTATTGTCTGATTCCTTAAATTATGTTAATCAGCAAACTCAGATTGATAGACAAGTCCCAGATGTTGTCATGGAGGACACATCTGTTACAGTTCAAGTTGTATCTGATCCAGTGGTAGATGATTCAAGAGTTTCTCCAGCCCATTCTCCACAAGAATATACTATGGAAGATCTTTTCCTCAATCTGGATCAAACAGACTTTGACAAGGAAACTGCTGCTGCTGAGGGGGAGAATGCTCCAGTTGAGGGGGAGCAAGTGCAAATTCTGGAAGAACCTGAGAAGGCACCAGAAGTGCAGAAGGAGTTACCTCCAAGCCCTAAGGAGAGGGTAGATATAGCCAGCACCTCAGCTTCTGAAGATGAGGAGGTAGCAATGGCTAAGAAAAGGAAGTTTCAAGTTTTCAAAAGAAGAAGTCAGAATTATAAGAAGGCATTGCAAACCATAGCACCACAGCCAGCACTACAGCCAACTCCATCAGTAGATTACAGTGCTCTAATTGTTGCTATGCAAATTAAGCTGGATGAGCACAGGAAAGCTATTGAAACCTATGTGGATGAGGGGCATAAGTCTCTACAATTTGATCTGGCCCAGGATATAAAGTCTATAAGATTTGAAATGAATCTTAATAAAAAAGAGATGACTGAATGCTTCCACAAGGGAGGGAATGCAGTAGTCTATTTAGCAACTCATCAAGAGAAAATAAAAGCACAAGTAGATGATATTGCACTGAAGCAAGGGTATGTTCTTGAGAACCAGATCAGAATGAATGATAACTTAACTGCTTCACATAATGCAATTGTCACAGAGATGAAGAACATAGCTGCTGGAATGACAACTTCTACTGCTACTGCTAAGGCAGATTTTGATAAAGCACTGCAAGAGAGCTTAACTGCTGTTACAACTGCAATTCAAGACTCTCAGAAGTTGATAACTGACAAACTCCAAAGGTTGAAACCTTTCTTTAAAGATGGAGTCAATTATTTGGATAACCAGGTCAGATTTCAGAAAGATGACGTAAGAGATCACATAGAAAGTGAAGTCATAAAGGGGGAGAGGGTGTTAGTCAAAGCTAGCTCTGATCATGCCAAGTGGATATCTAATTATATCAGAGCAACTCTTGGTTATCCTCCTTTGTGTGATGATGACAATGTTGCAGAATCTGGGATACATCCTGCATATCTAGGAGGGGAGCAACCTGAAGTAGCTCAAGTAATCTACCCTCCTCCAGATTTTGATATGGTTCAAGCTGATATACAGTCAATGTATAGCCCACCTGGGGGTCAGCCAAATATCATCATAGAGAAGGTTGTTCAGCTAGTATCTGAAGCTATGCAAGAAGCTTTGCAGAGAGAACATGAAGCTATGCAGAAAGAAGAAGAAGCCAGACTGTCTAAGAAGAGGTTCAGGGAGCAAGCTGAACAAAGACCTGACTTTGAGCAGTGGAGCCCACTTCAAGAAATATTATTTTGACTGCATGGAAAGCTGCAAAAGATAATATATAAGACAGAAACAAGTGGTTTTCTGAATTGGAATGGAGAAAGCATGAGACAAGGCAAGAAGCCATAGTCCAATATAGAAGAAAGGCCAAGATGGGAAAGCTACCTCCTACTGCCCAGGAGCCTAGCAAGTACTTTCCCAAGCCATATTATTATTTTGAGAGGCAAAAGATTAAAGCAGAAGAGCTAAAGAAGAAGGAGTTGAAAGGGAAAAAGCCTGCTGAGACTGAAGTTGCTGAAGCCCCTGTTCAAGCCAAAGTACAATCTGGAAAAGGGATAGTGATCAAAGAGGCTGAACAAAAATAGAATAGATTTTTCTTGAGTTTACAGTTGTAATATTTTGATTGTTAAACACTTTGTAAACTTTTGGAAAATGAATATGACAAGATATTAGAACAATGTGTTATATGCTAAATCTATTTCATAATTGTTCTGTGATGATATCTGTGTATGCATGGTTGTTTAATACATGTTATGTTTCTTTCCTGATTACATAATCCTGCTTTACATCATACTATGATTTTATTCTGTATGGTGTATATCATTGACTAAGGGTTATGACTTCTCCAAATAGGGGGAGATTGTTGGGTACATTGGTTCTAATGTACCTGATTTGAAGAAGCCTCACCCAACTCAATGATATACATCAAAATGTATTTGATGTGTTTTGAGTTTACTTGTGCAGGTTAAGTATTTGCAGGAAAGATGAAAAAGTTTCTAAGTCCATGTGTCGACACCCAGGAGCAAAGTGTCGACACTTAAGAAGACTTGTGTCGACACCCAGACAAGCAGTGTCGACACTTGGAGTATTTGTGTCGACACCAGGGATGCAGAGTCGACACCAGACCGAAAGTGTCGACACAAGCAGCTGTGTCGACACTCAGTGAAGAAAAGTGCAGTAAAGCAGTGTCGACACTTAGCAGTTGTGTCGACACCCAGTGAAACTGTGTCTACATTAGAAAGTGTCGACACTTGGAGGCTGTGTCGACACTCAGCAAAAGTCAGCAGAGTCTAAGTATAAGTGTCGACACCCAGAACAATGTGTCGACACACAGCAGAAGAGTCAACACTTGAAGAAAGTGTCAACACAAGAAAGAATGTGTCGACACTCAGCTGAAGACTCAACACTTGAAGAAAGTGTCGACACAAGAAGCTGTGTCGACACTTAGCCAAGTTCAAAGAATATTCTAAGTACAAGTGTCGACACAAAGGAGATATTTCGACACTCCGCCAGAGTCTCAATATATGAAGAATGTGTCGACACAAGGAGCAGTGTCGACACTTAGCAAGTATCAACACAGAAGGCATGTGTCGACACCAAGAAGATGTGTCGACACAGAACAAGTTCAACACATGAAGATGTGTCGACACAAAGGTGTTGTGTCGACACTTAGAAGAATTCAACAAAGTGCTGAAGAACAAAGTGTTGTGTCGATACTTAATATCAGTGTCGACACATGAAGAAGAAGCAGTGTCGCGATATAAAATCTACAACACAAGGAGTTGTGTCGACACCTTGTAGGCTAGTGTCGACACTTAGTCAACTTGTGTCGACACTTAGTCTATAAGTGTCGACACTTAAAGACAGACAGTCTCAACACTTACAGACAGTTACAGAATTTTCAAGAACTGACTGGATGACTTGACAGCTGCCATTCCAGCCGGTCTACTGCACCTGTCAGAGTTGTCAGAAATCAGTTATGAACCATACGAGCCGATTACCATGAAGAAGGCCTATAAATAGGCTTATACTGTCTACAGAAAAAGAAGATTGAACACAAGTTCAAGTGATCATTAACAAGAAGAAGATCTAGCTATTCCTTGAAGAATCTAGTGAAGATCTAAGAAGTTGGAGAGAGAGCTCAATCCAAGAAGTCAGCCGTTGGAACCAGGCTGAGAAGAAGGGTTCAGTTTTTGTTCTGAATCTTAAGCAGAGTGATCAAGGATCAACTGCAGAAGAGATCAAGCTTATTGTGTTCTATATTCAAGAAGCTTTGAAGAAAGCCAAGTTAGTTTGATCTCAGCTGAGTTCTTACAAGAACTCATCAAGAAACTCACAATTCTTCTCCCTTTTCTCTGAGTTGTAGAGTTTACATTTTTGTATTCATATTATCTTGTAGGATCCTTAGGGATCTGAGTTTGTAAGCATGTAATTATAAAGGCTGAATGTAGGGCCTATGTGCCTGAATGTAGGAGATTTGTATCTCTGAGTGTAGGCCTATTGTGGCTGAGTGTAGGCCTTGGTGGCTGAGTGTAGGCTTTGTGAAGAAGCTGAGTTGTAGGGCCTTGGGCCTGAGTTGTAGGAACCTGTTTTGGGGTTCTGAGTGTAAGATCTGAGGATCTGAGATAGTGGAGGAGTTTGGCCAAATCTAGTACACTACTAGATAGGCGAAGGGGGAAAGTGGATGTACCCAAACATTGGGGAACCACTATAAATCTGAGTGTCTACTGTGTGCTTGTGAAATTCTGTGATTGCTGAATGTGTGCTGTGATAAAGTAGATATAATTTTGTGTTATAATCTGAATTCTGCCTAAAAAGTTAAAAAGATTTAAGTCACCTATTCACCCCCCCTCTAGGTGATTAGGTACGATATCTTTTATACTTCATACCTTGTGTGTAGCTTGTGTATGATGTGTTTGTATTAGGCATTGTCCTTATTCGGGACTGCCTGGCGAGAGTACTGTTTGATACGGGTGCTTCACATTCGTTTCTATCTGACTACTTTGTGTTTCAGATTGGAGTGCCAACCGATGTGCCTTCAGAGAGCCGAACGATCTTGTTGCCTAATGGATGCGGAATGCTGACAAATACATCTTGTTGCATTGAGGTGCAAATAGGAAGTCTGGATTTCGGATTGGAAGCATCTGTATTGTCGATATCAGAATTTGATGCAATCTTTGGTATAAAGTGCCTCTCAAAGTTGCGTGCCTTTATAGATTGCAATGCAAAGGAGATCACACTGGGACAAAATTCTGAGTTGGAGACGAAATTCGTTGGTATGCGAGCATGAAGAAAATTATTATTGTTTGCTCTCCAGGACATCAAAGCTATTCAGAAGGGCGCGGAGTTATTCTTCACGCTTATAAGGGTTTTTGAGCCAAAAACTAGTGTGAGTGATATTCCGATTGTTTCGGAGTATGTTGATATGTTTCCTAAGGATCTTCCAGGATTACCTCCCCAGTGGGAGATTTACTTCTCTATTGAGTTGGTGTCAGGTGCGAAACATGTGGCCCTCTCACCGTATCGTGTAGCTCCAAAGAAAATGGCGGAACAGAAAGTTAAATTGCAAGAGTTACTAGAGCAGCGATATATACGCCCAAGTATGTCACCTTGGAGCACACCCATCAAATTTGTGAAAAAGAAGGACGGTAGTCTGCATTTGTTCATCGACTATTGAGAATTGAACAAGCTGACAGAGAAGAACATGTATCTGATACCACAGATTGATGACTTGTTTGATCAGCTAGTGGGATCAACAGTCCACTCCAAGCTGGACTTAAAGTCTGGTTATTACCAGTTGAGGATTCAGGAATGTGACATTCCCATGATAGTGTTTGGAACACGCTACGGTCATTATGAGTTCACAATAATGCCTTTTGGGATACAAAATGAGCCATCAGTGTTAATGGATCTAATGCACTCAACGTTTCGAGAGTACTTGGACTTATTTGTAATCGTCTTTATTGAAGACATTTTAGTGTACTCCCAGTCTGAAGAAGATCATGCAAACCATTTGCGAATGGTGTTGCACACCCCGAGAAGAAACAAGCTCTATGCCAAGTTCTTAAAGTGTGAGTTCTGACTGTCGTCAGTGGCCTTTCTTGGACATGAGGTGAGTGGACACGACATTGTGGTGGATCCGTCAAAGATAGTAGCAATACGAGAGTGGCCTGTGTTTTCTACTATAGCAGAAGTTCGGAGTTTCCCTGGACTTGCAGGCTACTATAGATGTTTTGTAGAAAACTTCTCACGGATTGCCTTGCCTCTTACCACACTAACGAGGAAGGATCAAAAGTTTGTTTGGACGCCAAGGCGCGTGCATGCGTTTTAAGAGCTGAAGAGTCGCTTGGCCATGATGCCAATCTTGACATCACCATGTGGTTCATACGACTTTGAAATTTACATTAATGCATCAGGGTACTGCTTAGGCTGTGTTCTTCTTCAGTTTGGAAAGGTGATCTCTTATGGCGCACGCCAGTTGAAAGTGCATGAGCGGAACTATCCCGTCCATGACTTGGAGTTGGCGCCAGTGATATTTGCACTTATATTGTGGCATCATTATTTATATGGAATGAAAGTGGACATCTTCACATACCATAAGAGCCTTAAGTATCTTATAGATTAGAATGATCTAAATATGATACATCAGAGATGGATGGAGTTTCTGGGGGACTACACCTTCCAAATCCATTATACTCCTGGAAAGGAAAATGTGTTCACAGATGAATTGAGTAGCAGGACTCTGACAAGGTTAAGTAGGTTGCAGATGCATGATAAGCGTCTGATCCAAGAATTGGAGAACTTTTACATTTCTTGTGTGGACAAGAATGGTACTACAAATGCGTGACTGAACTGGATGGAGGTACAGTATGACCTGGCAGACAGGGTTCGGCGAGGAACGGAACTAGATCAAAGTTTACAATGCTATGCAGTGGATGGGTCAAATACCCATTTCTCCTAGAATCTTGGCCTTTTACGGAAGGATGGTCATTTGTGCATCTTGGATGTGGGTAAACTACGCGAGGAAGTGATGTATGAGGCATATTTTACAAAGTTCGCAATTCACCCCAGGAGCACAATGATGTACAAGGACATGAAGAAGGTGTTCTGGTGGCCAGGTTTGAAGAAAGACATAGCCCATTACGTGACATAATGTCACACTTGTTTCTTAGTAAAGGTGGAATGTCAGAAGCCTGTAGATTTCCTGAAGTCGTTACCAATCCCAGTATGGAAGTTCGATGACATTTCTATGGATTTCATGCATGGAATGCCGTGATCTCAGAGCGGAAATGATGCTTTGTGTGTGATTGTTGACCAATTAGCCAAAATGTCGCACCTTATACCTAATAGAAAGACGATTCAGTGGAAAAATTGGCCAAACTGTACGTGGATAACATTGTACGATTGCACGACGTGCACCATAGTATCATTAGTGACCGAGATGGGTGTTTTTCTTTTGATAATTGGAGGCTAGTCCATAAACTATTGGTTACCAAGTTACAGTTCAGTGTGGCCTTTCATCCGCAAACGGATGGTCAGACCAAAAGGACCAACAGAACAATGGAGGATATGCTCCGTATGTGCTCCCCGAATTTCGGATGAGGTGGGAAGATCACCTTTATATGATTGAATTCGCCTACAATAATAGCTATCAAGCTAGCATACAGATGGCGCCCTTTGAGGCTTTATACGGTAGGAAGTGTCATACCCCGTTAACTTGGGAGAAAACAGGCGAGTCAAAACTCTATAAATGTATAGAGGTCAAAAATGCAAATTCAACCATACTTACTATACGAGAGAGGCTATTGATAGCACAATATAGGCAAGCGAAGTACTACAAAGCCAAGCACCGAAACATGGAGTTTGTGGTTGGAGAGTGGGTGTACTTGAAGATCAAGCCCTTCAAAGGTTTATCCACGATTCGGAGCTTGAAAAAGTTGAGTCCGCGATATCTTGGTCTGTTTGAAGTGGTTGAGCGAGTTGGAGAAGCTGCTGATTGGTTAGCGCTATCTGCAGAGCTAAGAGGCTTGCACGATGTGTTTCACATATCGGTACTACACAAAGCTGTGAGAGACACAACTCAAATAGTTGCGGATGATCAAGTACCGATCGATAGTCTGCTGACGACAAAAATTCGGCCCATTCTGATCGAGGATACGACGATCAAGGAGCTGCGGAACAAGACAATCGGGATTTTCAAAGTCCGGTAAAACAACTATGGCCGTGAAGAACTGACATGGGAGTATGAGAACACCATGCGTGAGGAATATCTCGAGTTATTTGTATAGTGATGTTATAATAAATAAATTGTTATACTTTTCCCTTATAGATATAAAAAATTTCGGGGCCAAATTTCTATAAGGAGAGGGTTGTAAAATCACAAAAAGTCGAAGTGGTCAATGGATATTATCACGCTGAGATTAGCTTATCGCCGGCGATAGCTCTGTGAATTAAAAGACCTAGGGCTCGAGTTATTACCGCCTGAAGGTAAAAAGCTAGCGTGCCGCGGTAGTACTCAACGCTCTCGACAAATTGTCGAGTTCTCGCGAAAGATCTTACCACACGACAATAGGGGTTATTGTGGGGCGATAGCTCTAGATAGTGGTGTCGGCTGGTCGAAGAGGTCATCGCTTATGATACCGCGTGGCGATACGAGTTATCCCACTACGGGAGCTTTCATATAAAGGCTGGACTTCAGATTTCATTCACATTTTTCTCAAACACTCTCTTGCTGAGTTTTGGAGAGGAAAGAGGAGGAAAAGTGCAGGAACTCAAGAAAGGAGATCGATTCAAGGTGTGTTTGTGATCAAAATTGCTAGTCGACGCTAGATCCGCGGAAGGGGAGTTGTGACAATCAATTCTATCTTGATCACATATCAAGATCATAGCTCTAAGGAAGACTACATGGGTAACGTTCTTCCTTCCTGGACATGTGAAGTCCTTCTTTTGGCATACGCATGTAATCCCCCCCCCAAATGTGGAGATCAACGGAATTCCTTTGGGTTGGTTCATGAAATCCCGAGTGAGTCTTGCATAGAGATCTAGAAATATGTAGTACGAGATATGCATGTTGTGTGAAGCCCATCTGGATAGGTTAGCCTGGATTGGTGATGTTTATTTTGAATACCAGAGAAGACTCTGAGAAAAATGAGTAATTTACGTGCTCTGCGGGGTGGTACCTTTGAATTGGTAGTAGTGGGAATTATTGAAGCTGCACTCCAGGAAAATACCCAAGAAATGCCACAGTTTGAATGATTGTTGTATATCACCGGGCGACAGTGAGTATCACCAACGACGATAGCTCTTGGTGATCTATTTGTGTTGTCTGCTATAAAAAGACCAGTGTTTCTGGCACTGTAGGGTTTTTGGTTGGGTCTGGTATGAAAAGTGAATTCTGTCGTTAATGCTTGGCGACAGTGAATACCGCTGGCGATAGCTACCAGATACCCTTTGAATTGAAAAGCCTGTCTCTAGGAGACTGTGAGGATAATATGTGACCTGCGAACTCCTAAAGGCCAGTAGACGAACAGACAAGGGGAAGCCGACCCGCATCAGACTAGCCTTAGATTTTATGATTTGAGCAACGGGCAAAGGCTGAACTGTATCCGCATTATGGATGTCTAAACTAAATACCTAAGTTATTGGTGTTTGTTAGGATCGCATAATGAGAGTCTTAGGTTGTACGCCATCAATACTAAAGTTCCAGGTCGGGGGTCGTAAAGACTGGAAATGCTCAAAGTTAACCGTTATGTCTGGGACCTGTGAACTGTGGTGGGACCCTGGCAACAGGTACACCGAAAATGTGCCCTGAGTGCACAGAACGTTTGACTATATGACATTCATTTGTGATATATTGAACTATGTATGAGTGTACGTTCTTGTGATATATCTACATGTGTTAATGTTATGCCTGTAGGGAAGGAATACCACTGCCCTGGAAAGAGGTGGGGTCGTTATAAATTGGTTAGCTGAATGCTGATTATTGCTTTGTTTGCCACCATTTCGGTGGATTATCCTTATGCAGGTGCAGGAGAGCCGAGCGGGAAATAGCGGGCTAAATCTCCTACTGCTGCTATGCTGGACTCGAATGTCGAATGAAGAAATTTTACTGCTTTTTATGTGTGGCCAGCCTGTGTGCCGATGTTTATAATCCACACTGGTGAAATATAACTGTAAGGACATAAGTCCATAACCTCTATGTATTTTAACTAACATTCATGTACTATATATATAAATGGTTGTTTATATATTATGGACATTCAAATGAGTTTGAGTTCAAGTAACACTAAAGCTTCCACTAGAATACTCTGAGTTAGCATTCAAGTAGTCTGTGATATTAACCTGTAATAGCGCCGCCAGTTTGTGGAATATGGTGTGGGGCCCCGGCCAGACCCTCTATTATATTTCATATGACGGATGGAGGTGTTACAATCGATATCTAGCCTAAGTAGAGTTCAACGTGTATCAGTGATTAGGAATCGTTGGGATGGGCAAGTATAATCTGTCGATTATCATAGGTCAATTCGCCGAGTATGGTAGTAATTCGTCAAGTATCGTCGTTTGTCGAGTGTTGCAGAATTGCTAATGAAATTTCAGCGTATAACATTAGAATTCGTGGAATATCGCCTAGTCATTTCGCCGAGTAATGTGGAATTCGTCGAGTATCGCTGGTTCATTTCCACTGTGTGTTGTAGAATTCGTCGATTATTGTTGTAGTTCGTCGTGTATACTCGCCGAATTTGCCACTACTTGGAGATTTTCGCCATTTTCTGGTCTGATTCATTATGTTTGGTACTTGGGTATTTTTTGGGTATTTTTGCCCCGTTGTCTTTGGAAATGTTTGGGTTTCATATTTGGGTTTTTTGGGGTTTGGTTACGGTTTATTTTGTGTTGAAGGTATATTTGGTATGGCTATGGTTGGCTGTGGATATTTGACCCGGGTGGACTTGTGACTGTGGGTGTGATGGGTAGGTTCCCACAACCACAGGTGCTGGTTTTCCCCAATATTGGGTGTGTCAAGGTATAAGACCACCTTCCTTTAGATCCTTACAAGTTTTGTGACTGATGGTGTGTTGGGTAGGTTCCCACCACTGTAGGTACCAGTTTTACCCTATGGTTTCCTTTGTGACTGTTGGTGTGATGGATATGTTGCCACCACTGTAGGTGCCAGTTTTCCACGTTGGTTTCCTTTGTGATTGTTGGTGTGTTGGGTAGGTTCACACCACTACAACTGCCGGTATTTCCCTGGTGATTTTATTTATAAAGTTATGAGCAGACTATTACTGATACATATACTTACTTATGCACATGTTTCTTAAAGCATAGTACTTTATCGCACTTGGTGCAAATTTCCCTACTCTTGGAGCCGGTAAGTTAGCTTTTACCCTTGTTTGATTTCTTATTCAGCTGAGGTTGGCAGCTTTTTCTTATAGTAGGGTTTGGTAAACCCCTTTTTGTTTTTACTTGATTGCTATCTAATTGATTACTTTTGCCACTTGTATTTTCTTGCTAAGGTGTTCTTCTTTTGAATGCCTCGGGTTCAGGGCTTTAGTCGGTGGAGCGTCTGAGTTGGGTTGTAGCTTGTGGACTGCAGTGTTGTAGTAGGTTTTCTCAACGTCGTGAGGTAGTTTGTTATTCCTTTTTTGTACAGACATAAATACTTTCAGTAGGTTCATGTCAGGTTGTTAGCGCCCACTGGTGGCTCTCTTTTGGATTATTAAGTGTCTTTCTAAGCTGATAAGTTTGCCCTTTTGTGGTTGTTTATACTTGCTCTCTGGGAAGGTTTTATGCTAGGTTGCATGTTAAGTATTTTAAAGTATAAAAACTATTATTATTACTTCATACACAACATGTTTGAAATCTAAATCACTATGTTTAAAAGGCCGTAAAAACTATTTCTCTATTATTATAAATCTAGAGTCTTGCATACCAAGAGTTGTCCTCTAGGGGTGTTTATATTCATGTAGGACGTATAACCTTGTAAATAAAGTATTTTTCTGCACCGTACAACTATCTTTTCTTATGGACTAGATGAGTCATTGAGCGAAGGGATACGGCTAACTGGTTAACTTAAACTAGTTTTTCATTAAATAACTTATAAAGTTTTCGTAAAGGTGTTCAGTTGGAGTTTTGCCTGAGCATCTACAGTTATCCCCTGCTAACATGGCATCATGATGCGCATTTTCTCTTACTCTGATATATTGTTAAATGCAGAGAAAATGCGAATTGTGATATGTCCTCCTAGTGGGGTTGATCCCCTTTCCCCCTTTCCCATATGACACGACATATTGGCTGATCTCTCCTTCCTCCAATCACTGAGTCATTAGCCGTTCTCTTCCGATGTCGGACTATAAGTTGGTCTGCCTCTAGCATCTTGGCCATCTATAAGATCCTGGCCAAGCTCCCATCAGAAACGTAGAGTAGGGCATGCCTCATTTCGTCGTGAAGGCCCTTATATAAACTCTTTGTGTAGCCCGCGCCGTCCAGCTGATATGAGTCCACAAAGTGGGCTAGATGTGTAAACTCATGGTAGTATTCCAACACCATCCCGTTGCCCTGCCTCAACTACAGGAACCTATCCTCCAGCTCATCCCTCGCCGACAGTGGTACGAAATGCTCCAATAGAGCCGCTCTGAAGTACTCCCAGGAAATTTTCGCGCAATCCACTACAACGAAGGTGGTGTCTAATAGTGACATCCACCATCTATTCTCGTGCGACTCCAAACAGGAAACTACTAAGGCTACTGCCTCCTCCATCGGGCATCGAATTCCAGCCAGCATCTCATAGATAATGTCCAGCCACACCTCTGTATGGACTGCTAACTCTGTCCCGAGGTAGTATGGAGGAGAAACACCCCAGAAGACGCTCAGGCAGTTAGCCCCAAGATTTGGCTGAGGAGCCGGAGCCTGCTGATTCCTGAAGGCCTCCAGAATAGCCGTCAGTGTCTGCCCAATCTCCGTTTGCTGGAACAGAGTCGGAGCCAGTGGGGGTGGAACTATTTTGTGTGCATGAGGTGTACCCTATTGAGGGGTACAGTTCGTCACAGGATACAAAGGAAAATTCTGATTGTTAGTTGATGTACAAGTGGAACTAATGAAAAAAGTGGACTTTTGCATGTGATTCCCCTCATGGGCACACCATTGCTTCCGCTGCTAGTTTGTCCTCAAACTAAGCTCTCACGGGATGGCCTAGGGTTTTGTGGACTTCTTCTCTTCGGATCGAGGTTTCCTCTGATACCGGTTTGTAAGACGCCATCTTTTTTTGCTACGCTACCGGGTCTTACACCCAGAACCACCGTTTTGTGGTGACAACGACACTCGGGAGGGTCACCTCTACAAAATGCCTATTACGCCGACATTGATGATCATCAAAGAAGTAGAAGTACAATCAAGTCAAGTCCACAGAAAATCACCATATATATATATATATATATATATGGGGGCATATACTGTGTGGGCAAACATTAGGTGCGGGCGTACGGGCAAGTGATTTTGGGGGTCAAGATTGTCTCAAAACGAAACGTGATCAACATGAAAGTTGTAGATCTCGGCGAGACGAACAACGTTCGTGTTGATCACATTTTGAATTGGAGCCGATTTGGACCTCGATTTGGGCCCCGAAATCGGGGGCGGCGGAACTGCTACAATAAACCGTTCCGCCCCCCCCCCCCCCCCCCCCCGATTTCGGGTCCCAAATCGAGGTTCAAATCCGCTCCAAATCAAAACGTGATAAACATTAAAGTTGTAGATCTCGCCGAGATCTACAACTTTTATGTTGATCACGTTTCGTTTTGAGACCATCTTGACCCCCAAATTCATTTGCCCGTACAGACCGCACCTTATAGGTGCCCGTATAATATATATCCTATATATATATAAGCATGAATCATGACAAAGTCTACATGATAATAAAAGTACTGAAACATATCAGTAAGGTAGAAATATAAATGGGTTATTCTCGGTACAACAAATCCTCACTACAACACTCTCGCGGAAGCTATTTAAGCTAGCACACATGGAGCTAGAGACTAGTGCTCCTGTACTAGACTGGCCCACCTCCATGTCCATCGTCCTCCGCTGGTGCTGCAATTCCTATTGCTGCTCCCTATCCCCCATCTGGAGCCCCTGCAATGTTTGGTCCACCGACCGTTAGACAAAACACTAAGACTGATTTCCCACAACCCTCCACCAATGGCTCCTAGGCACCATGCTGGAGGAATGATAGGAAAGCTATGATGGTGGAGAGTAGACAAAAGTAGGTAACGGTGGTCCTAATCTAGCAGATTATGTAGTATTTATAATGCTATAAAAGGAAATGCAAGCAAGCAGTTCTATAATAATAGAGCCGTAAGAGTAGAAAGTAAAGTGCACCAAAGAGAAAAGTAGAGAGTAACAGTAGAAAGTAAAATGCAAGCTATCAGTTTGATCCACTGGAAGAGAGTAAGAGGACAGGAACTTTTTGGAGGGCTGGAGTCGGGCCGATCGCCGTGTTGCCATTGCTAGATTTGGAGCTTTCGGGTGCTCTGCAACTGCACTACAAGAGGGCTCGAATTCTTCAGGGAAGGAGTAGAAATGACTGTTGGAGATCCAAGGAAGCTTTTAAATGGATTAATTGGGGGAGAGGAGAGGTTTAGGCTTCAATACGATTAATGGCCTTGAGTGGAGGTCTTCAGCCAATGTAGAATGCACTGTATTCAGACCCTATGTGGCTAGAGAAACCTCTTGATCTCCTTTAACTGATGAGGGGAGATGAATCTCTATCAATTTTGAGAGAGATGAGGGGTCAAGGGCATTCAAACACCATGAATGGCCACTTTCTCTCTCCTCCATTAAGGGAAAGTGGATATTTATCTCTCCTAGTCATCACCACCAGACATTGAGTTGTATTATAGGTAAATATCAGCCCTTAAGGCTGATGGGTCATTTCAATTTGGCTTATCCCAAGTGGATTGGGCTAGGTTAGGTCAACTTGAGCTAATTTGACTTAAATCTAGGTTGAGTTGAATTTGGTCAAATTGTCCTTTTGAGTTGCCCCCCAAAGATACTTGGTGACACATTGGCCTCCCCTATGGTCCAGGAAGGGTTGGGTAGGGTTGGTTTGTCACCTTGTAGGCCACTTGACCCTTAATTAGGGCACTTTGACCATTTTGGGGATAGAGTTGACTTTAGTCAACTTAACCTCTTTATCTGACCCCAAAGTGTCCTTGGTGACCCATTGACCTCCTTTAACGGTTAGGAAGGTGTAGGTGTGGTCAATTTGGCTAAGAGAAGGTTAACTGGCCCTATATAGGTTTGTTTGACCAATTTAGGGTTAGGGTTGACTTTAATCAACTCGACCCTTTTGGTTGATCCCAATGGGTCCTTGGTGAATCAATGGTCCTAGTAAAGGGTTAAGAGTGTTGTGGTGTGGTCCTGGAGTCAAGTTGAAGCCCGTAGGTCAAACCCTAGGGGTGGTTTTGGAATGAGCTAATTGCAAAACAAAGTGATCTCACCTTCATTCCTAGGTTCACTTGGTCTTCTTGGGCTTTCTAGGGTTTTGTCATGACCTTTTCATGACAAAACCACACTTAGGGGTCTATTAGTTTGAGGTATGTTACAATGCCTATTTTATACATTGATTCCAGATTCTATACATAAGTTTCATAATGGGGATATCAACTATCAACCTATTGTAAATCTCTTATTCTTCACCAATTGGTGAGGATTTCCATATACATGCCAAATAAGGACTTCACTTGTCTAAGAAGTAAGGTCGTTACCCTTGTAGATCACTTAGGAGCCATAAACACAAATTTTGTCCATATGGGAAGGATCGTCTTGCCTTTCTCTTCACGGATCTATCCTTAGATCACAATTCCTATGGTTGGAACTCCTTTACCGGCTCTCCAAAGATCTTCCTCCAGCCTTCTTTCTCCTTTTTTTCTTCCAAGGATTGAAGAGAGGTTTGAAGAGAGAGAGAGAGAGAGAGAGAGAGAGAGAGAGAGAGAGAGAGAGTGAGAGAAAGAGAAATGAGATTCTTCCCCCATTCCTCCGATTAAGTATCCACAGGATAAAATCCCAGCCTCAAGATCACTTCCTTAATAGGAACAAAGGGCCACAATTTCCGCCCCAAAACTTAAAATAATGCTATCGTCGGTAGATTACCACTTCTGCAATGTGACAGCTCTAGTGTTAGCCGCTTGACCCAGTCAGCACCGCTCAATGGCCTCTTTGCCATTTGCCAATATGTGGACGACTGCCATATGGCATGCTATCGCTTGTTGATAACGAGCTAACGCTGACGATTGCTCCATAGTCAACTTTTGTTGTTTTCATTCCAGGAAACCTGGGGTGTTACACAATTTGTCGATCTCGCTAGGATTATGAAGTCCAATGAGAATATAGTATAAGTTTTCCTCTCATAGTGCGATGAGGCTCTGCCTCGAACTAAGGATAATGCCTTATAGGGTAAGGTGCGTCGAGGCCAGTGGCCTGGCAAGGAGGTCTGCCAAGATAGTGATGATAAAATAGTGAGATCATAGGTCCTCTTTGAGATCCCCTAATGGCTTGTGGCATAGAGGAAGAGTATGGGGGAGCTTGCCTAGGTCATTAGATTGCACCAGTAAGTCTGTTTTGTGAGTTGGTGCTGACAGCATCGATTTTGACCAGGCTCATGGAGACTCCCATTAACTTCTTCGCTGGAAGAGATGACCACGTACAACACCTGCATTGGTTCAAAGACATAGTGTCAATTCATCTAATGTCCAACCCTTTCAAGTGTTGGTTTTATCCATTACCTTCAAAGGGTAGTGATGGATTAATTTCATCAAGTTCTGGCAGGCACAATCTACCATTTCGATGAACTCAGTACTTGATTTATTCTCTCTTTTTCAACACCAAAGAAGAGGAAGAAGGACTCAAAGGCAATATTCCTCATTAAGGAGGGACCATAAGAATAACTGGGGTCATTTGTGGACCGCTTCTAGGAAGAAATCCACCACATCCAAGAGGTTTCCAAACACACTCTGATGATTACCTTTACCATTGGTCTATAAGGGGAGCTATTCAAGATGGAGCTCAAGCGGTTTCCCCTAGTGTCTTTTGAGGACTTGATCGAGCGGGCGACATGGTACATTGAAAGGGAATCTTTAAGAAAATGATTCGTCACCAAGCTAGTGAAGCTGATGGGAGAAGATTGGAATACGGCGGAAGGAGGAAGAGGAGCTAAGAAAAATGAAGAACCAAGGAAGCAAGAAGAGTGAAGGAAGCCGGAGGATAAAGAGTGAAGGGACCTAGAGCGAAGGCTCCAAAGGCCTCCCGCTAGGCCACCACAGAGGGTATCCAGCAGAGGATATCACAGGCATTTAGGGAAAAGGATCTCGCCTGAGAGGATGGTTTGGCGATACACACCTGCGAGGTAGCAAGGGTAATGGAGGCATGAATAAGCACCCTGATACGAGGCCTATGTAGTTGTAAGAGGGAGAGGACGTGGAGGATGAAACTGGTAGTAGTCGAGGGGGAGGATGTAACACCTCCCCTATAATGGCCACATAATATGGGTCCGGCCAGGGCCCTACAATATGTAGATGCCATAGCTTCAGCATAATAAAGTGATATAAAAGTACTACCCATATCGAAACTTGTTCAGTAAAACAACAGAAACAAAATGACAAGACTAAAAGTTGTCCACAACTGCATAGGAGTCTGAAATGGCCTTAAGGCCTTACAACATTCTAGTATCCAAAACAACAACACTCATCATATCAACATGCAAAATCACTCCTAGGTTACATAGGCATGCAAGATGAATTACATTATAAGAAACATAACATGAGAACACATAAGAAATATCAAAAGTGGGTACACTTAATCAGGCTTAGGCCATTTTGGCTAGCTAGCTTGCTCCAGCTTGCGATCCTTGCCCTATAAATATTTGTTATAACGTGGGTCAGCAAAGGCTGACCTCAATAGTATAACCAACACCGCTCCTCCCGGACGTCCCTAGCGTTCCCCGGGGCATTCTATCACCCTGCAGGTTAGCACTTTTTATGCATGTAATAAAACATAAACTAACATAGGAAACAACAGGATTTAGTGTCTCAAGCATCAAAAATGTTTCTATATTGAGCATGTAAATAGAAGGAGGTCTACAATGTAGCAAGTATGCAAACTTGGGTTTCACCCAAGGCACGCTATAGCCCGTATGGTTCTAACACACCATCATAAATCAGAACAACACAATCATCATAAGGGTAATGATAAGTCAATTTATATAGTTATTTTAGTATAGTTTTTATTAAATAAATAGTATAGTTTATTTAGACTTATATTAATATGTATAATAATTCATATCTTTTAGTATTTTATGTCAATTTGGGCTGTGGATAACAAATTGGAGCATACAAGGCTAATCAGGAGAGCAAACAGTTAATTTTTGAAAAAAAACGTTTACACGCCACGGTCACGGGCGTGACCATCAAGTCACGGGCATGACCAACATCTGTGACCCCTTCAGGACCTCCAGATTATAATTCCACGTCAGCTTAAGGTTACATGCCCAGGTCACGTGTGTGACCGTTGGGTCACAGGCGTAACTTGCAGGAGTGAAATCCAGGCTTGTTGTGTGTTATGAAGGCAGTTTCAGATTCAGACAGTTTTCAGCTTACACGCCTTAGGTCACGGGCATGACCTACAGGCGTGACTTCCTGCAACAACCAGAGTTTAATTCTCGTCATTTCCTGTTCCCGATGTTTCCAGTAACAGTATAGACACGCCTTAGGTCATGGGCGTGACATATGGGCGTGACACGCAAAACGACGAATTTTGGTGGTTTCCTTCCAACGTTCCCGGGCTTTCAAGATAACGGTTCCGAGTCTTACATGCCCTAGGTCACGGGAGTGTGTTGGGTACATTTGTTTAAATGTACGTGATTTGAAGAAGCCTCACCCAACTCAATGATATACATTAAAATGTATTTGATGTATTTTGAGTTACTTGTGCAGGTTAAGTATTTGCAGGACTGAAGCAAAAAAGTTTCTAAGTACATGTGTCGACACCCAGAGGGAAAGTGTCGACACTTAAGAAGACTTGTGTCGACACCCAGACAAGCAGTGTCGACACTTGGAGTCATTGTGTCGACACCAGTGATGCTGAGTAGACACCAGACAGAAAGTGTCAACACAAGGAGCTGTGTCGACACTCATTGAAGAAAAGACAGTAAAGCTGTGTCGACACTTAACAGTTGTGTCGACACCCAGTGAAGCTGTGTCTACATCAGAAAGTGTCGACACTTGGAGCTGTGTCGACACTCAGCAAAAATTAGCAGAGACTAAGTATAAGTGTCGACACTCAGAACAATGTGTCGACACTCAACAGAAGAGTCAGCACTTGAAGTAAGTGTCGACACCAAGAACAATGTGTCGACACTCAACAGAAGAGTCAGCACTTGAAGTAAGTGTCGACACCCAGAACAATATGTCGACACTCAGCTGAAGACTCAGCACTTGAAGAAAGTGTCGACACATGGAGCTGTGTCGACACTTAGCAAAGAACAGCAAGATCAACAAAATATTCTAAGTACAAGTGTCGACACTAAGGGAATGTGTCGACACTCAGCTGAAGTCTCAACAAGAAGAAGAATGTGTCGACACAAGGAGCTGTGTCGACACTCAGCATGTATCAACACTGAAGACATGTGTCGACACCAAGAAGTAGTGTCGACACTTGACAGATTCAACACATGAAGATGTGTCGACACAAAGGTGTTGTGTCGACACTTAGAAGAATTCAGCAAAATACTGAAGAACAAGTACTTGTGTCGACACTCAATTTCAGTGTCGACACATGAAGAAGAAGCAGTGTCGAGATAAAGAATCAACAACACAAGGAGTTATGTCGACACCTTGTAGACTAGTGTCGACACTTAGACAACATGCGTCGACACTTGGTCTATAAGTGTCGACACTTAAAGACAGAAAGTCTCGACACTTAAAGACAGTTACAACATTTTCAAGAACTGACTAGATGACTTGACAGCTTCCATTCCAGCCGGTCTACAACACCTGTCAGAGTTGTCAGAATTCAGTTATGAACCGGACCAGCCGGTTACCATGAAGGAGGCCTATAAATAGGCCTATGCTGTCTACAGAAATTGATTGATCAAAGGATTGTTGAAGTTGTCAAAGTTCAAATCATTGATCAAGTATTCAACAAAGAAGATCTAGCTATTCCTTGAAGAATTAAGTGCAGATCTAAGAAGTTGGAGAGAGAGAGCTCCATCCAAGAAATCAGCCATTGGAACTAGGCTGAGAAGAAGGGTTCAAATTTATTCTGAATTCTAAGTGGCAGAGGTCAAGGATCAACTACAGAAGGAGTCAATCTTATTGAGTTCTACTTTCAAGAAGCTTTGAAGAAAGCTAAGTCAGATTGATTCCATCTGAGTTCTTCCAAGAACTCATCAAGAAACTCACAACTCCCCTCTCTTGTCTTTGGGTTGCTGAGTTAACAATTGTATAATCATTTTTATCTTGTAGGATCCTTTGGATCTGAGTTTTGTAAGCCTGTAATTATAAAGGCTGAGTGTAGGGCTTTGAGAGCCTGAGTGTAGGAGATTGAAATCTCTGAATGTAGGCCTTGGTGGCTGAGTGTAGGCCTGGGTGGCTGAGTGTAGGCCTTTGTGGCTGAGTGAAGGCTTTGTGGAAAAGCTGAGTTGTAGGGCTTTGGGCCTGAGGTGTAGGAACCAGTTTGGGTTCTGAGATAGTGCAGAAGTTTGGCCGAATCTAGTACACTGCTAGATAGGCGAAGGGGGAAAGTGGATGTACCCAAAGCTTGGGGAACCACTATAAAACTCTATGTCTACTGTGTGATTGTTGTTGGCTGTGATTGTTGCATATGTGCTGTGTTAAAGTAGATAGAATTCTGTGAAATTAATTGATTGCTGCCATAAAAAGTTAAAAAGAATTAGGTCACCTATTCACCCACCCCCTCTAGGTGTTTAGGTACTATATCTTTCAAGTGGTATCAAAGCCAGGTTCCTCAAAAAGGACTAACAGTCTGAGGAGATCCTGATTGGCAGATTCAGTCTTAGTCAACTTACAGATTCAAGAACATCAAGAACCATGGGTTCCTCTGAGAATCACAAGGAATTGGGATCCATGAAATTACCTCTATGTAGGAAAGAGATATTTGGGATCTGGAAGGAAAGGGTAAGGCTGTTTATGGAAGCCTCAGACCCTAGGATTTATATCACAGTCAAAGAGGGGCCATAAGTGCCCATGAAGATATCAGTTCTAGATGCAAATCAGAGAACCCCAAAGGATTTCTCTGAAATGACAAAGGATGAGATTGTCCTAGCCACCATGGACAAAAGGGCTCAAAACATTATAGTGAGTGCCATAGATGATGCAACTTTTCAGAATCTTATACACTGTAAGACAGCCAAGGAGATGTGGGATACCCTTATTGTGTATATGGAAGGATCTGAAGAAGTTAGGCAAGATAGAAAATCCTTGATAAATCAAGAGTATGAAAGTTTTAGACAAGGAAAGGGTGATAACATAACTGAGTGCTATAAGAAGTTTTACAGGATAGTGAATGAACTCATGTCTTATGGAAGAGAGTTCAGTAATTATGAACTAAATGACAAGTTCCTAAGGTCCCTAACTAAAGATTGGGACACCAAGATCTGTGTCATTAGAGAAATGGCTAAGTTGGGAGAAATTCCTCCACCTACACTGTTTGGCAAATTGCTGTCATATGAAATGCAGTTGACAGTGAGGAAATAGGAAGAGAAATCAACAAGAAATGAACATAAGGAAAGAACAGTAGCTTTCAAGACAGAAGCCACCAGAAAGTACAGAGGTAAGTCACCAACTCCACCTCCAAAGGTTGCTGAATCAGAGTCAGATGAGTCAGTCAGCACAAAATCTGAAAGCAGTGAAAGTGATGAAGACTTTGCTGCCTTCACTAGACATTTTCAGAAGTTATTGAAGAAGAAACAGTGGAGGTCAAGGCCTTCTACTTCACAGGGAAAAGAAGACTTATATCAGAATAAAAAGGCTTCAAAGAAGGACAGGAAGAGGACTAAATCTAGTAAGGCAACTGTTTCAAAAATAGTGTGCTATTGCTGCAATAGACAAGGCCATGCTGTTGCAGATTGTCCAGAAAAGAGAAAGGAGTCTAGTGACAGGAAGAAGACTCATTTCAAAGGCAAGAAAGAGAAGTCTTTTGTTGCCAAAAAGGAGAAGACTCTGTCAGATATTTCTTCTTCAGAAACTGAGTCAGATGCTGAGGCATACATAGGGCTGTTTGCTAAAGAAGAAGAAGAAGAGTTCATGCAGATTTTGGAGTCTATATATGAACAAGAAGACAGTCAATGTCAAGGGCTAATGGCATTGACAAAAGGTGACAAAATCCTGGAACAGCCAGGACCCAGTAAGGTACAATGTTCAACTCTAAGTTCAATTTCTTGTGCCAGTACAGATTCAGATTCATCATCATCAAGTGATGAGAGTGCATCTGAGTCTGAAGCATATATTCATCAGTTGATAGATGAATACAAGGTTCTGTTGCAAGCTTACAAGAAGAGCAAGTCCCTAGCCAAAAGTCAGGCAAAGGATATTGCTGATCTTAAAGCTGCTGCAACTGAGGTTGAGAAGTCTTTTGATCAAAAACTTAATGAGATAGCCAGATTGAAGCACATAACTGTGATTCAAATGGGAACTATAACATATAAGAATGATCAAATCAAGAGTCTGGAGATTAATCTTCAGAAGGAAAAGGACTTAGTTGCTAGGTTTTCTAAACCTAAGTCAAATCTACCTTTGATTGATGAATTTGTTCATCAAAAAGGTAAAGCTGGACTTGGTTTTACTAGACCTGCAAGGACTGATCAGTCCAAGTCCAAGTCCAAGGGCAAAGCCCCAACACTCAACAAGCCAGCTGTGGATAAAACAGCTAAGACTGTACCTAAGCAAAGGTACAATAAGTTTGAGTGTTGGTGTTGTGGCAAGGTTGGCCACTTTGCAATGGACTGTTGGCACAATGCTAGTGCCAAAGTGAGTAGCAAACTGCCTATTGGAAAACCAGTAGGTAGTTTTCTCAGGATGCAAACTAACAAGTACCAAGGACCCAAGAATTTTTTGGGTTCTAAGGTTCATTAATCTGTTTTGCACGTGAGTCCAAGTGGCCATGCCCCAACATGGTACTTGGACAGTGGATGTTTTAGACATATGACTGGAACTAGAGGATTACTAATGGACTACATTCCAATAAAAGATGGTCCAAAAGTCACCTTTGGTGGTTCTGAAAAAGGAATCATCAAAGGATTTGGTAACATTTCTAGTAACCTAGTTACCATTACTCAAGTGGCTTATGTTAAAGGGTTGAAACACAACCTAATAAGTATAAGTCAATTAAGTGATGTAGGGTATGACATCTCATTTGTTAAGAATGGTTGTCATATCAAGAGGTCAACTGATCAAGAGATCATTTTGACTAGCTATAGAAAGAGGAATGTCTACTGCCTAGACATTATGTGTGAGACCAATGGGTCTCAAGTGTGTCTTGTAGCTGATGAGACAATCTCTCATTGTGTCAAATGGCACAAGAGGCTAGCTCATCTAAATTACAAGACAATTGGCAAACTCTTTAGCCAAGAGTTAGTGAGGAATGGTCCTCAAGTTAAGTGTGTTAAAGATGGTACTTGCTCAGCTTGTCAAAAGGGCAAGCAGACTAGATCCACCTTTAGAAGCATAGAAAACAAAGATGCTGTGAGGTGTTTATACCTCTTGCATATGGATCTCTTTGGTCCAATGCCAGTTCACAGCCTAGGTAGGAAGGTCTATACCTTTGTAGTTGTAGATGACTACTCAAGGTTTTCCTGGGTGTTCTTCTTAAGACAGAAATCTGAAACACCTAATGTCTTCTATAGCTTTGTCAAGCAAATTCAGAATGAACTAAATAGTACAGTGGTCAAAATAAGAAGTGACCATGGTACTGAGTTTCAGTCTGATAGCATGACAAAACTATGTGAAGACTTTGTGATATTTCAAGAGTTTTCTTCACCTAGAACACCTTAGCAAAATGGCATTGCTGAAAGGAAGAATAGGACCTTGATTGAGGCAGGTAGAACCCTATTAAGTGATACATCACTGCCAGAGTATTTTTGGGCTGAAGCAGTTAACACTGCATGTCATGTTATAAATAGGGCTACCATCACTAAAAGCCTAAACAAGACCCCCTATGAAGTTGTGAAAGACAGGAAACCAAACCTATCCTACTTCAGGATCTTTGGTTGAAAATGCTTCATACTTAACAATGGGAAGTCTTACTTAACTAAGTTTGCTGCCAAGTCCCAAGAGGGAATTTTTGTTGCGTACAACAATAACAGTAAGGCTTATAGAGTCTACAACTTGTCTACACAAGTTGTAGAAGAATCTGTACATGTAGTATTTGATGAGACTAAACTTATTAATAATGAGTTGTCTAGTAGTGTATGCAGCCCCACAGGTTTAACAAAGAGGATGGACAAGCTCACTCTAGAATAAGAATCTACTGCAAGACAGCAAGTAGAAGACAGTGGCTGTTGTCCAGGGGGAGAACTACATGTACCAATTGCTGATGATGTTCAAGGAGTACAGCATGATGGAGATGCTGAAGAGGTTCAACTAGAAGTCAGGATGCCTCCAGCCAATAGGCATCTTAGAGATCATCCAGTAGAGCAGATTGTTGGAGATCCAAGACAAGGGGTACAAACAAGGAGCAGAAACCTGAATGCAGCAGTCTACTCCAGCTTTCTATCCCAAGTTGAACCTAAGAAGTTTGAAGAAGCCATACTAGATCCACAATGGACTGAAGCAATGCAAGAAGAGCTTAATCAGTTCAAGAGGTGCAAGGTCTGGGAACTAGTTCCTAAACCTAAAGACCACAATATAATAGGAACCAAGTGGATCTACAGGAATACGATGGATGAACAAGGGGTCATCATTAAGAATAAAGCAAGACTGGTTGCTAAAGGATATAGGCAAGAAGAAGGTATTGACTTTGATCAAACCTTTGCTCCAGTAGCCAGACTGGAAGCCATAAGGATGTTTCTTGCCTATGCAACCTATCAAGGATTCAAAGTTTACCAAATGGATGTCAAGTCAGCATTTCTGAATGGTAATCTTAAAGAAGAAGTCTATATGGAACAGCCTTCAGGTTTTGTTGATTCAACTCTACCTCATCATGTCTATAGACTTAGGAAAGCTTTATTTGGGTTAAAGCAAGCCCCTAGGGCTTGGTATGAAACCCTATCTAGTTTCCTCATTGAGAACAAGTTCTCAAGGGGGAAAATAGATAAGACTCTATTCCTTAGGGAATCTAGAGGCAAAGTTATAATAGTCCAAATATATGTAGATGACATTATATTTGGGTCTACTGAAACCAGCCTTTGCAAAAAGTTTGCAAAACTTATGCAAGGTCAATTTGAGATGAGTAGTATGGGAGAACTGAAGTTTTTCTTGGGTCTCCAAGTTAAACAGACTGAGAGTTGTTTATCTATCTGTCAATCTAAGTTCACCCTAGAACTCATAAGGAAGTATGGTATGAATTCATCCAGTACCATGAAGACTCCTATGGGGTCAAGTATGTCTCTTAGCAAGGATTATGCAGGGAAACCTGTAGATGAAACCTTGTACAGAGGGATAGTTGGCTCCCTATTATACTTGACTGCAAGTAGACCAGATATCATGTATGCTACATGTGTCTGTGCAAGGTATCAAGCCTGCCCTAAAGAGTCTCATTTGACAGCAGTCAAAAGAATATTGAGATATCTAAAGGGCACTCCCTATCTAGGCCTCTGGTACCCTAGGAATGGGGATTTTGAACTAACAGGTTATTCAGATGCAGACTTTGTAGGATGCAAAGAAGATAAAAAAAGCACTACTGGAACCTGTCAATTCCTAGGTGGGAGACTAATTTCATGGAGTAGCAAAAAGAAAACAAGTGTGGCTATCTCCACTGCAGAGTCAGAGTATGTGGCTGCAGGAAGTTGTTGTGCTCAACTTCTGTGGATACAACATCAGCTTGAGGACTATGGATTTCAGGTAAGTAGAACTCCACTCTTTTGTGATTCTACTAGTGCTATTTCAATAGCTAATAATCCTGTATCCCATAGTAGAACAAAACATATTGAAATTAAATATCATTTTCTTAGGGAGCATGTAGAAAGAGAAGATATTTCACTTGAATATGTTAAAATAGATGAACAACTAGCTGATATGTATACTAAGCACCTAGAAGAAGCTAAGTTCAATAGGTTTAAGATTGAACTAGGAATGATAAACTTAGAGTAAGTTTATAGTATTGAAATTGGCTAAGTAAAAAGGTGTCGACACATAGAGATTTCTGTGTCGACACAGAATAGTGGTGTCGACACTTCAGGAAAAAGGTGTCGACACATCTAGCAAATTGGTGTCGACACTTCTGACTATTAGTGTCGACACATGACATGTAGGTGTCGACACATCCAATGTGGTGTCGACACTTAGTATTTACTCAGAATTCTCTAAGTAAAGTCTCGACTATGTGTCGAGTTAAGTGGTGTCGACACATAAACAAGTGTCGACACATATAATCTGTTGACTAAACTTGTGTCGACACATATGTGTCGAGACATTATAAGTCAGTGTCGACACTTATTGCCAGTGTCGACACAATTTAAGTTAGCTGTCCCGCCTGTTCATCTTCAAAAGTCAAAAGGTATAAATAGGGTTTTGCCTTAGTTTGTCGACACGCTTTCAAAGTTTCGAGACCAAACTTCTGTGTCGACACATCTCTTCTCTCAAGACAAATTCTACAAACTCTAATGGCGCCAAAGCTTGAGGAGAATGTCAACGAAGGATACGAGCTGGTATGCGGTGCTTTCGATGATGCTGATCAAGAAATCCAGACTGTCGTAACCCTAGTAGCCGATTCAAGGTTAGAATATCTAGTGTCTGAACCTACTAAAATCTGGAAGAAAGAGGTACTAGAATTCCTCAATGGAGCTAAGATAGACGAAACTGGATTCAAAATCAAATCCAGGGTTCATGGTGAGAATGTGAAGGTGTCACCTAAAAGTCTGAGGAAGATTCTACAACTACCAAGAATTAAAGAGGAAGATGAGGTTACAGCTACAAAGACCAGGGAAGCTCTAACCTGGTGTGGACTGGATCCTAAGATGAAGCTTGGATCAGTGTTTCTTAGAAAAGGCATGAACAATCAAGGGAAATTCCTCTCAGAGATTGTTGGCAAAGTCATACTCAACAAGCCAGGAGGGCATGACATAGTGTCTGCCCATATGTTTAGTATAATGACAAGGATAATCTTCACTCTAAAAACTGACTGGTCTATGGTAGTTTATGAGAAGATTAAAGAAATCTTGAACAAGCCCAACCTGGGCAGGATTTTAAGTCTTTACCTTACTGGTGTAATACCTGAAGTTATGAGTACAGCTGCTGGAAGCAAAATAAATCATATGAGAAAAATGGACATAAGGTTGTTCTCTAGATGGGACAGGGTGTTGACTAAGGAGATGCCAACCCCTGAGAAGATAGTTTCTGAGAAGGAGATTCCATTAAAGAAGAAAAGGAAAATTCCCCCAGTGGCTCAAGAGTCCACTAGCAGCTCAGACAGTGAAGAACAAGTTGTCTTCACTCCAGATGAAAATGAGGAAGAGCCTGCTGTGAAATCTCCTGCTCCTCAAGATGATGTTGAGATCCAGGGGGAGCTACCTCAAGCTAGCCCCTATCCACAAGGATCAAAGCCAGGGGGAGCTTCCAATTGTAGATGAACCCACTACACTGGAAAGTGAACAAGCAACCAGCATTATCCTAGAGGTAATCACTGAACTCAATACTTTAGAATTTCATATGGAAGATACTGATTTGTCTGATGTTCATCAGCAAACTCAGCTGGATAACCAAGTCCCAGATGCTGTCTTGGAAGACATATCTGTTGCAGCTCCAATAGTTCCTGATTGAGTGGTTGAAGAGCCAAGACTTTCTCCTACTCAGTCTCTAAAAGAATATACCATGGAAGATCTTTTCTTAAATCTAGATCAAGCAGATTTTGATAATGAAACTGCTGCTGAAGAGGAGAATGCTCCAGTTGAGGGGGAGCAAGTTGTATTTCTTGAAGAGCCTGCAAGAAAAGAACCTGAGACAGCACAAGATGTGCAGACTGAGAGGCCCCCAAGCCCTAAGGAGAGGGTAGAAATTGCTAGCTCCTCAGCATCCGAAGATGAGGAGGCAGCTAGGGCAAAGAAGGAGAAGTTTCAGGTGTTCAGGAGAAGAAGCCAAAGTTATAAGAAGGCTCTTCAAACTATAGCACCACAACCTATAGTACAGCCAGCACCATCAATAGATTATAGTGATCTGATGGTTGCCATGCAGCTCAAGTTGGATGAGCATAGAAAAGCCCTAGAGACTTATGTGGATGTAGGGCAGAAATCCTTGCAATTTGATCTTGCCCAGGACATCAAGTCAATAAGATTTGAGATGAATCTTAACAAGAAAGAGATGACAGACTGTTTCCACAAGGGTGGAAATGCAGTGGTGTACTTGGCTACACACCATGAGAAGATAAAAGCACAGGTGGATGACATAGCTGTGAAGCAAGGTTATGTTCTTGAAAATCAGATAAGAATGAATGACAACCTTACTGCATCTCACAATGCTATAGTCACAGAACTAAAGAATCTGGCTGAAGGGCAGACTCCAGCTATAGCAAAGGCAGATTTTGATAAAGTATTTCTGGAAGAAATCACTGCTCTTAAGACTGCCATTCAAGAATCTCAAAAGAATATAACTGACAAACTCCAAAGGTTAAAACCTTTCTTCAAAGATGGAGTTAATTACTTGGATAATCAGGTGAGATTTCAAAAAGATGATGTGAGAGATCATATAGAAAGAGAAGTCATAAAGGGGGAGAGGGTTTTAGTCAAGGCCAGCTCTGATCATGCCAAATGGATATCAAATTCTATCAGAGCTACACTGGGTTATCCTCCTCTTTGTGATGATGATAATGTGGTAGAATCTGGAATTCATCCTGCTTATCTAGGAGGAGAAGAACCTGAAGTGGCTCAAGTCATTTATCCTCCTCCAGATTTTGACATGATACATGCTGATGTACAGTCTATGTACAGCCCACCTGGGGGAAAGGACAATGTTATTATTGAGAAAGTTGTTCAACCTATTTCTGAAGCCATGCAAGAGGCACTGCAGAAAGAAGAAGAGACTAGATTGTCAAAGAAGAGGTTTAGGGAACAAGCTGAACAGAGACCAGACTTTGAGCAGTGGAGCCCTACCTCTAGAAACATTATATTAACTGCCTGGAAAGCTGCCAAGGATAACATTCAAGACAGGAACAAATGGTTTTCTGAAACTGAATGGAGGAAACATGAATCAAGACAGGAGGCAATAGTTCAATATAGAAGGAAGGCCAAGATGGGAAAGCTACCTCCTACAGCTCTGGAGCCTAGTAAGTACTTTCCAAAGCCATACCATTACTTTGAAAGACAAAAGATCAAAGCAGAAGAGCTTAAGAAGAAAGACTTGAAAGGCAAGAAGCCTGCTGATGCTGAAGTTGCTGATGCTCCTGTTCAAGCTAAAGTTCAAATTGGCAAAGGAATAGTGATTAAGGAGCCAAAACTGAAATAGAATTAGAATTTTCTTAAAGTTTACTTTGTAATCTTTTTGATGTAAAACATTTTGTGAACTTCTGAAAATGAATATGACAGATATTAGAACAATGTGTTATATGTTAAATCTATTTCATATTTGTTCTGTGATGATGTCTATGTCTATTTCATATTTGTTCTGTGATGATATATTTGTATACATGTGTGATTAATACATGTTTATGTTTACCCTGCTGTATATAATCCTGCTTTACATCATTTTGTAATTTAATTATGAATGGTGTATATCATTGACTAAGGGTTATGACTTCTCCAAATAGGGGGAGATTGTTGGGTACATTGGTTTAAATGTACCTGATTTGAAGAAGCCTCACCTAACTCAATGATATACATCAAAATGTATTTGATGTATTTTGAGTTACTTGTGCAGGTTAAGTATTTGCATGACTGAAGCAAAAAGTTTCTAAGTACATGTGTCGACACCCAGAGGGAAAGTGTCGACACTTAAGAAGACTTGTGTCGACACCTAGACAAGCAGTGTCGACACTTAGAGTCATTGTGTCGACACCAGTGATGCTGAGTCGACACCAGACAGAAAGTGTCGACACAAGGAGCTGTGTCGACACTCATTGAAGAAAAGATAGTAAAGCTGTGTCGATACTTAACAGTTGTGTCGACACCCAGTGAAGCTGTGTCTACATCAGAAAGTGTCGACACTTGGAGCTGTGTCGACACTCAGCAAAAATTAGCAGAGACTAAGTATAAGTGTCGACACTCAGAACAATGTGTCGACACTTAACAGAAGAGTCAGCACTTGAAGTAAGTGTCGACACCAAGAACAATGTGTCGACACTCAACAGAAGAGTCAGCACTTGAAGTAAGTGTCGACACCCAGAACAATGTGTCGACACTCAGCTGAAGACTCAGCACTTGAAGAAAGTGTCGACACATGGAGCTGTGTCGACACTTAGCAAAGAACAGCAAGATCAACAAAATATTCTAAGTACAAGTGTCGACACTAAGGGAATGTGTCGACACTCAGCTGAAGTCTCAACAAGAAGAAGAATGTGTCGACACAAGGAGCTGTGTCGACACTCAGCAAGTATCAACACTGAAGACATGTGTCGACACCAAGAAGTAGTGTCGACACTTGACAGATTGAACACATGAAGATGTGTCGACACAAAGGTGTTGTGTCGACACTTAGAAGAATTCAGCAAAATACTGAAGAACAAGTACTTGTGTCGACACTCAATTTCAGTGTCGACACGTGAAGAAGAAGCAGTGTCGAGATAAAGAATCAACAACACAAGGAGTTGTGTCGACACCTTGTAGACTAGTGTCGACACTTAGACAACATGTGTCGACACTTGGTCTATAAGTGTCGACACTTAAAGACAGAAAGTCTCGACACTTAAAGACAGTTACAACATTTTCAAGAACTGACTGGATGACTTGACAGCTGTCATTCCAGCCGGTCTACAGCACCTGTCAGAGTTGTCAGAATTCAGTTATGAACCGGACCAGCCGGTTGCCATGAAGGAGGCCTATAAATAGGCCTATGCTGTCTACAGAAATTGATTGATCAAAGGATTGTTGAAGTTGTCAAAGTTCAAATCATTGAACAAGTATTCAACAAAGAAGATCTAGCTATTCCTTGAAGAATCAAGTGCAGTTCTAAGAAGTTGGAGAGAGAGAGCTCCATCCAAGAAATCATCCATTGGAACTAGGCTGAGAAGAAGGGTTCAGATTTATTCTGAATTCTAAGTGGCAGAGGTCAAGGATCAACTGCAGAAGGAGTCAATCTTATTGAGTTCTACTTTCAAGAAGATTTGAAGAAAGCTAAGTCAGATTGATTCCAGCTGAGTTCTTCCAAGAACTCATCAAGAAACTCACAACTCCCCTCTCTTGTATTTGGGTTGCTGAGTTAACAATTGTATAATAATTTTTATCTTGTAGGATCCTTTAGATCTGAGTTTTGTAAGCATGTAATTATAAAGGCTGAGTGTAGGGCTTTGAGAGCCTGAGTGTAGGAGATTGAAATCTCTGAGTGTAGGCCTTGGTGGCTGAGTGTAGGCCTGGGTGGCTGAGTGTAGGCCTTTGTGGCTGAGTGTAGGCTTTGTGGAAAAGCTGAGTTGTAGGGCTTTGGGCCTGAGGTGTAGGAACCAGTTTGGGTTCTGAGATAGTGCAGAAGTTTGGCCGAATCTAGTACACTGCTAGATAGGCGAAGGAGGAAAGTGGATGTACCCAAAGCTTGGGGAACCACTATAAAAATCTGCGTCTACTGTGTGATTGTTGTTGGGTGTGATTGTTGCATATGTGCTGTGTTAAAGTAGATAGAATTCTGTGAAATTAACCGATTGCTGCCATAAAAAGTTAAAAAGAATTAGGTCACCTATTCACCCCCCCCCCTCTAGGTGTTTAGGTACTATATCTTTCAGAGTGACCTAGGTGAGTGACCTTCCAGAAAATTTTCTATAAATGCCAAACAAAGCCATGATCTGAATAGGCATCTAGGGAGTCATCTAGGAGTAGTTTAAGTAGCTTATTTTCCTATTTTCATGTATTTCCTTTATGTACTTTTCAATTTCATAGTTTGTTAACCTTTAATTCTAGCACTTTATTTCAAGCATGTCTTTATTTATCTTTTCATGTATCCCTCTTTTCATGTCAAGTACCTAATTTCATTAGCACTTGATCATAACAACATTTAGAACAAAATAATCTTCATTTTCTCAAACTCTATTTTTTTTGATTCGATCTATCTTTGATTTATTTGCTTCGATGTCGATTTTAGATCTGTATCCTAGATTTACCGAGAGGTTGTGGATATGAGTAGATCACTCAAATGTAGAAGGAGCCACATGCACTCCTCGAGAGAGAATGACATGGATCTTCTGGATTGGAGTAAAATCCAACATCGGGGTTCACACATAAGGCAAGCTTAGGGGTTTTGACTTGCCGAGAGATCTTATCATTGACTATGGGTTATGACTTCTCCAAATATGGGGAGATTGTTGGGTACATTGGAAAATGTGTACCAGATTTGGAGAAGCCTTACCCAACTCAATGATATACATCAAGGTGTATTTGATGTTCTTTTGAGTTTATATGTGCAGGTTAAGAATTTGCAGGAAAAGTTTCTAAGTTCATGAGTCGACACCAGAAGAAGCTGTGTCGACACTTGTGAAGACTTGTGTCGACACTTGAGAAAAGCTATGTCGACATCTGGAGTCGATTGTGTCGACACTGGGAAAAGTTGTGTCGACAACAGAAGAAATTGTGTCGACACATAGGACTTGTGTCGACACACAGAAATTTCAGTTGACATTAACTGTGTCGACACACAGGACTTGTGTCGACACATAGAAAGTTTAGTCGACATCAATTGTGTCGACACACTCATCAGAATTCTTCAAAGTTAATTGTGCCAAGACAAGAAGTGACTGTGTCGACACACAGGACTTGTGTCAACACATTCTTACAGAAGCTATGTCGAGTAGCAGTGTCGACATCATGAGAGCTGTGTCGACACCACCAAGGATTGTGTCGACGCATGTGAAGTTCAGACTCAACACTTTGCTGACAGAGATAAAGTTCCAAGAAGTGTCTTGAGACTTGACAGCTGCCATAACCAACCGGTCTACTGCAACTGTCAGATCTGTCAGAAGTTGGTTAGCAACCGGATCAGCCGGTAACCTTGGATGAAGTCTATATAAAGACAGATTCTATCAACTGAAACACACAACAACAGACGGAAAAAGAAGACGAAGTACTCAACACACAATTACAACAGAAGATCCAACATACACAAGAAAATCCAGTCAGAGATTTTCTAGTGGATCTAAGTGAAGAATTTCAAAAGTTCTTCAGAAGAATTTGTAGAGAGAGAGAGCTCCAACAATTCAAGTGAAGAAAGAGACTATCATCAACTAGTCTCTTTAGAGCAGATCCTGAACTATCTGCAAAGGAGAATTCAGATTGATTTCTGGATTTTTGAAGGAAGCTGATTGAAGATCATCTTCAAGAAATTCAACCTTATTGTGTTCAGATTCAAGAAGCTTTGAAGAAAGCCAAAGACAGGTTGATTTCTGGGTAATTTGATTCTTCAAGAACTAATAAAGAAAATTTTCTACCCATTCTCTCTTAACTTGGGTGGAAGATAAAACACATTTTATATTTTTGTTCTGCAAGATCATTATTGATCTGAGTTGTAAGCCTAGTTTAAAAAGGCTGAGGTAGGGCTGAGTGCCTGAGGTATGAGATTTTCATTTCTGAGTTGTAGGCCATGGGAAGGCTAAGGTAGGGCTGTGTGCCTGAGGTAGGAGATTTGATTCTCTGAGTTGTAGGCCTGGGTGTAGGTTGAGGTAGGGCTTAATTGCCTGAGTTGTAGGAGTGTGGACTCACTCTGAGGTGTAAGAACCTTGACATGGTTCTGAGCTATAAGATCTGTTGATCTGAGAAGGAAGGAAGAAGTTAGGCCGAATCTAGCACACTGCTAGATAGGAGAAGGGGGAAAGTAGATGTACCCATCATTTTGGGAACCACTATAAAATTGTGTGTCATCTGTGATTGTGTGTGATTCTGTGATTTTTGTGATGTGATAGTTGTAGATCTGATTGATTCTATTTGATAATCTGAATTAATATTCTGCCTTAGAGTAAAAAGGAATTGCACCTATTCACCCCCCTCTAGGTGTTTAGGTGATCTTGAAACCAATTCTTTCAGGAGCAATGTGCTTGATGTAATCTGGAGTTTGCAACTAGTGTTGGGTAGCGGGAGCATCGTGCTCGATACAATCCCCAATGGATCTTCGAGTGCTTGCGAGAAATCTTTAAGGGATCGTCAAACATGTTCGAAGAATTTCGAGGAAGTCTTCGAGCACACATGGAGATCTTTGAAGAATTCCTCTAGAGCTCTCTTGGGTGTAGAAGGCAAGATGAGATGAAATGAGGGCCCCAAAGGGCCTTTTTATAGATTTTGAGGGTGTCATTTTTCATAATTAAGTGGTTAGGGTGTTTGGCTATTCACACACTGTAGCCATATAAAGTACTATGTATACACCCATTATGTGTGATTTTATGGTTATATGCACACCATGATGAATTTCATTGTTATGCATACACTATCATGTGAATTTCTGTTGTTCGCACCCCGCCATCTTATATTTTACTATGCATCGGGAGGACTTGGGGTCCGAACTGGAGATGACAAAGGACCTTTGTTCGTTTAGGCCTCAAGAGTACTCGGGATTCGTCCAATTGGAGGTGGAAAAAGAACTTTTGTATGTTCGGGCCTCAGAAGGGCATGGGATTCGTCAAGTGGAGGTGGCGACGGACCTTTGTCCACTCACGTCTCAAAAGGACTCGGGCTCCATTCCTAGTGGAGGTGCAGATGAACCATTGTCCATCTCTCCTTGATAGTAGAAGTTTGCGTTTATGAAATGTTTATTTTATAGTGAGTATAGATCAAATGTTATCTTTTAGTTTCTTTTCTAGCTATAGTTTAAATTCGCTATTTTTATTATCAGATAAAATAATATTAATTTACGTGAGTAGGAGTACTCAACAGTCCCCTAGTCTAAATACGATAATTTAAATACTATATTTCGATAGGTACACTTGCCTATTTTGGGATTTTAGTTTGAAATTAATTTAAAAAGAACAAAATCTTCATCAAGTTTTTGGCACCGTTGTAGGAGAACTTTCTTTGTTGATATTTTGAAAGACCAAATTGTATTAATTTTATCATTCTCTTTCTCTACCCCTATTCACGTTTTCATTTTCTTTTTCGAATTCCATTCTATTAAGTACCAGTTGTTCTTTTTTCTTTTTACAAAAAAAAATCTTATCTCAATTAGCCGTTAAGATTGTCGAGCTTACATACAAAGTTAATCTTTGGAAGTTGCAAGATAGTGCCAATTTTTATGTACTTTTTGTGGTGGCCCTCATCGGAGTGAGGAATGTTATTTTAATTTTTATTTTCAGAATTATTTTTATAATTTTGTTAATAATTATGAAAATAATTATTCCTACTTTAATGACAATCTTTTATCTAATTATCATGAAAATACCCTTTCAAAAACTCTTTCCAATTTTAATGAAAATAATTTTTCAAATTCTAATGGAAATCATTTTGATAATTTTCATGAAATGTTTTCGAGCATTAATGCGAACAATTTTTCTGATTTTAGTAATTTTCCTTCTTCCTCGGATGTTGATTTCCGGCATGATCCCCCGAAAAGATTCCCGAGTAATGATGATATTTATTTAGATCCCACTTTTTATTCTTCTCTTTTTGCACCGCAAGCTTTCTCTCCTAATTTTGTGGATTTTTCTAAATTTTCATTTGATTCTTCTCCCCAAAATTTGGATGAAACTTTTATTACTTTTAGTGATTTTTCTCCTTCTTCGGATAATGTCGCTAATGAGGAACATGACTCTTCATGTCCCCGCGTAGTTGCTTATACCGAAGAAGAAGAACTTTTATTTCAAGAATTTGTTAAGTGTATGGATGCATTGGGAGGAGTAAAAGAAGAACATGTTTCTCCTCCTACTACTTCAAATTTTTCTCCTATTTATGAATTTCAAAGCACAATTTATAAATATTTAGGAGCAAAAATTTATGAACTTGATGCATCCGATGATTTAATTTTCAATCAATCTTCGGAAGAAAAATTAATTTTAAAAAATAAACAACCGGAGCTTGATCAATTCTTTCACACGACCCTGCTCAGTGTGAAATTATTTCTAACACGTTTATTTTTTATTTTTCTTGTTCCAATGATTTTCATATAGACAATGAGTCGTTGTAATCAAACGTCATCAACGATCCATTTGCTGCTCATCTACAAAAATTCACATCACGTCAGGTATGTATAGGTGATTTGAATTTACATTTTCAAGTCAATCGTAAGGCGAAAAACCAAGAATCAAGCGAAGAACTCGGGCGACCAACTTCAGCACATACGCCGAAATGATAACTAAGGGAGTTGCCCGTTCATTTTAATTTTTATTTTTCCTTCTCCTAACAATAACCGTCTAGCTTAAAGATGGGAAAAAGAAAAACGCTCTTGGGAGACACCCCTTGGTTATCCTTTATTTTCTTTTTTTTTAATTTTCTATGCTATTTTATTTCTTTTCTCCCCTCTTACTTGGCTTATAAATATTGGGGACAATGTTTATTTTTAAGTATAGGGGTGGATTCTCATTTATTGTTTTTATTTAAAAATCCAAAAAAATGAAAAAATCTTTAAAAAAATAAAAAAAATTGTTTATCAAAAATACACAAAAATAGAAAATCGAAAATTAATTTTTTGGTGAGAGTCGTGTTGGGCTTTCATCCCACAAAATCGCTTGGTACCTTACAAACCCATCACTCGGTAGCCGTCGGGAAGTCCAAGAATAAAAAAAAAGGATTTTATTTTAAAAGAAAATACAAAAAAATATAATAAACCCCTGCTTAAATTTTTGTGACTTTTTAGAAATTTATTTTGAGTTAATTTATAAGAATTTTTATAAGTTTTGATTTTCTAATCTTTTATTTTATTTTTTAGAGGATTTGATTTTAAGAAATATTTTATGAATTAAAATTATTTAGAGTAAACTATTTAGCCCCTTTTATCTTTTAATTCCAATTAGTTTCAATTTTACAGTGCTTGGCTAAGTAATTTCTAGATTTCAATTATAGTGACTTATGCTTTAATATTCTTAGGAAATTTTAATTTACTATATTTTCTCTCTAATTATTTTAATTTAATCTGAAATTTTATTTAGCATTTGCCTTTTTTTTATTTTCTTGTTATCTCATATTTCACGAGGATAAGAGGTTAAAATTCATTTTCCCCTAGTACACATATGCAATTTTTCCTTTTTGGTTAGATCATATGTCAAGGGAATCAAGTATTCCTTGGTACACATATGCAACCCCAAAAATAAAAGAAGTAAGAGGATAAAATTCTTTACTCCTAAGCAATTTTGTTTCTATTTGAAGACAAAAAAATATTTGTTCATATGTCATGGGAAATAAGAGAATAAAATTCATCATTTTCTTGGTAAACATATGTAAATATCAAAAAGAACAAAATTGTGTGGGGTGAGAAGATAAAATTCATCACCCCCAATCCAAAACCTGTTCAATTTCCTTATTCCCAAAACCCATTACACAATATAATTGCTTTATAATTATATTAAAATTCTAAGAGAGCATAGGTAGTTGTTTAAATTTTTCTTTAAGTTTCATTTTAGTTAAAAAAGTGTTAATAATTCTAAATCTAACTTTGTTTACTAACTACTCAATTTTGAAGTCTAATTAATTTATATGAGAAAATTTTGCTAAATATATTTGGCTTTTCGTATTTTAATTTCATATTTTAGGACTTAAAATTTTGAATCACTAAATTTTATTTTGAAATTTCTTTTGATTTAATAAATTTTTAGTTTAATCAAAATATTATGTTAATTTCTTATAAGTACTACTCATAGTTTTGCTCTGCAATAACAAAAGATTAAGTATGAGGGTATTTGATTAGTTAATTTATATTATTATTTTAGTATAGTTTTTATTAAATAAATAGTATAATTTATTTAGCCTTATATTAATATGTATAATAATTCATTTCTTTTCATATTTTAGGTCTATTTGAGCTGCAGATAACAAAATGGAGCATATAAGGTTATTCAGGAGAGCAAACGTAGATTTTCTGAAAAAAAACGTTTACACGCCCCGGTCACGGGCGTGACCATCAAGTCACGGGCGTGACCATCAAGTCACGGGCGTGACCATCAAGTCACGGGCGTGACCAACATCTGTGACCCCTCCAGGACCTCCAGATTATAATTCCACATCAACTTAAGGTTACACGTCTAGGTCACAGACATGACCGTCGGGTCACGGGAGTGACTCACAGGCGTGACATCCAGGCATGCCGTGTGTTATGAAGATAGTTTCAGATTTAGATGGTTTTCAGCTTACACGCCCTAGGTCACGGGCGTGACCTAGGGGAGTGACTTCCCGCAATAGCCAGAGTTTAATTCCCACCATTTCGAGTTACCGGCATTTGTAGTAACAGTATAGACACGCCCTAGGTCACAGCCATGATATATAGGCGTGACCCGCAAAACGACGAATTTTCGCATATTCCTCCCTACGTTCCCGGGCTTTCAAGATGACGTTTCTGAGCCTTACACTCCCTAGTTCAGGGGCGTGACCTTGGCGTGTGACCTTCCAAAAAATTGCCTATTAATTCCAAACAAATCCATGATCTGAACATGAATCTAGGGAGTCATCTAGGAGTAGTTTAAGTAGCATATTTTCCTATTTTCATGCATTTCCTTTATGTATTTTTCAATATCATAGTTCGTTAACCTTTAGTTCTAGCACTTTTATTTCAAGAATGTCTTTATTTTTCTTTTCATGTATCCCTCTTTTCATGTCAAGTAGCTATTTTCATTAGCACTTGATCATGACAATCTTTAGAATAAAATAATATTCTTTTTGTCAAACTGTATTTTTATTGATTCGATGTACCATTGATTTATTTGCTTCGATTTCGATTTTAGATCTGTATCCTAGATTTACCGAGACGTTGCAGATACGAGTAGATCACTCAAAGGTAGAAGGAGTCACATGCACTCCTCGAGAGAATGTACTTTTATTTCATTCTTCTCCCCAAAATTTGGATGAAACTTTTATTACTTTTAGTGATTTTTCCCCTTCTTCGTATAATGTTGTTAATGAGGAACATGACTCTTCATGTCCCCCCGTAGTTGCTTATACCGAAGAAAAAGAAGAAATGTTATTTCAAGAATTTGTTAAGTGTATGGACGCATTGAGAGGAGTAGAAGAAAAACATGTTTCTCCTCCGGCTACTACTAATTTTTCTACTATTTATGAATTTTCAAGCACAATTTATAAATATTTAGGAGCAAAAATTTCTGAACCTGATGCATCCGATGATCTAATTTTTAATCAATCTACAGAAGAAAATTTAATTTTAGAAAATCAACAACCGGAGCTTGATCAATTTCTTACACGACCCTCCTTACTGTGAAATTGTTTCTAACACGTTTATTTTTTATTTTTCTTGTTCTAGTTATTTTAATGTACATGATGAGCTGTTGCAATCAAACGTCATCAACGATCCATTTGTCGCTCATCGATAAAAATTCACATCACCTCAGGTATGTATATGTGATTTTAATTTACATTTTCAAGTCAATTACAAGGAGAAAAATCAAGAATCAAGTGGAGGAGTACTCGGGCGACCAACATCAGCACATATGCTGAAATGCGAATTAAGGGAGTTGCCCATTCATTTTAAATTTTTTTCCATCTCCTAATAATAACCGTCTAGCTTAAAGACTGGAAAAAGAAAAGCGCTCTTGGGAGACATCCCTTGGTTATCCTTCATTTTATTGTTTTTAATTTTATCTGCTATTTTATTTCTTTTCTCCACACTAACTTGGCTTATAAATATTGGGGACAATGTTTATTTTTAAGTATGGGGGTGGATTCTCATTTATTGGTTTATTTAAAAATCCAAAAAAAGGAAAAAATCTTTAAAAATAATAATAAAAAAAATTTGTTTATCGAAAATACAAAAAATAGAAAATCGAAAATTAATTTCTTGGAAAGGGCCATGTTTGGCTTTCATCACACAAAACCGCCTGGTACCTTACAAACACATCACTGGGTAGCCTTTGGGAAGTCCAAGAATAACAAAAAATTAGGATTTTATTTTAAAAGAAAATACAAAAATATAATAAACCCCTGCTTAAATTTTTGTGACTTTTTAGAAATTTATTTTGAGTTAATTTATAAGAATTTTTGTAAGTTTAGATTTTCTAATATTTTATTTTATCATAGTTATTTAAATTTAATTTTTAGGTGATTTGATTTTAAGAAATATTTTATTAATTGAAATTGTTTAGAATAAACTATTTAGCCCTTTTTCTCTTTTAATTCCAATTAGTTTCAATTTTACTGTGCCTGGCTAAATAATTTCTAGATTTCAATTACAGTCACTTTGCTTTAAGATTCTTAAGAAATTTTAATTTACTATATTTGTTATCTAATTATTTTCATTTAATCTGAATTTTTATTTAGCCTTTCCCTTTATTCTTTTATTTTCTTGTTAACTCATATGTCACGGGGATAAGATGATAAAATTCATTATCCCCTAATACACATATGCAATTTTTCCTTTTTGGTTATATCATATGTCATGGGAATCACGTATTCCTTAGTACATATATGCAAGCCCAAAAATAAAAGGAGTAGGAGGATAAAATTCATTACTCCTAAGCAATTTTTTTTTTTATTTGAAGAAAAAAAATATTTATTCATATGCCATGGGAAATGAGAGAATAAAATCATCATTTTCTTGGTAAACATATGGAAATATCAAAAAGAAAAAAAATTTGTCGGGTGAGAGGATAAAATTCATCACCCCCAATCAAAAACCTCGTCAATTTCCTTATTCCCAAAACCCAATACAGAATATATTTGCTTTAGAATTAAATTAAAATTCTAAGAGAGCATAAATACTAGTTTAAATTCTACTTTAAGTTTTTTTTTAGTTAAAAATGTGTTAATAATTCTAAATCTAACTTTGTTTGCTAACTACTCAATTTTGAAGTCTAATTAATTTATATGAGAAAATTTTACTAAATATATTTGGCTATTCGCATTTTAATTTTATATTTTATGACTTAAAATTTTGAATGAGTAAATTTTTTTTAACTTTCTTTTGATTTAATAAATTTTTCGTTTAATTAAAAAAATTATATTAATTTTTTATAAGTATTTCTCATAGTTTTGCTCTAGAATAACAAAAGATTAAGTTTGTGTGTATTTGATAAGCCAATCTATATAGTTATTTTACTATAGTTTTTATTAAATAAATAGTATAGTTTATTTAGTCTTATATTAATATGTATAATAATTCATTTCTTTTCGTATTTTAGATCTATTTGGGCTGCAGATAATAAATTGGAGCATAAAATGCTAATCAGGAGAGCAAACAGAGAATTTTTGAAAAAAACATTTACACGCCCCGATCATGGGTGTGACCGTCAATTCACGGGTGTTACCAACATCCGTGACCCCTCCATGACCTCCAGATTATAATTCCAAGTCAGCTTAAGGTTACACATCCAGGTCACGGGCTTGACCGTTGGGTCACGGGCGTGACTCGCAGGCGTGACATCCAGGCGTGTCGTGTGTTATGAAGACATTTTCGGATTAAGATAGTTTTAAGCTTACATTCCCTAGGTCATGGGCGTGACCTTGGGGCGTGACTTCCCGCAACATCCAGAGTTTACTTCTCCCCATTTCGAGTTCCATCCATTTCTAGTAACAGTATAGACATGCCCAAGGTCACGGGATTGACATATGGGCATGACCCGCAAAATGACGAATTTTGGTGGTTTCCTCCGAACGTTCCCGGGATTTCAAGACGATGGTATGAGCCTTACACACCCTAGGTCATGGGGATGACCTAGGGGCGTGAACTTCCAGAAAATTGCCTATAAATTCCAAACAAAGCCATGATTTGAACAAACATCAAGGGAGTCATCTAGGAGTAGTTTTAGTAGCTAATTTTCCTGTTTTCATGCATTTTCTTTATGTACTTTTCAATTTCATAGTTTGTTAACCTTTAATTCTAGCACTTTTATTCCAAGCATGTCTTTATTTACCTTTTCATGTATTCCTCTTTTCATGTCAAGTAGCTAATTTCAATAACACTTGATCATGACAACCTTTAGAATAAAAAAATCTTCTATTTGTAAAACTCTATTTTTATGGATTTGATCTTTCTTTGATTTATTTGCTTCGATTTCGATTTTAGATCTGCATCCTAGATTTATCGAGAGGTTGTGGATATGAGTAGATCTCTCAAATGTAGAAGGAGTCGCATGCACTCCTCGAGAGAGGATGAAATTTATCTTCCGGGATGTAGTCAAATGCAATAGCGGTGTTCACCGCATAAGGCTAGCTTCGGGGCTTCGACTAGACGAGAGGTCTTAATCGATCAACCTATGTTTAGTCGAGAGTGTATTATCGAGAGAGGCATTTTTTGTAATTTAGGAACCTCCACGGTCGAAGTAGATAATATAGAAGTTTGTTTTTATGAAAAGTTTATTTTAAAGTGAGTCTATATCAAGTGTTATCTTTTAATTTATTTTCTAGCTATAGTTTAAATTCACTATTTGTATTATCCGATAAAATAATATTAATTTGCGTGAATAGGAGTACTCAAAAGTCCCCGATTCTAAATACGACAATTTCGATACTATATTTCGATAGGTACACTTGCCTATTTCGGTATTTTTGTTTAAAATTAATTTTAAAACAATAAAATCTTCATCAAGTACTCTCATTTCCCAAAGGCATACAAGCCCATGGCAAAGAACTCTCGCTGAGACCCTACCCACACATAGATCACAACACCATCAGACTTGTCCATCAGCTCCATCGTTCATGCCAATTTTACCAATTTAAGCACAACCTATTCAAAGGGCACTTTCTTCACCTTGCCCGCTTGTGGTCTTTATTGCCCGGGCTTCTCCAAAAGCTGGGCATCCTCGTTAGTTTTCACATAAGGGGAATTTGTTGGATCATGTGGCCAACTTTAGAAGGGGGGAGGTGAATAATTTTTTATGTTTTAATTGAAAATTCGAAATATTTTGGTTCAGGAAAACAGTTTTGGAATCTACTACGGGGCACTAACTTGCTAGCGCGTAGCGGTAGGTCACACGCCTCATTTTTCCTCGGCAAATTTCTCTTTAGAGAAATACACCCCTTTCATAGATCCACTAGAGAACAACCAGTACGTTATATGCAGAAAATGAGAACACACAAAATTCTATTCGATTAAAATCAAAAAGTGTTTTTACAAATACAAAACTTTGATCTCCATGACTCCAGAGATCGGAGGCAGAAAAACTCATAACTCTTTTGGTTTTCAATACAGACCCGCTACCCGAATCGGTTGGCTCTCTCCCTTTCCCTCAAGGAAATTTCTTTGAGCTAACTCTTCACCTTCATTCAAGGAAGTATCCTAGAGTCCCCCGCTAGATCCCCAAATATAGATGTCCCTTCCCCGGGACGATTTCACACGCAATACAACCGGATTCCGACGACCGTCACCGGTCAATTCTCCTCACCATAAGAACACAGAAAAGGAGAAAAGTACAAAAGTATTAAGAAGTTTAAAGATTGAATCTCCCTCAAGACGAATCCTCCGTTGAGCAATCCTTGACTGGTGCTAGCGATCATTGTTTGGTTCCAACCGATCAACTCCATATAATCGTTAAAGTCATTAGCTCGTCGGAGATCTATGTGCGCAAATGGGACGGAGGCAGTTTTCTTTTCCTTTGACAGAGATAGTGTTTCAGTACTCTAGAGATGGCACACGAACCCTAGGCTTGAGAATAGGCGTCTCCTTATCTCTGAAATGAAAAAAGAAACCTTTTGTACTTTTTTAGAAGATAGGCTACTGTCGATGATAGAGCTAGCACCTTGGGGTATGTCGACGTGCTTGATGCCGACAATTATCATGCAAATTTGGGAAAATATTCAAAAAGAATATTTTCAGCAATTTTCGTTTTAGCACCGCACTGTACCAAGCTATCGATTGGTGGTAGCTCTGTCTCAAAGCATCCATTTCGACGTTAGTTAAGTAAACTAGGGCTACGCGGTTCCAAGATATCGCTCAATGGTAGCTCTGTCTTGATGACTCCGTCTCCATGCTCGTTGAGTGAGCTAACACTGCGCGGTACCAAGCTATCGCTTAGCAATAGCTCTATATCGATGCATCCGTCTCAAAGAGCACGGAGTGAGCTAGTGTTAGAGGTAGAGCTGGCGTGACGCGGTAGCAACCCGAGCACTATGACAATTTAATCCAGGCTACTGCCCAGCAGTAATGGCTACCATACAGCGGTCAATGTAGAGGATAGTTTCTCACTTCGCTAGAACCTGCACACACTCTACCGAACACAAGATGTGATCAAATATAATATGGGAATTGATATTATAAACTAATGAAATGTGAACCTTCATCTCGAAAAACTCCCCCTTTTGATAATATCAAATCACGTTCATGAGATATAATAATTAAGATGTATGATTTAGTTCAAATAATAGATAAGCTCTAGATAGTCAGGATTTAGGTTAGTTGTAACTCCCCACACATATACGCTCCCCCTATATATGTGCTCTACTCAATCCCCCAATCCACAAGCACACAGTTCAACAAACTCCCCATATATGTGATCTCCCTAGCTCTTGACTCATGAACATTCTTTTCTGACCCTTTTGATATTAGCGAAAGGGGTGGACTAGATGGAAAAGGGACTACATGTATGGTCATGGAAGAATGCTGTCAAAATAAGCGTGATAAAGTAAATCTAGAAGCAAACACAATTGGGGCGACCAAACATACATCAGAGAGAATAATGTGTATGGGTTAAATATACGAGCGAAGTACATAGAAGCAAATCATATGAGTTTTTAGAGTAGAAAGAATCGAACAACATAGGTGAAACTAAGTACACAATGATTTGGACTACAATGCTAAGAGATTTATAGAGTTAACATATTGGAACATTGCAAAAGTCAAGAATAAAAATCGTGTACTAGTACCTTTGTGCAGTAAACATATAGTGCAGTTTCAGTCCAATTCTTATGCATTGAAGCATTAAATATAGACATGACATATGTACCTGTATCAACAAAAAAAACATCAAGTAGAACTAAAATTTAATACATGTTTTATCTCAGTTATTCACTATTCTATCATGAGAGAAATAAAGTGAAAAATCACATCACGTGTCTATCTACTTCATACCAAGACAAGAACAATGGACACTATGCTTATGGTTTAGTCTTTGCACAAGATCAAAATGATTTTTTTACCCAAGGAGGTCAACCTCACAATGCTCACAAAGACTTATCAGGAGGAGTATGTGTGCTTGGGGGCATCCTCGACACATTAGTTGATATCAAGCATTTTTTCATCATATTTTTCTTTTTGTACTATCAATATTATAACATTCATTTCAAGGACTCCAAATCAATCGAAATCTACCTACATAGATAGATGCACTTTAACCTATATACATAAGACATAATCAAAAAAGATTTTGCCGAAAGTTCTAACTTTTGTATAAGCACATGTATATTGTGACATTGATTATTCGAGTTATTTCTAATGTACTAGACACAATATCATGAGTTATACCATGTATGCATAGAGTTTCTAGTCAAGTGCTTTATCTACGGATGCATGAACAGTGTAAAGTCATTATGCTACCTAAATCCTCATACATACCTAAAGGCATATTAAACATACACTACCATGTCTAGTCGTACTTAGTAGCTAAGAACATATAGATTTAACACATCACAACAAGCATAAACAATGTTCAGAGAGATTAACAATCCTAAATCAAACATTGTATGTAATCATTATACACTAAGTTCTAGTCATGTGTGTGAAATGAGTGAAGAATCCATAGTGCGCTTGGTTCTAGTCATTGTATGTAATCATAGTTATTTCTAATGTACTAGTAATGTGTGTCGTAAGAGTGAAGAATCCATAGTTCTTTGGTCAAAATGTATTCAAGATTGAATAAAATAGAAAAATAGCACTTATTAAGCACATAATACCACATATTACTCATAGTTTACCACTTGTTGAGAGAGTAAATATTCATGATTAAGCACAAGTAGTACACTTAAAAATATGTTAAACACTCTTAAAATAAACATTCTTTTTTTGGAAAACATTATCATATTAAAGATATGGAATTTTACGCCTAATTAGAAGATGTTTTCAATTCAATTCAAATCCAAGAGATGCTATTTCATTGAAATATTTGCAAGCATGATTTCAAAATATCAAAGAGATATAAGAACCACAATATGAGCTGATTTGCATTTCAAGTAAAAATAAACATTATAGCAGTCATATTTTGTTATCTCGTACATTTACTTATGATTTTAGAGAATAATATAAGTATGCATTAGGATCCAATTCTCATGAGTAGAAGTTTTATGAGAAATAAAGATGTGTACCAATAGAATTTTGGTAAAGTATACAAGTGAATTAATCAAAAAAACATGACATATATAATGAACAAACATAATATTAAAATACAAAATAATAATATTTCCTCTATTTTTCAATGCACATGAGTAAGAAATACATCTACCAAGGTGCTCTAGACACAAGGCATATTAAGACTTATCAGGGAGTAGAGTAGTGCTTGGGGGGATCACATTTAAGCCTTTATTAGTGTTTTTTTATTTTTTTTGATCTGGTGTTTTAAGATAATTTGTGAATATTTTGTTTGCTACAAGACACTTTATAATTATTTTTCCAAGCTGCTCAACCTCACAATGCTCATTAAGAATTATCAGGTGGGTGAGTAGTTCTTGGTGGTGTTTGCCTTGTCAATTTTTAATTGATTTTTATTTTAGTGACGAAAGACTCTGAATTCACTTGATGCGCAAACAATTGCAATATTTTTTTAAATACATTTTTCTCCAATAAATAATTGCATAGAAAAAATGAAGGACTGAAATAATCAATTCAGTGTAGTGTATGCAATGTATTTATTCATTTAATTATTATATTATTACACTACACAATCATTCAAGTATAAAATTAAAATCACATGTAGGTTATCAAAATAGGTGAGTGAAGAAAATCCTTATCAAATATAACACATTACTTATACTTAGAGGCAAACTAAGCAATCCTGCACATGTTTTCTATATTCAATTTCGTTGCATGTAACAAGATAATATTCAAGGCATGACAAAAGTAAAACAATGTTTTGAGAAACTTGATAGTTAAATCAAACATTGTATTTAATCTTTAATTCATATAATTTATTCAACCTTCACAATGACAACGAATAATAAGTAGTTTTATAAAAAATTTTTATTTTTAATAAAAATACCAAAATATAAACACACAAAGAGATATATAATTTTTTTAATTCTTTTAAATCATTTTATAATTATATATATATAAATTAAAATACTTGTATTTTTCAAAAAATGGGAAGGCTCAAAAAGATATATGATGCAAACACTAGATAACAAGATAAAATATTGTATATGAGAATTACGTACATGTTAAGTAAAATAATTTCATGAAATGTATATGAGAATCATGAGTATGCCTAAGACAAAAACTACCCAAGCAATATGTCAATACCATAGCCCCGTACTAAGTAATAGATGGGCATGAGGAGCTGCACAAATGTTGTAGGATAGGGTGTTAATCCTATATGCATACAGAAGAACCCGCTCAACCTAACACTCTTTCCCTCAGTGCCACACAAGGACAAGAAGTGATTTATAGGTTAGCATTTTTAAAGTACACAAACCTACACCACTGCTATTATGAGACACATAATGGGTGGATGATCGTATGCATACTAAGACAGCGTGATAAAATTATGATAAAAGGTAAATTATGGCCACTTAGCAAAAATATGACTTTTATTCCAATTTATTCAGTTAGATTGATTTATCATTAATCTTAATAGGAGAAAGACATATAACAAAAATATATCTAAATTTTTCATGGCATGTTGGCTTAAGAAAAATACAAACGCAGCAAACAAAACTAAAAAAACAAAATACAAAAACCACAGAAAGAACATTATGCACATCATAAAGTAGATTATTAAGAAATTTTGTTTTGATTAGTATCTACTTCATGCAATTTGTGGATATTAATGGATAAGTTATTTTGGTATCCAAAAGGAGCCATGGGTTGTAGTTCCTTTGGGTACCCAAACATAGTGTGATTTACCATAGAGAGATAATGATGAATGTGCCCTTTCGAGTGGAATAAGTGTGCCATTTTTAATGATGGGCCTCCATTCATACTTCGGTTGACTATTCTTTTTATGTGACCAATTTCCATAATCATTAATTTGTGGCATATAATGATCGTGTTTTTTGAAATAATTATTAATAGGAAATTTGTTGACATTTACTTTAACATTGGGAGAGATTGAATGCAGATAAAATATTCTACTAGGTGTATTTCTTATGAAGTTTAAAACACTAGTAGATACCTTACACAACTTTGAAGATAAACTAGACATAAAAGATATTTTAATATTTCAAACTTTTCCACAAATAATTTTAACAATTCTAGTTTACGTGACAAAGCAACATTTTCATTAATCAATTTTTCATTTTGAACTTTTGAAAAATTTAGCTCTTTTTCAAAAACCTTTAATTTATCATTAAAGTTTTTGCAATCAAAACAAGGTATAATATTTTCAACTAAAGAGTTAGAGGAAGAACGAGATACATCAAGCTTTTGTTCTACATTTACTTGTGCTTTTAAATTTTTATTTTCTAAATGAAAATCTAAAATAATATTTTTCAATTTCTTAATTTTACGTTAAGCCGCATCTAGCACATGCAATGTAGAAATAGAATTACAAACAAGAAAGGAATTTGATTTTCTTGCAGCACTTTGGGACGAGGAATGATTTGAACAAAAGGTTCCTTTGTCATCTTCCTCTTGGCTTTCCACTTCCAATGATATATTTTCATATTCCCTTCCCTTGATGTGTTTGATGTGTTCTCCTCCAAGAGTAAGTCTTTATTTGATTCTTCCCTTGGATCCATAAGGAATTGCTCAGATTCATTATCTATAGAAAGCGAACAACAAGTTAACTCAAGAAATTTCCATATATAATTTCCAGTAGGGAGTGTATAGATTATTTTGAAAATATCTTGACCAAGCCCACAAAACAAACTATTTATAGCGTTGTCATTTAAATGGCATTCGTGCTTGTTGGAATATTGCACTCAATGTTCCCTAAATTTGATTTGAAGAGGCATCACCATCATAACTAAGAGCATAGCTGTATTTGATGTTGTTCAAGCTCATCATGTTCAGGATGTTCCTTGGAACAAGTTTAGACAGTTTGTCTAAGTGGCTGTGACAGGTAGTCGTAAAGTAGAAAGGTGGAGAGACAAAAAACTATCTATGATCACAGGCATTTACTGAAGGCAATTAACTCAATGTCATATGCCAAAGAAGGATGCTGGAAAGACTGAAAATCGTCTAAGTCCACAGGCATTGAGTGAAGCCAATTCACTCAATGCCAAATTCCAAAAAGCGCTTGGTAAAGGATGGATAGTCAAAGCCCAGTAGTTTGCAAAGCAAAATTATGGCTAAGTCCACAAGCGGTTAGTGAAGGCAGTTCACTCAACACCATATATCGAGAAGCATCGATTAAAGTTGAGTCTGTCAAAGCTTCGACATTGGCAATCAGAAAAATCAACTAAGTCTAGAATCATTGAGTGAGGACAGCTCACTCAATGCCTGAAGAGAAGCATTGTGTCAAACTCAAGTATTTGAAGATTCTGTCAAAAATTCTGGCTAAGTCCAGAATCGTTTAGTGAGGATAGCACACTAAATGCCAAAGAAGAAGAAGTCGACAGAGTAATGATCAGTCAAAGCCTAAAGAAAGATAGTTTGAAAAATCTATCTAAGTCCAGATGCTTTGATTGAGGATAGCTCACTCAACACAAGCAACGCATAGCAGAGACAAAAATAACGGCTAAGTCCAAATGCATCGAGTGATGAAGGTTCACTCAATGCCTAAGCAGTTAGACTGTTAAAGTCAAAGAAGGCGTTGAGTGATGAAGGCTCACTCAACACACTCAATGCATGAGAAGCAGAAAGATTTAGCTAAGTCCAAATGTGTTGACTGATGAAAGATCACTCGACGCACTCAACACCTGATAAGCAGAAAGGTTGTCTAAGGACAAAAGCATTGAGTGAAGGCCATTCACTCAACACACTCAATGCCTGGAAATGAAGAATTATTTGGCTAAGTGTTTTTGCGCTAAGTGAGGGTCATTCACTCAACTCACTCAATGCCTGGGATGAAACTGAGAATTTGGCTAAGTCCATAGATGCCGACTTTAGCATGAGTCAGCAAAGTTTAAAAATTATTGCGGGAAAGTTACAGAAGATGACAAATGACATTGCATGTCTATAGTATGACTTTTGCAGATAAAGATAAGTTGTCGCCAACAACTTCAGTGGGGCCCACAAGTCAAATAGTCGTTGGACGGCGGAAGATAAAAGGGATAAGTTAGGCGGAAGCAAAGAAAGTTTTTAGGGTTTATCATTTCGTAAAGAGGTTGAACTTCATCATCTTCTTCCTCGCCATTATTGCAGAGCTTGAAGATGAATTTTCAAACCCACTGAACTAAAAGTTATTACAGTTAGCTGTATCAGTTTTCATCAGCTATAGCAAGTTCAGAAAATCTTTCTAAAAAAGAATACTAAGCAGATCCTTCAACTTTCTGCAGTCAAGGTTAGCTGTTTGAAGATTAACAAGAACTGTTAACTCATCAGTCTTCAACAGTAACTTCAGAGACATGGTTTCTGAGTTACTTCCAGCACAAGAAGCAGAGTACTGAAGATCAATTTCTTGTTGCTGAGAAGAGGTTAGGGCTGAGATAACTCAGCTCAGAAAGCAGTAGACTCAGAGAACTTCTCTGGAGTAATATCAACAATAACAACCACTTTCTTTTTTGTAGGATCCTTTTGATCTGAGATGTAGTCTTATTCTATAAAGGCTAACATAGGATCATTTATTGATCTTAGTGTAGGGCCTGTGTGCCTGAGGTATGGTAGTTTTGCCTGAGGTAGGATCCTATGTGGATCTGAGTTATAGGGAATTTTTGCCTGAGGTAGGGCTATTTTCCTGGTAGGAGAGTCATTCTCTCTGAGTGTAGGACCTTTGGGTCTCAGGTAGGTTCCAGCTTTGGATCAGAGGTAGGGCCTTTGTGCCTGAGCTACAGGAGAGTCATTCTCTCTGAGGTAGGGATATCCTCCTATCCTATGTGTAGGGCATTTCGTGTGCCTGAAGTAGCTGATCTGCTGATCACTAAATTATAGGAGCAAGCTTGCTCTAAGGTGGGGCTTGTGCCTGAGGTAAGTCTTGGAGGAGACTAAGATATCCTGAGAGATCCGTGTTGTAAGGTCTAAGGAGCCAAGATTTGGGGAAGTTCCTTATCTAACACACTATTAGAGAGGTGGGAGGGACAGTGGATGTCAAATAAACTGGGGAACTACTATAAACCTTGTGTGTGATTTTGTAATGTGCCTTGAAAGCTGATAGTAACTAACTCACAACTCACATAAAATAAGGAAATCTCAAAAGAGACCAAAAACCTATTCACCATCCTCCCTCTAGGTGTTTAGCTGCCCTTGAAAAAGAAAGACTTTCATATGGTATCAGAGGGAGGTTGCTCAAAAAGGACTTAACAGTCTGATTGATCTTCAAGGTTAGCTATAATTACAATAGTTATGGGTCAGGAGAGAACCATAAGGAGCTGGGTTCCATGAAACTTCTTATATGCAGGAAGGAGAATTTTGGAATTTGGAAGGTGAGGGTCAGACTCTTCATGGAAGCATCTGACCCAAGGTCTTTATTATTGTCAAATAGGGACCTCTCATCCCTATAAAGTTCTCAATTTCAGATGCAACAGTCCAGAAACTAAAGAAATATTCATAGATGACTAAGGATGAAGTCATCTTGGAAACCATGGACAAGAAGGCACAGAACATTATTGTCAGTGCCATAGATGACTCAACCTTTAAGAATCTGGTTGACTGCTAGACCTCCAAGGAGATATGGGACACTATGGTGGTCTACATGGAGGGAACTGAAGAGGTCAGAGATGACAGGAAGTACATGCTCAACCAGGAGTATGAGTCGTTCAAGTACCTTGAGAAAGGGAGCTTTGGGCTTCAACCCATCATAGTTCCTAATGCCCTCGAAAGACCTTCATAGGAATGCACTGGGCAGTCCAAGGTTAACCTTAAACCGTAAGACTAAAATGAATACAAGAGTAATATACCCGGTGAGCCGAAGGACCGAAAGGTACTTGTAATGGACAGGTTAGTCCACGAAGCTGATGGCTCATAAATCCATGGTTGCATGTGCATAAAGTGGTGGGTCTTTGGTATTAGACGGTCGATCGCACTGACGTCGATACGTTGACTCGGCAAGTGTGGTTCTCACTTAGCCAAGAAAAATACTAGCGGTTCGTTAGAATAGTACGTGCTGACTCTTGTGTGTCCTTCAGAGGCGTGCGTAAGGGCTAGTCCTGGTAGTGTTGTTACCCGCCTAGAAGTGGGTTGGACCGACCAAATGCCTCTGTTTGGTACTACGGAGGCTCCTGCAAGTGATGCTAGCTTCCAAAATGGGTGAACTAAAGGTCTGTTTACATAGAGTCGTGTGTGTGTGTTGCACTTGCATGATTCGTGACATAACATATCACAACACTCATACTTGCATTAAACCTGACACCCCATCGTATAAACTAGTATGGGATAGCTTATATGATGGGAGCCTTGCAAAAGTACCCTTAACTTATAATTTTGTATGAGCATTCATATAAGTTAAGGTTACATATTCCATAGCTTACTTTACGTGTACTTACTGCTCTACTTTACTTATTTACATTACTACTTCCTTGTTATAGTTCTTTTATACATACACCTGCTCGGGTAGTTGTCATCAGCTTGTTCCGCTCTGCTTTGTTGTCCTCCGCTTTCATCCTCCCCGCACGATGCCTCGGAGTCGTGGGGTTGAGGTGAGGATGATAGTGTTTAGTCTTTTGACTAACGGTCGGTGGACCACATAATTTTAGGGGACCGAGCAGCAGGAGCATCAACACCTGTAGGACAAGGAGGTAGGACATGAGTTGTAGTTACTGCACACTACCATAACTACACGGTGATAGGTCGAGGATGGATTTCAGTTTTCTTCCACTCAGATGTTGTGAGTTGTGTAAGAGAGATTATTTATATTAGACTTATAATGGGATTAAGCCCATTTTCTACTCACTTTCATATTTTGTACACACTGGGGACTATTGCTCTTATATATATATATTAATAGTGAGTTGAGATTTGTGGACTTGATTATAATTGTCTTAGTTGATATTTCTACTTCTTTGGTGATCACTAATGCCGGCAAGATCGACATTTTGTAGTGACGAACTTCCCGGGTGTTGTTCTCACCGCAAAACAGCGATTCTGGGCATAAGTCCCGGTAGTATAACAAAAAATGGGGCATTACATCGGGGAGGAGGGACTGTTGTCTGGCCTAGGAAGGCGAGATCTTATTTTCTCTTTGTAAAGTTCTATCTTCGTCATCAATGCACCATCACCACCCGTTGAAGTTGGCCGATCCCCAACTATGTTGGCATCGTCATCAACCTAGGAACCCACAAGATGATGCGATCAGAGGAAGGTTTAATGCAACAAGTGGCGACGGACTCACATACCATGACAGTGGCATAACGACTGTCAAAGGGAAGCTGACCCACATTGCCAACTAGCAACACCACTCCCAGAGATGATACGTGTCATATAAGATACACGGAAGTGGTCAAGTTGAATTGGGCCACTGGCTTCACATCAGCTTGTTGAGCTTGAGCTCACCCCAATCCTAGGAGGTCTGCCGATCTGGCTGAACAAGATAGCAGCATTGACATCATCCCGGTCAAGTAAGTCCATCAAAATCAAGGGACAACAAGTCGGCCGGAAAGGTTTGTTAAGGATAGACCAATCCTCACTATTGTATTTATTGAGTCAGGGAAGAAGGTGATGCGGCTCAGCATGTGACACCCCCGGACTCGTCAAATTGGGGTTGGATGATTTCTTTCCAATCTGGAGAACTTGCAAAGAAGCGAGATTCATGTACAACCCCAATTTTGCAACACCAATCCATACCAAACCCAACCATGGCAGGGTGAGCACTTTAGAACGATTTAGGATAGGTGTGGTGACCTCGCATCTCTCATGACTGACCGCAAGACGACCTCCCCAACCAGGTGCCAGATCGCCGAACTAGCTATCTGGGAAATGGAATTCATGCGCCGAGGAGCACGCATGAGAGGCCAACCTTGACTTCTTCGCAAACACGCCTCGGCAAGGCAAGCCAATTCACCCACTTGACTCGCATTTCAACCTAGTCTGCCCATAGCTATCTCAAACAGTGGGATTTCGCTATCTATTGGCCAATCATGGGTGCCAATAACAAAAACTAAAAGGTGGAAGCAGTTATTTGCTTGCATGAGGTGCGCCTCCATTACACCACTGTCACCCTCACTACATTACACACGCCTACCTTGCACTCCGCTTAACTTCTCTTCCATTCTGCTTGACTACCCTTCTACATCGTGAGTATACTAATCCATTCTACTTTCCTACTTGTCCAAGCATCGAGCGAATTAGTGCATAACAACCTGCATAATCCCCAATCGTTGAGAAGCAGTGTTGGTGACCTGCATAGTTAATTTAGGTTTTCAAAAACTAGAGAGTAAAATGTGAATTCTCACTCCGGCGTGCATAAAGATTTTTGTAGAAGAACATACTTGGCATACATTCTAGTTTATGAATTTTTGAAAATGCATTTCAATTATTTTTTTTACTTTTAATTTGAATAAACAGTAAATATTAAAGTTATTTAAAGGGAAAAATTAAGGTGTATGGCTAGGAATACACGTCGAATTCGTCGAATATGCTAATTCATATTCATCGAATTCGTCGTATATCCCATCCATCACTTGCCGAATTCATCATTTGTACTTAGGGAAAATTCTCCGAGAATTGAAAAATATGGCAACCGAGTATCATCGTGTATACTCGTTGAATTCATCGAATGTATCTAACAATACTCACTGAATTTGTCAAATATACTAGATGATACACGCCGAATTCGTCGAGTCCATTCGACGCTACTTCTCTGGATTTTTCTAAGTCTCACTCATCGAATATTGCTTGTCATGGCTGAAAGAATTGGTTTCAAGATAACCTAAACACCTAGAGGGGGGGGGTGAATAGGTTCACTTCCTTCTTACTCTAAGGCAGAATATTAATTCAGTTAATCAAATAGAATTAAACAGATCTATTGCTACCACATCACAGAAATCACAAAATCACACACAATCACAGATGGCACACAATTTTATAGTGGTTCCCCAAATGATGGGTACATCCACTTTCCACCTTCGCCTATCTAGCAGTGTGCTAGATTCAGCCTAACTTCTTCCTTCCTTCTCATATCTACAGATCTTACAGCTCAGAACCCAGTCAAGGTTCCTACAACTCAGAGTGAGTCCACACTCCTATAACTCAGGCAATTATGCCCTACCTCAGCCTTCACCCAGGCCTACAACTCAGAGAATCAAATCTCTTACCTCAGGCACACAGCCCTACCTCAGCCTTCCCAAGGCCTACAACTCAGAGATGTAAATCTCCTACTTCAGTTACTCAGCCCTACCTCAGCCCTTATAAATTAGGCTTATAACTCAGATCAGTAATGATCTTACAGAAAAATGATAAAAATAAGTTGTATATTTCACCAAAGTTGAGAGAGAATGGGTAAAAAGATTTCTTTATCATTTCTTGAAAAATTTGATTACTCAGAAATCAACCTGTCTTTGGCTTTCTTCAAAGCTTCTTGAATCTGAACACAATAAGGTTGAATTTCTTGAAGATGATCTTCAATCAGCTTCCTTCTTAAAATCCAGAAATCAATCTGAATTCATCTTTGCAGATTAGTTCAGGATCTGCTCTTAAGAGACTAGTTGTTAATAGTCTCTTTCTTCCCTTGAATTGTTGGAGCTCTCTCTCTCTCTACAAATTCTTCAGAAGATATTTTGAAATTCTTCACGTAGATCCACTTGAAATCTCTGACTGGATTTCCTTGTGTATGTTGGATCTTCTGTTGTATTTGTGTTTCGTGTACTTCGTTTTTTTCATTCTTCTTACTTAATTTTCAGTTAATAGAATCTGTCTATATATAGACTTCATCAAAAGTTACTGGCTGATCCGGTTGCTAACCAACTTCTGACAGATCTGACAGTTGCAGTAGACCTGTTGGTTATGGCAGCTGTCAAGTCTTCCAGTCACTTCTTGAAACTTTGTCTCTGTCAGCAAAATGTCTAGTCTGAACTTCACATATGTCGACACAAGTAGACTAAGTGTCGACACAATCCCTGGTGGTGTCGACATAGCTCTCATGGTGTCGACACTACTTCTTGACATAGCTTCTATAAGAATGTGTCGACACAAGTCTTGTGTGTCGACACAAGTCCTGTGTGTCGACACAGTCACTTCTTGTCTTGACACAATTGTCTTAGAAGAAATTCTGGTGTGTGTGTGTCGATGCAAGTCCTATATGTCGACACAGTTGATGTCGACTGAACTTTCTGTGTGTTGACACAAGTCCTGTATCTCAACACAGTTGATGTCGACTGAACTTTCTGTGTGTCGAAATAAGTCTTGTGTGTCGACACAATTTCTTCTGGTGTCGACACAGCTTTTCCATGTGTCGACACAATTGACTCCAGTTATCGACACAACTTTTCTCAAGTGTCGACACAAGTCTTCACAAGTGTCGACACAGCTTCTTCTGGTGTCGACTCATGGACTTAGAAACTTTTCCTGCGTATTCTTAACCTGCACATATAAGCTCAAAATAACATCAAATACACCTTGATGAATATCATTGAGCTAAGTTAGGCTTCTCCAAATCTTGTACACATTTTCCATTGAACCCAACAATCTCCACCTATTTGGAGAAGTCATAACCCTTAGTTAATGATATACACCATTTTTAATATACACACATTATGATGTATATAAACATTACATGACAGGGTAACATTTAAACAAAACATGTATAATATATCATCACAGAATGATGCAAACACAGTGAGCATGAATCATTGTTTTGTTTAAATTATCAAAAGTTTTTCAATAATAAGTTCACATAGATTTTTATAACAACTAAAGATTACATTGTTGTAAAATCTAGTTAATCTATTCTAAGGCTGATCCGGCTCCTTGATGACTATGCCTTTTCCTGGTTTGACCTGAGCCTGCACAGTAGGTTCAGCATCATCAACAGGTTTCTTGCCTTTCAGATCTTTCCTTTTTTGTCCTTCAGTACTTATCTTTTGCCTTTCAAAATAATGAAAAGGCTTTGGGAAGTACTTGCTAGGCTCCAGAGCATTAGCAGGTAATTTCCCAGCTTTTGCTTTCCTTCTGTATTGAAGAATGGCTTCCTGCCTGGCTTCATACTTGTTCCATTCTTGCTCAGTGTACCATTTACCCCTTTCATGGGTCTTGTCCTTCACAGCTTCCAGGCAGTCAATATAATATTCCTGGAAGTAGGACTCCATTGCTCAAAATCAGGCTTTAACTCTGCCTGTTCTCTAAACCTTTTCTTTGAGAGCTGAGCTTCTTGCTCTTTATGCAAAGCTACCTCTGACTTGTCTACTTTCTCAATGATAACATTCTTAGTAGTCTCTATAGGGTTGCACATCTGATCAACCAGGTGTTGAATTTCTTCAAAGTTATAAGGAGGATAGATGATTTGAGCTACTTCCTGCTGACCCCCTTTAATTCCTGCAGCTTGAATTGTTGTATTGTCATCATCACATAGGGGTGGATATCCCAGAGTTGCTCTAACAGCATTTGTTATCCATTTGGCATGCTCTGAGCTACCATTGAGTATCAACCTCTCCCCCTTTATGACTTCTCTTTCAATTTGATCCCTGAGATCATTCTTTTGGAACCTGATTTGAGTACCCAGATAATTCGTTCCCTCTGTATAATAGGCTTTAAACTTTTGAAGCTGAGCAGATATAAGCTTCTGAGAGGCTTGAAGTGTAGATTGGAAAGTGGTTAAATACTCTTGAAGTTTCTTATCAAACTCTGATTTCTCTTTAGCCCTTGCCTCAGTCAGTGCAGTTGCAGTATTCTTTAATTCTGTAACAATCACATTATGTGATTCAGTAAGATTATCATTCATCCTCAGTTGATTTTCTAGGACATAGCCTTGCTTGACAACTATATCATCAACTTTAGTCTTTATTCCTTCTTGTTGTTTTGCTAGGAAAATCACAGCATTACCTTCTTTGTGAAAGCAATCTATCATCTCCTTTTTATTCAGATTTACTTCAAATCTATTTGATTTTATATCTTGAGCCAAGGAGAATTGCAAATCTTTATGCCTCTCATCCATATACTTCTCCATGACAATTCTTTGTTCATCTAAGTTTGCCTACAAAGATGCCAGTAAGGAGCTATAATCTTGTGCAGGAACTGGTTGTGGAGCAATTTGCAATGCCCTTTTATAGATTTTGCTTCTTCTTTTGAAAACCATCAGCTTTCTCTTCTTTGCTTGAGTTTCTGCTTCATCTTCAGAAGCTGAGGTACTTGCTATATCAACTCTTTCCTAAGGACTAGTAGGCAATTCCTTTTCAGTCCTAGTTTGCTCCCCCTCATTTCCAGCTTGCTCCCCCTCAGTCCTGGATTGCTCCCCCTCAGTCCTGGCTTGCTCCCCCTCAGTTCTTGGTATCTCTATATCATGGAACAACTCGTCAAGAGTAAATTCTTGTTGAGTTTGGAATGGAGGCACTCTTAACACTGGAGCATCAGCAGCTGTAGATGTATCCTCTATGATAACATCCTGTGCTTTATTGTTGAGTTGAGTGGTCTGGTCAAAATTAATCAAGGGCACAGTTAGTGTTTCATCCTCATTATTTAAAATTGTTTGATTAACTTCTTGGATTACCTCAAGAATAGTTTGATTAGTCATTTCACTTTCTAAGTGTGTTTTTTCTTCCTCAAGATGAGGCTCCCCCTGCATTTGATCATCATGTCTAATGTCTTGAGTAGGTGATTTCTCAGTATTCTTGTCCTCTCTTCATCAGCCATGTCATTTATCAGCACTCTATCCCATTTAGAGATTATCCTTAAATCCATTCTCCTCATGTGATTGATCTTGGATCCAGCAGCCTGTTGCATCACTTCTGGAATTGCTTCAGCCAAGTATAAACTTAATATCCTTCCCAGATTAGGTTTCTTGATGCTTTCTCTAATCTTTTCATATATGACTGCAGACCAATTGGTGTTGATTTTGTACATAATCCTGGTCATGAGGCTGAAAATGTATGCTGAGACCCTATCATGTCCACCTGGTTTGCATAAGATGACTTTGCCAACTACATCAGAAAGGAATTTTCCTTGTACATTCATTCCTTTTCTATGCATGGATGATCCAATTTTCATGGTAGGATCTAATCCACACCACTGGAGTGCTTCCCTGGTCTTGGAAGAGGTAACTTCTTCGTCTTCTTGAGTTTTTGGCAGATGAAGAGTTTTTCGTAAACTCTTCATTGTGAGTTTGATTTTATTACCCTGGACTGAAGACCTAATTTTTAGTCCAGTTGAATCCTGAGTGGCAGCACCATAGAACTCAATGATTTCCTTCTTCCTTATCTTTGTAGGTTCTGATGTCAAATATTCCAAGCCATTCTCTATAATTAGAGCTATTACAGCTTTAATTGCTGGTTCAGTATCGTCAAAGACATTCCGTACCAGTTCATATCCCTCGTTCAGGTTTTCGTCAAGTTTCGGCACCATTGGGATGATGAGAAATCTTGAATGGAGAAGAGAGAGTTTGTCGACACAAGAATCTAGTCTCAAAAATCTGGAGAGCGTGTCGACAGGGTTTGTTCTTGACCTATTTATGTGTGTCTAAACAATGAAGGTCAAAAGGCGCATCAAAGTTTACTAAGTGTGTCGACACTATTGAGATGGTGTCGACACTGTTGAGATGGTGTCGACACAGACTTCTAATGTCTCGACAGAAGTGCTGAGTCCTATGTGTCGACACCAATTGATGATGTGTTGACACAGACATACTTATTAGTTCAATAGAAATTCTGTGTCGACTCTAATTCTAAGTGTCGACACAACTTCTGGATGTGTCGACACAACTCCTCTGAAGTGTCGACACCAATTTTTTAGATGTGTCGACACAACTTCTCTGAAGTGTCGACACCAATTTTCTAGATGTGATGACACAAATTCTCTGTGTCGACATAGACCTCTTTTTGTGTTGACACAAAATTTCTTAGACAAATTTGTCAATCTATTCTATGTTCATCATATTTAATTCAATTTTAAAATTATTGAATTTTGTTTCATCCATTGGCTTATTGAACATATCAGCAATTTGAAAAATTCTATTGACAAATTCTAAACATATATCCTATTTTTCTACATGATCTCTAAGAAAATGATATCTTATTTCTATATGCTTTGTTCTACTATGAGAAACAGGATTATTAGCAATAGAAATAGCACTTGTAGAATCACAGAATAATGGGGTTCTACTTACCTGGATAACATAATCTTTAAGCTGATATTGTATCCACAACAGCTGTGCACAACAGCTCCCTGTAGCTACATACTCAGACTCAGCTGTGGAGATTGCCACACTAGTCTGCCTCTTACAGCTCCATGACACCAATTTTCCTCCTAGAAATTGACAGGTTCCAGTTGTGCTTTTCCTATCTTCTTTACATCCTACAAAGTCTGAATCTGAATATCCAGTCAGTAGAAAATCTCTATTCTTAGGGTACCAAAGGCCTAGATTAGGTGTGCCCTTATGATATCTCAAAATCCTCTTCACAGTAGTATAATGAGATTCTTTTGGGCAAGATTGGTACCTAGCACAGACATATGTAGCATAAATCATGTCAGGTCTACTAGTAGTCAGATAAAGGAGGGAGCCAACTATCCCTCTATACAAAGACTCATCTAAAGGTTTTCCTGCATTATCTTTGCTTAAAGGAATACTTGTCCCCATTGGAGTTCTCATGGTAGTGGATGACTCCATACCAAACTTCTTCATTAACTCCTGGGTGAACTTAGAATGGGATATGGACAGGCCATCATCAGTCTGTCTTACTTGGAGTCCCAAGAAGAACTTAAGTTCTCCCATGCTGCTTATCTCAAACTTCCCTTGCATAAGTTTAGCAAACTTCCTACAAAGGTTGTTTTCAGTAAAACCAAATATTATGTCATCAACATATATCTGGACTAGGATTATCTTCCCTTTGGATTCCCTAAGGAATAGAGTTTTATCTATTTTCCCCCTTGAGAATTTGTTCTCAATGAGGAAAGTAGACAAGGTGTCATACCAAGCCCTTGGGGCTTGTTTCAAACCATATAGGGCTTTCCTAAGCCTATACACATAATTAGGATAGAGTGGATCAATAAAACCTGATGGATGTTCTACATAGACTTCCTCCTTTAAGTCTCCATTCAGGAAGGCTGACTTAAGATCCATTTTGAACACTTTGAAACCCTGATAGGATGCATATGCTAGGAATAGCCTTATTGCTTCCAACCTTACCATAGGGGAAAATGTTTGATCAAAGTCTATGCCCTCTTCCTGCATGTATCCTTTGGCAACAAGCCTTGCCTTGTTCTTAATTATGATCCCACTCTCATCTAGCTTATTCCTGTAGATCCACTTAGTCCCTAAGACATTGTGGTCTTTTGGTTTAGGAACTAACTTCCAGACCTTGCATCTCCTAAACTGATTTAACTCCTTCTGCATAGCATCAATCCAGTATGGATCTTATATAGCTTCTTCAAATCTTTTAGGTTACTGTTGAGATAAGAAGCTTGAGCATAGTACAGTGTTCAAGCTCCTGCTTCTAGTTTGAACCCCTTGTCTAGGATCACCAATAATCTGGTGTACAGGATGATCCTTTAAATGTCTAACTGCTGGAGGAAGTCTGTCTACAGTTTGACTTTCTCCATTTTCTTCATTCTGCTATACTTCATGGTCTTCATCAGCATCTTGTGAGTCTTGTACTCCCCTTGTACAGCAATCATCATTTTCCTTTTCCTGCCTTGCAGTTTGAACTTCTTTGATAGTCAACATGTCCATCTTCTCTTTTATACCTGTAGAGCTACAAGAACTACTTGGCAACTCACTGTTAATAAGTCTTGATTCATCAAATATAACATGAACAGACTCTTCTACAACTTGAGTTGTCAATTTATAGACTCTATTTGTCTTACTATTATTGTTGTACCCAACAAATATCCCATCCTGGGATTTGGCAGCAAACATTGTTAGGTAAGACTTGCCATTATTAAGCACATAACACTTGCAACCAAAAATCCTAAAATAGGATAAGTTTGGTTTTCTGCCTTTCATTACCTCATAGGGTGTCTTTTTGTGGCTCTTAGTAATGGAATCCCTATTGAGCACATGACATGCAGTGTTTACTGCCTCAGCCCAGAAATATTCTGGGAGAGAAGTGTCACTCAATAAAATTCTACCAGCCTCAATGAGAGTCCTATTCTTTCTTTCAGCAATACCATTTTGCTGAGGAGTTATACGTGAGGAGAATTCCAGATGAATCCCAAATTCTTCACACAACTTTGTCATATTTTCAGATTGAAATTCAGTTCCACGGTCACTTCTGATTTTGACCACTGAATTGTTCAGTTATTTCTGAATTTGCTTAACAAAGTTGCAGAAAATAGTTGGGGTTTCAGATTTCTGCCTGAGAAAGAAAACCCATGAAAATCTAGAATAGTCATCTACAACCACAAATGTGTAGACTTTCCTACCTAGACTCTAAACTGGCATTGGACCAAATAAATCCATATGCAAGAGGTATAAACACCTCACTGAGTCTTTGGTTTCAAGGATATGAAAGGAGGATCTGGTCTGCTTGCCTTTTTGACAAGCTGAGCAAATTCCATCCTTAATGCACTTAACTTGAGGACCATTCCTCACTAACTCTTTATTAAAGAGTTGACCAATAGTCTTGTAGTTTAGATGAGCTAGCCTCTTATGCCATTTGACACAATAAGAGGCTTTCTCATCAGCTACCAGACAAATAGGAGAATCTTTATTCTCACTCACAAAGTTTAGGCAATACACATTTCCTTTCCTATAACCAGTCAACATGATCTTCTGATCACTTGACCTTTTAATATGACAACCATTCTTAATAAATGAAATGTCATATCCAAGATCACTCAGTTGACTTATGCTTATCAAGTTATGTTTCAAACCCTTCACATAAGCCACTTGAGTGATAGTAATTGAGTTGTTAGAAATGTTACCAAACCCTTTGATGACTCCTTTTTCAGAACCACCAAAGATTACTTTAGGTCCATTCAATATGGGTGAGTAGTCCTTCAGCAATCCTCTTGTTCCAGTCATATGTCTGGAACATCCACTGTCTAAGTACCATAAAGGGGCATGACCACTTGGACTTATCTGCAACAAATAATTACTTAACCTTAGAACCCAAATTGTTATTGGGTCCTTGGTTCAGGTTAGACTAAAATTTAGCATATTTTGCAGCAGCCCTTCTTCCAGGTAAGCTGGCGTTCAACCTGACGCTAGTGTTATGGCAACAGTCAATGGCAAAGTGTCCAACCTTGCCACAACACCAGCACTCATATCTATTATACCTCTTTTTAGGTACAGTTTTAACAGCTTTGCTGTCAGCTGTTCTTAATGATGTAGGTACAGTGTTTCTTTGCTTGAGTGCTGGATACCACTTGTCATTCAGAATGTCAGGCTTACCATGACCATGTATGATATCATGATCATTACTATTGGTAGGCTGTTGCACTTTTCATAGAGCAATAGGGGGATTAAAAACAAGTGGCTTAACTGAGGCTTTCCTTTTTCTCTTGGAATTAGCTGCCCTAGTATTTCCCTTAAAACCCAATCCTGCCTTACCCTTCTGAGACACAAAGTCATCAATTAAGGGAAGGACAGATTTTGGCTTAGAGAAATTAGCCACTAGATCGTTTTCCTTCTGAAGTCTGACTTCCAGACTTTTGATTTGATCACTCTTGAATATGATTGTTCCCATCTAAATAACAGTTATGTTTTTCAGCTTGACAATCTCATTCATCTTCTGATATAATAGCTTTTATGAATCAGATGCAGCCAACTTAAGAGCTGCAATTTCCTTAGCCTGAATTTTAGTGAGGTTTTTGCATCTCTTAAATGCCTGCAGCAAATCACCATATTCATTTATAAGTTAATGAATATCTCATTCAGATTCAGATCCATCCACATCTCTTGATGCAGATGCTTCTGATTCTAACCCAGTAAAATAATCAGAATCTTCAGATAAGATTTTTACCTTACTTGGACCAGGCTGATCCTGGCAGTGATCTTCATCAGTCAGGGCCATCAGCCCTTTGAACTGATGATCTTCAGTTCCATTTATTGAGTCCAGCAATTGCAAGAACTCAATCTCTTCTTCTGTTGCAAACAGACCAATATAGGCTTCAACAACAGATTCAGAATCTGAAGATGATGGATCTGTCCAGCTTTTCTCTTTCTTTGCTACAAAGGATTTCTCCTTCTTGTTCTTATTCTGAGTCTTCTTCTTATCTACAGATTCCTTTCTTTTGTCTAGACAATCAGCTACTACATGTCCAGGTCTGTTGCAGCAATAACACATAATCTTTGTAGTTGTTGATTTGCTAGGTTTTTACCTACTCTTGTCCTTTCTAGATGACTTTCTTTTCTGATAATATTCATCCTTGGACTGAGAGGAGGATGACTTAGTTCTCCACTGCTTCTTCTTCAAAAATCTCTGAAACTGCCTTGTGAAGACAACAAAGTCTTCATCAGAATGATTGTTGTCTGAGGTGTGATTATCAGAACTTTCAGAGATCACTTCTGTAGCTTTCTTAGGAGGAGATGGAGACATCCTCCTGTCCTTTCTTGTGGCTTCTGCCTTGAAGGCCACTAACTTTTCTCTATGATCAACTTTAGTACTTTTCTCTTCCTCCTTTCTGGCCATGAGTTGCATTTCATAAGAAAGCAATTTTCCAAATAGTGTTGGAGGAGAGATTTCTGCCAGTATGGCCACTTCCCTGATGGCACAGATCTTGGTGTCCCAATCCTTTGTCAAAGATCTAAGGAATTTATCATTCAACTCATATGTACTAAATACCCTTCCATATGACATTAGTTCATTCACAATTCTGAAGAACTTCTTGTAACATTCAGTGATGCTGTCTGATTTTCTTTGTCTGAAGCTCTCATATTCCTGATTAAGAATTGACTTTCTATCTTGTCTAACTTCTTCTGATCCCTCCATGTAGACTATCAATGTGTCCCACATCTCCTTGGATGTTTTACAGTGAATCAGATTTTGGAATGTTGAGTCATCTATGGCACTCACTATAATATTCTGAGCTCTCTTGTCCATAGTAGCCAAGATAATCTCATCCTTAGTCATTTCTGAAAAGTCTTTTGGTGTCCTCTGATTAGCAACAAGAACTGAGACTTTAATTGGAATATAAGGCCCTTCCTTAACAGTTATATATATTCTTGGATCAGATGATTCCATAAACAATCTGACCCTATCTTTTCATATTCCAAAGATTTCTTTCCTGCATATGGGAAACTTCATGGAACCAATTTCCTTATGATTTTCTCCTGAACCCATCTGTTCTAATTTATTCTGCCTCATAGTTCTTACTCAGACTGTTAAGTCTATCTTTGAGTAACCTCGCTTTGATACCACTTGAAATAATTAGTTTCAAGATAACCTAAACACCTAGAGGGGGAGATGAATAGGTTCAATTCCTTTTTACTCTAAGGCAGAATATTAATTCAGTTAATCAAATAGAATCAAACAGATCTATTGCTACCACATCACAGAAATCACAAAATCACACACAATCACAGATGGTACACAATTTTATAGTGGTTCCCCAAATGATGGGTACATCCACTTTCCACCTTCGCATATCTAGCAGTGTGCTAGATTCGGCCTAACTTCTTCCTTCCTTCTCAGATCTACAGATCTTACAGCTCAAAACCCAGTCAAGGTTCTTACAACTCAGAGTGAGTCCACACTTCTACAACTCAGGCAATTAAGCCCTACCTCAGCCTTAACCCAAGCCTAGAACTCAGAGAATCAAATCTCCTACCTCAGGCACACAGCCCTACCTCAGCCTTCCCAAGGACTACAACTCAGATATGTAAATCTCCTACCTCAGGCACTCAGCCCTACCTTAGCCTTTATAAATTAGGCTTACAACTCAAATCAATAATGATCTTACAGAAAAATGATAAAAATAAGTTGTATCTTTCACCCAAGTTGAGAGAGAATGGGTAGAAACATTTCTTGATCAGTTCTTGAAAAATATGATTACTCAGAAATCAACCTGTCTTTGGCTTTCTTCAAAGCTTCTTGAATCTGAACACAATAAGGTTAAATTTCTTGAAGATGATCTTCAATCAGCTTCCTTCTTAAAATCCAGAAATCAATCTGAATTCTTCTTTGCAGATTAGTTCAGGATCTGCTCTTAAGAGACTAGTTGTTGATAGTCTCTTTCTTCACTTGAATTGTTGCAGCTCTCTCTACAAATTCTTCAGAAGATATTTTGAAATACTTCACTTAGATCCACTTGAAATCTCTGACTGGATTTCCTTTTGTATGTTGGATCTTCTGTTGTAATGGTGTTTCGTGTACTTCATTTTTTTCCGTTCTTCTTACTTACTTTTCAGTTGATAGAATCTGTCTATATATATACTTCATCTAAGGTTACCGGCTGATCCGGGTTCTAACCAACTTCTAACAGATCTGAAAGTTACAGTAAACTTGTTGGTTTTGGCAGCTGTCAAGTCTTCCAGTCACTTCTTGAAACTTTGTCTCTATCAGCAAAATGTCGAGCCTGAACTTCACATGTGTCGACACAAGTAGACTATGTGTCGACACAATCCTTGGTGGTGTCGACACAGCTCTCATGGTGTAGAAACTGCTTCTTGACATAGCTTCTATAAGAATGTGTCGACACAAGTCCTGTGTGTCGACACGATCAGTTCTTGTCTTGACACAATTGTCTTAGAAGAAATTCTGGTGTGTGTGTCGACACAAGTACTGTGTGTCGACACAGTTGATGTCAAATGAACTTTCTATGTGTCGACACAAGTCCTGTGTGTCGACACAGTTGATGTCGACTGACCTTTCTGTGTGTCGACATAATTTCTTCTGGTGTCGACACATCTTTTCCAAGTGTCGACACAATTGACTCCAGGTGTCGACACAGCTTTTCTCAAGTGTCGACACAAGTCTTCACAAGTGTCGACACAACTTCTTCTAATGTCGACTCATGGACTTAGAAACTTTTCCAGCATATTCTTAACCTGCACATATAAGCTCAAAACAACATCAAATATACCTTGATGAATATCATTGAGCTAATTTAGGCTTCTACAAATCTGGTACATATTTTCCAATATACCCAACAATGGCGTCGAGAGCGTTGATTCATTTAGCCTATACCCGACGAATTCATTGAGTATATCAGTTGATACTCTACGAATTCATCGAGTATGATTCTCCGCTTTGGCATTGAGTGTATTTCCAGCCTGAGCTAATTTTGATAAGTCTTATTCGTCGTATATCATAGACCATTCGACGAGTATATTTATGATACTCGGCAATACTCAACGAATTTGACTTAGGTCATTTTCAGAAATTTTCAAATCGCTGGTTCGGGTTTTTAGTCGTCCATGCATATTAGATTCAAGGTTTCGTTTTTGAAAAGATTCTTATAACTGTTGGAAGGGATATCTTTATAAATACCTAGGGGATATTTCCTTTCTACCTAATTGTACTATTGATCGCATTTCAAACCTAGAAACATTCCAAAATCAGTTTTTCGCCCGATGGGCCGCCGACGCACAATACTTCGTGATTTATCCGATCGGCCCTTGACGAACAGTGTGATTCATCTTCTTCGACATATACGACTGGATTGCTTTCTCTCTACAGATTTATAGTTCTCCAGATCAAGTCGTTTGAAGATTCAAATTAAGATTCAACATCTTCCTAGTCTACAAGTTCCGTGTTCTCCAAGCAATTTCAAGATCCATTATTTTTGAAGAACGACAGACTGAAGTTTTCAGATCTTGTGTAATATTGTTGAAATATTAGTTTAGATATTATAGTAGATTTATCTCCGAGTTTGTAGATTCGTTTGTGGATCGAGTTTGTAGATCTGGTTGTGGATCGAGTGGTAGGAGTGTTATCTACGAGTTATAAGAATTGCGGCTCCGAGGTGTAAGATTTCACGAAATCTGGGATTTGTGAAGTAGCTGAATCTAGCCCTTTATGGTAGATACGCGAGGCAGGAAAGTGGACTTACCCAACTCGGGGAACCACAATAAATCTCGGTGTTTATGTGCTTGTTTTTTAAAGTATTTTTATTCCGCAAAAAGACAAAGACATCACCTAGAGGGGGTACTTTTAATTAGTATTAGAGGGGCATTTTGTTCGATATAAGGCTAACACCTTGAACAAGATCCTTGTTCTAGCGTCAAGAGATTCCGTCTACTCACCATGGACAAAAGTAAAGACATGTCTTCTATGAAGCTTCCAGCATGCACAAAATAAAACTTTCCCATGTGGAAAGAACGAGTAAGGTTCTTCATGGAAGCTGTTGATCCCAAAATTTTCCAGATTGTGGAAGAAGGACCTCACATACCAACTCAACCATTAGCTCTGAATCCAACAATCATGATCCCCAGGAAGATGATGGAATTGACAAAGTATGAAATTACCTTAGTTTCTCTTGATAAGAAGGCAAAGAACATCATCGCTAGTGCAGTGGACAACTCAATGCTTCAGAATCGATTCCACTATAAATCTGATAAATAAATGTGGGACTGTCTAGTTGTGCTGATGGAATGGACAGAAGGATTCATAGATGATCGAGGATCGTTGTTGAATAAGGAATACGAAGCATTCAATCAAGGATCAGGTGATAGTATTGCTGATAACTTTGAAAAGTTCTTTAAGATTGTAAATGACCTCAGGAAATATGGTCGTAATTTCACTAATGGCCAAGGACTGGGACCCTAAAGTCCTAGCCATTAGAGAATTCGGAAAACTGCCTGAAATTGACCCCCAGAACCTCTTTGGAAAATTGCTCCCCTACGAACTACAAATGAACACAAAAAAGAAGGAAGAGAAAAGCAGCCGGACTTCCATCAAAGAGAAGTCTGTGGCCATAAAAGATAAAGGTTCAAGGAAATCCAAATCTGTTTCACCGGTAAGGACTCGTGCACCTGACACCCTAGAAGACTCTGAGCCTTGCATATCTGGCTCTGAGCTATCAGATGGGGAGTTCTCTCTAACTTCTAAGCAATTCAAGAAACTACTCAGGAAGAGGATACAGATGAAGAATCAGTCATCCTCATCAGACTTCAAAAAATCTCATCGTGATGGTGACCGTTCCCGAAAAAGCTACAACTGAGAGGATAGGTATAAATCGAAACAGAACAAACATTATTCCTCTAGCGTTGTGTGCTATTGTTGAAACAAGACATGTCACGTGATTGCTGAATGCCCATACAAGAAGAAGGAGGGGTCCAAGAAAGAGGAGAAAAGCTCCTTCATGGGCAAAAGAAAAGAAGAATAGAGCTTCATCACCAAGAAGTTTGAGATTCTCAGCGGCAGTGACTCAAGTGAATCGAGCTCGGAGAATGAGGAAGCCTACTTTAGGCTTATGGCTCAATCAGATGAGGAAGTTGATGACTCAGAGTATCGCGGGAAGGAAAACTCGCACACGATACTCTCGAAATCGGACACGTCCACTAATGGTCATGAAGATAATTTTTATGAAGAGGGCGAGTCTGGGTTAATGGTTCAGCACAAGAACCTTTTGAAAGCGTTTGACAAATGTCGAAAGGTAGTCAAAAAGCAGGCAAAAGAAATTGCCTCTCTCAAGGTATTGGAATCAAATGTGAGGGAGGAAATTGCAGAATTGAATCCTCTCAGAAGTGAAATTCACTCCTAGTAAGAGGAATTGAAAAACTTGGCTAAAATATTAAGTCTAAAAGAGAAATATCTTGACGTGCTGGAAGTAAAGCTCTTTGTGGAGAGAACTTGTTGAGAGTTTCTCCAAGCCACATACTGTTCTCTATCTCTTTGATGAGCTCTCAGCTGCGAAGAAGGGTAGTTGTCTTGGCCACGTAGTTGGAAGAGGTAAGGCTGCCAAGAAAGCTAGTGATAAAGAAAAGAGGAAGGCACCTCTAGGTCAACCCTTGTATAGGAATGTAATCTTTCCGACAAATAAGTTTGACCTTGAGTCGTCCAATAGTCATCATGCTAGGTGTACTTATGTAGAGCCAAAGAAGAGATGCCAGGGATGGACCCATCCCCGAGACTATGGTGCCAGTATTTTCAAAGCACTATATGAAGAGATTGAACTCAAGATTTATGTCCCATGTGATCATGGACATAACCATAAGAGGGCAACAAAAGCCGAAACTTTTGTACCCAAGGAAACAGAGATTGAGAAGCCATGTGTATGTTGTAATCAGGGGGCTTCCACCTACAAGTATGCTGCCCCTGCTAGACCTCACATTCAAATGGTAAAGCAAGAATACAAGAGAAGGTATAATAGGTTTGACTGTCGGTGCTGCGACAAAATTTGTCATTTTGGCGTGCATTGCTGGTTTAACCCTGCTATTTTTGTAACTCCGCAAGTTAACCATGTGAGGTCGACCACTCGCAGAGTTAATGTTCCTAGTGGTGTTAAGCTGAAAAGGAACCAAGGACCCAAATATGTTTGGGTTCCTAAGGTAAAGTGATTTGTCATTGCAGGTATGTCCAAAGGCCAACAGAAATCTGATCTGGTATTTGGACAGTGGATGCTCTCAGCATATGACCAGGATAAGAAGCCAGTTGCTTGATTTCACCCTAGTTAAAGACGGACCAAAAGTCATCTTTGGAGGGTCAGATCGGGGAACTACAAAAGGCTATGGTATGATCTCCAACGGAGTATTTTATTTCGCAGACGTAGCTTATGTTGAAGGATTACACCATAATCTTATAAGCCTAAGGCAGCAATGTGGCCATGGAATAGAATTTGAGTTTGGTGCCATGACATAATTTTGTGAAAGTCAAGGAATCTTTCATGAGTTTTCCTCCCCACACACTCCACAGCAAAATGGAGTTTCTGATAGAAGGAATAGAACCATAATTGAAGTATGTACAACTATGTTTAAGGACGCCTCACTTTCAGAGTACTTCTAGGCTGAAGCAGACAATACAGCTTGTAACATGCAAAACAGAGCACTTATTAACAAAAGCTATCGTAAGACACCCTATAAGCTATTGAAGGGCAGAAAACCGACTGCGTCCTATTTTAGAATCTTTGGAAGCAAATTCTTTGTACTAAATAATGGGAAGTATTACCGCACGAAATTTATTGTAAAATGTTTTGAAGGTACTTTTGTTGGTTATAGTAGGCATAGTAAGGCATATAGGATTTTCAATAAGAAACTCTGGTGGTAGAAGATTCAATTAATGTTGTACTTGATGAGAAAAGACTGCTCCAGAGTAGCTCGTCTTGTGTTATTGTTGCAGATGCAGGTACTAGGTTCAAGGAACTAAGCTTGAATGAAGCTGTCAAGGAGGAAGCTCCAAGCCCAGTGAATATTGTTGATCCAGGCTTGGTGGATGTAGAACCGCTAGAGGAAGAATTGCTTCAACCTCCAGAGGACACACCAAATACTGCAGAGCCTGCTAGTGGGAGGGAAAGAACATTAGGGTTCAGACACCTAAGATATCACCCAGTTGATCAAATCATTAGAGAGCTAGGCGATGGTGTTAGAACCAGAAGAGGTACAATTAATGAGATTATGCATCTTATTTTTCTGTCACAGGTTGAGGCAAAGAAATTTGAAAAGGCCTACAAGGATGCTTCTTGGATTTTGGCAATGCAAAAGGATCTCAATAAATTAGAACGTTGCAATGTCTGGGAGTTGGTACCCAGGCCCAAGGGATATAACATAATTTGCACCAAGTTGATCTTTAGAAACAAGCTGGATGAAAATGGATTCATTTTCAAGAATAAAGCTAAGCTTGTAGCACAAGGATACAGACAAGACAAAGGGATAGACTTGGACCAGACCTTTTCTTCAGTGGCTAGGCTCGAGGCAATCAAGTTATTTCTTGCATATCCTACCCTAAAAAGCTTTACCGTCTACCAAATAAAGCACAACCCCCAGGTTTTGTTGATTCCAATTTCCCTGATCATGTTTATTTTTTAAATAAAGCTCTATACGGCTTAAAGAAAGCTCTACGAGCTTGGTATGAGACATTGTCTAGCTTCCTCCTTGAGAATATGTTTATAAGAGGGAAGATAGACAAGACATTATTTTTTAGGAAAGTAAAAGGAAAGATTCTGCTTGTGCAAACCTATGTCGACGATATTATTGTTTGCACTACAGAAGACAACTTTTGCAAAAAGTTCTCCAAACTTATACAAGGGAAGTTTGAAATAAGCAGTATGAGAGAGCTGAAGTATTTCTTAGGACTTCAAGTGAAACAATCTGAAGATGGAATTTGCATCTCTCAGGTGAAGTTAACCAAGGAGATTCGTAAGAAATTCAGAATGGAGAATGCAACCTCTATGAGGAGTCCAATGGGTTCAATTGTGTCTCTGAATAAGGATGAGATAGGGAAACCTTTTGATGAAACTAAGTACATAAGTATAATTGGATCCTTACTCTACCTCACTGCCAGTACACCAGATATAATGTTTTCAACATGTGTCTGTGCTAGATTTCAGGTGAACTCAATGGAATCTCACTACATCGTTGCAAATAGAATTTTAAGATACCTTAAGGGCAGACCCAATCTTGGCTTATGGTACCCGAGAAATAATGATGTAAAGCTAATTGGTTATTCAAATGTTGATTTGTAGGAAGTAGGGATGACAGGAAAAGAACTTCCGAGACGTGCCAATTCCTCTGAAGATAGCATATTTCATAGAGCGGTAAGAAGTAGAATTGTGTGGTAACTTCTACGGCCAAGTCAGAGTATATCTCTGCGTGTAGTTATTGTGCAAAACTTTTATGGATCAGGAAAAAACTTGACGTCTAAAGAGATTGCTATGTATTACGACTCATCCAGCACAATAGCGATCACAAATAATGAAGTCTCTCACAGCCGAACAAAGCACATCGAGGTGTGATATCACTTCATCTGGGAGCATATGGAGAATAAGGATATAGCCCTCAGTTATATCCCGAAGGATAAGCAGATCGCGAATATTTTTACAAAGCCACTGGATGAGGCCAAGTTCTCGTTCTTCAAAACAGAACTAGACAGCTGAAGATAGACTCATGAAGAAGACAAAGAAAGCAGGAACTCACTCGGGAATTATTTCACAAAGTAAAAAATTGTCCCAGGGCAAATTCGTTGAGTATCAGAGTTCAAGTCGCCGATTCATCAGATCTTCATGTGATACTTGCCGAATCGGACTTGATCACCAGCAAAACTCGCCAAATCTCACTTATGGAAAAATTTTACATTTCTTTATTGGATCTGAAGAGCATCAAATTCCAGGTACACGCCTTCTAGTTCAATTTTAAAAAACTATATATATATATATATATATATATATATATATATATATATATATATATATATATATATATATATATATATATATATATATATATATATATATATATATATGGTGAAGAGGGGGCAACTGCACTTCACTTCTTGTTGACATTCAAGCTGATTCACCGAAATAGCCTACCGTCTCTTTGGCTCCCGCAATAAGTAATCATCTTCCTCCGTGATTTTTGTTACCGCGCACCGTCGCTAGGTCAATGTTCAAAGGTTTCATCCAAGGATCCAGCAGACCTAAACCCTACATCAGTTTTCGGTGATTGCTTTTCCGTCAGCGTGATACCCCGACATTGTAATTCTCGCCGATTTTGAAGAGATAAAGCAGTCCAGCCATTTCCATATTATAGTTGACTTGTTTCTCCATGGCTCCCAGAAGCACAAGTGGCCTGCTAGGGGAGGAGAACTAGTTTGTACGGGGTTTACCTCAGCCTCCGATGTATTCTGAAATGTGATCCTCATGTTAGAGACGGCTGGACTTTCCTTCATCCTCGAACACCCCTACAAGGTGTTGGACAAGGAAATCCTAGAATTCTTCCATAATGCCATGATCTGTCATGAAGACACAGTCATCAAGAGCAATGTTATAAAGACAAAGGTCAAAGTAAAAGTGTCACTCCTCTACAGGTACTTGCGGCTTCCTACTTGCCATAAAGCCGACTACCTAGAGGAGGATGACTTCTCTAGAACATTACTATTTTTGGACTGCCCCGAGGTACTAAAGCAGTCAAGTGCAAAGGAATGAATGAAGAAGGCAAGCTCCTTTCAGACCTCATGGGCAAAGTGTTGTTATGCAAGACCGATTCTCATTATTACATTTCTACTAAGATGTTCAAGACCTTGGTAGCAGTCATCTATAGAAAGAGAATTGATTGGGGTGCTCTATTGTTTGAAAATATAAAGGATAGCCTTCACACTCCCAACTTTGGGATGATTATCCACCTGTACCTGAATAACCTGGATGGTGACAGGTTTGATTTGACCAAAGGTGTGAATATCCATCACTTGAAGAAAATTGACTCATCTATATTTTCCAGGTGGGATGGGAGGATCATGAGGAAAAGGAGGAGCCCTAGACCTACATGTTGACGAGGTAGGACAGGTATCTGAGGACAGGATTCCCACTCCTCACCCTAGTGAAATTCCTGAGAGCTCGAGTGCAGGAATTGAGGGGGAGACAGTTGAAGCACAAGTGGCCACTAGCATAGTGCCCTTGAGTGTGCCTTCAGAGTCCATGATAGAAATTCAAAATGCAGTTGTTCCAGTTCCAAAGCTATAGAATCTGATGACAGAGGTTGCCAAGTTGGCCCAAACTACTGTTGAAGAGTTGGTGCCTAAGGAGGAAGAGGCTAATACAATTACTGAGTAAGAGGTTGTTGGAGATGATGTTGATGATGATGCTGTTGCTGATGACCTAACAGTTGATGATTGTGAAGTTGAGAGTGCTGCTGAAGAGATGAGGATTGATTCTAATTAGTCAAAGTCGGATGGTTCTGATGTTAGTACTACTAATGCACTCATTGTAGTGGAGAACCAGATAGTACCTCTCGCGAAAATTGTTCCCACTTCATATTCTGAGGGGGAGGTGACTAAGCCTTCTATATAAGATGTTACTAAGGTTGCAAGGCTCATGCACATCCTTGAGAAGAGGATTGGCAAGATGCCATATGCACCTCCTGCTACTGCAGTGGAGGTTGTGGACCTTTCAGATGAAGAAGGAGATGTGGAGGAGAAGACTCTAGTTTTTACTGCTACTGAAGATCGAGCTACAACTTCCAGAGCTTATTTATCTCTGATAGATGATTCTTCCAGTGTGGATCTGCCCAGCACTCCCATCCCTGAGACCCCAGTTTTGACTGTTGATAATAGACTTCTGCAAAGCATAGAGGCAATGTTGGCCAAGCAAAAGGCTTATTTTGATTCCTCAATGATGCAAGTACTGACAAAGGTGAAAGATACAGAAAGTGATCTGAACAAAGGCCTAGCTGAGGTTAACATAAGATTTGACAAGCTAGATGCCAAGTTAGACTCCTGGTTTACCCAATGTGGAAAAGGAGTTGAGTTTGCTATGAAAGGTTTAGAGGGCAATCAGAAACTTATCTGCAATGTTAATACTAATGCCAAAACCATGATTGAAGCTCACAATTATTTGATGGCACATTATGACGACAACTTTCAAGCTTATGCAAATGGTCTCGCTACAGAAGTCAGAAAGGGGGAGGATTCCTTGGAATATAAGTTGGTAGCTAAGGTCAATGCGCTTGAAGAAACAATGTTAGCAAAGTTCAAAGGTTTAAATGACTACAGTTATGACAATTGTGTGTGGATTCATACTAAGATGATAGGTTATCGAGTACCTATTATGCCTGCACCAGCACATGATGAGACTCATCCTCACCAGGATTACTCTCAATACTGGTCAGACACACATGATTTTTCTCAGGTTAGTGCTGCTGCTGCTGTTTAGGCTCTAGAGGTAGAACTTATTGAAGACTTCCCTCATGCAGTTTACAAGCGAAGAAGTGAAAGTATCTAGCGTCTACTTAAAACACCAAGAGGGGGTGAATAGGTGATGTTTGGGTCTTTTTGCGGAATAAAATTATTTAAAAGACAAGCACACAAACATAGAGATTTTTATAGTGGTTCCCCATTTTGGGTATGTCCACTGTCCCGCCTCGCCTATCTACCACAAAGGGTACGATTCGGCTACTTCACCTTTCTCAGATTATACCAATCTTACACCTCGGAGAAACGCTCCTACCCCTTGATCCACAACAGTTTTATACACTCGATCCACAAACCAAATCTACGCCTCGAGCCACAAACCAGATCTACAAACTCGATCCACTAATGGATCTACAAACTCGGAGATAAAACTCGTACAAACTCGGAGATAATGCTCCTACAAATATAAAAATAATTTACAAAAATAAATAAAAGTGTTTTAATCTTCAGATCTGAATTCTTCAGGAATCTTCCTTCTTGAAACTTGATAATCTTGGTGAATATGTTGATGAAGAAAAACAGAGAAATCTGATCTGAAAGCTAGGATCAGACCTGATCGAATAGAAGTTGAAGAATCTATTGATCCTGGATCTGTCAAATCTTCTCTTGCTTTGAATTGCTGGATCTGGAGAGAGTGACAGAGAGGATTGAGGATGAAGACGTGCGACTTATCTCCCGAAAAATGGAAAGTGCTTGAGCGATTCTGATTCTGTAAAAAGTAGTTTTTTGTGAATGATTCTTGAAAAATTAGCGTCGACGAAACCTCGAAGTGACTTTTTATATGTCATCGACCAACAGTCAATCATCATTAAGGGATGATCCACGATTAAGGAAAGATTAAACATACTAAAAATAGGTTAATTTGAATTCCTGTCAGAAAATTAGAAACGAAAAAGCTATAAGTCCATTTCTCGAGAAGAATGATATTTCGCGAAATCATTGTCTTTCTCGAGAAAAGGACATAGCTTCTCGGAAAAGACTTAGCGAAAAGTTCTTTGAAGTAAACTATCTGATTTCCCAAAAAGAACAATATTGCTCGAGAAATGATTTGATTTCTCGAGAAATAATATGTCTACACGAGAAATTTACTGAGCGCAAAATTCGTGAAGTAGATTGCTGATTTCTCAAGAAGGATATTATTTCTCGAGAAACAGTTTGCTTTCTCGAGAAATAATATGGCTTCTCTAGAAATTAACTTGGCGCAAAGTCTGGAACTGAAAACAGATTTCTCCAGAGGAAGACTTAGCTTTTTGAAAACATTTTTGCTTTTCTCAAGAACAACTTGGCTTCTCGAGAAATATACAAGGAAATTCTCGAGAAAATGACTTATAGAATTTTCAGATGATTTCCCGAGAAGTCTTGTAGTTTCTCGAAAGCAGCAATGCTTTCTCGATAAATTTACTTGGACTTCCTCAGAAATTCATCCCATTTCTCGAGAAAAAAGACTTAGGACATTTTCAGAGAAATTTTTCTTTTCTTCTAAATTGAAACCGGCAACCCTTCCTTTTTCCAATTCCTTAGTACTTGAAATGAAGTGCATCCCAATAGAGAAGTTACACATTAGTCAACACCATGGATCACACAATGAGAGATTACATTGCATGGTTCTGTGTTTGGTGAGTCATTGTAAACTGACAAAGGTCTACACTTAACAATATTAACCTACAAGCACTCAACTAAAGGATGGCATCAAATTCAACTTTAATTCATCTTAGGTCAAGGGTGACTTCATGTAAATCTGGGTTATTGTGGATACAATACCCAACCTGAAGATATGGGGAAGGCCCGTCTTCAGTAAGGTCTACACATTAGTCAAGTTTTAATGTGTTATTTTTTTATGTACAATTCACCTTAACTTATAGGGTTCTGACTTCTTCAAATAGGGGGAGATTATTGGTTATTGTATCCACAATAACCCGGATTTGAAGAAGGATCCAGTTAAGCTAAGATGAATTGTGACTGTATTTGATGTTGACTTTTGAGTTATGTACTTGCAGGTTTTCATTGCAAAGTACACACCATTGTCAGGTTACAATGGGTCAGTAAACACAAGACTATAAAATGTAATCCCTCATTGTGTAGGCCAAAGTGTTGACTCACATGTAGTCTCTCTATTGTGGTTTACTTCTATCCCAAGTATAGGAGAAGGATCAATGAAGGACCAAGGCTTGGAATCAGAAGGACAGGAATTTGCCTAAGTAAAATTTGTCGTGTATGGCTAGGAATACACGTCGAGTATGCTCATTCATATTCGTTTAATTCGTCGTATATCCCTTCCATCACTCGCCGAATTAATCATTTGTTCTAAGGGCAAATTCTCTGAGAACTGACAAATTTGCCAAGTAAAATTCGCCGAGTATCATCGTGTATACTCGTCGAATTCGTCGAATGTATCTAATGATACTCGTCGAATATACGAGACGATACACGCCAAATTCGTCGAGTCCATTCGATGCTACTTCTTTGGATTTGTCTAAGTCTCATTCGTCGAATATTGTTTGTCATGGCATCGAGAGAGTTGAGTCATTTACCCTATACTCAATGAATTCATCGAGTATACCAACTGATACTCGACGAATTCGTCGAGTATGATTCTTTGCTTTGGCGTTGAGTGTATTGTCAGCCTGAGATTATTTTTTTAAGTCTTATTCATCGTATATCATAGACCATTCTGCGAGTATACTTATGATACTCGGCAATAGTCGACGAATTTGACTTAGGTCATTTTCCAAAATTATCAAATCGCTGGTTTGGGTATCCGGTCGGCCATGAACAGTAGATTCAACTTTCTATTTTTGGAAAGTTTCTTATAACCATTGGAAGGAATATCTCTATAAACACTTGGGTATATGTTCTTTCATCCTAATAGTACTATTGATCATATTTAAAATCTAGAAACGTTACAAAATCAGATTTCCGCCGGATCGGCCGCCGACGCACAGTACTTTGTGATTTCTCTGATCGGCCCTTGAGGAATAGTGCGATTCATCTTCTCTGAGATATATGACTGGATTACTTTCTCTCTACAGATCTATACTCCTCCAGATCAAGTCATTTGAAGATTCAAATCAAGATTCAAGATCCATTATTTTTGAAGAATGACGGACTGAAGTTTTCAGATCTTGTGTAATATTGGTGTAATATTCTTTTACATGTAGGAGATTTATCTCCAAATTTGTTGATCTGTTTATGTATCAAGTTTATAGATCCGGTTGTGGATCGAGTGTTAGGTTCATTGTCTCCATGTTGTAGGAGTTGCGGCTCCGAGGTGTAAGATTTGACAAAATTTGAGATTGGTGAAGTAGCCTAATCTAGCCCTTCATGGTAAATAGGCGAGACGGGAAAGTGGACGTACCCAACTCGGGTAACCATTATAAATCTCGGTGTTTGTGTGCTTTTTTTAAAGTATTTTTATTCTGCAAAAAGACACAAACGTCACTTATTCACTCCCCTCTAGGTGATTTAGGTAGACGCTAGATACTTTCATTCGGGTTGGCATGTGGAAGAAGAAAGGCTTTGGGAAAATGAAAAGAATAGCTGGCCTCCAATTCTTAATTAAAGAAGGGATCAATTTCTAAGATAGGGTTTTAATTCAATTAGTCATTTCCAAGGCTATGCTTTGGCTTAATTGATCCAAAATTAGGAAAAAGAAATCCTCATTAATTAAGCCTTTAATTAAGACTATGAATTTTGATTACATTAAATTCTAAAAATTCAATTTGGCGTCTGACAACTAAAATGTAACACCCCGAGTTTGCCACAGTTGAAAAAACAATAATATTTAGTTTTGGAGCTATCACTGTAAACAGTTATATCGCCAAGCGATAGTGGTCTGGTCGATGTAGTCGACAAATGATATTGTCAATGTAGTTGATGTATTTGATGAAACCGACAAATTGGTGAAGTCAATTTGCTACCGCACATGACAGCAGGATATCACTGGCGATAGTGATGCAGTCGATAATGGTTAAGGCATTTAAGCCGATTTGCTATTGCTGGCGATAGAGATATCGTCAAGCGATAGTTTGACGCATGGCAGACCACAAAGTGTAAGTTGGTTGTGAAAAGGCAGTTAACTGGCTAAGCGGCGTTGACTTGGTCGAGTGGCCACCACTGGAGCTATCTCCTGACGATAACAATTGTTTAAGATTTTCTCCGTGAAATCAAGGTTAGTTGTTACTTTTGTCTTCGACATCCAATGGATGAGATTTGTCCCGAGTTTGATAAGGGGAGAGGGGATTTTCTCTTCTTATTAATTCTTTCTCATTCTCTCTCTTCATGCTAAGTAAAGAAGAAAGGAAAGGAGAGGAGGAAGAATAAGAGGGTTGCTGATCCATCCTTTAGAGAAGCTATTGGAGGAGTTTTCAAGGTCTGATTCACGAGCCAAGGCTAGATCCGTGGAGAGGAAAGCACTTCGAATGATTTCATTTGTATCAAGCATAAGTTCATGGATCTGAAACATGATTTGATGGTAATGACTATTCTTCTGAATACTAGGACATGCTAGTCCTTTTGTTTGGCATGTTTGCATGGAAATGTATCCACTAATTAGGGGGAGATGAATCTTTCAACAGGTTGATTTGGTAGATCACCATTATATTTTACACATAGTGATCGGTTCATTGTACATGCATAGGCATGTTTTTATAAGTCCATCTAGACAAGTTGATCTAGATTGGTGATGATTGATTTGCATGCTAGAGAAGACTCCATGGAAAATGAATAGATTTCATATTTTTTTGGGTACTATAGGTTACTGTAGAAGTAATAGAGAGTATCTCTAGGAAACACACAAGATTACAATAGAGAATGAGATTCTGGTGTTATCGCCTGCGACAGTAATATCGCTAATGATAGTGTTACTGGCAGAGATCAGTGAACAGTGGAATATTCTGGTTGTAAACACAGATTAGAGACGGATATGCGATTCTGTAGATATTGCGCAGAGATAGTGATATTGCTGGCGATAGCTCCCAGAGAGTTTTGTTTCTGATTGTGAAGCCTATGTACTGGAGACTATGTGTGTAACATCTTAAGTTGTGGGGCATGTTGTACCTAGCTTGTTGCCATGTGCGTTGACCGTGAGATGACATTGGTTATCATACTAATTGGTTGAGGTAAGGATGACCCACATCTTGTTGATTGTTTGCAATGATTGAGTCAGGCAAAGCTTATCTGAACCCGTCCAGTATGTGTTAGTGAAGAGGTCGCCCATCAGTGTACCGTGCCTAGAGAAGTTCGGGAAACATAATGCTTTTGCTCGGCAGTCTCTCAAATGGACCATCTAAGTGGTTGATACCTAAGACGGTGGTGGGAATTGAAATTTAGTACATGGATATTGTTCCCTGAGTGTGCAGGACGTGTGGGCATGTGTGTTAACATCTATGATGAATGTACATATATATATATATATATATATATATATATATATATATATATATATATATATATATATATATATATATATAAATATATATATTCTAAAATACTGCTTTCTAACAGGACCTAGAATGTGGTGTAAGACCCCCTCCCTTTTTTTAAAAGCTACAGGGTCTTAGGCCCAGAACCGCCGCTTTGTGGTGACACTCCCACGCCCGGGAATGTTGTCACTACAAAACGCCGATCTTGCCAGCCATATCGATCACAGAAAAAGTAGCAAGAGAGTAAATGAAACAAAACTCTAACAAATGTCCACAAAGATCGCATAAATATAAATAATCTCCATGAAGGGAGAGTCCACAGTAATAATAGTAAAGGTACAGAAAATAGTGCACATGCCTGATACATCAATGTCCTCACTATATATCTCTCATCGCGGAAGCAAAACTAAAACAACTACTTGCGATCGGGACTCACAGTCCCAACTCTCTGAACTCCGATACTAGACTGTCCCATCTCCAAGCGTGCCGACCTCCGGGGCTGCTCCTCCATGATGGGCTCCACGGTCCCCTGAAATTATGTGGTTCAAAAACAGTTGGTCTAAAGACTAAGTCCTATCATTGTAACTCCTGGGGGTACCTAATACTGGCTGTAGTGGGCTCTCGTCATGATATCCTCCCGGATCTGGCCTCCCTCGGGTATATAAACCCGTCCTCTAAAGCATAATAGGTCATCCCCCAGTGTGTAATCTCTAGTAGTGCCTGCCTCCAAGGCCCGAAATATCGGCTCCAGCTTCGCGTCCTGCCTCTTCCCATCTCTGACTCGGTCTCGAATGTCATCTGTGGCGCTCATCGCAGCTAAATACACCTCATAGAGCTCGGGGTCTTCAACTGATACCAGTGTGATGTGCATATCTTCTAATCTTTGCACCAGCTCCATGGACATAATCTGGGGCTCAGCTCCAGAGGTGGCGGCTCTCCGACTCAGCGCATCGGCTACCATATTCTCCTTCCATGGGTGGTAGTGCATCTCGTACTAGTAATCTGCCAGAAACTCCACCCATCACCTCTGCCTGATATTCAGCTCCTTCTGCGTGTCCACATTCTTCAAATTTTTGTGATCAGTGTATATGTCGCAGTTGACACCATAGAGGTAGTGTCGTAAGACCTTTAGAGCAAACATGGTCGCTCCCATCTTCAATTCATGAACACGGTAGTTCTGCTCATGCTTCATCAGTTGGCGAGAAGCATAAGCAATCACATGTCATTTATGCATCAGCACTGCACCCATGCCATGGTAGGAAGCGTTAGTGTGGATCTGGAATCCTTCTTTTCGCGAAGGAAGGGCAAGGATAAGAGCCGAGTTGAGTTGATCCTTCAGCTCTTGGAAAGCCGTCTCGCACTACGAGGTCCAGACAAAGGGCACATCCTTCCTTGTCATAGATTTGAGTGGGAGGGCAATTCGAGAGAATCCCTCCATGAACATCCTGTAATAACCGGCAAGTCCTAGAAAACTCCGAACGTCTGTGGCCGTCTTCTGCGGCGGCCAATCCCGAACTACCTGAATCTTAGCCGGGTCCACTACCAACCCGGCTCCGCTGATAATGTGGCCTAGGAAATCCACCTCCTTCAACCAAAACTGGCATTTGCTGAACTTTGCATAAAGGAGGTGCTCCCGCAGTCTCTCTATAGTCAATGTTAGATGTCGGGCATGATCCTCCTCTGTCCTCGAATAAATGAGGATGTCGTCGATAAACACGATGACGAACACATCCAGATAAGCCTCGAACACTCAGTTTATGAGGTTCATGAACACGATGGTGCATTCGTGAGCCCGAAGGGCACCACGGTAAACTCGAACAACCCATATCTGCTACTAAAGGCGGTCTTCGGAATGTCCTCCTCCTGAATCCGTAGTTGGTAGTTGCCCAACCTCAAATCCAGTTTTCAAAAGAAAGCGCCCCCTCCAGTTGGTCAAATATCTCATCTATCCTCGACATTGGATAGGTATTCCGGACTGTCAGTCTGTTCAGAGCTCGGTAGTTGATGCACAATTTGAGTGTCCCGTTCTTCTTCTTGAAGAACAGTACCGGGGCTCCCCACGGTAAAGAGCTCGGCCGGACAAATCCAGCTTCCACTAGGTCCTGAAGCTGGCTTCGAAACTTTGCCCACTCCTTCGGGGCCATCCGGTAAGGAGCTCTATATATCGGCTTAGCCCCCTACATGAGCTGTATCTGGAAGTCCTTCTATCGGTGCCGGGGTAGCCCTAGAAGCTTCTCTGGGAATACGTCAGTAAAATCCCACACCACTGGGATACTAGAGATGGAACCCCTGGCCTCGAACATCTCAAACAGCACTCCATAGACCTCTTCGTCCTGTAGGTGGGCCTTGACGACCTGTACGGATGATAACAAGAGAGGAGTTGTAGGTATAATACTGTCGATGACGACATAGGAATCTCCATGCCTCAAGGTGATCCTCTTTTACAGGCATTCGATCTGGGCATGGTTCTAATGCAACCACGTCACGCCAAGGATCAGATCATAGGCTGGCATGCATAGGATCGTCGATGTTACTTCGAATTCCTTCCCGCCGATCTTCGCCTCCATGTTTTAGTGGGCAGAGGTGAATAGCTCGAATCCATCGGGTAGTCGCACCCTCATCATCAAGCCTGTGTATCGCTCCACACCTTCTAGTCCTTCCACGAAAGCTTCTGATACGAATGAGTACGAAGCACCCGTATCGAATAACATATAAGCAGGCTTACCGCCGATGAAGACTATGCCTCGGGGTGGTTAAATATTTAGAACTCTAGTTATGGTTTCCTTCCTAGTTCTAACAATTCTACATCCATAAGTCCAACTTTTTAGGAAAGAAAGAACTTAAAATTTACTGGCGCACCTGTTATCACTTGCTCCGGGTTCATTGGTTGAGCCAGATCCAGGGCATAGACTTGCTCCCTCTCCTGTCTACGGTCTCCTCCCTAGTATCTGCATCCTTGGTGTAACGTCCCTTAAACAACTAGACCACTAGGAGTGGTTTTGTCATGACTAGGTCATGACAAAATTGTAGGAAGCCCAAGAAGGCCAAGTAAACCCAGGGATGTAGGTGAGACCACTATGGTCTGCAAATAGTAGATTTATGAACCCAAGTTTAAGATGATCATGGGGATTCACCAAGACTTCAAGACCCCACCATGGCCTCACCAATCCATTGTAAGCTTCATCTGAACCCTAAGGGTCCATTTGAGTCGACTCACGGTGGCCAAGTTGACCTAGAACCACTCTAGGCCTAAACTAGGCAAGGTGCCCTAATTAAAGGCAGTGTGCCCTAGTAAAAGCCCAACTGACCCTACCATGGTCTTTCTAAACCTAAGGTGGGGTAAATGGGTCACCAAGGACCCATTGGGGTCAACCTCAGAGGCTAAGTTGACCTAAGTCAACTCTAGCCATGAATTGGTCAAAGTGCCCTTACCAAGGGACAAGTGACCTCCAAGGTGCCAAGTCAGCCCTACCTAACCCTACCTAATACTTAGGGGAGATCAATAGATCACCAAGGATCCATTGGGGGCAACCCAAAAGGTCAAAAAGACCAATGTCAACCCAAGCCTACTTTGGGTTAACCTAGACCAAATGTGTTAGCCCAAGCTCAAGCCTCCTCATGTGTCTTCTTTAGGGAATAATGTGCATTGATGGGATGCAAATAGTCCTCCAGGTTGACCAAGTCAACTTGGTGACTAGGAGAGAGAGGGTGAGCTCCATTCCATGTTAATAGTGGAGAGAGAAAAGATGAAGGAGGAGGGAATGAAGGGGCTCGGCCAAGGGGAGGCCAAAGGCCACCTTTAATTGCTGAATTCAACTCCCATAGGAAAGGGGAGAAGTTTCCAGCCATTTCCCTAGCCACCAAAGGTCTGGTTCATCCCCCTCCTCCATGGCCGATCCTAGCCATTAATAGCTTTAATGGACATAGATAATCCAGCCCCTCCTCTCCCCAACTGAGGCTTTAAACACCATCAGTGGGTCGAGAGAAGACTTTCCCAATCCTTACCTGAAGAAATCAAGCCCCCACTGTGCAGTTGTAGAAACCGAGCGGTGCCGCCTTCAAAAATGGTTTCCCTGCGATCTTCTCGACTTCAGGCCGCCGGCAAAGTCCTCCTCCTCTCCTTGCCTCATGGTTAGATCATAGCAATGCTTAGGTTCAAGGTTCAGGTTCAATTGAGACCGAACGAATTCCTGGATTTCATGGATTTGGGCCGAGAAATCTTCTTTGAAGAACCGCCGGAATTCACCCCTCCGGCGGTTGTGTCACCGCCAGTCGATAGCCACCACCTCGATGGAGGTGTTGGTGGCGGTGGCCGGCCGGGGAAGTGCCGGGATGGGCGGCAGCGACTGTTGGACGTGGCTCCATGCTCGGGCTATCTCAGTCATTGGCTGGAGGTAGACGATGAGCCCGGGCCATTGGACCTGTGCCAAAATTCGTGCGCCTGATTTGATAAGAATCATTTTAATTTCATTTTTTATTTCGTTTCTGTCACACTATTTATAATAGATGGTTTTAATTTTTACAATTACTTAGGTTCCTCTACTAAACGAGTCACCAACATGAAGTTTATAGCCCTAAGGGTCTACTTTAACTCAAAATTAATTTGAACCAATTTGGACCTCTGGTCGGACTAGGGCACCCATTTTGGTGGGACCTATACTTAGGGCTATCCTGAGATTAAAATGGGTGCCCACTCTTCATCCCTTGTCAAATTGACCTAAACTTTGGGCAGGTGGGTCACCTTTAGCTATACCTATGGCCTGTCGAAAATGAGAATTTTTGGAGATACTTTGGCTATGATTTTATTTTTTATTTAATAATACTAGGGTAATTTAATTAGGTGGTCTAATGACCTCCAAACCCTCTCAAACTTTGGTGAGTGGTCCCTGGCCTCGTGATATGTCTCTGTATAAATTTTCAACTCATTTGGATGTGTTTTAGATAGGGAATGACCTAACCCTAATTTTACCTTAATGAGGGGTTCTTAAGTAAAAAGTGCACCTTGAGGTTGAGTGGTCAAAGCACCTCAACAGAGGCTGAAATTTTGACCACTGACTTGGCATGACCTTTAGCACCCTCATAGGGATTATGGGGTGGTCTAGGGTAGTTTTACACTAGGGTCCAAACTCAAACCTTAAGGAGAGGCTTTTGAGTGTTGTGAAGGGCATGGGGTCAAATGCCCTTGTGTGATCCTGCAACTTGGTAGAAATGATGCAAGGGTATCCCAAGTCCTCTGGTATGAATCTTAGAGGATTTGGAGATGGATAGACATCTCAAATCCTTAACCCTAGTTTAGGGCATAACCACTTTTTGTGTAGAATAAGCCACCAAAACTTACTAAAAAGGTAGGAAACTTAGGTAGCATGGACTCTAAGTTAGATAGGAGCTCTGGTGAATTTATTGGAATTTTATGAGTAATATTACTAGCACCCCCTTTGTTATACATGATGTAGCCCTAAATGGTATCTTATTTATTATGATCACACTGTACATTATAGACTCATGAAATTTTGGCAGAAGATGTTTTATGTCAAAATGATTATTCATGAATTTTGTTATAAATTTTAGTTGAACAACTTTAGTACTTTCTTCACAAGTTTTAAAAGGTGAAATTATGGTCAATAAATTATTTAGAGCTATTTACTTGTTGCAAAAATTTTGAAATTAGGTATCTGATAATTTTAGGTCAATAACCACTCGGAGAAATTAATTCATGATTTTTAGATGATTATTTGCAGTATATACTTTACAAACCCATAATTTTGGGGATCTGATGTATAATTTATTCAGAGCTTATTTCCTGCTGACAAATTAGGAGACACTGGATTTTATGTTAAATAGTCATATTGAATTTATCATAAATTTTGTAGAGCATTTGCTTGTCTGAAATGGGTACTTCATGTTCAAACTTGGATTTTTGGATTACTAGAATAAATAAATAAATTATTAGATAAATTAGGAAAATTATGAATTTTTGGATTTAGGCTAAAAATCTCATTATAGCCATCCAATAATTATTATAGGGGTACTGGGTGATTATTTTGTGTACCTCCCATTATACACTTCGTATAGCTTAGGTTGGTCTGCATTTAGTAAAATCGCAGATTATTAAGTTGTAATAAGAATTTGGGCACTCAATTTGGGGTTAGAGATTATGTTGTTTGGATAAACAATTGGGGGCATCTCTGGAAGACAGGTTGAGTAAAGTGTGGAGTTGGCTAGTGTTAGGCGATGCACGGGATCGATGAAAGATCGTCTTTCCCGTGGGGAGAAAGTGTCAAATACACTAAGTTTAGACTCAATACAACATCTAAGGAACTAGGAGTTAGGTATCAACCAATATAAAATAAGTGCCTTGCGAAAGGGAACTTTGGGCATAATTCCATCGTAGTTCCTAGTGCCTTCGAGAGCCCTTCACGGGGTATACCTTGGGCAGTCCTGAGCTAACCTAAATAGTAGGTAAAACTGAAATGCAAGAGTAATTAGAAATAATCTAGGGTTGCACTCACACTCCCCGGGGTTGTGGGAGTTAGGTTAGGTCACTCGGTTAGTAGGCTTGGTGGATATGGTGATGGGCAGGTTGGCCCGGAGAGCTTTGGCTCGGTTGATGTTTGTGATGGTCAGGTTGGCCCGACGAGCTTTGGCTCGGTTGTTGTTTGTGTCGGACGGGATGGTCCGGGGAGCTTTGGCTAGGTGGTTTTACATCAAGGTTGCATGTGCATAAATTAAAGGTGGTGGGTCTTCGGTATTGGAGAGTCGATGCACCGACGCCAATATGTTGACTCGGCAAGTGTGGTTTAGCACTTGGCCAAGTAAAGTCCGGTGCGCCAACCGACAACAGTACACGAGAGCTCCTCCTAGTTCCCCAGTGTTGAGGCATACGATATGTCTGACTGGTAGTGAAATTACCGATTTAGAGGTGGGCGAGGCCCAACCCACCGCTTCTGTTTGCCACTACGGAGGTATCCTGGGAGGTTCGGCTCCAGAAAGGGGGAACTAAAGGTCTGTGTACACAGAGTCGAGTGGGTGTGTTGCACTTTCATGTTCACAGCATGACATAATTGTATTTCATATCATAACCATTGCATTCAACCCTGACACCTATTGTATAAAGTGGTATGGGACGCTTTATACAATAGGCCCTGCAAAACGACCCCTTGGTTTATAAGTCGTGTGAGCGTGCTTATAAGTTAAGGTTTTTATTCAGTAAAATATATATCTATGCTTGTTAGAAAATCAACACCCTATCGTATAAATTGGTATGATAGTTTTTATACGATAGGAGCTCTACAAAAGATCCCTTGGCTTATGTGTTTTCATATAAGTTAAGGTTACTTTTCTTGTTCAGTCTTTCTTACCAGCACCTTCTCCCCCCTCGGTGCCTAGGAGCCATGGGGTAAGGGGCGGGGGATGATAGGATTTAGTCTTTTAGACTAACGGTTTTCAAACCACATTATTTTAAGGGACCGTGGAGCCCAGCATGGAGGAGCAGCCCCAGAGGTGGACACGCTTAGAGATGGGGCAGTTTAGTACCGGAGTTCAGACTACAGGGACTGTGAGTCCCGATCGTTACTAGTTTGTTTAGTTTTGCTTCCGCGCTGAGTGATATATAGAGAGGATATTGATGTACCGGGCATAAGCCCAAGATTCCATACGTTTTCTATTATATCTGTGGACACTCCCTTCGTAGAGAATATTTACCTTATCATATATGTGATTCTCTGTGAACTTGCTTTTCTTTTATTACTTGCTACAGATGTGATCGATTTTGGCCGGCAAGATCGATGTTTTGTAGTGATGACCTTCCCGGGTGTGAAGGTGTCACCGCAAAGCGGCGGTTCTGGGCCTAAGACCCCGGAGTTTCAAAAAAGGAGGGGGGGGGGTATTACAAGTGGTATCAGAGCAGACCTCGATCGAAAAGTTACTGTCCACAACCCCTGGGTCACCCCCGCACGAGTTTAGTTTGTGGACAAACTAAGCAGCAGATGCAGTGGTGTGCCCATATGGGGGATCACATGTAAATTGCCCACCGTTAATTAGGCATGAGTCAATTATTTACTATTGGCTTTTGTTACACAGCCCCCAACACAGCCTACACCATAGGGCGGAGTCCAGTAGACTCAAGATGTTGCTCCACCACCCCCGGTTCCCACTCCGTTCCTACAGTCAGAGATGGGGCAGACTCTGACAGCTATCCTGGAGGCATTTAGGGCACAATAGGTTCCGACTCCGCAGCCAAACCCGAGGGCCAACTGGCTGAGTATTTTCCGAGGACTTTCTCCCCCATCCTACTTGGGGATATAGTTGGCTGTTCGGACAGAGGAATTGCTAGACATTATGTATGGGATGCTGAATGGGATCTGGTGCCTGTGGGAGGAGAGGGTGCCCTTGGTCGTCTCTTGCTTGGAGTCCCATGCCAAGAGGTGGTTCAAGACATCGCTAGACATGACGTTTGCTGATAGAGAGGTTGTTGAGATAGCTTGGGGGGAATTCAGGGCCGCACTGTTCGAGCATTTTGTCCCGCAGTCGGCCAGAGATGAGTTGGAAGATAGATTTCTACAATTGAGACAGGGTAGCAAGACAGTGATGGAGTATCATCGGGAGTTCAACCATCTGGCCTATTTTGCGGATTCTTATCAGTTGGATGAGGCAAGTTACACCAAGAGGTTCTATAAGGGCCTGCGAGAGGATCTGAGGGAGGCTCTACTGTTCGTGTCCGACGGACCTATTCTGAAATTGCAGGTTAGATCTGAAATACTCTAGAGGGGGGGGGGGGGGTGAATAGAGTATTGTGCTTTCTTCAAACTTTTTACAACTTTTGTTGTAATCATAAGTGAACAAGTCAGCAAATAAAATAAATAAGCATAGCAAACTATCTAAACACAGAGCACAGCCAAAAACAAAAGAATAGGGCAACCAGACGACACAAGAAAGTTTATAGTGGTTCCCCAACCTGGGTACATCAACTCTTCTACCACCCTGGTAGGAATCCACTCAGGTTTTTGATCAGGTGCCTGACACCAATGAGCTTTTGTTCAGGTGCTCAAAAACCAAAACCTCAAGTCTTTTGGAAGGATACTTGCAACCAGAATAAGTTTGAAGGGAATTAAAACCCTGTATAGAAGTTGGAAAAGAGGGTGATGAGATCTTCTCTTTCTCAATAACAACTTGAGAAGACTTGTGGATTGATGTTAGCAGATTTGATCCCCCTGAGATCTTGAAAGTATCAGGAATGCTGGAGCACTGCTTCAGGCTGATAGGTCTTCAAAGACCTAGAGTGTCTGGACCAGAGATGCTTCAGGAACTTCTTTGACAGATTGATTAATTTGTTGTCCTTTGAAGTTGTCCTGTAGAGTTGAAGGAAGAAGACTCTTGATTGTATTTTAATGTTCTTCTTCTTCTTCAAGATGTTCTATGGCCTGGGCTAATTGCAGTAGAACTTTTGTTTTGAGAATGATTGTTCTTCTGTGCAATCTGAGTGTGTCTATCTAATTATCTGTGTTGCTAGCAGTATGTCTGTATGACTGTGTTTGAATGAATATCTCACACTGATTAAGTCTTTTCTTTTCTTCTATATTTTTACTGACTGAGGAGCATTCGAAATTTGAATGTTGAGCAGTAATTACAGTCGGCCTGGGAAGGAAGCGGCAATCAATGATTTCCCCAACTGTCCCATCAAAAAATGACATGTAATAGTCCATAGTCAATGCGCGTTCTAACGGTAACATTCCAAGAAGATCTGGCATAAATAACTTCGGGATCATTGCCAAGAAACGGGATGGGAAACTGAAGAAGACCTAGTCTGGAATCGTCGAACGAAGAACACAATTTGTCGAGCTGAGTTTGAGTTCATCGAGCTGAGCTTGAGTTTGTCGAGCTGATCTTGAGTTCATCGAGCTGAGCTTGAGTTCGTCGAGCTGAGCTTGAGAGAGATCGTCGACCAGACAATCTTCATTCGTTGAACAGACAATCTTCATTCATTGTGCTGAAATCCAAATTCGTCGAGCTGAGAATAGTTCTGGACTTAGTCAAAATATTCTGCATATACTGATATTCTGTGTCGACATAAGTTAGTGTTGACTGATTGATCTTGGTGTCGACTCAAATCTTCTGGTGTCGACATGAATTGGTGTTGACTGATATCCTGGTGTCGACACAAATCTTCTGGTGTCGACATAAATTGTTTGGTGTCGACACATTCCCTAAGTGTCGACACAAATCCTCTGAGTCAAGAATTCGTCGAGTAGAGTACTACATTCGTCGACCTGAGAAGCTGACTCCGTCGACCTGGGAAGTTGAGAACTTGAGGTCCAAGTTCGTCGAGCTCAGAATCTAATTTGACGACCAAAGCTTGATGCTGGACTTAGAAAAATTCTGGATTATCCTGACTTTGGCTTGATGAAGAAACTCAGTCTTCGTCGAACAGAGATCGAAGATCGTCGAGCTCAGCACCAAGAAATGTCTCACAATCGTCGAGCGCAGAACACCTTTTGTCGAGCTGAGTTCGACGAACGTCGAACTCACTTTACTTAGTCTTGAAAACATGTAATTCTGGAGTCTCTGATGGTCTAGATGATAGCTAATCCATCTGATGTTGGCTCTAAGGACTTGGCCTAGACTTTAGGACACAAACGTGACCCTGGCTATACAGGTTGGGTCACATCCTAAGCTAGTGAACCTAGCCCAAATCAATTAGGTATCCAACAATCTCCAACTATTTGGGTGAGGTCACTAACAGAGACTCAAGATAGAAACAAACAGAAAAACAAAGCAGGAAAAGAAATATATCTGGCAGAGAATTACCAACACATGCATCAGATATATATATACACAGCTTTGTTTAAACACAGGACATAGTTTGAAAACAATTGCAGAAAGAAAATGAAACAAAAAAAAAATAGAGATTACTTCTTCTTCTTCTGCAAGGACTTATCTTCAGTTTTCTTTTCTCCTGGCTTTTGGAATATGATTTCTCTCTTTGGATCTGAAGCCTGAGCCTTTGTCATAGACATGTCAGCTGCCCCAATAATATTCAATGATGTAGCTCTGGGGACAACTACTTCTGGATGTAGCTTCATATAGTCATCAACATTAAACAGTTTATTGCCTTTGCCAAACCTTTTCAGCTCTTCCTTTCTATACTTTGACATTGTTGTTAAACCTGATGTGTCTTTTCCTTCAGCCTTTGCTTTATTGATCAAGGATAGTCCAATTAGTTCCTGGAATCTGGCCATTTTAGCAGTATTTGCAGTTTCAGGATCTTCAAATGGAATTGGAGGAGAGTATGGCCTTTTTGGACTGTCTGCTTTCTGTACTTCAAAGGTATGTTGTTGCTGCTGCTGACGGTGTTGTTGATTACCTGAGGATGGTTGCCTCTGCTGGCTGCTTCTAGATGATCTCCCTGACTGTCTCTGATATGTTTGCATGTGGGTAGATCTCTAAGAGCTAGAGGAGCTAGTGGCACCAGCTGTTGGAGGAGGAGGAGGAGGAGGATCCTTCCTGAATCTGTGCACTGGAGGAGGAGAATATCTCCTACTTCTCTTTCTTTCCTTCTGCTGGTTATTGGATAGCCACATCCATGCAGGCATTCCCTTGTATGGAGTAACATTATGCAAAATGTAATAAGGGGTGTCAGCAGTGGGATTAGGCTTAGGAGCTGGAGGAGGAGGACCCTTCCTTTTCTTTGATAACATTTTCTTTCTCTTACTGGCATCATCTTCATCTGAGTCATCATCATCATCATCTTCAGAATCAGAACCCTGAGGGTTATCATACAAAGTATCAATTGCTTTTAAGACTATATCAGAAATAACAGGTTTTGCTGGAGCAGGGGCAGAAGAAGTTTCATCAACTGGAGTTTCAGCAACAAGAGAGGAGGGAACTGTACAGGAAACAGAAATACTGGGCACAGAGCCTTTAGCTGCTGCCTTGTTATCCTCTTCAATTTCAGTAAGGATTAGCTCATCCAAATCAGGCATTCGTGAGTCATCCATAACAAAGAATAGTGCTGAAATATCTTCTGGAATGACTGTAGATGATGGAGCTACAACTTGAGGAGAAAAACTGTCACAGAGTTGCTTAGCAATTGCTGGAATTATTGGGGAGGTGTAGGGTACAATAGCCAAACTTTGCTTAGTAAAATCAGCTGGAAGAAACTGCATATGTATAGTATCAAAAACTTGCAGTAATTCTGGTAGATTAACTGTGGGATTCAGAGAGAGATCACCAACAGTTTTTATTTGCTCAACGGACTCATCTAAGTCATTGTCAATATCCATAAAATTAAATAATTGAATTAAATCAGAATCAAAATTTGGCAAAGTATCTGTATCTGTATCTGAAACTACTGTTGTAGAGGGAGCTGCTACTGTATCTGCTGCTGCTGCTTCTGCATCTGCATCTGCTGCTTCTTCTTTATAGAGCATCTCCCCCTGCCTGGGTTTAGGAGAACCTGTAGCCAGGCCCTTGAATGAAGAGGGGGCAGCAGAGAGGGTAGAAATCTGGACAGATAAAGAATTGATGGAGGTCACAAGAGGTGTAATGGCCTCTTGGATGAGAGATTTGATGAGAGGAGTGAGTAAGGATATGATGGTAGATGGATCAAATTGGGAAGGGGAAGAGGATGGAATGGAAGGTGGAATAATAGATGGAATGGGGGCATCTGGCATGATAGTATCTATGGGTATGTTGTAAGATGGAATGGTTGACAAATGAGGGGGAAGTGGAGACTGAGGAGGTGTAGGAATATGGGTGCCATGAAGTGAAGCTGGAGGTGTTGGGTGTTGATTTGCTTGCAGAGGGGAAGATGGGTATGGAGATGGGATGTTGGTGATGTCCAAAGGTGGAGATGAAGGAGGAGTAGGCACATGAGGAGGATGTTTTGGTGGAAGGGGTGCTGGAAGAGATGATGGAGATGGAATGACCTCTTCAGTAGGGTGGGGAGTGGCCTTCACAGCCCTGATGCTATCAGAAGATGGGATGAAAGAGGAGGAAGCCTTGGAGGGCTTGAAGATAGTCCTCTCCCATCTGCCAAACAAGGCTCAGGTGAGGCGCTTGCTGGCATTGATGAAAATGGTCGGGGAGACCATTAATTCACCAGTCTTTTCCTGGAGGAAGATCCCCAGGATTCTTTCGAAACAAACTTCCTTCTTGCTGTTCTTCTTTTTAATCAACTCAAATAAAATCTTACTCTAATCAATAGAATGCTTATTCACCACAGCACACATGATAAGGAATTGATGTCGGGTGATGTAATCGTGCGCTGAGTGCTTGCCCATCAGTATCTTTCCCACGATGTCCGCCAGAAACTGGTAGGCGGCGGATAGTTGCTTCTTCAACAGCTTGTTAGGGTTGCTTCCTGTAAACCCCAATAACTTCAGCATGTCACCAAATTCTTCAGAATCCATTTCCATGTCATCTTCTCCATTTACTAATCCAAATATTTCAGAAAGAATTGCGGGAGATAACGGAACAGCAGTGCTCCCGATATTGCCGGTCAGAACATTTTCCTCAGAAACTGTAGATGTATATACCCATTATCTGATTTTCGTTCCATGGAGTTTAATCCTTCTGGTCATGAAGTCCTTGAGATGAAGTTCTTCTAGCAGTTCCAGAATATAAAAGAATATGGGGTCAGAATGTTGGAAGGAATTAAAATCCATATCAAAACCAGTATCAAATTTCATTGCCGCCAAAGCTCCTGCGGGAATCGCCATTGATGACCTGCAAGAAAGACATAGAGAAAACGGCGATCAAGAGCAAGAGAACTGAAAGCGCGGGACGGAGGTCGAAGAAAACCTAGATATAAGATTTTTAGAATATGAATCGACAATCTCCGTTCCACGAAAAGAAATAGTTCTTCGAACTGAGCACGACGAAATAAAATATAAATAGATAAGTCGTCGATCTCATCCAGAAGAATCGAAAACAGTTCGTCGAACTCCGTTCGACGAAATTCCTTCTGAAGCAAAGTTCGTCGATCTCCGGTCGACGAAAATTGTTTCCACACAGAGAATTCGTCGATCTCTAGTCGACGAGAATCTCTCAAACTTTCCATAATTCACCGAACTCCGTTCGACAAACTCTGGAAAATTCATCGAATGCAGACAGAAACTAAGTTAACTCTTCTCCATTAATCAGTCCCAATTGATTTATAAAGAACAGATGAGTTTTCTCATCCAAGGGCTTGGTGAAAATATCTGCTCTCTGTAGATCAGTAGGAATATGGATTAAGTTAATTTTCTTTTTGTCTACATTATATCTAATGAAATGATGTCTTATTTCAATATGCTTAGTCCTAGAATGGTGAACTGGATTCTGTGCTATAGTAATAGCACTAGTATTATCACAAAATAATGTTGAATTATTTAAGTTGATACCATAGTCTAGGAGTTGGTTTTGTATCCACAGCATTTGTGAACAGCAGCTGCTAGCAACCATGTATTCTGCTTCTGCAGTTGATGTAGACACAGATGTCTGCTTTTTACAAAACCAGGAGACAAGTCTCATACCCAGGAACTGGCAAGTTCCAGAGGTACTCTTCCTGTCCAATCTATATCTAGCATAGTCAGCATCTGAGTATCCAGTTAACTCAAACTCTGACTCTGCAGGATACCAGAGTCCTAGATTAGGACAACTCTTTATATATCTCAAAATTCTTTTTAGGATAATAAGGTGAGATTCTTTAGGGTTCACTTGGAACCTAGCACAAAGTCATGTGGCAAACATTATATCAGGTCTGCTAGCTCTTAGGTATAATAGGTATCCAACAATTGCCCTATAATGTTTCTGATCTACAGGTTTCCCTGCTGCATCAGAATCCACAACAGCATTAGTAGCCATATGTGTTTTCATTCCTGAAGCATCACCCATCCCAAACTTCTTAATAAGCTCTTTAGCATATTTAGCTTGGGAGAGGAAGATACCATCAGGGAGCTGCTTCACTTGGAGACGAAGGAAGTAGGAAAGCTCACCCATGCTACTCATCTCAAATTTAGAATGCATGAGGTCAGCAAAAATCTTGCATAATTTGGGATCAGTAGACCCAAAAATGATGTTATCCACATATATTTGAACTAACAATGTTTGGTCCTTATGATGTCTAGTGAAAATAGTTTTATCTATGGTTCCTCTTGTAAATTTATGCTCTAAAAGAAAGCTTGCTAAGGTCTCATACCAAGCTCTTGGAGCTTGCTTTAAACCATAGAGAGCTTTATGCAATTTAAAAACAAAAGAGGGTTGAGTTAGAGAGATAAAACCTGGAGGTTGTTCTACATAAACCTTTTCTTGAAGCACTCCATTCAAAAATGCACTTTTGACATCCATTTGGAGCACTTTAAATCTCCTGTGAGCTGCATAGGCAAGGAAGATTCTTATGGCCTCTAACCTTGCAACAGGGGCAAAGGTTTGGTCATAGTTAATTCCTTCCTCTTGTCTGTAGCCTTGAGCAACAAGCCTAGCCTTGTTTCTCACTATGTTCCCTTGAGCATCCAACTTGTTCCTGTAGACCCATTTGGTTCCAATAACTAGGTAGTTATGGGATCTTGGAACTAAATCCCAAACTCTACATCTCTCAAACTGATTTAGTTCCTCTTGCATTGCAATGATCCAGTGGGGATTTTGCTCTGTTTCATGGATAGTGAGAGGTTCAATCTGAGAGAGAAAACAGGTATGCATCAATTCTTGGTTGAGTTGATGCCTTGTCTGTACACCTACTGAAATGTCTTCAATCACTTGAGATCTGGGGTGATCTCTAAGTGTGACAAGATTAGTTGGTGGAGTTTGTTGTGCAACAACTTCTGTAATTAATTCCTCTTGAGGAATGATACTAGCTGTTGAGGGAAGTTCAGCCACTTCCACTTGAATCTCTTCTTCACTATCTTCAGCAACCTGTGGAGTAGGATGGGTTGATACCTCATGGGTAAGGTTTAGTCCATCCATAGACTCACACAGTTGTGGAACCTGCAAAAAGCTATTGGTAGAAATCTGTTTCTCCTTATAAGACATGTTAGCTTCATCAAAAGATACATGAACAGACTCTTCAATTTTAAGGGATAATTTATTGAAAACCCTATAGGCCTTGCTTACTTGGGAGTATCCTAGAAAAATCCCTTCTTTAGCCTTAGCCTCAAACTTTCTAATGTATCTCTTATTATTAGTGTGAATATAACAAATGCAACCAAAAACTTTAAAGTATGTGATTTTAGGTTTCTTTCCTTTAAGTAATTTATAGGGGGTCTTATTTTTCAGTTTATGTATAAGACTTCTATTCAGGACATAGTTACCAGTATTTACAGCTTCTTCCCAAAAGGATAGAGGCACGTAAGCATCTGCTAATAATGTGCCTGCAGATTCATTGAGTGTCCTATTTTTTCTTTCAGTAACCCCATTTTGTTGGGGAGTTCTAGGAGCTGAGAAGCACTGCCTGATACATTCCTTCTCACAGAACTCATGCATAAGAAGAGACTCAAACTCTGTGACATGATCACTTCTGATCAATGCAACATGAGTAGAGAACTCAATCTGTATGGTCCTGAGAAAATCTGTAAGAACCTTGAATGTATGTGACTTAGCTCTCAGAAAGGCTACCCAATTGAATCTAGAGAAGTCATCAACAATCACTAAAGTATAAAACTTCCCTCCTAGGCTTTGCACTACAATGGGTCCAAATAGATCCACATGAAGCAAATATAAGATCCTAGGTGAATCACTTTTATTAATGGATTTGAAACTAGTTTTATTTTACTTGCCTAATTGACAAGCCCTGCATAGATTTTCCTTCTTGTAGGGGCCAGAAGGTAAACCTCTAACAAGCTTGCCTTTAGATAACTTAGATATATTCTTAAGGTTTACATGGCCTAATCTTTTATGTCATAACTCATTTTGGTTACTAGTGATATTGAGCAAATAAACATCAGTTGTGGCAGAAATAAAATCTACTAGATATATGTTGCCTTGTCTAATTCCAATTAAAACAGTTTGGTTTTCACTATTAATAATAGAGCAAGAGGTAGAGTTAAAGTGTACCTGATAACCTTCATGACATAATTGACTTATGGATATTAGTTTATGTTTAAGTCCTCTTACATAAGTTACTTTCTTGAAGGTAACTGTCCCAATTTTGACTGCTCCATATCCTTCTGACTGGCCACTGTTTGAATCTCCAAAAATCACCTTTGGTCCTAGCTTGGACTTGTAATTGGATAAATTTTCCTTGCTTCCTGTCATGTGTTTGGAGCATCCACTGTCCAAGTACCAGGTCTGACTCACCCTTGGACAGCTCTTCACCTGTACTTGTAATGAAAAACAAAACTCAATTATTCTTGACCCAAGTTACCTTGGGTTCTTGATTTGGTTGAAAATTAAAGATGGAAATAACTGATAAGGAAGGTTGATATTTATAACCTAAGGGGTGATATCTCGTAGGTGGAATAACCCAATCAGCTATTGGATTAAATGTCTTATTAGTTGGCTTAAAATTTCTGTAAGAGAAATGATTTAGGTTTGGTCTTTCTGGGTTCGACGAATTGTTGTAAGTTCGTCGATCAGAATTCGACGAATAGGGATAAGATCATCGATCTCTGCTCAGAGAATGACAGTAGTCATTGTCTGCGCCCCAAGTTCATCGACCTCTGCTCGACGAACCATACATAGTTCGTCGATCGCAGTTAGACGAATTGTTATACCTGAAGTTTGCGTTCAGCGTTCGTCGATCTGAGTTCGATGAACTGGCCACATTTCGTCGATCTGAGTTCGACGAATGCTGCTGAACTTTGTTTTTATTAACTTCTTTCTGTTTTATGTTTCTCTTGTCTAGGGGTTTTGGGTTGTTTTCTGACATTCGTTTGTCTATTAACTTTTCTTTTCCCTTGGCAGAGATAAACTTGATAGGGGTTGTAAGAACATTTTTTTTTATTATGGGGGGAAAACTTGATGAAGCACCCAAGCCCAGCTTGCCATTTAATCTGGCATTCACTGTGCTTGTAATGTCTATCAGCTTGAGACTTCTCCCATTGATAGATTGCTCAAGTTGTTTGGCCTCACATAATTCATATTTTAATTTAATTATATGTTCATTAGCTAAGGTTAGTTGGTCTTTTAGTTGAACATTTTCTGAATTAACTGATTCAAGATTTCCTAGTCTTTCTCTAAGGGTTTTTATTTATTTTTCTGAATTGATTAAGTCTAAGCACATAGTTTTGAATTCAGTTTTAAATAAGTCAGAATTAAAATCAAAACTAGAAAGAACCTGATCTTCCTCTGAGTCTGAGGCTGCTTCATATTCAGGTTCTCCTTCTGATCCAGAATTGCTCCTAGAGGCATCAATTGCCATTAGGCAAACCTCCTTGGATCTAGCTTCTTATTCTTCTTCACTTCAATTGGAGGAAGACATTTCTTCTTCTATATCACTCCATGTCTCAGCAACAAAACCCTTGTCTTTCTTTTTGTATTTACTGGAAGAGGGTCTGCTGCTGTGTTTTCTCCTGGAGTCTCTTTCTTTGTTCTTGTCCTTCTTCTAGTTTTCTGGACATTCAGAGATGTAATGTCCAGGTTTTCTGCAACCAAAGCACACAACCTCCTTGGTTGGTGTCTTGTCATACTTGGGCTTGTCATCTTGTCTGGATGATTTCCTTCTAAAATCCTTTCTAGCCATCTTGTAGAACCATTTTGCAAAGAGACTCATGAGTTCCTCATTGGAAGTTGATGTCTCACTGTCCTCAGATGCTTTGAAGGCTATGTTGTACTCCTTTCTCACTGGAGTTGTTGCCTTCTGTTCTGATACTTCTCTTGATTTTATCAGCTGCTCATACGATTTTAATTTGCCTAGCAGAGATTCAATTGATATCTAATTTAGGCTCCTGGCTTCTTTGATTGGGCAGATTCTGGAATCCCATGAGCTAGGGAAGCACATCAATATTTTATCATTCACCTCTGTCAGGGTGATGTCCTTGTCCAAGGTTTTGAGCTCATTGATGATTGAGCTCAACCTATTATACATATAAGCCACTGATTCTTTCTCATCCTTTTTGAAGTTCGCATACAAGGGAGATGAGGTTTGATCTCCTGTCTTTTCTTTCATCTGCTGAGCCAGCTATCATTTGGTTGAGAGAATCCCAAATGGCCTTGGCTGAAGTGCATTCAGCCACCTTCTGAAATATGTTATCTGACATTGTCTGAGCCAAGATATTCATTGCTTTAGCATCAGCCATTTTGGCTTTCTTGTAAGCTTCATTGTTCTCGGGAGGAGGTACTGCAGTCATGTTGGTGGAGGTGCTTGTAGAAGCTGCAGGTGCTAGAGGTACACCTGTCATGATAACATAAAAAATATCATCATCAATACAATTCATGTATAATCTGATTCTTGCCTTTCAGATGGCAAACTTGTTGAAATTGCACAGTGGAGGTCTGATGCTTGCATAATCTTTATTTTGGGCAATGTCTTATGAAGAAATAAATCTAATAACAAAAGAAAACAAGCATATCTAACAAGAGGAATCTTTGTGGTTCAGGTGTTATCCTGTACAACCAGTTAAGATTAAGGTGTGGTATTTTAACCAACCTCGCTTTGATACCAATTGAAATTGCAGGTTAGATCTGAAATACTATAGAGGGGGGGGGGGGGTGAATAGAGTATTGTGCTTTCTTCAAACTTTTTACAACTTTAGTTGAAATCCTAAGTGAACAAGTCATCAAATAAAATAAATAAGCACAGCAAACTATCTAAACACAGAGCACAGCCAAAAACAAAAGAAAAGGGAAACCAAACGACAAAAGAAATTTTATAGTGGTTCCCCAACCTGGGTACATCCACTCTTCTACCACCCTGGTAGAAATCCACTCAGGTTTTTGATCAGGTGCCTGACACCAATGTGCTTTTGTTCAGGAGCTCAAAAACCAAAACCTCAAGTCTTTTGGAAGGAGACTTGCAACCAGAATAATTTTCAAGTGAATTAAAACCCTGTACATGAGTTGGAAAAGAGGGTGATGAGGTCTTCTCTTTCTCAATAACAACTTGAGAAGACTTGTGGATTGATGGTAGCAGATTTGCTCCCCCTGAGATCTTGAAAGTATCAGGAATGCTGGAGCACTGCTTCAGGGTGATAGGTCTTCAAAGACATAGAGTGCCTGGACCAGAGATGCTTCAGGAACTTCTTTGACAGATTGATTAATTTGTTGTCCTTTGAAGTTATCCTGTAGAGTTGAAGGAAGAAGACTCTTGATTGTATTTGAATATTCTTCTTCTTCTTCTTCTACAAGATGTTCTCTGGCCTGGGATAATTACAGTAGAACTTTTGATTTGAGACTGATTGTTCTTCTTTGCAATCTGAGTGTATTTGTATGATTATCTGTGTTGCTAGTAGTATGTCTGTATGACTGTGTTTGAATGAATATCTCACACTGATTAAGTCTTTTCTTTTCTTCTATATTTTTACTGACTGAGGAGCATTCGAAATTTGAATGTTGAGCAGTAATTGCAGTCGGCCTGGGAAGGAAGCAGCAATCAATGATTTCCCCAACTGTCCCAGGGAAAAATGACATGTAATAGTCCATAGTCAATGCGCGTTCTGACGGTAACATTCCGAGAAGATCTGGCATAAATAACTCCGGGATCATCGCCAAGAAACGGGACGGGAAACTGAAGAAGACCTAGTCTGGAATCGTCGAACGAAGAACACAATTCGTCGAGCTGAGTTTGAGTTCGTCGAGCTGAGCTTGAGTTCATCGAGCTGAGCTTGAGTTCGTCGTGCTGAGCTTGCGTTCGTCGAGCTGAGCTTGAGAGAGTTCGTCGACCAGACAATCTTCATTCGTTGAACAGACAATCTTCATTCGTTGAGCTGAAATCCAAATTCATCGAGCTAAGAACAGTTCTGGACTTAGTCAAAATATTCTGCATCTACTGATATTCTGTGTCGACATAAGTTAGTGTCGACTGATTGATCTTGGTGTCGAATCAAATCTTTTTGGTGTTGACATGAATTGGTGTTGACTGATATCCGGGTGTTGACATAAATCTTCTGGTGTCGACATAAATTTTTTGGTGTCGACACATGCCCTAAGTGTCGACACAAATCCTCTGAGTCCAAAATTCTTCGAGTAGAGTACTGCATTCGTCGACCTGAGAAGCTGACTTCGTCGACCTGAGAAGTTGAGAACTTGAGGTCCAAGTTCGTCGAGCTCAGAATCTAATTCGTCGACCAAAGCTTGAAGCTGGACTTAGAAAATTTCTGGATTATCCTGACTTTGGCTTGATGAAGAAACTCAGTCTTCGTCGAACAAAGATCCAAGATCGTCGAGCTCAGCACCAAGAAATGTCTCACGATCGTCGAGCGCAGAACACCTTTCGTCGAGCTGAGTTCAACGAACGTAGAACTCACTTTACTTAGTCTTGAAAACCTCTAATTCTGGAGTCTCTGATGGTCTTGATGATAGCTGATCCATCTGATGTTGGCTCTAAGGACTTGGCCTAGACTCTGGGACACAAACTTGACCCTGGCTATACAGGTTGGGTCACATCCTAAGCTAGTGAACCTAGCCCAAATCAACTAGGGATCCAATATTTTCCTCGGATATTGGAGATGGTGAAAAGGATCGAGGCAGATTGGCATACTACTCGAGGTGGGAAGCGACCAACCGAGGAACATGGCCGGGGAGTCAGGAATGATCAGCGGTGGGTCAGCGTCATAGATGGGAGAAGAGCAGAAGACCAGCCTCGACAGGAGGTGAGACAGGAGCAGAGGGAACCAGTAGTGGTGGATCGTCAGCCACCCCAGATGCGGGAGGTGCAGAGACCCGGGGGTATGGCATATCCCCCGCCAGAATGCTTCAATTGTCATCAGGTGGGGCATATTCGGAGGAACTGCCCCATGAGGGGGGCACCACCACCGGCTGCTCCGCTAGCTCAGTATTTTGGAGACCGAGGACGTGGTCGAGGTTGAGGATACCAGGGCAGAGACCACAGGCAGGAGAGGGAGCAAGTATATGCACTGAATCTGACTCAGCAGCGGAATCCGGAGCAAGTGATCACATGTACGTCAGTTTAATTTTAAGTTTCTCCTCCCTGGATTATTAGAGTGTTGGATATAGAATTGATAAACTAGGAAAGAAAACCACAACAAGATTTCTAAGACTTTAAACTACCCCATGCATAGGCTTCATCAACGGCAAGCCTGCCTATACACTGTTCGATACGGGTGCTTCACACTCCTTCGTGTCGGAAGCCTTCGTGGAAGGGCTGGAAGGCATGGAGCAATTCACAGGCCTGATGATGAGGATACGGCTACCTGACGGATCAGAGTTATTCACCACCGCCCACTGCAATATGGAGGCGGAGATCGGCAGAAAGATATTTGAAGCACCAGCGACGATCATGAAGATGCCGGTCTTTGATTTGATCCTTGGAATGACATGGTTTCACTGGAACCATGCTCAGATTGACTGCATGTCCAAGAGAATTACTGTGAGGCATGGGGATTCCTTCATCATCGAAGGTATTAGATCTATTCCCCCTCTCTTGCTGTCATCCGTGCAGGCCGTCAAGGCCCGCTTGCAGGGGGAGGAAGTCTATGAAGTGATGTATGAGATGACCGAGGCTAAGGATTCAATCTTGGATATTCCGGTGGTGTGAGATTTTACCGACGTATTTCTAGAGAAGCTGCCAGGGCTACCCCCGCACCGGGAGCAGGATTTCCGAATACAGCTGGTGCTGGGGGATAAGCCAGCATCCAGAGCCCCTTAACGGATGCCCCGAAGGAGCTGACAGAGTTTCAGAGCCAGCTCCAGGAACTGGTGGAAGCCGATTTTGTCCGGCCAAGCTCTTCACCATGGGGAACCCCGGTGTTATTCGTCAAGAAGAAGAACAGGACACTCAGATTGTGCATCGACTACCGGGCACTGAACCGACTGACAGTCCGGAATACCTATCCACTGCCAAGGATAGATGAGTTGTTTGACCAGCTGGAGGGCGCGCATTTCTTTTTAAAACTGGATTTGAGGACGGGCTACTACCAGCTGCGGATCCAGGAGGAGGAAATACCAAAGACTGCCATCAGTAGCAGATATGGGCTGTTCGAGTTTACCGCGATGCCCTTCGGGCTCACGAATGCACCATCGGCGTTCATGAGCCTCATGAATCGGGTATTCAAGGCATACCTGGATGTGTTTGTCATCATATTTATTGATGACATCCTCATATACTCGAGTACAGAGGAGGAGGACACACGACATCTGATGCTGACCCTGGAGAGACTACGGGAGCACCAGCTTTATGCGAAGTTCAGCAAATGCCAGTTCTGGCTGAAGGAGGTGGCTTTCCTAGGCCATATCATTAGTGGTGCTGGGTTAGTAGTGGACCCGACCAAGATTCAGGTAGTTCGGGATTGGCCGCAGCTGAAGTCGACCTTAGATGTGCGGGGTTTTCTAGGACTTGTCGGTTACTACCGGAAGTTTGTGGAGGGATTTTTTCTTATTGCCCTGCCACTCACATCTCTGACGAGGAAAGATGTGCCCTTTGTCTGGACCCCGCAGTGCGAGGTGCCCTTCTAGGAGCTAAAGGAGCGACTCACCTCGGCTCCTATACTTTCCCTCCCTTCGGGGAAAGAAGGATTCCAGGTTTACACCGACGCTGGGGTGTCGGTTTTCAAGCAAGCAATATATATATCCATAGAAAAATAACCTTAACTTGTAAGCACGCTCACGCAAACTTATATGCTAAGGGGTCATTTTGCAAGGCCTATTGTATAAAGCGTCTCATACCACATTATATAATAGGTGTCAAGGGTTATATATGAAGATGATGCTATAACATGCAAGTATGCCATGATGTGAACATATAAGTGCAACACACCCACCCGACTCTATGCACACAGTCCTTTAGTTCCCCCTTTCTGGTGTCTAACCTCCCAGGATGTAACACCCCGATCCGTCATATGGCATATAACAGAAGGTCCAGCTGGAACACGACGCCATATACCACAGACAGTCGGAAGGGTTACCTAAGATTATTCAAACTATCCAATTAAGACTACTCGTCCTACACAGAGCATTCTAGCCGAAGCTTTTAAAAGTTGAATGAACCCAAAACTTGAATCCAATAATTATGAATGTCCACAACCACACCACTGGAATGAAAACCAAATACAATGAAAGGGTACATGGCCTTATGGCCTTATAAATGTTCACTTAACAAAATAGTGTCTTACATACATCGGCTCGCAGGCCGGCCACACATGACAAAATAAAAACAACTATTCTTTACGACCTTCGAGGGCCAGCACAGCAACATGGGCTCCAGCCCGCTATCTAGCACTCAGCTCCGCAGCACCTGCAAGCAACATTCCACCACACGGTGGCAAGCAAAGCAACGGTCGGCCAAAGCCGACCAAATTATAACGACCCCGCCTCTTACTCGGGACGGCGGTGCTCTTTCCCTGCATATCATTAGCCCAATAAAACAATAAAGCGCAATTATACAACGCCACAGGTGTAGGCTCGCACTACCAAACACCCCGTGCAATCAGGGCACATTAACAGTGAATCCTGACATTTCAGCGTCTTCATCACCATCACAAAGATGGCAACCACGTGAGCATTTAGCCTTTCTGACCACCGTCTAAGGCTCCCGACTATGCCAACGGCCATTCCCCTTTTCGGGTCTCTCATACCGAACCACATAGCCTAGGTCTGATTCCACTTGCTTGTTGCTCACACTACGTAGTCACATTAAGACGTACGCACGAGCCAAGCTTCTCTCGGATCCCAAAACGTTCCAAACAATCACATAACCTAGTTATGTTCAAGGCCGGTTCCCTGACCGCCAAGTTAGCAGAACATGTTTCTGCTCAGTTTTCCGGGTTCGCCTTGGAGCTAATCTCCAAGGATCCCTGCTGCAATCTACCACGTAGAAACCCGAAAAACCCAAAGCACGGAGTCTTCTCCGGCAAAACATAACAAGTACAACATCACCGATCCAGACCAACATGTCCGGGTAGGCTTCACACACACTGCCTATACCTGTACTTCGATTCCGGACTCTATATGCAACACAAGGGGGACTATTCACATCAACTCCAAGGAACACCACGCACTCACCGCACACTCGCGGGAGCGGGATTCCCTATGCAGAAAGGAAGAGCTTCACATGCTCAAGTAGAGAATTGTTACCCTTGTAGACCACTTTTGCGCCATGGAAAAACTACACGGATAGAAGTCTTCGCAACGGAATTTCTTCCACGGATCCGCTCTCCGTTCTCCAAACGGTGCTCCGATGCTCCGCCGGCGGCCGGAATCCTCCTTCTTCTTCCTCCTTTCTCTAACACCTTGGAAAGAGAAAGCTTGGAGAGAAATGAAGAGTTAACTCCCCCATTCTCGGCCTTAACAGAGCAGGAAACCGTCTGAGCCCTTGGATCTTAATTAAAGAAAACGAACGGCTCAGATCTGCACAAAATTCCCCAGACCTAGGCTGAACACGGCCTCGCACACGGCCGTGTTCCGGGTCGTGTTCCTTGATCGAGGCACGATCGTCGAACGAAGAAAAGACACACAGGAAAAGACGCGCCCGTGTCTCACCTAACATGCCCGTGTCGGACCCTCGACATGGCCGTGACCGGGGCGTATCACATATAATCGCCACGACAATGGACACGACCCAACTGAACACGGGTAGGGACACAGGTATGAACATCCCGTGTCACCCGAAAATTGTCGAGCAACTATCGTTGATCGTCGAATGCAGAACACGGGTACAAACACGGTTAGGCACACGCCCGTGTAAAAAGACACGCCCGTGTCCTTCAGCCATCTTTCTAGCCGTGTCCTTCTCGGGATGAAAACGGCCAAAAAACACCATCCAGACACGGCCTTGGACACGCCCGTGTCCTAGGCCGTGTACCCCTAAACTAGCACAAAAACTCCCTTTTTACGCGACCAACTCAAATACATTTTTCGGGGCATTACAAATCTCCCCCACTTAAAGAATTTCGACCCAAAATTAAGTAAAGGTACACAAATCTAAATAATACCTTAGTGGAATAACTCGGAGTATTCCTCCAACATAGCTTGCTCTCGCTCACATGAAAGCTCCTCACGTCCGCAATTATCCCAACAGACTTTCACCATTCGGACTTCCTGGTTGCGGAGTCGCTTGACTGCAACATCTACAATATGTACTGGCTTGACCCTTGTCGTTAATTCATAATCAACCGGTACTTGATTGTCCGCAATGACCTGCGAAGGCTCTTGCACTGCCTTACGCAACAAAGACACGTGGAACGCGTCATGTAGCCCACTCAATTTCGCTGACAGCTTCAATCTATATGCCGCCTCACCAACACGCTCCAGGATTTCAAATGGTCCAAGGTATCTCGGACTCAACTTCTTCAAGCGTCGAACAAGCGAGACACCCTTGAACGGCATAATATTTAAGTACACCCAGCCGCCAACATTGAACTTCACATTCCTATGTTTGGCGTTATAGTGCTTTGACTGTCTGTCCTGAGCGATCTTCAACCATTCTTAAATTGTCTGTATCACTAAAGTGGCATCTTCCACTGCTTCACGTTTGTAAAGCTTCGACTCGCCCGTCTCCAACCAAGACAATGGCGTGCGACATTTTCTCCCGTACAAGGCCTCAAAAGGCGCCATTCCAATACTTGCATGAAAGTTGTTGTTATACGCAAACTCCACCATGTACAGGTGATATTCCCACTGCTTTCCAAAATCTTGGACATACATGCAAAGCATGTCCTCCATCGTCCGGTTGACCGTCTCGATTTAGCCATCCGTCTGCGGATGAAAGACTGTATTGAACTTTAGCTTAGTACCCAATAGACTATGCACCAACCTCCAGTCATTCGACGTGAAGCGTCCATCTCGATCACTAACAATACTGCGAGGCACACCATGCAATCGTACAATATTCTCCACATAGAGTTTGGCTAACCTTTCCACCGGATCTTCCTTCCTGACCGGGATAAAGTGCGACACCTTTGTCAACCTATCTACGACCACCCAAATGGCGTCGTTTCCCTTCTGCGACTTCGGCAAACCATGCACAAAATCCATAGATATGTCATCGAATTTCCATTCTGGGATAGGTAGGGACTTCAAGAAACCCCCGGGTTTCTGGCATTCTGAAAGTGCAGCTAGATCTGATATACTCTAGAGGGGGGTGAATAGAGTATATGGTGCTTTTAAAACTTTTTACAACAATTGTTGTAATATGAGTGAGCAGGGAAGCAGTAATAAATCTAATCACAGAACTAAACTAATCAAAAGCTAATCACAGAATAATCACAGCCAGAAACAAAAATAAAGACAAGCAAAACCAGATGACACAAGGAAATATAGTGGTTCCCCTAAACTTGGGTACATCCACTCTTCTACCACCCTAGGTAGGAATCCACTGCAGGATGAGTTGATAAGGTGTCCTGGGCACCAATGAGCTTTTGATAAGGTGCTCAAAAGCCAAATCAGATTTTTTGATCAGGTGTCTTGCCACCAATGACCTTTTGACAAGGTGCTCAAAAACCAAGTTCAAACTTTTGAAGGGAGTTTGAGAAACCATTTACAGAGATGGGGGGAGAGAGTGATGGAAGTCTTCTCTTTCTCAGATCAGCTGAGAAGACTATGTGGATTGATGGTGTCAAAGCTCCCCCTGAGTCCTTGAGATCTTCAGGAAAATAAGCTTTGCTGTAGGGTGATAGGCCTTCACAAGTAGAGCTCCAGCAAGAGATGATTTCAGCAACAGCTGAAATGTTGGATGTTTGGAGTCTTGAAAGGTGTTGGCCTTGAACACTTGAAAACTAGAGAGATCTGAAGATTTCAGAAAAAAATTTGATCTCCTTGGATGTGTGTTCTTGAGAATTCTTTGAGACAGAATATTTTGTTCTTGTTCTGAAGATTACTTATGTTTGTCTGTGTGTGTCTGTGTATGTATGTGATCTGCCTTAGAGATTCAAAAATTCTTCTCTTTTATTCTCTGATACAGAATGGAAAAACATTCTCTGTCAAGAATAGCCGTTGGCCTGTATTAATTGCATCCTTAATTGCAAAATGTCTTCTGGAGGAATGTCCATAGAAATATTCCTTGAAAATCACTTGAAACTTGGTCCAGAAATAAATGAAAACGGCTAGGAAATCTTCTTAATTAATTGCAGAATAACTCCTTAACAGATTTGAATTTGAATCTAGAAATATCCTTGAAGTTATCTGAAAACGTCGAACTGAGCTCTGCTATCGTCGGACTGAGCTCAGCGATATGGATTTATACAGCAGTAGAACATCGTCAATCTGAGCTCAAAGATCGTCGAACTGAGCTTAGAGATAGAATTCCAATATTGAGTCAAGGTCATCGAACTGAGCTCACCGATCGTCGAATGGAGTTCGACGATATGATGAAGTTGAGCTCAGCGATCGTCGAATGGAGTTCGACGATCTGTCGAAGTTGAGCTAGACAATCGTCGATCGGAGTTCGACGAATCGTCGTGCTGAGCTTGACGATAAGACTTAGTCTCCAAACAGAAAATCTTGGTCTTGAGGGCAGCTTCCAAACTTAGACTTCTAACCCTTAGACTCAATTCTAATTGACCTTTTGAGCTATACAGGAGGTCAAACATTGGTTTCCTAGAGACATAGTGATCCTGACCCAAATTAGTAATAGGGTGTTCCAACAATCTCCCCCTATTTGGGTTAGGATTACTATTTACAAAGTTTGGAAAAATTTAAATAACATACAAGTAGCAATACAAAAAATCAAAAAGAAAAGCTGGACAGCAGAACCACAGAGATATATATATATCATTCCAGATAATAATCAGAAATCACAAGGATTGTCACCTTACATTGTCATTTCTTTTCCTTGCCCTTAACAAGTTTGATTTCTCTGTTGGGATTGAGGGCTTCCTTCTTTGATCTAGTATCATCATCTGCACCTAAAGTGGTTTGCTGTTTGGGCCTGGGAACTACAGCTTCAGGATGCAGTTCCATGTACCTGTCAGAATCAAAAAATTTGCTTGACCCATATCTTTCTAGCTCTTTCTTTCTCTGTTCAGACATTGTGGAGATATTAGAGAAATCTCTTCCTTGCTCTTTAGCCTTTTTGATTTGATCTAGTACAGCAAGTTCCTTCATTCTTGCAGTCCAGGCAGCTGGATTGTTCTCAGGGTCCTCAAAGGGTACTGGTGGCTCATATCTGTTAGAGGGATTGTCCTGAGGAGGCCTGGATGACACAGTTTCCCTTAACTTATAGGGAAAAGGACCAGAGGTGGTATCAGTTGAAATTTGTCCTTCCCTGGAGTATGGATGTGGCCTTGAGTATCCTTTGGAGTAGACCTGGAGATCTCTTTGATTGCCGCTGTATCCTCCTCTCCTGGATTGAGAATCCCTGGATTGACTTCCCCTATGGTAGGATCTAGCATGAGGCTGATAGGGGGCCTGACTTCTAGCAGGGGGTTGAGCAGCAGAACTTCCACATGCACCTGCATTAGGAGGAGGTGGTGGAGGAGTATGAGAGTGTTGGAATTGTGAAGAACCCTTTTCATACTTCCTTTTCTTTTTCATTGCTTTCAGTTGATTCTTAGAGTACTGCATCCAGTGCTCAGTGATAGGGCAGTCATGAAGAATGTAGTATGGTATGTCATTGTTATCCTTGACCTTGGCAGGAGGTACTCTCTTCATGGCTTTTCTCCTTGCCTTTCTTTTCCTGGCAATGGTAGCAGAAGAATCATCAAAGTCTGTTCTGTACTCATCACTTTCAGAACTCTGATCATCATAAAGGGCATCAATTTTCTTCATCAAATCTTTCTTGAGCTGTACAGAAGCAGATAAGGCAGCAGAGGGTGTAGCATCAGAAGTTGAAGCAGTGGCAGTAGAAATAGAAACAGTAACAACAGCAGCAGTAACAGGTTCTGGAGAAGTGACAACAGCAGCAGCAACAGTTTCACTAACAGCAACATCAACAGTAGAAATATCATCAGAAAATGCAGAAGGCTCAAACTCAGGTGCCTCTATCATAAGGATCTTCTTAGAAGTTGGTTCAACAGCAGTAACAAAAATATCAGCAGCAGTATCAAAACTTTCAGCAGCAGTAGGGGCAGCAACATCAGAAACAACAGCAATGCTTTCAGCAGAAGAAGCAGCAGCATATACTAAGTTGACAAAAGAGGTGATGATGCTGGGGTCACAGCAAGAGAATGGCACAAGGGCCTTGGACAGATCCTCTGGGGGCTGGACAACAACTATCTCTAGCAGACATCTGAAATATAGAGAATCAAAATTTGAAAGCAAAGACCTGAGGTCTAATGCAAATACTGCAGCAGGATCTTGAGACACAATAGCAGGAGCAGATTCAAAAGCCGAAGAAGCAGCAATAGCAGCAGCAGCAGACAGGCTCTCAGAAATAGCAGCAACAGCAACAGCAGGCAGACTCACTTCATAGGGCATCTCCCCCTGCCTAGATTCAGACAAGGCTGGATCAAGGCACACTACTGAAGGGGCTGCCTGAGGAAATAGAGTGGAGAGCCTGGCAGAAAGGGCTGCCACTGACAGGAGTAATGGGGCCAAGGAGGTCTCCAAAAGAAGAGATATCCTGGGGGCTAGCAATTCATACAACCTGTCAGCAAGGGATGGAATGTCTACTTGCTCAGTAGTGACTGGAGCAGAGGTAGAGGAAGGAGGAGCAGCTGTTGGTGATGGTAGTGGAGAGCTGGTGAATGGGGGAAGAGATGGCTGAGGAGTGGGTAAGGTGGATATAGAGGACAGTGGGATGGAGATGGATGGGGTGAAGGTGGGTTGGTCAATTATCTCTTGTAGAAGGTCTTGATAGGAAGTTGAGGAAGAGGGTAGCTCAGGAGGAGAGGATGGTGAATTATCTATAAAGGAATCATCAATGAGGGTGAAGGATGGATGGGAGGGTGATGAAATGGCATCTAGTTGAGGGTAGGAGAATAATGGATGGAATTGGTCTTTTGGTGTTGGTAGAATAGGGATTGGAGATGGTGTGAATGTTGGAGAGGGGCTGGAGATGATGATGGTGGATGGAGTTGGAATGGTAGATGGTATGGGAAGGGATGGAATTGGAGGAGGAGGAGGAGCAACATCAGCAGGCAGGTCATCTGCAGGGGCAGAGACCTGTGGGGAAGTGACTCTGAGAGTCCTGGTGCCTGAAGGAGTGCTGGAGGAGGGCCTGCTGGGCTTGATGATTTATCTGTCCCATTTACCAAACAGGGCACAAGACAGTCTCTTGGATGCATTGATGTGGATTCCAGAAGAGACCAGCAAAGTAGGGCACCTATGCTGCAGAAACACCCCTATAATTCTTCCAAAGTTTACAAAACTTTTGTTTATCTTCTTCTTGATAAGGTCAAAGAATACTTCTCCCCAATTCAAATTCTTCCTGTCTACTAGAGCTCCCATTAGGCAGAGCTGATACCTTGAGATTGTATCATGAGCAGAGTGCTTAGCCAGTAGCACTTTCTCAACTACATCTGTCAGGAATCTGTATTCCACAGAAAGGTTCTTTTTCAAGAGCTTGCTAGGGTTGGCCTCAGAATGACCCGTTCTGGAAAGCAATTCAGTATACTCTCCTCCAGACAAGTCAGCAGTATCTCCACCAGTTCTTAACTCAAAAACCTCTGTTAATATTGCTGGGGTTAAGGGTACCTGAGTGCCAGATATTGATCCAACAATGGTGTTGTTGTCTTGATTGTGGGCAGTGTAGACCCATTCCTTAATCTCATCAGATGCAAGCTTGATCCTTGTAGTCATGATTGTTGTTAGGTTCTGCTCTTTGAATAACCCCAAGATATCCTGAAAAGCCTGGTCGGTTGTGCTGAAGGATTCCATGTCGATGTCGAAGCCAGCATCAAACTTTATGGCTGCGAGAACAGCAACAGATACAGCCATAGTTACCTGCAAAGATTCAACAAACAAAACGACCAAGTGCAGAAATGTTTGGAGGGAAATAAAGTTCTTGCAGAGAAATCGAAAGCACAAAGGAGAACCACGGCGAAAAATGAATTTTATATTAGGGTTCGACGCAGAATTGGAAAGATCGTTGAACTCAGTTCGACGATCGAGGCTTCTAAAGGAATCTGAAGAGTCTTCAACATCGTCGATCTCCGTTCGACGATATTGGAGAGCGCCGAGCTCTGTTCGACGATCGTTCAAAGAACAAAATCATCGAGCGTCGTTCGACGATCGTTTACCGGAAGAGATAGTTCATACTGAGAAACGCTGAACTCAGGTCGACGATTTCAGAAATCGTCGATCTCCATTCGACGATCTGGGGGAAAATTGTCGAGCTCAGTTCAGAGATCAGAAAAACTCTAGACACTAAGAAAAAAATCAGGATGTTTGCCTTAGTCTTGGTCAATTTTTAAGCTTTCAAAATCTTGGATATTATTTAAGATTTCCTCCATCTAACATTCCTAACTGATTTAGGAAGAAGGTGTGTTTCTTTTCATCCAAGGGCTTGGTGAAAATATCTCCCCTTTGTAAATCAGTTGGGATATATTGTAGTTCAATTTTATTCTTTTCAACATTATCCCTTAAGAAATGATCCTTAATCTCTATGTGTTTTGTCCTACTATGGAGGACTGGATTTTGAGCTATAGAAATAGCACTGGTGTTATCACAAAAGATTTTAGACTTCTCTAAGTTGTAGCCATAGTCTAGGAGTTGGTTTTGAATCCACAAGATTTGTGAACAACAACTGCCTGCAGCCATATATTCAGCTTCGGCAGTTGAAGTTGACACAGAAGTTTGTTTCTTACAAAACCAGGAGACAAGTCTATCACCAAGGAACTGACAAGTTCCACTGGTGCTTTTCCTGTCAATTCTGCATCCAGCATAATCAGCATCAGAAAATCCAGTTAAATCAAATGCTGAATCTTTTGGATACCAGAGACCTAGATTTGGACAACTTTTAACATACCTGAGAATCCTCTTTACTAGTGTTATGTGTGACTCTCTAGGGCTTACTTGGAACCTAGCACATATACATGTAGAAAACATTATGTCTGGTCTACTAGCTGTAAGGTACAGTAAAGAGCCAATCATTGCTCTATATGTTGTCTGATCAATAGGTTTCCCATGTTCATCAGCATCCAATACAGCATTAGTAGGCATGGGTGTTTTCATACAAGATGCTTCAGACATGCCAAATTTCTTAACCAATTCATTTGCATATTTGGTTTGAGAAATAAAGATGCCTTCAGCATGTTGCTTGATTTGCAATCCTAGGAAGAAGGATAGCTCACCCATGCCACTCATTTCAAATTTAGAGTGCATTAGGTTGTAAAACCTTCTGCACAATTTGGAATCAGTAGAACCAAAAATAATATCGTCTACATAAATCTGTACTAGTAGGGTATGGGACTCATGGGTTCTAATGAAAAGAGTTTGGTCTACTCTACCCCTTATAAATCCATTTTCCAAGAGAAAGCATGCTAGAGTCTCATACCATGCTCTAGGAGCTTGCTTGAGACCATATAATGCTTTGTTCAATCTAAAAACATAATCAGGATGAGTTGGAGAGATAAAACCTGGAGGTTGTCTGACATATACTTCCTCTTTGATGTCTCCATTTAGAAATGCACTTTTTACATCCATCTGATATACCTTGAAGCCTTTATGTGCTGCATAATCTAAAAATATTCTGATGGCTTCCAATCTTGCAACAGGTGCAAAAGTCTGGTCGTAGTCTATCCCTTCTTCTTGAGAATATCCCTGAGCAACTAGCCTTGCCTTGTTCCTTACAATTACTCCTTGATCATCCAGTTTGTTTCTGAATACCCACTTTGTTCCAACAATGGAGTGATCCTTAGGCTTTGGCACTAGTTCCCACACTTTGTTCCTCTCAAATTAATGCAACTCTTCTTGCATTGCAATGATCCAGTGTGGATCTTGCTCTGCATCTTGAATGGACTGAGGTTCAATTTGAGATAGGAAGCAGGTGTGCAACAAGTTTTGGTTGACCTGATTTCTGGTTTGCACACCAGCTGAGATGTCTCCAATTATTTAGGAAATTGGATGGTCTCTTGATGTTACTAAATCAACAGGGGGTGTTGATTGTTCACCAATCTGTGTTGTTGTTTTCTCTTGTGGTACAACAACTGCTCTTCAAGTGGTTCTTCAATATGTTGAGCACTTTCTTCATCTTCACTGCTTTCATCCTTTTGAGTAACCTGTAACTTGTTCAAGTCTTCAACTAGAGAATGTTCCTGCAAAGGTTCTATGGTAGAAGGGATCTTCTCCTTGACAGACATGTTAGATTCATCAAATGATATATGAACAGATTCCTCAATTTTTAGAGATGATTTATTATACACCCTATAAGCCTTGCTGATCATGGAGTATCCCAGAAACACTCCTTCATCAGCTTTAGCTTGAAATTTTGCTAAGTATTTCTTGTCATTGTTATGTATGTAACAAATACAACCAAAGACTCTAAAATAATCAACTTTAGGTTTCTTCCCTTTGAGTAATTCATAGAGAGTCTTTCCCTTTAGTTTATGTATCAAACTTCTGTTCAGCGCATAGTTGGAGGTGTTCACTGCCTCTGCCCAAAAGGATAGAGGAAGGTGAGCATCTGACAACAATGTAGTGGCAGATTCAATAAGGGTTCTATTTTTCCTTTCAGCTACCCCATTTTGTTGAGGAGTTCTAGGAGCTGAGAAAGTATGCCTGATCCCTTCACTCTGACAGAACTCTTGCATAAGAAGAGAATCAAACTCTATCCCATGATCACTTCTGATCAGGGCAATGTGAGTATTGAACTCAATCTGTATACATTTGAGAAACTCTGTCAGACACTTAAAGTTATCAGACTTCTTCCTTAGAAAGTACACCCAAGCGAATCTAGAGAAGTCATCTACAACTACTAAAGTGTAAGATTTCCCTCCTAGGCTTTGTACTGTGATGGGTCCAAAAAGATCCATGTGTAACAGATACAATATCCTAGGTGAATCACTCTTATTAAGTGACTTAAAGCTGTTTTTAGTTTGCTTGCCTAATTGACAAGCCCTGCAGAGTCCTTCCTTCTTGTAGGGGCCAGAAGGTAGTCCTCTAACAAGGTTGTCCTTGGATAGCCTAGCAATAGTTCTAAGGTTTAGGTGTCCTAGTCTCTTATGCCATAAAATATTTGGTCTACAGACAGAATTAAACAGGCAAATATCTACATCAGTTGAAAGAAAATCTACTAGATAGATTTTACCTTTCCTTTTACCTGTCAACACGGTTGTGTTGTCCTCTGACTTGATTTTGCATAATGCTTTGCTGAAGGTCACCTGGTAGCCTTCATCACACATCTGACTGATGCTTATTAAGTTGTGCTTCAGTCCTTCCACATAAGCTACCTTCTTGAATGTTACTGATCCAATCTGGACTGCACCATGTCCTTTAGTCTGTCCAAAGTTTGAATCATCAAAGATAACCTTGGGTCCAAGCTTGGCTCTAATGGAAGTGAGGTTGTCCTTGTTCCCTGTCATGTGCTTAGAGCACCCACTATCCAAGTACCATTGTTGGTTAGATGTTGGATAGGTCTTCACCTACACATAAGACAATTCATTTGTTTTTGACCCAGTTTACCTTGGGCCTAGGTTGATAACCTTTAAATTCTGAAATAAAGGACATCCCAGGTTGACTATTATATCCTTCAGGATGATATCTCCTTGGAGGTATAATCCATTCAGTATAAGGGTTAAAGATTTGGGATGAAGGACCCTTAGGATTGAATTTTGATTTGCCTTTGAAAACATTTCCAGAGCTCTGACCTCTGTTCGACGATCTTGGAGCTGCGTTCGACGATCTTGGGTCAGATCGTCGAGCTCCGTTCGACGGTCGACTATAGCAGAGTTCAGGTAATTGAGATTGTCGACCTGCGTTCGACGATTTTGCCTGAGATCGTCGATCTGCATTCGGCGATCGTCGATCTTCATTCTGCGATCGTCGATCTCCGTTCGACAATTTCTGCTGGGACTTGGTTTTCTTGGGCAGATCAGAATTTTTCCTAGCAACCTCTACACCTCCCTTTCCTTTGTCAGAAATGAACTTGATTAGAGTGGTTAGAACTATGGGTTGGCTGGATGAAGCACCCAAGCCCAGTGTACTATTAAATCTGGAGTTCACTGTGCTTGTGATGTCCATCAGCTTGATGCTTCTCCCATTAAGGGATTCTTCAAGCTTTTTGGCCTTAGACAGCTCACTTTTCAGTGAAGCTATCTGCTCCCTACAGCACTCCAACTCCTGAGAGAGTTTGAGGTTTTCTGACTTTAAAGTATTATGTTCAGATAGATGATTTCTGAGAGAGATAATTTCTTTCTCAGATTTTAGAAGATCTAAACACAATGCTTTAAATTCAGATTTAAAGTCCTCTGAGTTAAAATCAAAAGAACTGATTACCTGATCTTCTTCAGGTTTAGTCTCTGAATCTGACTCTGACTCCTCTTCTTCTGAATTATGTTGTGAGGCATTGATTGCCATCATGCAGAACTCTTTTTCTTCTGCATCATCTTCATCATCAATGGAGCTGGATGAGGCTTCTGACTCCTCTTCAGTCTCACTCCAGGATTCAGCAACAAACCCCTTTCTTGTATGCTTGTTTTTGCTTGATGAAGGTTTGCCATTGCCATTTCTCTTGGAGTCTTTCTCCTTTCTTCTTTCTTTTTTCCCTTCTGTCCTTGTTTTTGTTTTCTGGACAGTCAGGAACTATGTGCCCTGGTTTCCTGCAACCAAAGCAAACAATTTCTTTATTATTATTAATGGACTTGTCATATCTTGGCTTATCATGCTCCTTGTATGATCTCCTTTTGAAGTCCTTTCTGGCCATCTTGTAAAATCTTTTGGCCAACAGACTGAGCAGTTCATCTTTGCCTGTGACTTTATCTTCAGGCTGATCTTCAGTTGCCTTGAAGGCTATGGTCTTCTCTTTTCTTGTGGCTGGTGAGGCAGCCTTCTGTTCTTCTTCTCTATTCTTGATGAGTAGCTCACAAGATTTGAGCTTCCCCAATAGAGCTTTAGTGGTGATCTCATTCAGACTTCTGGCATCCTTAATTGGCCAGATTCTTGAATCCCAAGTGCTAGGGAAGCACATTAGAATTTTGTCATTGAGTTCAGTTAGTGAGATCTCTTTATCCAATGTCCTGAGTTCACTAACAATGCAACTGAGCCTGTTGTACATATCTCCCACTGACTCAGTTTCTCCCTTCTTGAAATTCTCATATTGAGATATGAGGTGGGATCTCCTATCCTTTCTCTCATCAGCTGAGCCTGAGACTATTTCAGAAAGTTTGTCCCAAATTTCCTTTACTGAATTGCATTCAGCCACCTTTTGAAATATGTCATCAGACATTGTCTGGGCTAAGATGTTCATAGCCTTGGCATCAGCTACCTTCCATCTCTTGATGTCAGCATTTGTTCCTGATGGAGGTGGAACAACATTTGTATTTGAGTTCTCTGGAGGTCTTGGACATACTGTCAAAACAGAGTTAAAAATATCTTCGTCAATAGAATTCATGTACAGTCTGATCCTTGCTTTCCAAAGTGCAAACTTGGATAGATTGCACACTGGAGGTCTGGTGCTAGCATAATCTTTGTTTTGGGCCATGATTTGTGAAAACAAAATCTAATAATAAACTACAAAAGAAAAACAGATCTAACTAGGGATCTTTTGGTTCAGGTGTTAGCCTGTGCAACCACCAAGGTGTGGTATGTTTAACCAACCTCGCTTTGATACCAATTGAAAGTGCACCTAGATCTGATATACTCTAGAGGGGGGTGAATAGAGTATATGGTGTTTTTAAAACTTTTTACAACAATTGTTGTAATATGAGTGAGCAGGGAAGCAGTAATAAATCTAATCACAGAACTAAACTAATCAAAAGCTAATCACAGAATAATCACAGCCAGAAACAAAAACAAAGACAAGCAAAACCAGATGACACAAAGAAATATAGTGGTTCCCCTAAACTTGGGTACATCCACTCTTCTACCACCCTAGGTAGGAATCCACTGCAGGATGAGTTGATCAGGTGTCCTGGGCACCAATGAGCTTTTGATAAGGTGCTCAAAAACCAAATCAGATTTTTTGATCAGGTGTCTTGCCACCAATGAGCTTTTGACAAGGTGCTCAAAAACCAAGTTCAAACTTTTGAAGGGAGTTTGAGAAACCCTTTACAGAGATGGGGGGAGAGAGTGATGGAAGTCTTCTCTTTCTCAGATCAGCTAAGAAGACTATGTGGATTGATGGTGTCAAAGCTCCCTTTGAGTTCTTGAGATCTTCAGGAAAAGAAGCTTTGCTGTAGGTTGATAGTCCTTCACAAGTAGAGCTCCAGCAAGAGATGATTTCAGCAACAGCTGAAATGTTGGATGTCTGGAGTCTTGAAAGGTGTTGGCCTTGAACACTTGAAAACTAGAGAGATCTGAAGATTTCAGAAAAAAATTTGATCTCCTTGGATGTGTGTTCTTGAGAATTCTTTGAGACAGAGTATTTTGTTCTTGTTCTGAAGATTACTTATGTCTGTCTGTGTGTGTCTGTGTATGTATGTGATCTGCCTTAGAGATTCAAAAATTCTTCTCTTTTATTCTCTGATACAGAATGGAAAAACATTCTCTGTCAAGAATAGCCGTTGGCCTTGCATTAATTGCATCCTTAATTGCAAAATGTCTTCTAGAGGAAAGTCCATAGAAATATTCCTTGAAAATCCCTTGAAACGTGGTCCAGAAATAAATGAAAACGGCTAGGAAATCTTCTGAATTAATTGCAGAATAACTACTTAATAGATTTGAATTTGAATCTAGAAACATCCTTGAAGTTATCTGATAACGTCGAACTAAGTTCTGCTATCGTCGGACTGAGCTCAACGATATGGATTTATACAGCAGTAGAACATCGTCGATCTGAGCTCAAAGATCGTCGAACTGAGCTCAGAGATAGAATTCCAATATTGAGTCAAGATCGTCGAACTGAGCTCACCGATCGTCGAATGGAGTTCGACGATATGATGAAGTTGAGCTCAGCGATCGTCGAATGGAGTTCGACGATCTGTCGAAGTTGAGCTAGACGATCGTCGATCGGAGTTCGACGAATCGTCGTGCTGAGCTCGACGATAAGACTTAGTCTCCAAACAGAAAATCCTGGTCTTGAGGGCAGCTTCCAAACTTAGACTTCTAACCCTTAAACTCAATTCTAATTGACCTTTTGAGCTATACAGGAGGTCAAACATTGGTTTCCTAGAGACATAGTGATCCTGACCCAAATTAGTAATAGGGTGTTCCAACACATTCCGCCTTCACCAATGCACATGTACGGCACTTGGCCACATAAAGTGCTACGTCCTTCTTCAATCCTGGCCACCAGAACAATTTCTTCAAGTCTCTGTACATTTTTGTGCTTCCCAGGTGGATTGAGTACTTGGTATGATGAGCCTCATTCATCAACTCCTCCCGAAGATTATCCGCACTAGGAATGCATAGACGACCGTCCTTTCTTAGCAACCCATCTTCAACAACAAACTGGGAATTTAACCCATCCAAAGATTCATCCAAGATCTGCTTCATGCTGTTATCCTGAACCAAAGCCCGCCGAACTCTATCAGCTAGGTCACACTGCACCTCTGTCCAAAATAGTTTCGCCTCAGCACTAGACTGCTTGTCGACACAAGATATCTCCAAAGCCTCCAACTCATGGACCAATCTCTCATTATGTACCGATAACCAGTTGGCATGCGCCAGAGTCCTGCGACTCAACGCATCCGCCACTGCATTTCCCTTCCCAGGCACATAATGTATCTTGAAGGTGTAGTCCCCTAAGAACTCCATCCACCTCCACTGCCTCATGTTCAGATCCTTTCGATCCAACAGGTACTTCAAGCTCTTATGATCAGTGTAAATATCGACCTTCACACCGTACAGGTAATGCCTCCAAAGCTTTACAGCAAATATCACGGCCGCTAACTCTAAGTCGTGAACCGGATAATTCCTCTCTTGAACCTTCAGTTGTCGTGAACCATAAGCTATCACTCTCCCATGCTGTAGCAGAACACATCCCAAACCACTGCGCGAAGCATCACTATAGATCTCGAACCCTTCGGTTCCAACTGGCGAACATAAAATAGGTGTCGTGGTCAACCGCCTCTTCAATTCTTCAAAAGCCTGTTCGTACTCCGGAGACCACACAAACTTCTGATCCTTCCTAGTCAACGTCGTGAGTGGTAGCGCTATCTGCGAGAAGTTCTCTATGAAGCGCCTGTAGTAGCTAGCAAGCCCCAGAAAACTCCGGACCTCTGCCACTATAGTCAAAGCAGGCCACTCTCGTATCGCCACTATCTTCACCGGATCCACAGCTATCCCTTCTCCACTGACAACATGACCAAGGAACGCTATCGAGGATAACCAGAATTCATACTTGGAGAACTAAGCATACAACTAATTCCTCCTCAACGTCTCCAACACCATGTGTAGATGATTGTAGTGATCCTCCTCGCACTGCGAGTACACCAGGATATCATCGATAAATACTATCACGAAACGATCCAAGTACTCTATGAACGTCCTGTTCATCAGATCAATAAACACGGATGGCGCATTGGTCAAACCAAACGGCATGACCGTGAACTCGTAATGCCCAAACCGCGTACTGAATGTTGTCTTTGGGATGTCGCTCTCCCTTATCCTCAACTGGTAGTATCTGGATTTCAGATCTAACTTCTAATATACCGTTGACCTAACCAACTAATCAAATAGATCGTCAATCTTGGGGATCGGATATTTGTTCTTCTCTGTAAGCTTGTTCAATTCCTGATAGTCAATGCAGATTCGTAAGCTCCCATCCTTCTTCTTAACAAAGAGAACTGGTGCGCTCCAAGGCGACGAACTTGGACGCACATAACCTTGCTCTAACAACTCCTGTAGTTGTACCTTCAACTCCACCATATCTCGCGGTGTTATCCGATACAGAGAGCGTGACACTAGTTTGGCACCCGGTAATAGGTCAATGGTAAAATCAATCTCCCGCTGAGGAGGGGCTCCAGGGAGATCATCTGGGAACACATCAGGATACTCGGACACGACTGGAATACTGTCAAGACTTGGCTTAGGCGTCGAAGTCTGCACTAATGTGACAAACAGCTCTGCCCCAGACCGAACTGCCTTAATCACCTGAAGAGCCGACATCAAAATCTTACCCGACCCCTTCATGCCCGCAAAAGTAGTCTCCCGATCAGTGTTCAGACACAACTTAACTTCCTTACGGTTGCAATCAATGCATGCACCCTGCTCCGAGAGCCAATCCATACCGAAGATTATGTCGTACTCCGCTAATGGCAGTAGCGACGCTCGCAAATCAAACTCCTAGTCTTCAATCTGAATCTTCACAACACAGACCCTATTCGTGCGCATTGAGCACCCATTGGGTAACAACACATACAATTTGTCTTTTGACATTGAGGACGGAACATCGATGCGCGATATGAATTTTTCGGACAATAAGGAATGTGATGCTCCCGTATCAAACAAGGCTCTTGCCGGAAACTCAAAGATCAACACAAAGCCTAGAACCAACGAAAGTAAGCTAACAAATATGAAGGTAACAACTATAAAAGTTAAACCACTGTAATTTAACTTATACCTGTCACCACGTCCGCTTGCTTTATGGCCTCTTGCAGGCCAAGGTTGTAGACTCTAGGCTGGGCTAGAGCATGGTGGGATGCGGTTGACTCCACCGCCTTCCCTTTCTCCTCATAAGTCGCTGCAGGCTTCCTCTCGGACTTTGAACGTCCGCTCCAACACTCACGAGCAAAATGCCTCCTCTTCCCACAACTGTAGCAAGCTCCTGGGACTCGACTTGTGGTTGCCCCGATGCACCAGCCGAAGGGGCTGAGTTCAAAGTCCGCTGTTTCTTATTCCACCTGCGGAAACTTGACTTATTATTTGGCACCTTGAACTCGGACTTCTTTTCTCCTAGGTCCTTCTTCTCTTGAACTTTCTTAACGACCTTCTTCAACGATCGGGCCGAATTGACCAAGGCTAGGAAGACTTGCTCCTTAGGCCCTGCAAGTTGTAGCTGTAGATCTCCACGTAGACCCTCATAAAATCGGTTGGTCTTCCGTTCTTCTTCCATAAATGTAGCACCAGCATAACAACCCAACCGTGTGAACTCATGGAGATACTCGTCCACGCTTTTGGATCCCTGAGTCAACCCAAGAAATTGGTTCTCCATCTCAAGTTTCTAAGCGGAGGGTACAAATCTGGCTAGGAACAATCTTGAAAATTCATCCATAGGCACATCAGCAAGCTGCCTACCCACTAAGAGATGAAACTCCAACTCATCCCACCACAGCCTCGCTTTACCCACCAAAAGAAAAGTCGCTATGGTGGTCTTCTGCCACTCCTCAGTTAATGTGGCTGCCAAGACCCTCTTCATCGAAGAGAGCCAGTCCTCAGCTTGAGCTGGCGTTCCAACCCCATCGAACCTCGGAGCATTAATGCCCATTACATGCTTAAGCTGCTACTCCATAGCTCTCCTCGGCTTTACCAGATCAACTGCTGCGCGCTGCACAACTCTCGGCTCTGCCACCCTAACCGGTTCTTGCTCATTCGCAGGAGGTGTGTGATGCATTTGCCCTGCAGGTTGGGCATTTATCATTGCAAATACAGATTCAGCCACCATCCTGATGGTTTCCGCTGAAGAAGTTGTTGTAGGCACGTCCCTTGGTGCACTACTTTCCGCTGATTGTGGACGCTCTAATTGACCAGCACTGCTCCTAGCTGCCTATAGTAGCAAAGACACGCGATTAGATGACAAACAAAATGCTAAAAGCAATCAATGGAACACTCAGACTCCACAAAGCAAGTGTATTTTTCATTCCTAAGTGGACATTCATGGGTTCTTATTGATGTTATAACGATGACGCACACATGTGCTCACCACACCTTAAAAGAATTCGCCCACGAATTCAGTTAAGCCTGACCGTAACCAGAAGTTTGATACCAAACAACAGACAGTCGGAAGGGTTACCAAGAATATTCAAACTATCCAATTAAGACTACTTGTCCTACACAGAGCATTCTAGCGGAAGCTTTTAAAAGTTGAAAGAACCCAAAACTTAAATCCAATAATTATGAATGTCCACAACCATACCACTGGAATGAAAACCAAATACACTGAAAGGGTACATTACCTTATGGCCTTACAAATGTTCACTTAACAAAATAGTGTCTTACATACATCGGCTCGCAGGCCGGTCACACATGACAAAATAAAAACAACTATTCTTTACGACCTTCGAGGGCCAGCACAGCAACATGGGCTCCAGCCCGCTATCTAGCACTCGGCTCCGCAGCACCTGCAAGAAACATTCCACCGCACAGTGGCAAACAAAGCAACGGTCAGCCAAAGCCGACCAAATTATAACGACCCCGCCCCTTACTCGGGACGGCGGTGCTCTTTCCCTGCATACCATTAGCCCAATAAAACAATAAAGCACAATTATACTATGCCACAGGTGTAGGCTGTAACGTCCCGAATCGCTCTAGGCCCCTAGTGTGTGTGTTTTGAGTCAGGAGGGTTGACTCGAGTCCTGAGAAGTGTCGGGAATTGGACTGCACTTGTGGTGACATGGAGAAATCAGTGTAAAAAGACATGGGTAGCGACACGGGTAGCGACACGGGCGTGTCCCTACCCGTGTGCGTCGAGTTGAGCTCGATGAGCCGTGTCGAGACTGATGAGCTGTGTCGACACCAAGTGACACGGGTAGTGACACGGCCGTGTCCCTACCCGTGTGCGTCGAGTTGAGCTCGACGAGACATGTCGAGATCGTCGAACTATGTCGACACCAGGTGACACGGGTAGTGATACGGCCGTGTCCCTACCCGTGTGCGTCTAGATGATCTCGACAAAGCATGTCGAGATCGTCGAGATGCGTCGAGATAGTCGAGCGGGGGACACGGGTAGTGACACGAGCGTGTCCCTACCCGTGTGCGTCGAGTTGAGCCCGACGAGAAGTGTCGAGATGCAACCCGAGAAGTACACGGCCAATGACACGGCCATGCACACGGCCGTGTCATGGGGACACGGGTCGGGACACGGGCGTGTCCCGACCCGTGTCAAACATTGAACCGACATGGAAACCGCCACGGCCGTTTCGCGGAAGCGGGACACGGGTACGGACACGGCCGTGTCCCTACCCGTGTCATGTTTTGTTTATAAGGGGCAGAGGAAACCCTAGCCGTTTTCACTCTCATTTCACCCCCTATCTCCTGTGAGAACTCCTGGTGAGAGGAAAACCGCTGGAGCAAGTTCTACCGGAGGAGATTCGCCATCGCCGTGAAAGAGAAGATGCCGCCGAGGAGAACTACGCGATCCATGATAAGAAATGGTGGTACCGCTGGAGCCAATGTGAGTTTCCTACCCTCTCCCTTGGTGCTAGATCTTAGATATATAGGAGAGACATCGGCTCAAGAGAGCTTGATGGAGAGGAGAAGATTTCTAGGTTTGGCCATGCTAGGATTTGAATCCTAGAGTTTAGATCTCTTCAACCCTTCCCCTTTTCTTCAATACGACGATGGGTGAATGGCTTCGTGAGGAGTTTTGGCCCTTGAGGTTGAATAAGGGAGGAGGACATTTCTGGAAAATTTAGGAAGGATCGCTTGAGGAGGAAGACGGACCGATGCCATCCATTTTTCTTTAAGATGCGCACAGAATCTGTATTCTGCGCGCAGCAATCTTCTAGGCCATTTTCGTGTAGGATATGGGCAGATCTGGGCTTTGGGTTAAACACGAAAGTTGTAGCCCTTGGAAATAACTTTCCAACGAGTGGTTGCACGACTTCAGGTGATGTCTGTGGCCCCGGGAAAACCTAATCGAGTTTGCTGTCCGGCAATTCCTGTACACAGAAATCGTGTTCTGTGCGCAGCGAACTTTGAAGCCGATTTCGAGTAAGTTATTGTCAGATCTGGGTTGTGACCTGAATATGAAAGTTGTAGATCATGAAAAGGTCTTTCCAACGAGTGGTTACACGCCTCTACCGGATTCCTGTAACTTCAGGAAACTCCGGTCGAAGATGCTATCCAGTGCTAATCCTGCGCTGAAATTCTGGGTCTCTATATACATTGTGGATTTGAAATTGGTGGGTCCAATGTCGCAATTAATTCGAGATTTTGGTGAAATAATTTATGTTAACCACCAAAGTGTTATGGATGATAATATTTACTATTTTAGAAATCAATTTATTATCGCAAGATAGCTTGAGGCCTGTTGATTTCCTTATGATTAATTGGATTGATTTGATAATACTTCGGTAAGTTGTCGTAAGAGCAAATCTTATTTATATCATGTTGAAATCACTTGGGATGATATATAGATGGGTAACCCATGGCCATGCATATGTTATATATCGGATTGAATTTAGGAGTCCAACAATAGTGTGTCGTCTCCTATTGGCATGTTATAGTAAATGTGCAAGTGCGGTGTTGACCGCCACAAAGTTTGGTCGTGTCGAGGTAAGGTGTGGATGGGTGGTTGGGCTGTGTCCTCGTGCTCACTCCGAGGCCCCTTCCATGATATATTGATGTGGAATTTGCATGTGGTGTGAGTCGACACGCGGTGTCGCAATCCCGGGTTAAGGATAGTGTGGCAGGTCTACGGGCTCGCCAGTCGTCACACCGACGGGAGTTGACAGTTAGACTTGGTCGGTTTGGGCTGTGTCCTCGGTGTTCACGTCCCGAGGCCCCTCCGGCCATGTGAACGGTTGGGCTGTGTCCTCGTGCTTTCTTCCGAGGCCCCTTCCGGGTCACGCAAGGCCAGTTCGGGCTGTGTTCTTGGTGCACATCTACCCAAGACCCCGCTGGGCCATAGTACGCATGGGCTCCGCTGTTGTGTTCTTAGCGTTGAGGCGTACGGAGGCCTAGTTGAAGTAGTGTGATACCCGCCTAGTAGTAGAAGTGCCCGTTCTACTGTCACCGCCTGGCCACGGCGGCTGATGCCTGAGAGGTTAGCTACCTGGTCGAAAAGTGGGAACTATAGTCTGTGTCGACATAGCAATTGCATGGGTGAGTCATTGCATAGCATTCATAGCATTTCATATCATTGCACCACAAGATCCTCATCGTATAAGTTTGTATGGGCACTCTTATACGATGAGTTACTTTTATGTAACCCGATCCTTAACTTATAAGTTTGTATGGGCATTCTTATAAGTTAAGTTACTTTCCTGCTGTTACTTATACTTGCTAGTTTAGTGTAGCTTTTACTTAAATGCTGATTATGATGCTGTTACTCTTATACTACTGCCACCTGCTTGTACTTCCTTTACTTGAATACTTGTTATATACTATACTCTTGTTCCTTTTCTCCGCCCGGTGCCTAGGAGTCACCGGGGGAGCGGATGTGAAACCACTTAGTCGTTTCGACTAACGGTTGCTACGTCTTCCTTTTTAGGAGGTCACGCCGCAGGTAGAGCAGCCGCAGACTACGCAGCAGGACAGCGAGGTCAGGATGACAGGGCCTGAGGTGACGGTGCCGTCGATACCGTCAGTTACTGATGTTAGTATTTGATACTCTGATGTAGCCCGTTTGGGCAATGTTTAGCTGTACTCTGATATATGGTAGAAGCATGTTTTAGCTTCTCCTTATTGATGTATTTGGACATTATAACTTAGTGTGGATTTGACTTCTCTTGCTTATTTATTTGGTTGGGTTGGCATGATATATTGATATTGTTGTAGCCGGCAGAATAGGCGTCTTGTGGTACAGGTTAGCCCGTGTGCTAATGCTACCGCAAGGCGGCTGTTCCGGGCATAAGACTCCCCCTTCGTGCCGTGTTTTGGGATCCGGGTAGTGGGAGTTTTACAATTGGTATCAGTTTGCCACGATCCTCAACTAAGGAAGTCATTCAACAATGGTGCCACCCCCGTTTGGTTAGTCGGTTTGTGGACAAACTGACTTAGCGGAAGCAGTGGTGTGCCCATATGTAATTCACATTAAGTTTGTCCAACTTTGACCTTGAGTTTAGCCAACCTGACCACAAATTTGTCGTCTACGTGTAGGTTCCACTGCATGTTGAGCCGATGGGGGGTACCCCTACCCCTCCCATACCCACTCAATTCCAACAGTCTGAGTTGGGGCAAACACTCACCGCCATTCTTGATGCTTTTAAGGTACAGCAGGCTCCGGTGCAACAACAAGCCCCGAGCTCCAACTGGCTGAGCACCTTCCGGGCTCTCTCCCCTCCCGTCTACCTTGGGGCAGAGTCGGCTGTGCGCACAGAGGAATGGCTAGACACGATACAGGAGTTGTTGGCTGGCATCCGTTGCCCGGCCAACATGGCAGTGACATTGGCAGTGTCCGTCTTGGACTTCCATGCGAAGAGGTGGTGGAAGTCCCTTATGGGATCTACCTTCCAAGGCTGGATCTACACAGAGATAAGTTGGAGAGAATTCTCGGAGGTTTTCTTGGAGCACTTTATCCCTACGTCAGCCCGAGATGAGCTTGAGCAGAGGTTCCTTCTATTAAAACAGGGATCAAAGACGGTTACGGAATACCAGCGGGAATTCCAGCATCTCGCAAGGTTTGCGGATTCTTACGAGTTGGATGACAGAGGCTATGCCAAGCGCTTCTGCAAGGGGCTGCGAGATCCCCTAAGGCAGTCCCTTTTGTTTATATCGGATGGTAGCTTGGCGGAGATCATTGATATGGCAAAAAGATTGGAGGCGGACCACATGGGATGTAGTAAGAGGCCCGCGGAGGACGTGATGGAAGCCGGCCCATGGAATAGAAGGAGGCGAGACTTCAGAGGAGGAAGGGGACACCAAAGAGGTGGAGGGCGTGTCCACCGAAACTATAGGGTGGAGCATCCAGTTCCGCAGCCGCCTGCGTTGCCTCCACCCCCACAGCCTCAGCGATTTCAACAACCTGAAGGGCGTCGTGGTCTGGTGTGCTTCGAATGCAACCAGCCGGGCCACATCCGGCGTTTTTGCCCGCAGCTATATGGGAACGCCCCTCCTGCTCTCCCTCCTGCTCTCCGTCCTGCTCTCCCTCCAGCAGCTCCACGAGGGGGGGGATATATGCGTGGTCGAGGACGAGGACCGCCAAGAGGTAACCCCGGTCCTGCTAGGGATCAGGTGTACGCACTTGACATGGCACAGGAACGGAACCCCCAAGAGGTGATTGCAGGTATAATTTAATTAGTTTACATATTTGCATGGTCTAACTTGAATTGATTAGAACTTACTAGCCACTAGCAATAAGTTTTGGTTGTTGGTACTTAGGCAACGTGATTATTGGCGGGAAGACAGCCTATGCGCTGTTCGATACCGGTGCCTCACACTCATTTGTGTCCGAGGATTTCATAAAAGACGTGGAGGATGTACAGTACTTCACTGGCATAGCCCGACGTGTACGCCTTCCAGATGGCTCGGAGATGATCGCAACCGCCAAGTGCGAGTTTGAGTTATTTATTGATGGAAAGGACTTTGATACGCCGGCCACGGTTCTGAGAATGCCGGAGTTTGACATCATTTTGGGCATGATATGGCTGGATTGGCACATCGCGAGGATCGACTGCGCGGAGAAGCGGATCTATTTGAGACATGGAGACTCTGACGTCATCTTCCAAGGTATTGGTTTCACGCCCCGCATGATGTTATCTTCCGTCCAGGTTGTAAAAGCTCATATGAAGGGGGACGAGGTCTTCATGATCTGGTTCGAGTTGAAGGAGGAAGCGTTGGAATTAAAGGATGTACGGGTTGTGCGGGATTTTCCTGAGGTATTTCCTGAGAAGCTACCAGGATTACCTCCGCATAGAGAGGTTGACTTCCAGATCAATCTAGTACCAGGTGCCAAGCCTGTGTCCAAGTCTCCGTACAGAATGGCCCCGAAAGAACTCGCGGAGTTTAGAGTTCAATTGCAAGAACTAGTAGATTCAGGGTTCGTTCGCCCCAGTTCATCACCATGGGGTGCCCCTGTGCTGTTCGTGAAGAAGAAGGATGGAACCCTGCGATTGTGCATAAATTATCGGGAACTCAATCGATTAATGGTGCGGAACACTTATCCGCTACCTCGGATCGACGAGTTGTTCGATCAATTAGTGGGAGCACATTGGTTCTCTAAACTAGACTTGCGCTCTGGATACTATCAGTTGAGGATACAAGAGGGGGATATTCAGAAAACAGCCTTCAGTTCGAGATATGGTTTGTATGAGTTCACAGTAATGCCGTTTGGGCTCACAAATGCACCTTCGGCCTTTATGAGCCTGATGAACAAGGTGTTTGAACCATACTTGGACATCTTCGTCATCGTTTTCATCGACGACATCTTAGTCTACTCAAAGACGGAGGAGGAGCATGTCGAGCACCTGATCTTGGTTTTAAAGAAATTGAAGGAGCACGCCTTGTATGCCAAGTTTAGCAAGTGTGAATTCTGGCTTAAGGAGGTTGCCTTCTTGGGCATGTGATCAGTGGAGCAGGATTAGCTGTGGATCCAGCTAAGGTGCGGGCCGTGAAGGAGTGGTCGCCCTTGAAGTCGGCGGCCGATGTACGAAGCTTTCTTGGACTTGCCGGGTACTACCGCAAGTTCGTGAAAGGATTTTCCAAGATTGCCCTTCCTCTTACCTCCTTGACGAAGAAGGGTGTGCCATTTGAGTGGACACCTCAATGTGAAGTGGCATTTCAAGAGTTGAAGGATAGGCTTACCTCCGCCCCCATCCTTGCTCTTCCGTCGGGGAAGGAAGGATTCCAAGTTTACACGGACGCATCATATCAAGGGATGGGTGCGGTGCTGATGCAGCACGTGCACGTGATCGCTTATGCTTCAAGGCAGTTAAAGAAACATGAAATCAATTACCCGGTTCATGATTTGGAGCTGGGAGCAGTGGTGTTCGCTTTGAAAGTCTGGAGGCATTACCTATATGGCGTACACTGCGAGATCTTTTCCGATCACAAGAACTTGAAGTATGTCCACACTCAGAAGGAGTTGAACATGAGACAACGACGGTGGTTGGAATTTTTATGCGACTATGAGTTCACCATGAACTACCACCCCGGGAAAGCGAACTCCGTAGCCGATGCCTTGAGTAGGAAAGCGCCAGACTCTAGCCTAGAGTCTCGGTTGATGAGTATGGAGTTGGCTCGGATGGTCGAAGAGATGGAAATTACTCTAGTATTCAAGGCTCCTTCGGCAGAGTATGCGGACTATTTGGCCAACATGAGCATAGTTTGTGATATCCGAGACCGGATTCGGGTGGAGCAAGGAATGGATGCGGCCTTGGCCCCGGCAATCAAGGCAATTGAAGATGGGACCACCGATGAGTACACACTAAAAGACGGCCTCGTTTATCTTCGAGGCCGACTTTATATTCCCAAGGGCGGCAAAATTCGGGAAGATATATTGAGAGAGGCGCATTCCTCTCAATATTTAGTGCATCCGGGTATTGCTAAGATGTACGCCGGACTGCGGAAGACCATGTGTTGGCCGGGAATGAAGAAGGATGTTCACTACTATGTTACACATTGTGAAGCTTGCCAAAGAGTGAAGGCTGAATGCAGGAGTCCCGGTGGTTTGTTGCAGTCATTGCCCATCCCCGAATGGAAGTTCGAGGACATCTCCATGGACTTTGTCCATGGGCTACCTCGCTCACGCTCCGGGAATGATTCAGTGTGGGTTATTGTGGATCGACTGACAAAGGTGGCCCGGTTCATTCCAATGAATAAGGAAGCACACGTGGATGTTTTGGTACGCCTTTTTGTGGAGCAATTTGTACGGTATCATGGCGTGCCCAAGACAATTGTTTCGAATCGGGATGGTCGGTTTACATCCAATGAGTGGAAAGCGGTACAGGCGTATTTAGGCTCACGCCTAACCTTTAGTACCGCATTTCATCCTCAGACTGACGGGCAGTCAGAGCGGACCATCAGAACACTGGAGGATTTATTGTGATTATGTGTGCTGGACAGAGGAGAGCCATGGGAAAGGCTCTTGCCACTAGTGGAATTCTCCTATAATAATAGCCATCAGGCGAGCATCGGCATGGCGCCCCATGAAGCCCTTTACGGAAGAAGGTGCAGGACCCCCTTGTCTTGGGTGCAGGATGAAGATCCGAAGGCTTTAGGAAATGAATTTATAGATGATACTGATATGGCTGTCAGATTGATAAGAGACCGCATGTTGGAGGCTCAAAGTCGACAGGCAAAATATTACAATAAAAAGCACCGGATGGTGGAGTTCCAAGTGGGCAAAAAAGTGTTTCTTAAGATTCGGCCGATGCATGGAGTGTCGCGGGTGCGGGGAGTGAAAAAGCTCAGCCCAAGGTATGTTGGGCCTTATACTATATTGGAAAGAATTGGCCCGTTGGCCTATCGGTTGGAGTTACCACCGGAACTAGAAAATCTTCACGACGTGTTCCATGTATCGTCGCTTCGAAAAGCACTATTGCGGCCCGACCAATTTATTCCCACTACTGATGGTGCGGTGGCGTCAGATAGGTCTGTGCGACTAGAGCCAGTACGGATTGTTGACAGCGAGACAAGAACATTACGCCGCAAAAGTGTTCCCTTAGTGAAGGTGCTATGGTTGAATCATGAGAAGGAGGAGTACACATGGGAGCCAATGGATTTAATGCAGCAACGCTACCCGGAGTTGTTTGCTCAAGGTAATCTTATTTAAAAACGTATGATAAATTTCCTGTTAAGCTTTTTCCACACAGCCTAAGCCTGATTTCGGGGATGAAATCTTTTATTTTGTTTATAGGATTTGTAACGTCCCGAATCGCTCTAGGCCCATAGTGTGTGTGTTTTGAGTCAGGAGGGTTGACTCGAGTCCTAAGAAGTGCCGGGAATTGGACTGCACTTGTGGTGACATGGAGAAATCAGTGTAAAAAGACATGGGTAGCGACACGGGTAGCGACACGGGCGTGTCCCTACCCGTGTGCGTCGAGTTGAGCTCGACGAGCCGTGTCGAGACTGACGAGCTGTGTCGACACCAAGTGACACGGGTAGTGACACGGCCGTGTCCCTACCCGTGTGCGGCGAGTTGAGCTCGACGAGCCGTGTCGAGATCGTCGAACTGTGTCGACACCAGGTGACACGGGTAGTGACACGGCCGTGTCCCTACCCGTGTGCGTCGAGATGATCTCGACGAAGCGTGTCGAGATCGTCGAGATGCATCGAGATAGTCGAGCGGGGGACACGGGTAGTGACACGGGCGTGTCCCTACCCGTGTGCGTCGAGTTGAGCCCGACGAGAAGTGTCGAGATGCAACCCGAGAAGTACACGGCCAATGACACGGCCATGCACACGGCCATGTCATGGGGACACGGGTCGGGACACGGGCGTGTCCCTACCCGTGTCAAACATTGAACCGACATGGAAACCGCCACAGCCGTTTCGCGGAAGCGGGACACGGGTACGGACACGGCCGTGTCCCTACCCGTGTCATGTTTTGTTTATAAGGGGCAGAGGAAACCCTAGCTGTTTTCACTCTCATTTCACCCCCTATCTCCTGTGAGAAATCCTGGTGAGAGGAAAACCGCTGGAGCAAGTTCTACCGGAGGAGATTCGCCATCGCCGTGAAAGAGAAGATGCCGCCGAGGAGAACTACGCGATCCATGGCAAGAAATGTTGGTACCGCTGGAGCCAATGTGAGTTTCCTACCCTCTCCCTTGGTGCTAGATCTTAGATATATAGGAGAGACATCGGCTCAAGAGAGCTTGATGGAGAGGAGAAGATTTCTAGGTTTGGCCATGCTAGGATTTGAATCCTAGAGTTTAGATCTCTTCAACCATTCCCCTTTTCTTCAATACGACGATGGGTGAATGGTTTCGTGAGGAGTTTTGGCCCTTGAGGTTGAATAAGGGAGGAGGACATTTCTGGAAAATTTGGGAAGGATCGCTTGAGGAGGAAGACGGACCGATGCCGTCCATTTTTCTTTAAGATGCGCACAGAATCTGTATTCTGCGCGCAGCGATCTTCTAGGCCATTTTCGTGTAGGATATGGGCAGATCTGGGCTTTTGGTTAAACACGAAAGTTGTAGCCCTTGGAAATACCTTTCCAATGAGTGGTTGCACGACTTCAGGTGATGTCTGTGGCCCCAGGAAAACCTAATCGAGTTTGTTGTCCGGCAATTCCTGTACACAGAAATCGTGTTCTGTGCGCAGCGAACCTTGAAGCCGATTTCGAGTAAGTTATTTTCAGATCTGGGTTGTGACCTGAATATGAAAGTTGTAGATCATGAAAAGGTCTTTCCAACGAGGGGTTACACGCCTCCACCGGATTCCTGTAACATCAGGAAACTCCGGTCGAAGTTGCTGTCCAGTGCTAATCCTGCGCTGAAATTCTGGGTCTCTATATACATTGTGGATTTGAAATTGGTGGGTCCAATGTCGCAATTAATTCGAGATTTTGGTGAAATAATTTATGTTAACCACCAAAGTGTTATGGATGATAATATTTACTGTTTTAGAAATCAATTTATTATCGCAAGATAGCTTGAGGCCTGTTGATTTCCTTATGATTAATTGGATTGATTTGATAATACTTCGGTAAGTTGTCGTAAGAGCAAATCTTATTTATATCATGTTGAAATCACTTGGGATGATATATAGATGGGTAACCCATGGCCATGCATATGTTATATATCAGATTGAATTTAGGAGTCCAACAATAGTGTGTCATCTCCTATTGGCATGTTATAGTAAATGTGCAAGTGCGGTGTTGACCGCCACTAAGTTTGGTCGTGTTGAGGTAAGGTGTGGATGGGTGGTTGGGCTGTGTACTCGTGCTCACTCCGAGGCCCCTTCCATGATATGTTGATGTGGAATTTGTATGTGGTGTGAGTCGACACGCGGTGTCGAAATCCCGGGTTAAGGATAGTGTGGCAGGTCTACGGGCTCGCCAGTCGTCACACCGACGGGAGTTGACAGTTAGACTTGGTCGGTTTGGGCTGTGTCCTCGGTGTTCACATCCCGAGGCCCCTCCGGCCATGTGAACGGTTGGGCTGTGTCCTCGTGCTTTCTTCCGAGGCCCCTTCCGGGTCACGCAAGGCCAGTTCGGGATGTGTTCTTGGTGCACATCTACCCAAGACCCCGCTGGGCCATAGTACGCATGGGCTCCGCTGTTGTGTTCTTAGCGTTGAGGCGTACGGAGGCCTAGGTGAAGTAGTGTGATACCCGCCTAGTAGTAGAAGTGCCCGTTCTACTGTCACCGCCTGGCCACGGCGGCTGATGCCTGAGAGGTTAGCTACCTGCTCGAAAAGTGGGAACTATAGTCTGTGTCGACATAGCAATTGCATGGGTGAGTCATTGCATAGCATTCATAGCATTTCATATCATTGCACCACAAGATCCTCATCGTATAAGTTTGTATGAGCACTCTTATACGATGAGTTACTTTTATGTAACCCGATCCTTAACTTATAAGTTTGTATGGGCATTCTTATAAGTTAAGTTACTTTCCTGCTGTTACTTATACTTGCTAGTTTAGTGTAGCTTTTACTTAAATGTTGATTATGATGCTGTTACTCTTACACTACTGTCACCTGCTTGTATTTCCTTTACTTGCATACTTGTTATATACTATACTCTTGTTCCTTTTCTCCGCCCGGTGCCGAGGAGTCGCCGGGGGAGCGGATGTGAAACCACTTAGTCGTTTCGACTAACGGTTGCTACGTCTTCCTTTTTAGGAGGTCACGCCGCAGGTAGAGCAGCCGCAGACTACGCAGCAGTACAGCCAGGCCAGGATGACAGGGCCTGAGGTGACGGTGCCGTCGATACCGTCAGTTACTGATGTTAGTATTTGATACTCTGATGTAGCCCGTTTGGGCAATGTTTAGCTGTACTCTGATATATGGTAGAAGCATGTTTTAGCTTCTCCTTATTGATGTATTTGGACATTATAACTTAGTGTGGATTTGACTTCTCTTGCTTATTTATTTGGTTGGGTTGGCATGATATGTTGATATTGTTGTAGCCGGCGGAATAGGCGTCTTGTGGTACAGGTTAGCCCGTGTGCTAATGCTACCGCAAGGCGGCTGTTCCGGGCATAAGACTCCCCCTTCGTGCCGTGTTTTGGGATCCGGGTAGTGGGAGTTTTACATAGGCTCGCACGGCCAAACACCCCGTGCACTCAGGGCACATTAACGGTGAATCCTGACATTTCAGCGTCTTCACCACCATCCCAAATATGGCAACCACGTGAGCATTTAGCCTTTCTGACCACCGTCTAAGGCTCCATACTATGCCAACAGCCAGTCCCCTTTTCGGGTCTCTAGCACCGAACCACATAGCCTAGGTATGATTCCACTTGCCCGTTGCTCACACCACATAGTCACATTAAGACGTACGCACGAGCCAAGCTTCTCTCGGATCCCAAAACTTTCCAAACAATCACATAACCCAGTTAGGTTCAAGGCCGGTTCCCTGACCGCCAAGTTAGCAGAACACGTTTCCGCTCAATTTTCCGGGTGCTCCTTGGAGCTAACCTCCAAGTATCCCTGCTGCAATCTACCGCGTAGAAACCTGAAAAACCCAAAACACAGAGTCTTCTCCGGCAAAACATAACAAATGCAACATCACCGATCCAGACCAACATGTCCGGGTAGGCTTCACACACACTGCCTATGCCCGTACTTCGATTCCAGACTCTATATGCAACACAAGGGGGACTATTCACATTAACCCCAAGGAACACCACACACTCACCGCACACTCGCGGGAGCAGGATTCCCTATGCAGAAAGGAAGAGCTTCACATGCTCAAGTAGAGAATCGTTACCCTTGTAGTCCACTTTTGCGCCATGGAAAAACTACACGGATAGAAGTCTTCGCAATAGAATTTCTTCCACGGATCCGCTCTCGGTTCTCCAAACGGTGCTCCGATGCTCCGTCGGCGGCCGGAATCCTCCTTCTTCTTCCTCCTCTCTCTAACACCTTGGAAAGAGAAAGCTTGGAGAGAAATGAAGAGTTAACTCCCACATTCCCGACCTTAACAGAGCAGGAAACCGTCTGAGCCCTTGGATCTTAATTAAAGTAAACGAACGGCTCAGATCTGCACAAAATTCCCCAGACCTAGGCTGAACACGGCCTCACATACGGCCGTGTTCTGGGCCGTGTGCCTTGATCGAGGCACGATCGTCGAACGAAGAAAAGACAAACGGGCAAAGACATGCCTGTGTCTCACCTGACACGCTCGTGTCAGACCCTCGACACGCCCTTGACCAGGGGGCGTGTCACCTATAACCGCCACGGCAACAGACACGACCCAACTGGACACGGGTAGGGACATGGGTATGAACACACCCGTGTCACCCGAAAATCGTCGAGCAACTATCGTCGATCGTCAAACGCAGAACACGGGTACAGATACGGTTAGGCACACGCCCGTGTCAAGAGACACACCCGTGTCCTTCAGCCGTGTTTCTATCCGTGTCCTTCTCGGGATGAAAACGGCCAAAAATCACCAGCCAGACACGGCCTTGGACACGCCCGTGTCCTAGGCCGTGTACCCCTAAACCGGCACCAAAAATCCCTTTTTACGCGACCAACTAAAATACATTTTTCGGGGTGTTACACAGGATACCTCCGTAGTGGAAAACAAAAGCGGTTGGTTGGGCCTCTCCCACGTCTAAACAGGTAATTGCACTACCAATCAGACCTATCGTACGCCTCGATGCTGGTGCACTGAGAGGAGATCCAGCGTACTCTTGGCCGGCAAGTCCACCGAACTTATCTTGGCGAAGTGCAAAACCACACTTGTCGAGCCAACGTATTGGCGTCAGTGCATCGACCCTCAAATACCGAAGACCCACAACCTTATACTTTATGCACATGTAACCTTATGTATCAGCTACCGAGCAAAAGCTCCCCGGACCATCCCGTCCGTCACCATCAACAACCGAGCCAAAGCTCGTCGGGCTTACCTGCCCATAATCAAACCACTGAGCCTACTGCTCGTGTGACCCAACCTAATATCCCGAGACATCGAGGTGAGTGAAAGTGAATCCCTAGATATACTAGTTACTCTTGCATTTTATTTTGCCTACAGTTTAGGTTAGCCTAGGACTGCCCAAGGCATACCGTATGAAGGGTTCTCGAGGGTACTAGGAACTACGATTGGCTGAAGCCCAAAGCTCCCTTTCGCAAGACACTTACTATTATTGTTCAATACCTAGGACTGCCCAAGGCATTTCCCATCTCATTTATATTACTCTGGATCTAACCCTAGTGTGTTATGACCCTATCTCTCCCTCCACATGAAAGATGATCTTTTGTCGATCCCGAGCACCTTCTAAACCTAGTCGACCGAACACTCTACTCATCCCAACTTCTAATGATGGACTATATAACATTTTACCCAATCCAGCACTACTAGCCCCAACCCATACGCTTAATTCAAATGCTATCGCATTTTCTGCAGTTTTGCTAGATGTAGACCAACCTGAGCTATATGATGTACAAGATAAGAGGTACTACAAATTTTCTTCCAAATGTCCTAAGATAATTAATGGGTGCCTATCATGACATTTTTAGTCTAAATCCAGAAACATTGAATTTTCCTATTTAAATAGATATTTTATTTATTTTCCCTAAAAATAAAAATGCCCTTGTTATGAACATGAAGTGGTTTTTATATTCATGCAAATTGCTTCACAAAATTAAGATAAATACTAGGAAACTAATAAACAGTAAATTCAAATTCCCCAATTTTGCTTGCAAGGTTTAGGCCTCTAATTCAAAAGTTTAAAGGAAAACTGAAAGTCCACCTATTGTCAACTATCTTCACCTATGGGGGGGGGAATAGGTGACGTGCAGCGTTTTTGCGGAATTTAAAATTGTACCTGCACAATAAAAATAAACAGCATAGCACACAGAATACACAAGCTATTTATAGTGGTTCCCCGATTTGGGTACATCCACTTTCCCCCTTCGACCTATCTCCCAATAAGGGACGACTCGGTCTCTTCACCAACAGGATTGAAATCCAATCCTTGCACTATCAGAAGGAACCCTTCCACACGTAGGAGTCAACACTCCCACAACACGGGTTGCACCCAACCCTTACAACTAGGAACCAACGTTCCTTTAACACAAAAATAAAAACTAGAATGTACAAAAGATACAAACTACGTTTGGAGACTAAGGTGTCCCTCTTCGTTGACGACGTGTTCTTGAAGTCCACAAAGAGTCCACAACCCTAGATCTCTCTTGGAGAGGATCTCCACGGAACCGGCGGCGGCAAGATGGGCGGCGGCTAGGTTCATGGGATCGGCGGCGACGACGATGTGCGGCTGCTGTACTTTGGAGATCCAAACTTCGTAGCAAAGCTAGCTAGGTCTTCCAACGGTCACACTAGGATCAGTCGTCTCGATCGATTCGGACGGGGAAGGTTTTCCCGATCAACAAATCAAGAGACAAGATATCTCCGGTTAGACACGTGAGATGCTAAGCTTGGCTAAGCTTCTATCGTCGGGAGATCTGGAAGAAACCTCGATCAAGACCGGCGATCAGCTCTCTCATGCGGCGACGGCGGCGGCGGAGCGGAACTCGCGATCTAGGTTACGTCGTGGCCCGTGTTTCGTCTTTTTCTCTGTGTCTTTACTGTTCAAAAATACCCTGTATTTATACTGTAGACAACTTCAATATGACCGTTGTGGGTCCCACCTGAAGGAAACCCTAGTTCCGGTTCAACACAGTGCCAGTGGCAGAATCCGGTCCAGCTGTTTCTAGAAAAATTGCCAAGTCAAAATCGGCGAGAATCGAAGGTGATTCTCGACGAATCGGCGAGAATCAGTTAGTGATTCTCGACGATTCGTCGAGAATCACCAGTGATTCTCGCCGAATCACTTGATGATTCTCGCTGAATCACTTGTTGATTCTCGATGAATATTACTTGGCCATGATCTGCTCAACGATGGGTTCGGCGAGAATCATTAGTGATTCTCGCCAAATCTTACTTGGCACCGCTTTGAGGTAGCCGGAAAGAGTCGGCGAGAATCACTAATGATTCTCGACGATTCGGCGAGAATCACTAGTGATTCTCGCCGAATCGGCGAGAATCACCAAGTGATTCTCGCCGAATTATACTTGGACGATTTTTCGTCTTTCCACCCAAGAGCTGCTCCTTGACCCATCCTTGCTCCTTGTCTGCTCTTGCATAGTTACAGCCCTGTACTTGAAAGTAAGTGCACTACAATAGAGAGAGTACACATAGGACAACACACTGATCTGCTCAACGAGGGATTACGTCGTGCAGACCCGTGTATATTGACCTACTGCACCCTGACATTGGTGTGCACTTAGCGTGGAATAACTGCAAGCACAACTTAAGAGGTTTCATCAAATACATTGTGAATTCATCTTAGCTTGACAGGTGGCTTCCTCAAATCCAGGTAATTGTGGATACAATACCCAACAATCTCCCCCTATTTGACGAAGCCAAAATCCTACTAGCTAAGATGAATAACACCAACCAGATAATATAAACAACATTCAGAATTTAAGTATGCAGCACAAGAGAATATAGGCAAACAGATCAAGACTTGAGACATTCATAAATTCAAATACATACATATATATATATATATATAATCTCAGGAATGTTCATATACTAACAATAAACATTAATTGTTCTTAAGAGAGAATGACAGGCTATAAATTTTTGACTATTTTTCTTTGGCTAAGTCATCCTTGAGTTTTTGAGCCAAATAATTCTTTCTTTGCCTCTCCATATACTCTTTGGGCTTCGGATAATATCTGGGAGGAGGAGCTTTATCTGCCGCAGTATTGGTCCTGAAGAAGATTTTTCGTTTCGCTTCATACGTCTTGTGCATCTCCCACTCATACTGGCTGTATACATCGTTTCGATTGATTTCCCCTTTTTCCTGTAGCCAGAATGTGTCCAATATGATACTCTTGGATACTGGGCTCCACTTTTCGTTTCTTACTTCCTCCTCCTTCAGTCTGATTCTCTTTTCAACTTGTGTTTCCTTTGATGTCCCTTCTTGCGATTTCCACTTGTCCCTGGCTTTTGCTAGGGCTCCTTGATCAAACATTGCCATCAGTTTTGCCTTGGAGGAGGCCCTAGCAGCCCTATGAACATCAGCTTCACTTACAGGAACTTCTTCAACACTGGCGCCCTCATCAACCACAATATAATCTTCAGGAGCAGGAGCACCCTGGGGATTTTCAGGGATGTTAACGCCTAACGCTTGTTGGAGCATCCACCAGCAACTGTCATAGACATATTTGTTTGACTGTTCAAAGTTGTTGATCATGACTTCCCGAAGCTCAGCCATCTTAGCTATATATTCTTTCTCCCCCTTTTTGGCTTCGACTGCGATGGAATTTGCATAGGAGTGCAGTGAGTCATCAATATGCTTTGTAGTCCTGGAGAATTCAGTGACCAAAGCTTGTTGATTGGTGTTGAGAGTTACCATATCGCCATCAAACTTTTGAATGTTGTTTGCTACGACATGAGCATTCTGATTTACTACGGAGAGAGTATCGGTGTTCTTTTTCAGTCCGTCCATAAGAAGAATGACAGCTTGGCCAGCCGCTGTATACTTATCTTCAAACTTCTTTTCCATCACGTTCAGTTTGTGATTGATCTCCACCATGTTCTTGAGCATGAGATTCTCCGATTTCTTGATTATTTTTAACATTTTATCCTGAGCTTTCCCAAAAGAGGCTTTAAGCTCATCCACTATACCCTGAATGACATTTACGGTGTGAGTGGCTAGATTATCTCGTAGTGGAAGATCCGGAGGCACTTCTTGTCCTTGCTCTTCAGCAGAAGCACCTGTAGAGCTGGACACGAGCACAGTCTCTAAGAGGGGAATGCTTGCGGCCTCTGTAGATTTCTCAGACTCCCCCTCCATTGTTGCACCAATGTTCTCAGGGACGAACTCAGGAGCGTGCTTGTCAGATGGAACTTCAGTGATATCCTGAGTCTCCAATGCTTCCTGTCCCCCATTGCCTTCTTCCTCACCTTCATCATCCATTTGATCATTCTCATCAGCATCACCTTCCAACCCTTCGTCAGCAGTCTCCTCTACAGCATCACTTTCTTCTTGTATATCCGCCACTGCATCTCTGGCTATCTGGGAGATGTCAGATACGATATTAACATCACTGGATAGAGGCTCCCCCTCAATTCTTGCAGTCAAAGCGTCAGGAATTTCACTGGGGATTACTACGGAATTAGCCACAGTGCCGTCCTCGGCTGGAGATGCGTCCTATTGTTCTACCACGGCAGCCTGCCCAATGCGCCTCTCCCATCTATCAAAAACACTCGAGTCCATTTTCTTTAAGTAATATATAGGAACACCTTTACTCATGTCATATTTATCTCCATTCAGCTGATTGAGATACAGACTGATGATTCGGCCAAAGCTAGGTGATCTCAGGGTGTCCTTTATCTTCTCAAACAGAAATGCCCCCCAGTTGAATCTTTTCCTGCAGACAATTGCCACCAGGATCTTGAACATGTCCACAGAGATGTGGTCATGAGAGCCCGGCTTGCATATGAGTACCTTCCCAACGATGTCTGACAGAAGTTTCCCTTCTTCATTCATATCCTTTCGCTTTATCGATCGAGTTCCTCGAGGGAGACCACAGAATAATAGAGTCCGGGTTTTGTCTTCTTCCTCAAGATAATCCTCTTGCTCCGAGCTAGAGAGCTGCAGGAAGCGGGTCAGCTTGCTGGCAGACATCTTGATCATTGCCCCGGCAACCTTGCTTTTGATAAGAGAGTCATCATTCCAGAGTTTTGCGGTTGCAAAGAACTCCAGCACCTCCTTGTCCAGGATTTTACAGGTATGCTCTAGTACGAATGAGAGTCCAGCCTCCTCTAGCATAAGGATGATGTTCCTGAATTCATCTGAGGCATGAGAGAACCCTGTGCGAACCAGCTCGCATCCAGTGACCAGCCCAGCGGTTGTCCTTGGAGCCATCACAAATCTAGGGAGAAAAGCCCTACTCTACGCTTAATCAAAAATCAAAAAGGAAGCGACACTAGTGATCAAGTCCAAGTAAGGGTGAGGGGGTGGTTACCTAAAGGCGTAGACGGTGAGTTAGGTCGATGAAGACGATGGACCCCTGGTAGGTGCACGCGACGAGATCGACGAGATCGACGGGGTTTTTGCACGCTGAGATTGACGGAGTTCTTTGCGAGTTGCGATCGGTGAATCTTGCAGGATGTCGACGGAAGGGGAAGAATCGGCGGGAGACCTGCGGGAATCTTGTGGAAGGGGAAGATGAAGACGATGGAGACCTTCGGTGAGAAGCTTGCGGGAAACCTTCGGTGAATCGGCGAGAATCTTGCGGGATTCGGCGAGTTTCCTGCGGAGAAGGTCCTTCGGCGGGATTCCTACGGAATGTGAAGAGTCAGTGGTGAAAGTCCACCTAGTGTCAGCTATGTGCACCTATGGGGGGGGGGAATAGGTGACGAGTAGCGCTTTTGCGGAATTTACGAACGTACCTGCACAATAAAAATAGAAAGAACAGCACACAGAATACACAGGCAAATTATAGTGGTTCCCCGACTTGGGTACATCCACTTTCCCCCTTCGACCTATCTCCCCAACAAGGGACGACTCGGTCACTTCTCCAACGGGATTGAAATCCAATCCCTACACTAACGGAAGGAGCCCTTCCACATGTGAGAGTCAACACTCCCACAAAACGGGTTGCACCCAACCCTTACAACACGGAACAAAAGTTCCTTTACAACAAAAGAAAATATAGAATGTACACGAGATACAAACTTCTTTTGGAGACTACGGTGTTCCTCTTCGTTCGACGACGTGTTCTTGAAGTCGATGAAGAGTCTACAACCTCGGTCTCTCTTGAAGAGGATCTCCCCGGAACCGGCGGCGACACACGAGTGGCGGCTAGCTTCGGGATCGGCGGCTATGATGATGAGCGGCTGCTGAACTCGGAGATCCAAACTTCGTAGCGAAGCAAACTCAGTCTACCAACGGTCACTCTAGGATCGGTCGTCTCGATCGATTCGGACGGGGGAGTTTTTCCCGGTCAACAAATCGAGAGACAAGAGATCTCTGGATAGACACGTGAGACACAAGCTTTGCTAAGCTTATGTCGCCGGAGATTACGAAGGAATCTCAAATGTTGACGGCGACCAACAATCCCGAGCGCGACGGCGGCGGCGGAGAGGAGTCGCGGAATTAGGGTTACGAGGCGGCTCGGTTTCTTTTTGCTTTCTCCGTGCTTCTACTGTTCAAAATACCCATGTATTTATACACTGTAGATACTACACATTTGACCGTTGTGGGACCCACAGGTATAACCCCAAAATCCGGTTCAAACTGGTCCAAAGGCAGAATCCGGTCCAGCAGCATCCTGAGAAAACGCCAAGTGAAAATCGGTGAGAATCGCAGGCGATTCTCGACGAATCGGCGAGAATCACCAAGTGATTCTCGACGATTCGTCGAGAATCGTTAGTGATTCTCGCCGAATCACTTATTGATTCTCAACGAATTTCACTTTTGTATACATGAGCTCCTTGGCCACTGGTTCGGCGAGAATCACTAGTGATTCTCGCCGAATCTTACTTGGCACCGTTTTGAGGTAGCCAGAAGGAGTCGGCGAGAATCACTAATGATTCTCGTCGATTCGGCGAGAATCACTCGTGATTCTCGCCGAATCGGCGAGAATCACTCGTGATTCTCGCCGAATCGGCGAGAATCACTTGGTGATTCTCGTCGAATTTTCCTTGGACGAATTTTCCTCTTCCACCCAGGAGCTGCTCCTTGATCCATCCATGCTCCTTGTCTTCTCTTGCATATGAACTGCCCTGTACTTGAAAGTAAGTGCACTCCAATAGAGAGAGTACACGTAGGCCAACACACTGATCTGCTCAACGAGGGATTACGTCGTGCAGACCCGTGTATATTGACCTACTGCACCCTGACATTGGTGTGCACTTAGCGTGGAGGAGCTGCAAGTACAACTTAAGATGTTTCATCAAATACATTGTGAATTCATCTTAGCTTGACAGGTGGCTTCCTCAAATCTAGGTAATCGTGGATACAATACCCAACAATCTCCCCCTATTTGACGAAGCCAAAACCCTACTAGCTAAGATGAATAACACATATCAAATAATAAACATTGCATTCAAAAATTAAACATGCAGCACAATAGAATATATGCAATCAGATCAGGACTTGAGTCATTCACAAATTCAAATATATATACCAATATAAATATATACACATATAATCCAGAATTGTTTCTATGACAACAATAATCATTAAATGTTCTTAAGACAAAGTGACAAGCTATAAGTTTTTGACTATTTTTCCTTAGCTAAGTCACCCTTAGGATTTTGAGCCAAGTACTTCTTGCTTTGCCTCTCCATGTATTCTTTGGGCTTCGGGTAATACCTAGGAGGAGCAACTTTATCTGGAACCTTGTTGTTTCTGAAAAAGATGTTGCGTTTCGCTTCAAACGTTTTGTGCGTTTCCCACTCATACTGGCTATATACTTCGTTTCGATTGATCTCTCCTCTTTCTTGCAGCCAGAAGGTGTCTAAGATGATGTTCCTTGAAACTGGACTCCACCTTTCGTTTCGTACATCCTCCTCATTCATTCGAGTTCTCTTTGCAGCCTGTGTCTCCTTGGAGGTCCCTTCTTGAACTTTTCTCTTTCCCCTGGCTTTTGCTAAGGCCTCTTGGTCAAACATGCTCCTCAGTTTAGCTTTGGAGAGAGCCCTAGCATCAGCGTCATGTGTGGGAATATCTGCAGCACTTGCACTTACATCCTCAGCAACACTTACTTCCTCAGCGGCCTTAGATGTCTCAGGGACATGAATACCGGCAGGATTGTCAGGCAGAACGACGCCTAACGTACCTAGCGCCTGTTGGAGCATCCACCAGCAGCTCTCATAGACATATTTGCTTGATTGTGCGAAGTTTGTGTCCATGCTTTCTTGAAGCTCGGCCAACTTAGCTATATACTCTTTCTCCCCCTTTTGGCTTCGACAGCTATGCAGTTGGCATATGAGTGCAGAGAGTCATCAATATGCTTCGTGGTCTTGGCAAATTCAGTGATCAGGGCCTGCTGATTGGCATTTAAAGTGACCATATTACCATCAAACTTCTGAATGTTGTTGGCTACAACGTGTGCGTTCTGATTTACGACAGCCAGAGTATCAGTATTCTTTTTCAAGCCGGCCATTAAGAGTGTGACAGCTTCGCCGGCCGCGGTATACTTCTCTTCAAATTTCTTCTCCATTACGTCCAGTTTATGGTTGATTTCCACCATATTCTTAAGCATGAGATTTTCAGAAGTCTTAATCCTTTTCAGCAGTGTTTTCTGAGCTGTATCAAAAGAAGCTTTAAGTTCATTCACTATACCTTGAATGACATTGACCGTGTGAGTGGCCAGCTCATCTCGTAACGGTATAGTTGGAGGCACTTCTTGGCCTTGCTCTTGCTCTTCAGCAGACGCATCGAAAAGAACTGGATACAATCAATGGCTCTAAAGGAGGAATGTTGGGTGCAGACTTGTCAGATGGAGGTTCAACAGGATCCGGAGTCTCAAATACTTCATGTCCCTCATTCTCATCTTCCTGTCCATCCTCATCCAAGAAATCATCGATATCAGCAGCTTCTTCTAATTCTTGATCACCAGTCTCCAGCACAATGTCACTTTCTTCTTGAATGTCAGCCACAACATCCTTGGCCACTTGGGCGATTTCAGATAATACATCTGTATGAGGGGGTAGAGTCTCCCCCTCGATTCCTGCAGTCACGGTATCAGGAATTTCACCGGGGGAGACTACTGGAGATACTTCCTGTTGCTCTTCCACAGCAGGCTGCCCGATACGCCGCTCCCATCTATCAAACACACTTGCATCCATCTTTTTCAAGTAGTGGAGAGGGACTCCTTTGCTCATGTCGAACTTGTCTCTGTTGAGCTGGTTGAGGTATAGACTTATGATGCGGCCGAAACTAGGAGTGCCCAGAGTGTCCTTGATCTTCTCGAATAGCAACTCCCCCCAGTTGAACCTCTTGCGGCAGACAACAGCTATGAGAATCTTGAACATATCACCTGAGATATGGTCATGTGAGCCCGGCTTGCAGATGAGCACTTTTCCGATAATGTCAGAGAGGAGCTTCCCTTCTTCATTCATTTCCTTTCTCTTTATTGATCGAGTTCCTCGAGGAAGACCGCAGAACAGGAGAGTTCTGGTTTTGTCCTCGTCCTCCAGATAGTCCTCCTGCTCCGAACTAGAAAGCTGCAGGTAGCGAGTCAGCTTGCTGGCAGACATCTTTACTTTTGTCCCAGCCACCTTGCTCTTGATTATGGAGTCTCTATCTCGGAGTCTTGCGGTAGAGAAGAACTCCAACACCTCTTTGTTCAGAATTTTGCAAGGGTGCTCCAGGATGAAGGTTAGCCCAGCCTCTTCCAGCATTAGAATGATATTGCGGAATTCATCCGAGGCATGAGAAAATCCAGTTCGAACCAGCTCGCAGCCAGAGACCAACCCTGCAGTCGGCCTTGGAGCCATTGTAGATCTAGAGAGAAGCACTACTCAAAACGTTAATGAACTTTCAAAAAGAAAACTCCATTAGTGGATGCTTCGGGTGAGGGAGAGGTTACCTAAGGACTTATATGGAAGTGAGTTGAGGAGCTTCGGAAGGACCTTCGGTGGATGGAAGAGTTTCCTGTGAGGTTCGGCCTTGCTAGAACGGTGCGAGAACCTTCTAGATTTGAGATGGACCTTGCGAGTACCTTGCAGTCACAGGGAGACTTCACGATTTGACGAGAGCTGCTGTGGGTTTCGGCGAGTCGGAGGGAGAGCTCCTGCGAGTTGCGGCGAATCGGCGGAAGAACTCGGGAGAGCTCTTGCGGGTCGTCGGGAGAACTCTTGCGGGTCGTCGGGAGAGTTCTTGCGGGAGAAGTCTTGCGGGTTTCGGGATACTCGCTGCGACGTGAGGGGGGAGTCGTGAAGAAGGCGAAGGGTTTTGCGGGATTTGACTGATTCGGCGAGATTTGTCAAATTCGGCGGGATTCGTGAAGAATGCGAAGGGTCGGCGGGATTCAGGAGATTTGGTTAATTCGGTTTCTGATACTGTTTATCTAATTCGAAATTGAGGGGTCTCTTGACTAGAAATTTTCACGTTGAGAAGCTTGCAATATTTTTGAAATTTTCCGATGTCAAGTCAATATAAAAATGATAAATACATGTATATTCTAAAGTCAGTCTATTTGGATTTTAATGAGGCTTTTCCAAAGACTTCTTAATGTCAATTGTGTGTTGTCGAGATTCACAATGACATGTCTTCGTTAACCCTTTATTGATGTGTAAAGGTTTGCATGCATCGAGTTAACCAATCCTTAGACGTGCATACATACACTAATATACAAAGAAGGATCTGTATATAATGATATATATATGTATATATGTAATTGTCAATTGAAAATGACTCAAGTCTTGAAACTGATCATGAGTACCTGGGATTTTGAGAGTCATTGTTTTAGGCCCTCAGGTAGAACATATCAGAAGCTCAATGTGAGTATGCTCAAATTGATATCACATCTGTTATTGCAGACGATTGTTCCATTTTAGTCTTGAGCCACCTACTATCTAGTTCCCCTCATATTCACGGGAACCTAGACTACCCTGCAAGAAAGAATTACTTTACCTTAGGAACCCAAATCATATTGGGTCCTAGGTTCCTGTTAGCATGAGCACGCCACTGCCTTCCTTCAGAAAACCTGTCTGGAAGACTACCTCTGTCCCGAGAATGTGGATAAATCCTTGTCGTGGGCACAGAGGGGTTGTGCCAATAATCGATGGCAAAGTGTCCCACTTTGCCACAGCACCAACATGGGTGAATGTTGTATCGCCGTTTCCGACCTGATCTCGTGACTGATGTAGTCACGGTCCTAGGTCTAAACGGAATAGGGCATGATCTTGTCACAAAAGTTCCTCTTCCATCGTGACACGTGGAAGGGTGGAAAGAATGCATGTTGTGAGCGTTATGAGGCCGGGAAGGTGGTGCCATTCTTTCAGGCATCTCCCTTACAGAGGCCCCATGGAACCTGACATCATGACTTCTATCCTCTCTATCCCGTGTCCTCGAGTGGTGAGAAGTCTTCTGTGAGCCGGGACATGCAGATCCACACAGTGTTGAGGCAGTGGCAGTGAAAACAAAGGGCTCAGAATGAGCCTTAGGTATTTCCTCATGGGTGGCCATGACGGCCCTTGCACTATGGACGTTGCCACATGGGGACAGATCATCCTTACAGTGACCACGACTATTCCTGTGGTCATACCTGAAGGCATGATGAGTTGCCTTCCTGCTTGGAGTGGGGGGTCGGAATACCGTTTCCCCATTTCTCCATATCTGGATAATCCGGGAGATCCACCCGGTTTCTTGCTTTCTCTTTATAGCATCAACTTTGGAGAAGTTTGATACTATACGTTTCTCATTATCTAGACTATTCTCTAGAGCTGAGATCTTAGAGTCCTTGACCTTGTTGGACGCCAATTGGAGAACCAACAAGATCTTCAGTCGAGCAATCTCTCGAGCTTGCTCCTCAGCAAGTAGGTTGCTTTCCTGAAGGGCTCTCTTCAGGGAATCAGTATTTTCTGGAGGAGAGCAGTCTCTGTCTTCAGAAAAGTCAAAAGATATGGGGCAGGGTGAATATGTTACCTGCTCATCTGAGTTATTGTCATTAGAAACAGTGACCATTGTTTTGTCCTCGTCAGAGCTGCTTTCCTCACTGGTCTCGTCAGTCTCTGATACGGACACGGGAGCTCTGATGCAATTCGAGGGATCCTTGCATTCATCTTCAGAAGTGAAGACCCCCACATACGCTTCATCCTCTGATTGGCAGCATATTTCAGCTTTCTCTGACCCCCCCATCAGCTCTGAGATCATTATCTACAGAGATTTAGCCGTTCTACATTTTTCCAATCTAGAGCGAGAGGCTCCGGACCAGACAGCCATGATAATTTGTCGAATCCTCTCGTCCAAGTGAAATAGAGATAGTTCCGTCTCAGACATCTCAGCAACGCCCATGGGCACTTGGATCCCAGAGTCGGAGGTCTTCATGGGGATAAACGGACCCTCTTCCAGGATGAAGGATGCTCGAGGATCGATAGCATCAAGGTGAAAGGATACTCTCATTCTCCAGATGGGATAATAATCCTTTGTGCATGCGGGGAGTTTGAGTGACGGAATCTCATAATCCAGATCCATGCTTCTAACACTGGTCGCAGGATTCTACTCAAGGTGTTAACCTTTTTGAAGAGTAACCTCCCTCTGATACCACTTGAAAGTCCACCTAGTGTCAGCTATGTGCACCTATGGGGGGGGGGAATAGGTGATGAGTAGCGCTTTTGCGGAATTTACGAACGTACCTGCACAATAAAAATAGAAAGCACAGCACACAGAATACACAGGCAAATTATAGTGGTTCCCCGACTTGGGTACATCCACTTTCCCCCTTCGACCTATCTCCCCAACAAGGGACGACTCGGTCACTTCTCCAACGGGATTGAAATCCAATCCCTGCACTAACGGAAGGAGCCCTTCCACACGTGAGAGTCAACACTCCCACAAAACGGGTTGCACCCAACCCTTACAACACGGAACAAAAGTTCCTTTAGAACAAAAGAAAATATAGAATGTACACGAGATACAAACTTCTTTTGGAGACTACGGTGTTCCTCTTCGTTCGACGACGTGTTCTTGAAGTCGATGAAGAGTCTACAACCTCGGTCTCTCTTGGAGAGGATCTCCCCGGAACCGGCGGCGGCACACGAGAGGCGGCAAGCTTCGGGATCGGCGGCTACGATGATGAGCGGTTGATGAACTCGGAGATCCAAACTTCGTAGCGAAGCAAACTCGGTCTACCAACGGTCACTCTAGGATCGGTCATCTCGATCGATTCGGACGGGGGAGTTTTTCCCGGTCAACAAATCGAGAGACAAGAGATCTCTGGATAGACACGTGAGACACAAGCTTTGCTAAGCTTCTGTCGCCGGAGATTACGAAGGAATCTCAAATGTTGACGGCGACCAACAATCCCGAGCGCGACGGCGGCGGCGGAGAGGAGTCGCGGAATTAGGGTTACGAGGCGGCTCAGTTTCTTTTTGCTTTCTCCGTACTTCTACTGTTCAAAATACCCATGTATTTATACACTATAGATACTACACATTTGACCGTTGTGGGACCCACAGGTATAACCCCGAAATCCGGTTCAAACTGGTCCAGAGGCAGAATCCGGTCCAGCAGCATCCTGAGAAAACGCCAAGTGAAAATCGGCGAGAATCGCAGGCGATTCTCGACGAATCGGCGAGAATCACCAAGTGATTCTCGACGATTCGTCGAGAATCGTTAGTGATTCTCGCCGAATCACTTATTGATTCTCAACGAATTTCACTTTTGTATACATGAGCTCCTTGGCCACTGGTTCGGCGAGAATCACTAGTGATTCTCGCCGAATCTTACTTGGCACCGTTTTGAGGTAGCCAGAAGGAGTCGGCGAGAATCACTAATGATTCTCGTCGATTCGGCGAGAATCACTAGTGATTCTCGCCGAATCGGCGAGAATCACTTGGTGATTCTCGTCGAATTTTCCTTGGACGAATTTTCGTCTTCCACCCAGGAGCTGCTCCTTGATCCATCCATGCTCCTTGTCTTCTCTTGCATATGAACTGCCCGGTACTTGAAAGTAAGTGCACTCCAATAGAGAGAGTACACGTAGGCCAACACACTGATCTGCTCAACGAGGGATTACGTCGTGCAGACCCGTGTATATTCACCTACTGCACCCTGACATTGGTGTGCACTTAGCGTGGAGGAGCTGCAAGTACAACTTAAGATGTTTCATCAAATACATTGTGAATTCATCTTAGCTTGACAGGTGGCTTCCTCAAATCTAGGTAATCGTGGATACAATACCCAACAGGTGGGAATAGGAAGGATTGACGAGTTAAATGGGATTCTCACGGGTTTCCGTTTGTCTAAGTTAATTTAAAAATCTTCTAAATAGGCAAATACTTCTTAAAGTCAATCTATTTGGAGTTTGAACCTGCTTTTCCATACATTTCTTGATGGCAAGATTTCCAATGACGTATCTTCGTTAGTTATCAGTGAACTAATTTACGCTTGTAGATGTTGGTTCTCGAATCTACCAGTGGAATTACCGATAACTCTTTAATGGTGTATCTAAGGTTTATATTCATCGTGTTAACCTATCCTTAGATGCGCACACATACATGTATATATATATATATATATATATATATATATATATATATATATATATATATATATATATATATATATATATATATATATAAAGATATATATATGTAAATGTCGATGGAAAACGACTCAAGTCTTGGAGCTGATGAAAAATACCTGGGATTATGAGAGTTATCATTTAGCCTCTCTGACTAAAACATACCAGGTGCTCGGTGTGAGTATGACCATGTAGATATCACATCTGTTATTCCAGACGCTTGTTCCAATTTAGTCTTGAGCCATCTACTGTCTAGTTCCCATCATATTTATGTTGGGTTTCTCTATGAGGATGGCACAACGCTTGTGCACGCAGCGGAAAAATAAATATCATGAAAAACCCAAAGAGATGTGGATCGGGCTATGAACGTTGAATCAAGAAGTTAGCAAAAACTAGGCAAAAATTACCTCGGTGGCGCTGAGTCACAACTCAACGGAGATGCTCCAAATTTCTTCTTCCTGCTAGCAGCGAGTTCTACGTGGAATAATGTCCACGTTTTTGCAGAAGTCCACACGAGCGGGAGAACGCCGATCTATCTGTCGCACGGATTATCGGGAAGGAGAAGACCGCACCTCTGCTAATCCACGGACTGCTAGGTCCGCGCCAGGAAGAGCAGCACCAGCGACAGTCGCCGGAGAAGAGTAGGTCGACGGAGCAAACACGGCGGCGGAACTCTTCCGGCGGCGGGAATCGGGATCGGCGGAGCGAACGAGCGGAACTCTTCCATCGGGTTCGATTCGCTACAGGAGAAAATCCAGCTTGTACCCGAAAACCCTAAGTGTTGTATTTATACCTGTTGGGTACATTGGTCAAATGTACCTGATTTGAAGAAGCCTCACCTAACTCAATGATATACATCATAATGTATTTGATGTTTGTTTGAGTTACTTGTGCAGGTTAAGTATTCACTGGACTGAAGCTAAAAGTTTCTAAGTCCATGTGTCGACACCTAGAGGGAAAGTGTCGACACTTGAGAAAGCTTGTGTCGACACCCAGACAAGCAGTGTCGACACTTGGAGTAATTGTGTCGACACCTGAGAAGAAGAGTCGACACCAGACAGAAAGTGTCGACACTTGGAGCTGTGTCGACACTCAGTGAAGAAGAATGCAGAAAAGCTGTGTCGACACTTAGCAGAAGAGTCGACACCTAGAAGAGCTGAGTCTACATCAGAAAGTGTCGACACTTGGAGTTGTGTCGACACTCAGCAAAATTCTGCAGAGACTAAGGACAAGTGTCGACACTCAACACAATGTGTCGACACTCAATCAGCAGAGTCAACATATGAAGAATGTGTCGACACTCAGCACAATGTGTCGACACACACTCAAAGGAGTCAACACTTGAAGTATGTGTCGACACTCAGCACAATGTGTCGACACACAACCAGAAGAGTCAACACTTGAAGAAAGTGTCGACACCCAGCACAATGTGTCGACACTCAGTTGAAGACTCTACACTTGAAGAAAGTGTCGACACAAGGAGCTGTGTCGACACTTAGCAAAGAACAGAAAAGTTTATAAAATATTCTAAGTACAAGTGTCGACACTAAGGGAATGTGTCGACACTCAGCTGAAGAAACAAAATTGAAGACTTGTGTCGACACCAAGAAGCAGTGTCGACACTTGACAGTTTCAACACATGAAGATGTGTCGACACAAAGGAGATGTGTCGACACTTAGAAGAATTCAACAAGTTACAGAAGATCAAGTACTTGTGTCGACACTTAATTTCAGTGTCGACACTTGAAGAAGAATCTGTGTCGAGACATACAAGGAGTTGTGTCGACACCTTGTAGACTTGTGTCGACACTTACACAACATGTGTCGACACTTGGTCTATAAGTGTCGACACTTAAGAACAGAAAGTCTCGACACTATCTGACAGTTAGAGAATTTCAAGAATTGACTGGATGACATGACAGCTGCCGTTCCAGCCGATTTACAGCACTTGTCAGAGATGTCAGAAGTCAGTTATGAACCGGACCAGCCGGTTACCATGAAGAAGGCCTATAAATAGGCACAGACTGTTTACAGAAAGGAGGTTGATAAGGTGTTAATAAGAAGTTGAAAAGAAGTATTGTTAAGAAGATTAAGTTCTGACCCAGTGCAGAATAATCTAAGAGATTTGTTCAAGGGGTTGCTGATCAAGTTATCCAAGTGATACAAATCAAGAAGATCTTGCTGTCCAACATCAGATCTAAGAAGTTGGAGAGAGAGAGCTCCAATCAAGAAATCAGTCTTTGGAACTAAGGCTGAGAAGAAGGATTCAGAATCATCTGGATCTCAAGAAGCAGAGGTCAAGGATCAACTGCAGAGGATTCAGACTAATTCAGTTCTACTCAAGAAGCTTTGAAGGAAGCTAAGTCAGTTTGGATCTAGCTGAGTTCTTCCAAGAACTCTTCAAGAAACTCTCAACTCCTCTCTTATTCTCTGAGTTGTAGAGTTAGTTATTGTAATTCAATTTTAACTTGTAGGATCCATTGGATCTGAGTGAATTATAAGCCTATATTATAAAGGCTAAGGGTAGGGCTTGGTTGCCTGAGTGTAGGAGTTGAAGAACTCTTAGTGTAGACCTTAATTGGCTGAGTGTAGGCCTTGATTGGCTGAGTGTAGGCCTGGGTGGCTGAGTGTAGGCCTTGGAGGCTGAGTGTAAGGCTTTGGGCCTGAGGTGTAGGAACCTAGTTGGGTTCTGAGATAGTGGAGAAGTTTGGCCGAATCTAGTACACTGCTAGATAGGCGAAGGGGGAAAGTGGATGTACCCAAAGATTGGGGAACCACTATAAATTTGTGTGTCTGCTGTGCTGTGCTGTGCTGTGGATTAGCAGTTTATATTTTGTTATTGCTGTTAGCTGTAGAAATCTGTGAGATAACTGTTTTGCTGCCAACAAAGTTTTTAAAAGGTTTAGGTCACCTATTCACCCCCCCCCCCTCTAGGTGTTTAGGTACCATATCTTTCAAGTGGTATCAGAGGGAGGTTCCTCAAAAAGGACTAACTGTCTGAGGAGATCCAGTTTGGCAGATTCAGTGTAAGTCAGAACACAGTTTCAAGAAAATCAAGAAACATGGGTTCTTCAGAGAATCACAAGGAATTGGGTTCAATGAAACTGCCCATATGCAGAAAAGAGATCTTTGGGATCTGGAAAGAAAGGGTTAGGCTATTTATGGAGGCCTCTGACCCTAGAATCTACATCACAGTCAAAGAGGGGCCATATGTGCCCATGAAGGTTTCAGTTTTGGATGCTACACAGAGAACTCCAAAGGATTTCTCTGAGATGACTAAGGATGAAATTGTCCTAGCCACTATGGACAAGAGGGCACAAAACATTATAGTAAGTGCCATTGATGATGTCACTTTTCAGAACTTAATTCACTGTAAAACAGCAAAAGAGATGTGGGATACTCTCATTGTCTATATGGAAGGTTCTGAAGAAGTTAGGCAAGATAGGAAGTCCTTGCTTAATCAAGAGTATGAGAGCTTTAGGCAAGGAAGAGGAGATAGCATCACTGAATGCTACAAGAAGTTCTATAGAATTGTTAATGAACTCATGTCCTATGGAAGAGAGTTCACTAACTATGAATTGAATGATAAGTTCTTAAGGTCCCTAACCAAAGATTGGGACACCAAGATCTGTGCCATCAGAGAAATGGCAAAGTTGGGAGAAATTCCTCCTCCCACACTGTTTGGCAAGTTGTTGTCTTATGAGATGCAGCTGTCAGTGAGAAAAGAGGAGGAAAAATCAACAAGGACTGAGCACAGGGAAAGGACTGTTGCCTTCAAGTCAGAAGTACCTAGAAAGGGCAGGACTAAGTCATCAACTCCTCCTCCAGAGGTAGTTGAATCAGAATTTGATGAGTCTGTTAGCACAAAGTCTACAAGCAGTGAAAGTGATGAAGACTTTGCTGCATTCACCAGACATTTTCAGAAATTCCTGAAGAAGAAACAGTGGAGGTCCAGACCTTCATTTTCCAAAGGGAAAGAAGTCCAGTATCAGGAGAAGAAGCCTTCAAAGAAGGACAAGAAAAGGACAAAGACTAGCAAGGCAACTGGGTCTAAGATAGTGTGTTACTGCTGCAATAGATAGGTTCATGTTATTGCAGATTGTCCTGAGAGAAGAAAAGAATCCAGTGACAAAAAGAAGACTCACTTCAAAGGAAAGAAGGAGAAGTCCTTTGTTGCAAAGAATGAGAAGACTCTTTCAGACATTTCTTCTTCAGACACTGAGACAGATGCTGAAGCCTACATAGGGCTATTTGCTGAAGAAGAAAAAGAGTTTATGCAGATCATGGAATCAATCTATGAACAAGAAGAGTGTCAGTGCCAAGTACTGATGGCATTGACTGAAAGTACCAAAATCCTGGAGCAGCCAGGACCTAGTCAGGTACAAAGTCCAACTCAAAGTTCAGATTCCAGTTCTAGTTCAGAGTCAGATTCATCTTCATCAAGTGATGGAAGTGTTTCTGAATCTGATGGAGATATTCATCAGCTCTTAGATGAATATAAAGTACTGTTGCAGGCCTATAATAAAAGCAAGACCCTAGCCAAAAGTCAGGTAAAGGAGATTGCTGATCTCAAGGTAGCTGCAACAGATTTTGAGAAGAAATTTGATCAAAAGCTCAATGAGGTAGTCAGGCTGAAACACATTACTGTGATTCAGATGGGAACTATCACCTATAAAAATGATCAAATTAAGAGACTGGAGATCAATCTTCAGAAGGAAAGAGAGCTAGTTGCTAGGTTTTCAAAACCTAAATCAGTGCTACCCTTGATTGATGAATTTGTTCATCATAAATGAAAGGCTGGATTGGGTTTTATTAAACCAGCTAGGACTGTTCAGGATCAGTCCAAGTCCAAGGGCAAAGCCCCAACATTCAATAAGCCTGCTGTAGTCAAGACAGCCAAGTCTGTACCTAAGCAAAGGTACAACAAGTTTGAATGCTGGTGCTGTGGCAAAGTTGGCCACTTTGCCTTGGACTGTTGGCACAATGCAAGTGCCAATGAGAGTAGCAAGCTACCTGGTGGAAAGCCAGTAGGTAGTTTTGTTAAGTTGCAAACTAACAGTTACCAAGGACCCAAGAAACTATTGGGTTCTAAGGTTAAGTAATTTGTCTTGCAGGTAAGTCCAAGTGGCCATACCCCTACATGGTACTTGGACAGTGGATGTTCCAGACACATGACTGGAACTAGGGGACTACTGAAGGATTTCATTCCAATCAAAAATGGTCCAAAGGTGACCTTTGGTGGTTCTGAAAAAGGAATCATCAAAGGGTTTGGTAACATTTCCTCAAACATAGTTACCATTACTCATGTGGCTTATGTTAAAGGGTTGAAACACAACCTTATAAGTATAAGTCAATTAAGTGATGTAGGGTATGACATCTCATTTGTTAAAGATGGTTGTCATATCAAGAGGTCAAGTGATCAAGAGATCATTTTGACAGGTTATAGGAAGAGAAATGTCTATTGTCTAGACATTATGGTTGAGAACAATAGTTCTCCAGTTTGTCTTGTAGCTGATGAGACAGTCTCTCAATGTGTCAAATGGCACAAGAGGCTTGCCCATCTTAATTACAAGACTATTATCAAACTCTTTAGCAAAGAGTTAGTGAGGAATGGTCCTCAAGTTAAGTGTGTTAAAGATGGCATTTGCTCAGCTTGTCAAAAGGGCAAGCAGACTAAATCCACCTTTAGGAGCATTGAAAACAAAGATGCTGCGAGGTGCTTATACCTCTTGCATATGGATCTCTTTGGTCCAATGCCAGTTCACAGCTTAGGTAGGAAGGTCTACACCTTTGTAGTTGTAGATGACTACTCAAGGTTTTCCTGGGTGTTCTTCTTAAGACAGAAATCTGAAACACCTAGTGTTTTCCATAACTTTGTCAAGCAAATTCAGAATGAACTAAACAGTACAGTAGTCAAAATTAGAAGTGACCATGGCACTGAATTTCAGTCTGATAGTATGACAAGACTATGTGAAGACTTTGGGATATTCAAGAATTTTCTTCACCTAAAACACCTCAGCAAAATGACATTGCTGAAAGGAAGAATAGGACCTTGATAGAGGCTGGTAGGACCCTATTAAGTGATTCATCACTGCCAGAGTATTTCTGGGCTGAAGCAGTTAACACTGCATGCCATGTGATAAATAGGGCTACCATCACTAAAAGGTTAAATAAGACCCCCTATGAAGTTATGAAAGGCAGGAAACTAAACCTATCCTATTTCAGGATTTTTGGGTGCAAATGCTTCATACTTAACAATGGGAAGTCTTACTTAACTAAGTTTGCTGCCAAGTCCCAAGAGGGAGTGTTTGTTGGGTACAGCAATAATAGTAAGGCTTATAGAGTCTACAACTTGACTACACAAGTTGTAGAGGAGACTGTGCATGTAGTTTTTGATGAGATAAAACTTATTAACAATGAGTTGTTGATGCATGTTAAAACTCCAAAATTATTTACGGTCACGCGGCGACCCGGCGGTTTTATATGAGAAAAAGGCGAAGTGATTTTATTTAAGAAAACGGGGCGCGCGTACTTATTTATTTGGATATAAAACGGTTTAGATCGAGTTTTAACGAAAGGAGGCAAGTGCACCTATCGTGAGTAGTACAGGATATTCCGGGTGGAATATCGAGGTCGTATTGTTCTCGGGGCCGGTTCGATTATTTCTACTCTTCCCTGGAGGGGACTATTATTTTACCGATAATTAACTTGTCGGGTATTTTTATATATAATAAAAAGCAGAAAATGGCAGAAAGAAAAATGAAAGCATGAAAAGAAAGCTTGAAGGTGGTGCCGATGAAGAGCTTAGCTCGATGGCACCGAGAAAACAAATGAACTAAAATAGACTTTAAATAAAAAGAGCTCCTAAATTTCTAATTAATTAAGGCGGAGACTTGGCCGTGGAGGTTCCACTAAAATGAGCTCACCTAGCTATAGGGCTATCGCTCACCTGAACGCTAAGACTATTCGACCGGGCTCTCGTCCGACGAAGGATTCCTCTTAACGCCCGCATTACGCTAAGAACCCCGCTATTGGGTGGGGGACCCAATCCGGTAGAGTTGGCGCGCCTCCTCTCTCGAGGGTTAGTGCAGAACTCTCTTTGCCAAGGGGTGATCTGTCCATACGCACGGCCTCTCGGCGAGCGTATGGAAAACGGAAATAGGGCCCACACATCGATATGTGGTCCTACGCGTCGTTAACCCCGGGCAAACCTTAAGTGCTATTAATTAATTAGAAAGATTAGACCTTTAGTTATTTTAAGCTATTTTATCTGTCCCAATGCTCTTCGATGCCGAGTGCTAAGAACGATTAGCCACTCATCGGAATGGGGACGGCTTGCGAGAAAAGTAAAAAATAAAGCAGTAAAGAAAGCTGAAAATGAAAGCAGTAAATGAAAGCGGTAAATGAAAGCTGAAAATTGCAAGTCCTACCCAAACGAGTAGGACTGAAGAAAGCAGTAAATTGCGAGTCCCGGCGCAAATGCGTGGGCGGGAGAAATGAAAGCAGTAAAACGCACACACGCAAGTCCTACTCAAATGAGTAGGAGAAAATAAATACGGGTCCTACTCAAACGAGTAGGACAAAATAAATGCAACGCACGCACACTCTCTCTCGACATAAATGAAAACGCACACACTCTACAGGAAAGTAAAACACACGCTACCAAAATAAAATCCATCCATTAAACTCAAGTGAGTAGGCGGAAAAAAGAAAATTACAAACTCACGCACTCTATAGAAAGTAAAATAAGCGAGCGCCATTTAACTCTTAACGAGTAGACGGAAATAAATGCGCACACACACATGAGTGAAAAAATTAAGAAAAACTAAGTTACCGAAGAATTAAAACAACTGCATTTCTACCGCTAGAATGCGGTAGAAATGCATAAAAAGCTAAAATAAAAATAAACGGAGCAAAAGAGTTTGCAAATAAACGCAAAATGAAAATGCTCGAAAAATAAAAACGAATACATTTCTACCGCTAGAATGCGGTAGAAATGCATAAAAAGAGAACGAAAAAATTAAACGGACAAAAGTTTAAAACGAAAAATCGAAGTGCACGAAAAATTAAAACGACTATATTATCATTCCTATAACTCCGTAAAAACGATTAAAAAGTGAAAATAAAACGAAAAGAACGAAAAAGTTTTACGAAATAAAAAGCTAAGTTAAAAAAAAACACTTTGAAAACGTTTTAGGATCTATAGGAATGAATTAGAAACTATAAAAACCTAAGTTAAACCAAAACAATGTAAAAATAACTAAACATAAAAACAAGAAAAACTAATCTCATACACACACACACACATTACAAAAGAAGGAAAATAAGCTAAGTTATAACAAGAAAAATAAGATTGCATATGAATAGCCAAATAGATGAAGCCCAAATCCAAAGAAAGAGAGAAAAACTATAAATTTTATTAAGCAAAGTAGGAGATTACAAAACTAAGAAAATAAAGGAGAGGGGGAAAAATTCCCTTACATAGCATTTGGATTTCATTTCAGCAGCATATCCCTATACAAAATGGTTCAAAAAAGTGGAACAGGAATTCAGAGCAGAACCTCTGAATTTATAGAAAAAATTTTCATGGGTCACGCCCTTGGTCACGGGCGTGACAGGGGGCGTGACAGTACTATTTGGAAGGCGGCCGGCGATTTGACGGGAAAGTTGACTTCGGGCTGGACACGTGTCGGTCTCGTAGAGGTCACGCCCTTGGTCACGGGCGTGACAGGGGGCGTGACAGGCAGGTGGATCTGGGTGCGGTGCACGCCGAAAGTCTTCGGGCAGGTCTTGTCGGGCTAGCTGGAAAGGTCACGCCCCAGGTCACGGGCGTGACTCTGGGCGTGTCGGCAGGTGTCGACACTCGACGATCGTCGAGATTAAATCGTCGAGTGGAGTGTCACGGGCTTGGGTCACGCCCCGTGTCGGGTGACACGGGCGTGACCCCGGGCGTGTCAGGCTTTGGTCTTCAAAATTTGCTGATTCACTGGATTTTGACGTGTCACGCCCTGGTCACGGGCGTGACCAATATGTCACGGGCGTGACATGTCAATTTTTTTGGCAGATTTTCATTTTTTCCTGAAAAATAAAATAAAATAAGTTAGTATAATATTTACAAAAATAGGAGCATTTTATTGAATAAAAATAAGAAAAAATGACAAAAATAAATGAAAACAACTAAATTAATGTACACAAAAATAGGTATATTTACAATTCATCAAATACCCCCATACTTAAGCTTTTGCTATTCCAGAGCAAAAGTTGGAGATGAACTTATAAGGAATAAAAGAAATCCTAAGTTTAGCTACCGCTTGAATTAATTAAAAGTAAGATCAAAATAAACATCCGGGGTTAAAGAATTAAATCCTAATTTATGAAATGTTATGAATAGAGGAAGAGTTTCAAAAAGACTTCTAGAAGAAATAAAATAGAAAGCAAAAATTTATTTTTGTTAGTTTAACAAAGATGGATTGGATTTATACAAAAAACTTTAGCTTAAAAGAAGTTTAAAGGAAATAATGCAATTTAAAAATTATGCTCTCAAAAAAATTTTAAATTAAGTCTAGAATCATTGAAATAGGCTAAGTGGTTTGGTGGATTATGAAGAAGGCTTGAATATTGAGGTGAGGTAATTTTTTCTCGAACCTCCAATTTTTTTCTTTTTGGATAGTTAGGAAAACGAAATCTTATTTTCCTAACACATAATAATTTTTTTTTTCTTCTTCATAATAAATAAATAACCCAATGTATATTTGTAGGAGTAATGAATTTTATCCTCTTACTCCATATATAATCTTTTTAAATTATTTTGTGCCTATGTTTACGGAACGAAATCTTATTCCCATTGACATAGGATCTTTTAAGGGATAAAGGGCTAATCATGTCAAAGTAAGACATGAAAAAAAAGGAAGTGGGTTTATTATTTCAAAAAGAAAACTAGATTTTAATAAAAAAGTTTTGAGAGCAACCTTTTTAAAATGAACGTTCCGATATTTCTAAAAGCATGAAGTAGAAATAATTGAAATCCATAGAAGTTATTTTTTAACATAAAAAACGAGCTTCTATTTATAAAATTAGAAGTGGTGGGGAAAAACAAGTTCCCTATTATAAGGATAAGACATAAAAAATTCTTTAAGACATAACCCCAGACACTTAAATCTATCGAACCTTAATTAATAAACGAATAGTAAGCAAAGAATAACTAAAATTCGCATACAAATTAACTCGAAACTAGATTTGTGGAAAGCAAAAAGAGTTAAGATATGGTATATTCGAATTATTTTGTTACATAATTTATCAAAACATTTTTTTTTGATTTTTTAGAGTTTTTATCATTTTTTTTGTGTTTTAATTATTATCTTTTAAGGATTTTTAGATTTTTTATTTTTTTGAGGTTTTTGGGTTTTTCTAATTTTTTTTTTTATTTTTAGTTTTTGAGGATAAGCTATTTACAAGAAAGAGGAGAGAAAGAAAAGTTATTTACAAAGAAGATAGGGGGGAAAGAGAGATTTTTACAAAAAAGCAAAGTAAAACTCGATTGCGGCCCCGCGAACAGACTCTTATTTGAAAGGTTGGTTCGATGAGTCGACCGTCGCGGGTAGGCAAGACGCAAGTTTTTACAAAAAAGAAGAAGAGGGGGGAAGAGAGATTTTTTTTTTTTTTTTTTTTGAAGTTTTTTTTTTTTTTTTTTTTTTTGTTTTAATAATTTTTTAAAATTTTTTGATTTTTGCATTTTTTTGTATTTTTTTGTTAAGTACTGAATATAAAAAGTGCAGAATAGGAAAACACCCCCATACTTAAACCCAACATTGTCCCCAATGTTGCAATCTAAGTATGCGGAACAGATAATATACAAATTAAAAGAAGTACAAAAAAGAAAAAGGGAGGGTACGAGCTTCCCTAAGACGAGCGCGGGAGGCCCAGGTTGAAATCCTGCATTATTTAGAAAAGAAAAAAAAAAGCAAAAAGAACGGAAAAAACAACAACAAAAAAGATAAACTCGGCCTAAAGATTGCGGGCGGTAGGGGGGGTGCGCGTGGGGGAGTCGAAGGTAGCTAAGGCCTTAGCGACCACTGCGTGATTAAAAAGTGATTCCCTAGCGCGCACAAGAGTGAAAAGCGCGACGAAACAAAATAAAATATAATAAGTTAAATTAAATGAAAATATTATATTTTTTTTAAGTTTTTCAGTTTTTAGTTTTTTTTTTGTTTTATTATTTTTTTTAATTAATTTTTTTTTTTTGTTTTTTTTGTTTTATTTTTTATTTTTTTCAAAAACAAGAATGAAAATAAAAATATTTTTTTTTGTTAAGTTTTTTTGTTTTTCATTTTTTGGATTTTTAGTTTTTTTTTAGTTTTTTTTTTTTTTAGTTTTTTTTAGTTTTATAGTTTTTTCAAATTTTTAATTTTTAAGGTTTTTTTTTTTTTAAATTTTTTTTTTGTTTTGAGTTTTCAATTTTTTTGTTGGTTTTATAAATTTGTAAATATATATATATTAGTTTTTATTATTATTATTATATTGGCCATATTTATATATATATAGGTAAAATTAATAGATTTCCAGGGTTTAAAATAACGAACCTAAAGATCCCCGGCAACGGCGCCAAAAACTTGATGCATGTTAAAACTCCAAAATTATTTACGGTCACGCGGCGACCCGGCGGTTTTATATGAGAAAAAGGCGAAGTGATTTTATTTAAGAAAACGGGGCGCACGTATTTATTTATTTGGATATAAAACGGTTTAGATCGAGTTTTAACGAAAGGAGGCAAGTGCACCTATCGTGAGTAGTACAGGATATTCCGGGTGGAATATCGAGGTCGTATTGTTCTCGGGGCCGGTTCGATTATTTCTACTCTTCCCTGGAGGGGACTATTATTTTACCGATAATTAACTTGTCGGGTATTTTTATATATAATAAAAAGCAGAAAATGGCAGAAAGAAAAATGAAAGCATGAAAAGAAAGCTTGAAGGTGGTGCCGATGAAGAGCTTAGCTCGATGGCACCGAGAAAACAAATGAACTAAAATAGACTTTAAATAAAAAGAGCTCCTAAATTTCTAATTAATTAAGGCGGAGACTTGGCCGTGGAGGTTCCACTAAAATGAGCTCACCTAGCTATAGGGCTATCGCTCACCTGAACGCTAAGACTATTCGACCGGGCTCTCGTCCGACGAAGGATTCCTCTTAACGCCCGCATTACGCTAAGAACCCCGCTATTGGGTGGGGGACCCAATCCGGTAGAGTTGGCGCGCCTCCTCTCTCGAGGGTTAGTGCGGAACTCTCTTTGCCAAGGGGTGATCTGTCCATACGCACGGTCTCTCGGCGAGCGTATGGAAAACGGAAATAGGGCCCACACATCGATATGTGGTCCTACGCGTCGTTAACCCCGGGCAAACCTTAAGTGCTATTAATTAATTAGAAAGATTAGACCTTTAGTTATTTTAAGCTATTTTATCTGTCCCAATGCTCTTCGATGCCGAGGGCTAAGAACGATTAGCCACTCATCGGAATGGGGACGGCTTGCGAGAAAAGCAAAAAATAAAGCAGTAAAGAAAGCTGAAAATGAAAGCAGTAAATGAAAGCGGTAAATGATAGCTGAAAATTGCAAGTCCTACCCAAACGAGTAAGACTGAAGAAAGCAGTAAATTGCGAGTCCCGGCGCAAATGCGTGGGCGGGAGAAATGAAAGCAGTAAAACGCACACACGCAAGTCCTACTCAAATGAGTAGGAGAAAATAAATACGGGTCCTACTCAAACGAGTAGGACAAAATAAATGCAACGCACGCACACTCTCTCTCGACATAAATGAAAACGCACACACTCTACAGGAAAGTAAAACACACGCTACCAAAATAAAATCCAGCCATTAAACTCAAGTGAGTAGGCGGAAAAAAGAAAATTACAAACTCACGCACTCTACAGAAAGTAAAATAAGCGAGCGCCATTTAACTCTTAACGAGTAGGCGGAAATAAATGCGCACACACACATGAGCGAAAAAATTAAGAAAAACTAAGTTACCGAAGAATTAAAACAACTGCATTTCTACCGCTAGAATGCGGTAGAAATGCATAAAAAGCTAAAATAAAAATAAACGGAGCAAAAGAGTTTGCAAATAAACGCAAAATGAAAATGCTCGAAAAATAAAAACGAATACATTTCTACCGCTAGAATGCGGTAGAAATGCATAAAAAGAGAACGAAAAAATTAAACGGACAAAAGTTTAAAACGAAAAATCGAAGTGCACGAAAAATTAAAACGACTATATTATCATTCCTATAACTCCGTAAAAACGATTAAAAAGTGAAAATAAAACGAAAAGAACGAAAAAGTTTTACGAAATAAAAAGCTAAGTTAAAAAAAAACACTTTGAAAACGTTTTTAGGATCTATAGGAATGAATTAGAAACTATAAAAACATAAGTTAAACCAAAACAATGTAAAAATAACTAAACATAAAAACAAGAAAAACTAATCTCATACACACACACACATTACAAAAGAAGGAAAATAAGCTAAGTTATAACAAGAAAAATAAGATTGCATATGAATAGCCAAATAGATGAAGCCCAAATCCAAAGAAAGAGAGAAAAACTATAAATTTTATTAAGCAAAGTAGGAGATTACAAAACTAAGAAAATAAAGGAGAGGGCGAAAAATTCCCTTACATAGCATTTGGATTTCATTTCAGCAGCATATCCCTATACAAAATGGTTCAAAAAAGTGGAACAGGAATTCAGAGCAGAACCTCTGAATTTATAGAAAAAAATTTCATGGGTCACGCCCTTGGTCACGGGAGTGACAGGGGGCGTGACAGGCAGGTGGATCTGGGCGCGGTGCACGCCGAAAGTCTTCGGGCAGGTCTTGTCGGGCTAGCTGGAAAGGTCACGCCCCAGATCACGGGCGTGACTCTGGGCGTGTCGGCTGGTGTCGACACTCGACGATCGTCGAGATTAAATCGTCGAGTGGAGTGTCACGGGCTTGGGTCACGCCCCGTGTCGGGTGACACGGGCGTGACCCCGGGCGTGTCAGGCTTTGGTCTTCAAAATTTGCTGATTCACGGGATTTTGACGTGTCACGCCCTGGTCACGGGCGTGACCAATATGTCACGGGCGTGACATGTCAATTTTTTTGGCAGATTTTCATTTTTTCCTGAAAAATAAAATAAAATAAGTTAGTATAATATTTACAAAAATAGGAGCATTTTATTGAATAAAAATAAGAAAAAATGACAAAAATAAATGAAAACAACTAAATTAATGTACACAAAAATAGGTATATTTACAATTCATCAGTTGTCTAGCAATGTATGCAGCCCCACAGGTCTTACTAAGAAGATGGACAAGCTAACCATAGAAGATGTACCTGCTGCAAGACAGCAAGTAGAAGAAGATGACTTATGTCCAGGGGGAGAACTACATGTACCAGGAGCTGAAGAAGTACAAGGAACTCAGTATGATGAAGATGCAGTAGAAGTACAACCAGAAGTAAGGATGCCTCCAGCCAACAGGCATCTAAGAGATCATCCAGTAGAGCTGATTATTGGAGATCCAAGACAAGGTGTTCAGACAAGGAGCAGAAATCAGAATACTGTAGTATATTCAAGTTTTCTGTCTCAAATAGAACCAAAGAAATTTGAAGAAGCTATACAAGATCCACAGTAGACTGAAGCTATGCAAGAAGAACTTAATCAGTTCAAAAGGTGCAAGGTTTGGGAACTGGTTCCTAAACCTAAAGACCACAATGTTATAGGAACTAAGTGGATCTACAGAAATAAGTTAGATGAACAAGGGGTCATCATTAAGAATAAAGCAAGACTGGTTGCAAAAGGATATAGGCAAGAAGAAGGTATTGATTTTGATCAAACCTTTGCCCCAGTAGCCAGACTGGAGGCCATAAGGATGTTCTTGGCCTATGCAACCTATCAAGGATTCAAGGTTTACCAGATGGATGTCAAGTCAGCATTCTTAAATGGTAATCTTAAGGAAGAAGTCTATGTGGAGCAGCCATCAGGTTTTGTTGATCAACCTCAACCTCATTATGTCTATAGACTTAGGAAAGCATTATATGGGTTAAAATAAGCTCCTAGAGCTTGGTATGAGACCCTATCTAGTTTCCTCATTGAGAACAAGTTCTCAAGGGGGAAAATAGATAAGACTCTATTCCTTAGGGAATCTAGAGGCAAAGTCATACTAGTCCAAATATATGTAGATGACATTATATTTGGGTCTACTGAAAGCAGCCTTTGCAAAAAGTTTGCTAAACTTATGCAAGGTCAATTTGAGATGAGTAGTATGGGAGAACTGAAGTTTTTCTTGGGTCTCCAGGTTAAACAGACTGAAAGTGGTCTATCCATATGTCAGTCCAAGTTCACCCTAGAACTCATAAGGAAGTATGGTATGGATTCATCCAGTACCATGAAGACTCCTATGGGGTCAAGTATGTCTCTTAGCAAGGATGATGCAGGGAAACCTGTAGATGAAACCTTGTATAGAGGGATAGTTGGCTCCCTTTTATACTCTACTGCTAGTAGACCTGACATCATGTATGCTACATGTGTTTGTGCCAGGTATCAAGCCTGCCCTAAAGAGTCTCATTTGACTGCAGTCAAAAGGATTTTGAGATATCTAAAGGGCACACCTTATCTAGGCCTCTGGTACCCTAGAAATGGAGATTTTGATCTAACAGGCTATTCAGATGCAGACTTTACAGGATGCAAAGAAGATAGAAAGAGCAGTACTGGATCCTGTCAATTCCTAGGTGGAAGACTCATTTCATGGAGTAGTAAGAAGCAAACCAGTGTGGCTATCTCCACAGCTGAGTCAGAATATGTAGCTGCAGGAAGTTGCTGTGCTCAACTTCTGTGGATTCAACATCAGCGAGAAGACTATGGATTTCAGGTAAGTAGAACTCCACTTTTCTGTGATTCTACAAGTGCTATTTCAATAGCTAATAATCCTGTATCACATAGTAGAACTAAACATATTGAGATTAAATATCACTTTCTTAGGGAGCATGTAGAAAGAAATGATATTGCACTTGAATATGTTAAAACTGATAATCAGATAGCTGATATGTTTACTAAGTCCTTAGAAGAAGCTAAGTTCAAGAGGTTCAAAATTGAACTAGGTATGATAAACTTAGACTAAGTTTACAAAACTAAAAATTGGCTAAGTAAAAAGGTGTCGACACATAGACAAGTCTATGTCGACACAGAATAGTAAGTGTCGACACTTCAGGAAAATGGTGTCGACACATCTAGGAAGTTGGTGTCGACACTTCAGAATGTTAGTGTCGACACATGTCGAGTTGGTGTCGACACATCCAATGAGGTGTCGACACTTAAGTTTTACTCAGAATTTTCTAAGTAACGTCTCGACTACATGTCGAGTAGTGTGGTGTCGACACATAACCAAGTGTCGACACATAAAATCTGTTGACTAAACTTGTGTCGACACATGATTGTCGAGACATTATAAGTCAGTGTCGACACTTATTGCCAGTGTCGACACATCTTTAGTAATCCATCCCGCCTGTTTGTCTTCAAACCAGAAAGGTATAAATAGGATTCTGTCTTTGTTTGTCGACACGCTTTCAGAGTTTCGAGACCAAACTACTGTGTCGACATTTCTCTTTTCTAAAGACTAATTCTACAAACCCTAATGGCTCCCAAGCTCGAGGAGAACGTCAATGAAGGCTATGAACTGGTTCGTGGCGCGTTCGACGATGGCGATCAAGAAATCAAATCGGTGGTAACCCTAGTCACCGATTCTGGATTGGAGTACTTGGTTTCAGAACCAACCAAAATATGGAAGAAGGAAGTTCTTGAATTCCTTACTGGAGCTTCTGTAGATGACTCAGGTTACAGAATCAAATCCAGAGTGCATGGAACCAAGGTCAAGATTTCACCCAAAACTCTGAGAAAGGTACTTCAGCTACCTAAAATACAAGCAGAAGAGGAAGTGACTACATCTAAGACCAGGGAAGCACTTACCTGGTGTGGTCTAGATCCTAAGATGAAGATAGGATCTGTATTCAACAGGAAAGGAATGAATAACCAAGGAAAATTCCTGTCTGAAATAGTGGGGAAAGTTATACTCAGCAAGACTAGAGGGCATGACAGGGTGTCAGCCTCCATGTTCAGTGTTATGACCAGAATTATCTTCAACCTAAAAACAGACTGGTCAATGGTTGTGTATGAGAAAATTAAGGAGAGTCTGAAGAAGCCCAATCTGGGCAGAATACTAAGTCTCTACCTGGCTGGTACAATACCAGAGGTAATGAGCAATACTGCTGGTACTAAAATCAATCACATGAGAAGGATGGATCATAGGATATTTTCCAGGTGGGAAAGAGTACTATCTAAGGAAATACCTACCCCAGAGAAGCCAGTTACTAAGAAAGCTTCACCTCCAAAGAAGAAGAGGAAGATAGCTCCTGTGACACAGGAGTCCTCCAGTAGTTCAGGTAGTGAAGAACAAGTTGTTTTCACTCCTGATAGTCAAGAGGAAGTGGCTGCAGAGAAGTCTCCTGCTCCTCAAGAGACAGCTGAAATCCAGGGGGAGCTACCTCCAGCTAGCCCCAAGTATAAGGATCCAAGCCAGGGGGAGCTTCCAGCAGTAGAAGAACCATCTACTCTAGACAGTGAGCAAGCCACCACCATTATTCAAGAGGTACTCACTGACTTAAAAACTTCAGAATATCTTATTGAAGATGGTGATTTGTCTGATGTTCCTCAGCAAACTCAGCTACCTAGCCAAGCTCCAGATGTTGGTCTTGAAGACACATCTGCTGTTGTGCTAAATGTTCCAGATACTACTCAAGTAGTTGAAGACCCAAGTACTTCACCTGCACAGTCACCTCCTGAATACACAATGGAAGACCTCTTTCTGAATTTAGATCAAGAGGATTTTGACATGGACAAGGTTGCTGCTGCTGAAGAGAAGGGTGCTGCTGCTGAGGGGGAGCACATGGCAGTTCAGGATGAGCCTTTAAGGCTAGACACTGAGAAGGCACTAGATGTGCAAGGTGAAAAACCACAAAGCCCTAAGGATAGGGTTGAGATTGCCAGCACCTCTGCCTCTGAAGATGAGGAGAGTGCTAGGGCTAAGAAGAAAAAAATGTTTGTCTTCAGAAGAAGAAGTCAGAGCTACAAGAAAGCCCTCCAATCCATTGCCCCACAGCCCATAGTTCAGCAAGCTCCAACTGCTGACTATAGTGCTTTACTGATTGCACTACAGATCAAGTTGGATGAGCAAAGGAAGGCTATAGAGACATATGTTGATGAAGGGCACAAGACCCTACAATTTGATCTGGCACAGGAAATCAAGTCAATAAGGTTTGAAATGAACCTTAATAAAAAGGAGATGACTGAATGTTTTTCAAAGGGTGGTAATGCAGTGGTCTATCTGGCAACCCACCAAGAGAAGATAAAGTCTCAAGTAGATGATATAGCACTGAAGCAAGGCTATGTGCTGGAGAATCAGTTGAGAATGAATGCTAATTTAACTGCCTCCCACAATTCTATAGTCACTGAATTGCAGAATAAGTCTGCTGACCCTTCTACCTCTACTGATGCTGCCAAGGCTGATTTTGATAAAATCTTTCAAGCAGAGCTTACTGCTGTCAAAACTGCTATACAAGATTCCCAGACAGCAATCTCTGAACAACTTACAAAGCTTAGACCTTATTTTAAGGATGGAATCAGGTATTTGGATAGTCAGATTAGATTCCAAAAGGATGATGTCAGAGACCATGTTGCACAAGAAGTCATAAAGGGGGAGAGGGTGTTAGTCAAAGCTAGCTCTGACCATGCCAAATGGATATCTAACTCCATCAGAGCTACACTGGGCTATCCTCCCCTGTGTGATGATGATAATGTTGCTGAATCAGGAATTCAAAGTGCATATCTTGGAGGTGAGCAACAGGAAGTAGCTCAGGTGATCTATCCACCTCCAGATTTTGACATGGTTCATGCAGAAGTCAGCACAATGTATAGTCCAACTACTGGAAAGTCTAATGTTGTTCTGGAAAAGGTTGTTCAACCTGTTACAGCAGCTATGCAAGAGGCATTGGCCAAAGAAGAAGAGACAAGGCTGTCAAAGAAGAAGTTTAGGGAACTAGCTGAGCAAAAACCAGATTTTGAACAGTGGAGCCCTACTTCTAGGAACATCATTCTCACAGCCTGGAAAGCATCCAAGGACAATGCTCATGAAAGGAACAAATGGTTCTCAGAAGCAGAATGGAGGAAGCATGAGATCAGGCAGGAAGCCATTGTCCAGTACAGAAGAAAGGCTAAGTTAGGAAAGCTACCTCCTACAGCTGTGGAGCCTAGCAAGTACTTTCCTAAGCCCTATCATTACTTTGAGAGGCAAAAGATCAAGGCCGATAAGCTCGATCTCAAAGGAAAGAAGACTGCTGATACTGAGCCTGCTGCTGCTGCTGCTGTAAAGGCCAAAGTACAAGCTGGGAAAGGAATAGTTATAAAAGAACCTGATCAGAACTAGACTAAGATTACACTAAGAAACATTGTTGTAATCTTTTACATATGAAATATTTTTGTAAAACAATGGAAATGTATTAAAACAATGTTAGAACAATTTTTGATAAATATATCTCATGATTGTTCAGAAGCATGTGTCTATTTCTTGTTTGTTCTGCAATGTTTAATGAGTATACATGTGTGCTTTATTACATGTTTAAGTTTACCCTGTTGACATATACCTGCTTTACATCATTTTCTAATTTTTAATTATGAGTGGTGTATATCATTGACTAAGGGTTATGACTTCTCCAAATAGGGGGAGATTGTTGGGTACATTGGTCAAATGTACCTGATTTGAAGAAGCCTCACCTAACTCAATGATATATATCATAATGTATTTGATGTTTGTTTGAGTTACTTGTGCAGGTTAGGTATTCACTGAACTGAAGCTAAAAGTTTCTAAGTCCATGTGTCGACACCCAGAGGGAAAGTGTCGACACTTGAGAAAGCTTGTGTCGACACCCAAACAAGCAGTGTCGACACTTGGAGTAATTGTGTCGACACCTGAGAAGAAGAGTCGACACCAGACAGAAAGTGTCGACACTTGGAGCTGTGTCGACACTCAGTGAAGAAGAATGCAGAAAAGCTGTGTCGACACTTAGCAGAAGTGTCGACACCTAGAAGAGCTGAGTCTACATCAGAAAGTGTCGACACTTGGAGTTGTGTCGACACTCAGCAAAATTCTGCAGAGACTAAGGACAAGTGTCGACACTCAACACAATGTGTCGACACTCAATCAGCAGAGTCAACATATGAAGAATGTGTCGACACTCAGCACAATGTGTCGACACACACTCAAAGGAGTCAACACTTGAAGTATGTGTCGACACTCAGCACAATGTGTCGACACACAACCAGAAGAGTCAACACTTGAAGAAAGTGTCGACACCCAGCACAATGTGTCGACACTCAGTTGAAGACTCTACACTTGAAGAAAGTGTCGACACAAGGAGCTGTGTCGACACTTAGCAAAGAACAGAAAAGTTTACAAAATATTCTAAGTACAAGTGTCGACACTAAGGGAATGTGTCGACACTCAGCTGAAGAAACAAAATTGAAGACTTGTGTCGACACCAAGAAGCAGTGTCGACACTTGACAGTTTCAACACATGAAGATGTGTCGACACAAAGGAGATGTGTCGACACTTAGAAGAATTCAACAAGTTACAGAAGATCAAGTACTTGTGTGGACACTTAATTTCAGTGTCAACACTTGAAGAAGAATCTGTGTCGAGACATACAAGGAGTTGTGTCGACACCTTGTAGACTTGTGTCGACACTTACACAACATGTGTCGACACTTGGTCTATAAGTGTCGACACTTAAGAACAGAAAGTCTCGACACTATCTGACAGTTAGAGAATTTCAAGAATTGACTGGATGACATGACAGCTGCCGTTCCAGCCGGTTTACAGCACTTGTCAGAGATGTCAGAAGTCAGTTATGAACCGGACCAGCCGGTTACCATGAAGAAGGCCTATAAATAGGCACAGACTGTTTACAGAAAGGAGGTTGATAAGGTGTTAATAAGAAGTTGAAAAGAAGTATTGTTAAGAAGATTAAGTTCTGACCCAGTGCAGAACAATCTAAGAGATTTGTTCAAGGGGTTGCTGATCAAGTTATCCAAGTGATACAAATCAAGAAGATCTTGCTGTCCAACAGCAGATCTAAGAAGTTGGAGAGAGAGAGCTCCAATCAAGAAATCAATCTTTGGAACTAGGGCTGAGAATAAGGATTCAGAATCATCTGGATCTCAAGAAGCAGAGGTCAAGGATCAACTGCAGAGGATTCAGACTAATTCAGTTCTACTCAAGAAGCTTTGAAGGAAGCTAAGTCAGTTTGGATCTAGCTGAGTTCTTCCAAGAACTCTTCAAGAAACTCTCAACTCCTCTCTTATTTTCTGAGTTGTAGAGTTAGTTATTGTAATTCAGTTTTAACTTGTAGGATCCATTGGATCTGAGTGAATTGTAAGCCTATATTATAAAGGCTGAGGGTAGGGCTTGGTTGACTGAGTGTAGGAGTTGAAGAACTCTGAGTGTAGGCCTTAATTGGCTGAGTGTAGGCCTTGATTGGCTGAGTGTAGGCCTGGGTGGCTGAGTGTAGGCCTTGGAGGCTGAGTGTAAGGCTTTGGGCCTGAGGTGTAGGAACCTAGTTGGGTTCTGAGATAGTGGAGAAGTTTGGCCGAATCTAGTACACTGCTAGATAGGCGAAGGGGGAAAGTGGATGTACCCAAAGATTGGGGAACCACTATAAATTTGTGTGTCTGCTGTGCTGTGCTGTGCTGTGGATTAGCGGTTTATATTTTGTTATTGCTGTTAGCTGTAGAAATCTGTGAGATAACTGTTTTGCTGCCAACAAAGTTTTTAAAAGGTTTAGGTCACTTATTCACCCCCCCCCTCTCTAGGTGTTTAGGTACCATATCTTTCAATACCAAAGATATAAATAAACCTAGGCTTATCGCTATCCGCAGACCACCCAAGAATAAGGTTCAGAATCAGCGAGTATCAATCGGCGAGAGTCGGCGAGAATCGACGAGAATCGATCGGCGAGCATCATCATGGATCGACGAGAATCAGAGTACAATACTCGACGATTCTCGCCTATCGTCGAGCTTCACTTGACGATACACGTCGAATCTTGTCGACCGTCGAGCCGTGGTCGACGATACATGTCGAATTCATCGATCGTCGAGAATCAACATATTGATTCTCGACGATTCTCGTCGATCGGCGAGAATCAAAGAGATGATTCTCGTCGATCGGCGGGAATCAGAAAGACGATTCTCGACGAATGCTATCGACCCTCAGACGACAATCTTAACAGCCCTCCAAGGCAACATTTGCCCAACCCGACGATCCTTTAAGGCAACACTTTGCCCACAATCCCATTCAAGGCGGTGATTGGTAACCTTTACCAACACAGTCAATCAACCAACTTCTCCACATCTCTTATGTGTGACCCTGCAGGCTCATATCGCGTTGGCAGTGAGATTACATGTTTGATCACTTCCAGATCATCATGGTAACTCCAACAGACTCCCACTTGATCTCGAAAGTATCAAAGCAAAAACCTCACAAACAATGAGCGGCATCTAGCAATGCATCATTGCTCCCCAAGCAATAAGAGTTTATAACTCATAAGCCTTTATGACCAATGTATCAGCGTTGTCTTTGTCCCTTTGTCCCTTACATCCGGAAAGAACTAGAGGCATGGACCGTGTCACCCTCGTAATAGCTTAATCCAAGTTTCTTGATCCAGGACGGACTTCTAGAGAATGGTGAGTCCAATATCACATATTGACTCAACCAAGCATGGCCATGCATTTCTCAGTCCAGTTCCATCAAGGGGCCCATGGATGCAACTCCTGTCATACAGGAGGACAAATCCCATATCTTCTCACACACAAACACCCAAATGATTCGTAACATGCCCAACAACCACCCTTATCATCAAACTTTCTCAAGGAAGACTTTAGATGGCATCAAAGCACGCTTTTCCTCACTTGATGAATGCTGTGACTTCAGGTCAAAGGATCACAAAACCATTGTCAATTGAGACCTACTCGTGACACGATTGGATGACAATCCACAGAGTAGTCTCAGGTTGGGTCTGTCCAGTACAACTTGTTCACTAATAAGTACCCACGTGATGACTTGATATCACAATATCTTGACCTGTGAGAACCGGTCATCAGTCAACACACGTGCTAGTCTCCATGTACCATCATCACCCTTAGCTTCTATGATGATACTCGACCAGGGACCTTTAAGAATGAAGCTTCAAATAAATCATGGGCTCTCACATTCAAGTCACGTACTTGATGTCCCATGGAAGCGAACATTCTAAGGGTATCTATTATGTTAACATTTAACTATCATATAAAAAAAGACATAATAAAAGAACTTTCCATTAATTGTAAAAGAAAAATTAGGTACAATGTTCATCATATGAACAAACAGCCAACAAAATACAAGATTACATGCAACCCACAAGATTCTCGCTAGAGTTGATCATTTAGGTATCGTATACCCATCGATCTAGTATGACCATCATGCTTTCTCTGCGCGAGAGGCTTTGTCAGTGGATCCGCAATGTTCTCCTCAGTCGGCACTCTGCAGATGTTCACATCTCCTCGTTCGACAATCTCACGAATAAGATGAAATCTCCGAAGTATGTGCTTGGAGCGCTCATGAGATCTAGGTTCCTTAGATTGTGCAATTGCACCATTGTTATCACAGTAGAGAACTACGGGACCAAAAATGCTAGGAACTACATCAAGCTCGCCGATGAATTTCCTAATCCATACAGCCTCCTTCGCCGCATTAGCTGCTGCGATATACTCGGCCTCTGTTGTAGAATCAGTAACTATCTCTTGCTTGGAACTCTTCCAGCTCACAGCTCCTCCATTCAGGCAAAACACAAAACCTGACTGAGACTTGAAGTCATCTCGATCAGTTTGGAAGCTAGCATCCGTGTAACCACTTACAACGAGCTCTTCCTCTCCACCATACACCAAGAACACGTCCTTAGTCCTTCTCAAGTACTTCAGGACATTCTTGACTGCAATCTAGTGACACTCACCGGGGTCTGACTGATACCTGCTAGTCATGCTCAAAGCAAAGGAGACATCGGGTCGAGTACATAGCATCGCGTACATGATTGATCCAATTGCCAAAGCATATGGAATCAACTTCATGCGGTCCTTATCTTCACAAGACTTTGGACACTGGTCCTTAAAGAGATTCACACCATGAGACATGGGCAAAAATCCTTTCTTGGACTCAAGCATGTTGAACCGCTTCAACACCTTTTCGATGTACGTACTCTGGGTCAAACCCAGTAACTTCTTCGATCTATCTCTATAGATCTTAATACCGAGTATATAAGTCGCTTCACCCAAATCCTTCATTGAAAAGCAGTTCCCTAGGTTGTTCTTAACAACATTCAGGGTAGGAATGTCATTCACAATCAATAGTATGTCATCTACATACAATATCAGGAAGACAACAATGCTCCCACTGATTCGCTTGTAAACACAAGGCTCATATTCATTCTTGATGAAACCAAACTATTTGATTTTCTCATCAAAACGAAGATTCCAACTTCGAGAGGCCTGTTTCAGTCCATAAATGGACTTATTCAGCTTGCATATTTTAGTGGCTTCATCTGGGGATACAAAACCCTCGGGTTGTGTCATATACACTTCCTCAAGGAGGTTTCCATTAAGGAAATCCATTTTGACATCCATCTGCCAGATCTCGTAGTCATAATACGCAGCAATAGCAAGCAATATCCTAATGGACTTTACCATGGCAACAGGGGAAAAAGTCTCATCATAGTCAATACCATGAATTTGCTTGAAACCCTTAGCCACCAGTCGCCCTTTGAATGTCTGTACATTCCCATCCATGTCGGTCTTCTTCTTGAAGACCCACTTGCACCCTATGGGTCGTCCCCCTTCAGGTGGTTCCACCAAGTTCCAAACTTGGTTTACATACATGGAGTCCATTTCGGATTTCATAGCCTCAAGCCATTTGTCGTAGTCCGGTCCATTCATAGCCTCTTGGTAGGTTGCTGGTTCATCATCATGATCCATAAGCAACACATTACCTATTTGAGACACGAGAAATCCATATCTCTCAGGCTCAAACCTCGGTCTACCAGATCTATGTAGGACTTGTGTTCCCTGAGCAGGTTCTCTAGCTACAACATCTTGTAATCCTGTCTCAGAATCCAATTCCGGTTCATTCACTACATGTGGTTCTTGAACTTCTTCAAGCTCTACTTTTTCAGTCTTTCTTGATAAGAACTCTTTCTCCAAGAAGACACCAGTCCTTACGACAAACACTTTGCCCTCAGACGGTAGGTAAAAGTAATACCCTTTCGTTTCCTTAGGATATCCCACCAGATAATATTTATCTGATTTGGGTTCCAGCTTGTCAGGCATTTGACGTCTCACGTATGCCTCACAGCCCCAAATTTTAATGAACGACATACTAGGACGCTTCCCAGTCCATATCTCATATGGTGTCTTCAGAACCGTTTTTTTTGGAGCGCGATTCAATGTCATTGCAGCAGTCTCTAAAGCAAAACCCCAAAAGGAAATAGGCAAGTCTGCATGACTCATCATCGAACATACCATGTCTAACAGAGTACGATTTCTCCTCTCAGACACACCATTATGTTGTGGTGTTCTAGGTGGAGTGAGCTGTGATACAATACCACACTCTTTCAGATGATCACGGAACTCATGACTCAGGTATTCGCCACCTCGATCAGATCGAAGTGCTTTAACCCTTTTACCCAACTGGTTTTCTACTTCATTCTTGAACTCTTTGAACTTTTCAAAGGTCTCGGATTTGCACTTCATAAGATACACATATCCGTATCTACTGAAATCATCAGTAAATGTAACAAAGTAGAAATACCCACCTCTAGCCATGGAACTCATGGGTCCGCATACATCACTATGTACAATACCCAAGAGATCATCAGCCCTCTCAGTATAACCAGTGAAAGGAGCTTTAGTCATCTTGCCTAACAAACAATACTCGCATCGCTCAAATGATTCATAATCAAATGAGTCCAAAAGTCCATCTCTATGGAGCTTGGATATGCGCTTCTCATTGATATGGCCCAAACGACAATGCCAGAGATACGTAGGGTTTGAGTCATTTGTTCTTAGTCTTTTATTATTTTCTACATTACAGATCAGATGATCCAAGTTCAAAACATAAAGACCATTAAACAATTGGGCTACAGCATAACAAACATCATTCTTAAATATAGAACAACAGTTGTTCTTAATTATAAAAGAAAATCCAATCATGTCCAAACATGAAATAGATATAATGTTTCTAGTTATGGCTGGAACAAAATAACAGTTATCTAGTTCTATTACAAGCCCACTGGGCAAAGAAAGACGATAAACCCCTACGGCTACAGCAGCAACTCTTGCTCCATTACCGACGCGGAGGTCCACCTCCCCTTTACTCAGCAATCTTCTCCTTCCCAGTTCCTGCACATTTGTACAAATGTGAGAACCACATCCGGTATCCAATACCCAAGATGAAGGAGCAGAAAGGTTTATCTCTATAACGTAAACATTTGAAGCGGAAGTCATACCTCCCCTCAATTTCTGCAGACCCTCAATGTACGAAGGACAGTTCCTCCTCCAATGACCAGCCTTGCCACAGTGGTGGCATTTCCCTTCCTTCATCGTGCTTTTCTTCTTCATCAGTGCAGAAGACTTGGGCTCAAGAAATGACTTAGGTCCTACCTTCGTCTTCTTAGAACCCTTGGCCTTGCCCTTGCCCTTATGCACCATCAGTATGGGGCTGGCAGGCTTGGCCTTCTTCATATTGATTTCGGCAGTTCTCAACATGCCTAGGAGTTCGGGCAGTGTATTGTCTATCTCATTCATATTGTAGTTCAAGACGAACTGCTCATAACTGTCTGGCAATGATTGCAGGATCAGATCCGTGGCCAACTCTTGACCAAGAGGAAAACCCAGCCTTTCAAGGTTCTCTATATACCCAATCATCTTGAGTACGTGAGTCCCTACTGAGTCTCGAACTCCCATCTTGCACTGAAACAACGCTTTTGTGATGTCGAATCTCTCTTGACGAGCCTGCCCTTGAAACATTTTCTTGAGATGCTCGTCAATCTCCTTGCACCCCATGTTCTCATATTGCTTCTGAAGCTCAGAGTTCATAGTGGCAAGCATAAGGCATTCGACATCTAAAGCATCGTCAGTATACTTCTTATAAGTATCTTTCTCAGCACGGGAAGAGTTCCCGGTCGGCACCTCGGGGGCTTCTTCTTCCAAGACATAGAGCTTTCGCTCTTGCCTGAGAACAATTCTCAGGTTCCTGTACCAGTCCATATAATTAGTCCCACTGAGCTTATCCTTCTTAAGGATGGCTCTCAGAGACAATGTGGAGTGTGAAACACTTGCCATGGAATTCTACAAGAATTTATGCAGAATAAAATCAGTACCAAAATTTCAAATACAATTTATTTTAATTTGGACCTCAATTAAAATACTCCCACTATTTTATTCGAAATGATAGCCCTCACTAACAATTCGGAGAGTTCATGAGAGCTACTCTCTTAGTGGACAAGATCCGTATTTCACCAACACTATGAGTCCGCTTTGGCGTTCCTCTCACGATGCGGTTATTTAGGTAGGCAACGCTTGCCAATTGCATCCTCATGCAATTCTTGTATGGTTGGTGAATAACTCCTTATTCGCATCCATCATATGGTGCATGCCAACCCTATGCCTCTAGGCACTCAACCTTTGAGGTCACCTAGTTAAGATGGACCCGATGTCGACAGTGGGATATCACAATTATCCGCTCGCACCCTTACCAAGATAGATTAATGCACCTTGCTTTGGCAAGCCCACACTTCATCGATCGAGGCAGGAAGAGTGTCATCCATCGAAAGGCATCCGAACACTTAATATTAGATGAAGGGATTTTTCAATTATAGGTTAACAATTAACCATGATCAACATTTGATCAATGTGCACACCCAAAGAAAAACAATTCTAAACCACATGCATCCCTTATGTGCACATCCTCACACCATCAACATTTGACAGAAGAAAGGGCTAAATCTGAACATCCGGAAATTTCCATATCCTCAGATTTACATGCATTGGACAAAGGCGAAGACAACTCAACTTAAGGCAGTAGACAAGCTCATCTCTCTATGTTGGATTCATAATCCAAAACATACTCGAGGGATGGTTACTGCTAAGGAGACAACAATTTCCAACACTTAGAAATTCCCACGAAATTCCAGAAGTTCTTGGAGGGAACCAAGACTAAATCTAGACATTTAGAACACTTCTAAATCCCTAGGTTTACACGCACTGGAATAACAAACTTCCAAAATAACGATCATGGCCGGAACCTCGCTTTGATACCACTGTTGGGTTTCTCTATGAGGATGGCACAACGCTTGTGCACGCAGCGGAAAAATAAACATCAAGAAAAACCCAAAGAGATGTGGATCGGGCTATGAACGTTGAATCAAGAAGTTAGCAAAAACTAGGCAAAAATTACCTCGGTGGCGCTGAGTCACAACTCAACGGAGATGCTCCAGATTTCTTCTTCCTGCTTGCGGCAAGTTCTATGTGGAATAATGTCCACGTTTCTGCAGAAGTCCACACGAGCGGGAGAACGCCGATCTATCCGTCGCACGGATTATCGGGAAGGAGAAGACCGCACCTCTGCTAATCCACGGACTGCTAGGTCCGCGCCAGGAAGAGCAGCACCAGCGACAGTCGCCCGAGAAGAGGAGGTCGACGAAGCGAACACGGCGGCGGAACTCTTCCGGCGGCGGGAATCGGGATCGGCGGAGCGAACGAGCGGAACTCTTCCGTCGGGTTCGATTCGCTACAGGAGAAAATCCAGCTTGTACCCGAAAACCCTAAGTGTTGTATTTATACCAAAGATATAAATAAACCTAGGCTTATCGCTATCCGCAGACCACCCAAGAATAAGGTTCAGAATCGGCGAGTATCAATCGGCGAGAGTCGGCGAGAATCGACGAGAATCGATCGGCGAGCATCATCATGGATCGGCGAGAATCAGAGTACAATACTCGATGATTCTCGCCTATCGTCGAGCTTCACTTGACGATACACGTCGAATCTTGTCGACCATCGAGCCGCGGTCGACGATACATGTCGAAGTCGTCGATCGTCGAGAATCAACATATTGATTCTCGACGATTCTCGTCGATCGGCGAGAATCAAAGAGATGATTCTCGTCGATCGGCGGGAATCAGAAAGACGATTCTCGACGAATGCTATCGACCCTCGGACGACAATCTTACCAGCCCTCCAAGGCAACATTTGCCCAACCCGACGATCCTTTAAGGCAACACTTTGCCCACAATCCCATTCAAGGCGGTGATTGGTAACCTTTACCAACACAGTCAATCAACCAACTTCTCCACATCTCTTATGTGCGACCCTGCAGGCTCATATCGCGTTGGCAGTGAGATTACATGTTTGATCACTTCCAGATCATCATGGTAACTCCAACAATTTACGGGAACCTAGACTACCCTGCAAGAAAAAGTTACTTTTCCTTAGGAACCCAATACATATTGGGTCCTAGGTTCCTGTTAGCATAAGCACTCGACTGCCTTCCTTCAGAAAACCTGTCAGGAAGACTACCTCTGCCCAGAAAATGCGGATAGGCCCTTGCCCTTGACACAGAGGGGTTGTGCCAACAGTCTATGGCAAATTGTCCCACTTTACCACAGCACCAACACGGGTGAATGTTGTATCGCCGTTTCTGACCTGATCTAGTGACTGAGGTAGTCACGGTCCTAGGTCTAAACGGGATAGGGCATGATCTCCTCACAAATATTCCTCTTCCACCGTGACACGTGGAAGGATGTAAGGAATGCATGTTGCGAGCGTCATGAGGCCGGGGAGGTGGTGCCTTCCTTTCAGGCATCCCCCTTCCTGAGGCCCCATGAAAACTTACACCATGACTTCTAACCTCCCTGTCATGTGTCCTCGGGTAGTGAGAAGTGTTCTGTGAGCTGGTACATGCAGATTCACACCGAGTTGAGGCAGTGGCAGTGAATACAAAGGGCTCAGAATGAGCCTTAGGTATTCTCTCATGGGTGGCCACGATGGCCCTTGCACTACGGGTGTCTCCACATGAGGACAGATCACCCTTGCAGTGACCACGATTATTCCTGTGATCATACCTGAAGGCATGATGAGTTGCCTTCCTGCTTGGAGTGGGGGGTCGGAAAACCGTTTCCACATTTCTCCACGAATTGATAATCAGGGAGATCCACCCATTTTCTTGCTTTCTCTTTATAGCATCAACCTTGGAAAAGTTTGATACTATCCTTTTCTCATTCTCTAGACTACTCTCTAGATCAGAGATTTTAGAGTTCTTGACCTTGTTGGATGCCAATTGGAGAACCAACAAGATCTTCAACCGAGCAATCTCCTGAGCTTGTTCTTCAACAAGTAGGTTGCTCTTCTGAAGGGCTCTCTTCAGAGAATCAGAATTTTCTGAAGGAAAGCAGTTCCTGTCTTCAGAAACTTCAAGAGATACGTGGCAGGATGAAGAGGTTACTTGCTCTTCAGTGTTATTGTCATTAGAGCCAGTGATCGTTGTGTCATCCTCATCAGAGCTGCTTTCCTCACTGGCCTCTTCAGTCTCTGACACGGACACTGGAGCTCAGATGCTGTCCGATAGATCCTTGCCTTCATCTTCAGAGGTGAGGACCCCCACATAGGCTTCATCCTTTGGTTGACAGCAGATTCCAGCTTTCTCTGACCCCCCCCCCATCAGCTCTGAGAACATCACCCACATAGATTTAGCCGACCCACACTTTTCCAATCTAGAGCGAGAAGCTCTAGACCAGATATCCATGATAATTTGACGAATCCTCTTGTCCAAATTAAATAATGAAAGTTCCGTCTCCGACATCTCAGCAATGCACTTGGGCACTTGGATCTTTCCAGAGTCGGAGGTCTTCATAGGAATAAAAGGACCCTCTTCCAGGATGAAAGATGCTCGAGGATCGATAGCATCCAAGTGATACGACACTCTCATCCTCCAGACGGGATAAAACTCCTTTGTGCATGTGGGGAGTCTTAGTGGCGATATCTCATGATCCAGTTCCATGCTTCTGACACTGGTGGCAGGATTCTACTCAAGGTGTAAACCTTTTTGATGAGTAACCTCCCTCTGATACCACTTGAAAGTCCACCTAGTGTCAACTATCTTCACCTATGGGGGGGGGGGGGGAATAGGTGACGTGCAGCGTTTTTGCGGACTTTAAAATTGTACCTGCACAATAAAAATAAACAGCACAACACACAGAATACACAAGCTATTTATAGTGGTTCCCCGATTTGGGTACATCCACTTTCCCCCTTCGACCAATCTCCCAACAAGGGACGACTCGGTCTCTTCACCAACAGGATTGAAATCCAATCCTTGCACTATCGGAAGGAACCCTTCCACACGTAGGAGTCAACACTCCCACAACACGGGTTGCACCCAACCCTTACAACTAGGAACCAACGTTCCTTTACAACAAAAATAAAAACTAGAATGTACAAAAGATACAAACTACGTTTGGAGACTAAGGTGTCCCTCTTCGTTGACGACGTGTTCTTGAAGTCCACAAAGAGTCCACAACCCTAGATCTCTCTTGGAGAGGATCTCCCCGGAACCGGCGGCGGCAAGATGGGCGGCGGCTAGGTTCACGGGATCGGCGGCGACGACGATGTGCAGCTGCTGTACTTTGGAGATCCAAACTTCGTAGCAAAGCTAGCTAGGTCTTCCAACGGTCACACTAGGATCAGTCGTCTCGATCGATTCGGACGGGGAAGGTTTTCCAGATCAACAAATCAAGAGACAAGAGATCTTCGGTTAGACACGTGAAACACTAAGCTTGGCTAAGCTTCTATCGCAGGGAGATCTGGAAGAAACCTCGATCAAGACTGGCGATCAGCTCTCTCATGCGGCGACGGCGGCGGCGGAGCGGAACTCGCGATCTAGGTTACGTTGCGGCCCGTGTTTCGTATTTTTCTCCGTGTCTTTACTGTTCAAAAATACCCTGTATTTATACTGTAGACAACTTCAATATGACCGTTGTGGGTCCCACCTGAAGGAAACCGTAGTTCTGGTTCAACACAGTGCCAGCGGCAGAATCCGGTCCAGCTGTTTCCAGAAAAATTGTCAAGTCAAAATCGGCGAGAATCGAAGGTGATTCTCGACGAATCGGCGAGAATCAGTTAGTGATTCTCGACGATTCGTCGAGAATCACTAGTGATTCTCGCCGAATCACTTGATGATTCTCGCCGAATCACTTGTTGATTCTCGACGAATATTACTTGGCCATGATCTGCTCAACGATGGGTTCGGCGAGAATCATTAGTGATTCTCGCCGAATCTTACTTGGCACCGCTTTGAGGTAGCCGGATAGAGTCGGCGAGAATCACTAGTGATTCTCGACGATTCGGCGAGAATCACTAGTGATTCTCGCCGAATCGGCGAGAATCACTTGGTGATTCTCGCCGAATTATACTTGGACGATTTTTCGTCTTTCCACCCAAGAGCTTCTCCTTGACCCATCCTTGCTCCTTGTCTGCTCGTGCATAGTTACAGCCCTGTACTTGAAAGTAAGTGCACTCCAATAGAGAGAGTACACGTAGGCCAACACACTGATCTGCTCAATGAGGGATTACGTCGTGCAGACCCGTATATATTGACCTACTGCACCCTGACATTGGTGTGCACTTAGCGTGGAATAACTGCAAGCACAACTTAAGAGGTTTCCTCAAATACATTGTGAATTCATCTTAGCTTGACAGGTGGCTTCCTCAAATCCAGGTAATTGTGGATACAATACCCAACAAAAACCCATATTTATCAATTAAAGAAATAAGTGCTGCAAATATGCTTCCAAAAATTATAGGAAAATGCAACCATGACCAATATGCCCTAAAAACACTCCTGACCAAGTTTCCAAACTTTCTAGTGAATAATAAACTCTAGTTTAAATTTAGAACAATACCCCTCTTTCATAAATTAATGAACCAACAACTGCAAATATTCATCTAAAAATTATGATAAAATTTTCGCATGAGCATAATGATCTAAGTACACTTTTGTAAAAGTTTCATAATTTTCTAACCAACATTGAGCTCTGAACCTATTTTAGAACAAAATTGCATAATTATAAGCTTGTGAAGTAAGTACTAAGAATATACATCTAAAAATTATAATAAAATTCAGGTATGAGTATAATGACCTAAAACACCCTCTGTCCAATTTACAAAATTTTCCAATGAACAGTGAGATTATAATAAACAAATGACTAACAAGGGCAAATCCATGTATTACAAAGGAGGTACTAAAATGGTTGCTCCAAATATTCCAATAAAATTACCAGGAGCCCATATTAACCCTACAACTACACTACCAAAGTTTCACAACTTTCCATAAACTCTTGATGGTCTATTTTACATGTATAAGTTTTGTGCCTTAAACTAGGGTTATGGTTTTGGGGAGTTTATCAGTCTCTAAATCTCATGATATTTTTACCAGAGGACCTTGAAAACCCTAAAGTCCTCTCCACCAAGTTTCAAATCAATTCAAGGTCACTTGACCCCTTGACCTTCAAACCCAAGGTTTGCACACTTAGGACCTACCTTATTGTCCTAGGGCTCTACCCTTCAACTTCCTCTCAATAATAGTGGAGGGTGTAACACCTCCCCTGTAATGACCGTATAATATGGGTCCGGTCGGGGCCCCACAACATACAGACGCCACAGCTTTAGCACTAAAAGATTATATAACCACACATTCTCGAAACTGCATATCTAACAACAACGGAAACAGCAAACAAGTTTCGAAGTTATCTATATACACAAGAGTATCGAAGCGGCCTTATGGTCTTACAACAATAGAGAGTCCAAACTCCAAAATTTAACATCAATAACAATGTGTATAAATACTCCTAGGCTACCTCAGCATGCAAGCCGGAAAATAAAAGCATCAAGCATACAGAGCCACCAAAAATATAACTAGGGGAAAATTAGAAACACTTCATGAGGCTTAGGCCCTTTTAGACGGCGAGCTAGCTCCTGCTTGCGATCATTGCCCTGTAAAATTTTTTTGTTACGTGGGTCAGTAAAGGCTGACCTTAAAATGTGTAATAAACACATCTCCTCCCAGCCGCCCCTAACGGACCCTGGGGTAACCCTCCAACCTGCAAGTCAGCACTTTGTATACCATATACATAAACAAGTAAAGTACTAAAAGAACCATCTTGGATGTCTCAAACAACATGCATGTTTTCTATGTTGAGCATATAATAAAAAGGGGCCTACTATGCAGCATGTATGCAGAACTCGGGATTCAACCAAGGCATCCTATTGCGTATGTATCTAGCACATCATCAAACATCTGGGTACTTTCACTTTCCCATTGGCATTGAGCCGCAAACAAAAAGGGGAACTGTAATTCCCCTAATAGCATACAAGCCACCACACGGAACTCTTGCCAAGGCCCCACCCCTCATAGTCTTAGACCCGGGCTTGCATGCAAGCTCTGACTTCTCATGTCAGGATTCCTTCTAACACAATAACCGATTCTAAAAACCCTTGCTGGATCCCACCCGCTCATGGCCTCATTGCCCGGGCTTGACCAATGCTCGGCATTCTCGTAAGTCTCAGAGAAGGGGACTAGTCTCGCCGGGACATTCTCCACACATGACTTGCACGTAACGGGATAGCCAGCCGATCACGGAGTCACAGCCGCGGATTAGCACATCACAATCCAATATCATTCCCACCCTAATTCCTCATTTGTACTTCAACATCCCTGCGGTCTAAGGAAACCATCTACCACCAATGCGGAGCTAACCTTATCCACCAAGGAAATCATCTACCGCCATTGCGGAGCTAACCTTGTCCGGTTCCGGCTACACGTACTCACTCGAGAAAAGGGGGAAAACACAAACATCATAAACGACATCTTGCCGGAACGGATATCTACAAAATCCTTAAAGCTCGTATGCAACATCACTGAGTCGGACTAACGGTCGCGACCACGGCTTCACCCACAATGCCTATTCCACTAACAGAGCGGATCTCTAATGCAAAAGCATGTCATGGGCGGACTTAATCGACCCAGAGGTTCCTCTTGAACCATGGAGACCCAAACCCCTCTCATTTGAGAGATTTGGTGCCCAAAAGCTTGAAAGAAAAGATGCTAAACATGAATCCTAAAACCAATAGGAGAAGTGTCGTTACCTTACGACCCCTCGTCCTAGCCATGGAAACTTAGCCGGATGAAAACCACTACAACGGACTTGCCTGCACGGATCTGGACTAGGATAGCGATTTGGGGCTCCGAAACTTCTCCATCATCCGGATCTCTCCTTCACCATCTTCCTTGCTCTCCCTTCTCTCTAGAACTTAGGAAGAGAGTACTTGATGAAGAATGAGGGTTTCCAAACCATATTCACGGACATTACTCAGCAAGGAAAGCCCTGTACCATCAGATCTCACTAGAAGGAAACGAACGGCCACGATCCGAACTTAAAACAAAAACACCTGGGCCAAACACGACATGCGACATGCCCGTGTCCAAGGTCGTATGCCTCAATCGACGCCGAAACCATCGCACCCAGAAAAGGACACGGGCTTTGAACACGTCTGTGTCAAAGCTGACACGCACGTGTCATGCAGTACACACCCGTATTCCTGGGCGTGTTTCTCCATCGACACAGGACCAAACACAACCTGAGGAGAACACGGGTACTCGACACGCCCGTGTCACATGTGACACGCCCGTGTCTAACACGAACATGCCTGGGCTTCAGGTCGTGTCTATCCCCTCACAAGGCCCGACCAACAACCCGAGCAGGACACGGCCTGGGACACACTAGTGTCTCAGGACGTGTTCGAAGTCTCGACGATCGTCGACTGCCTTCTTGTCGACTTCCCGGGCTCTCGACGAAGCACGCCACAGCCATAGACACGCCCACGTCCTAGGCCGTCTACCATGTCTCGAAACCTCGTCGAGCAAAATTTGTCGACTTCTCGGGCTCTCGACGAAGCACGACACGGCCATAGACACGCCCGTGTCCTAGGCTGTGTACAATAACTCGACACCTCGTCGAGCAAAATTCGTCGACTTCCCGGGCTCTCGACGAAGCATGGCACGACCATTAACACGCCCATTTCCTAGGTTGTGTACCCTGTCTCGAGACCTCGTCGAGCGAAATTCGTCGACTTCTCAGGTTCTCGACGAACCCGAGCACGACACGGCCAGGGACACACCCGTGTCCTAGGCCGTGTGCCCCTCACCAAGACCCAAACTTGGCTCTAAACATTGTCCGTCCCTCTTTCGAATTTTGTGGCGTAACAGAGGGGGTATTTTGTGTGCTAATAAAGCTGAGTGCCAAGATCCATCACCTTTGGGTGAGGTTGGCTAACTTTATAGCACTTTGTGCACTTAGCCATAAATTGACCTAAAAGGGTCAACCTTTGGCTACACAATTGCCCTATCAAATCAAACATAAAAGGGGTGAAAGTTTTACCAGAGCCCTAAAATACTCCCCAAGATCACCCACCAAAATTTTGTGGGTTTTTGAGTTGTTTAAGACACCTAATTAATTAGTAAATTATTTATTAAATATTTCCAAAAACTATAGAAAATATCTCCAAAAATTCCCATTTTTGGCCCAGCCTAGGTATAGGTTAGAATGACTCCCAGTCCAAATTTCAGGTCATTTGGACAACAGATGAAGTGGGGGCACACCTTTTATTCTCTGACTAACCCTAGGTATAGTCCCCACCAAAATGAGTTCCCTGGTCAGATCAGACATCCAAATTGGTTCAAACTAATTTTAAATTAAATTACACCCCTAGGACTACAACTTTGATGTTTACCATGTTTTCACTAGAGGGCTATAGTTATTTTTAATAATTAAAAACATTGACTGTATAAAGTGTGACAGAAAAATACAAAAGCTATAATTTGATTTTGTTTAATCCCACACGAATCTTGGAGCAAGATCGGACGGCGCTGGGTCCTCTTCTACCTCCAGCCGACATCCCCGATTGCATCTTCCTAGAGCACCTTCCAAGTACTGCCGCAGGACAGCCAGCCACATCCCCAGCCGGCCATCGCCACCACCACCTCTATCGAGGTGGTGACTAACGCCAGGCGGCGGCACAGCCGCCGGAGGGTCCGTTTCCGGCGATCTCGACAAGATGAAATTCACCCCAAAACCAGGAAATATTTCCACCCGATTGGGCTTAATTGAGCCCGATTCTTGTCCCTATTGATTCCTATGATCTACCCATAGAGAGAGGATAAGGGGAGGACCTTTGTGGTGGCCTGGAGTCGAGCCGATCGTCGGGTTGACATGGTGGTGGTGCCGTTGATCGGCTTTCTGCAAACGCATAGTGGAATGCCTCGTCTCCTTTAGTTGAAGCGTGTAAACGACTCCTCAGAGTCCCGTGGTGCTTTTAGGGCCATTAAAGGGGGAAAAGGGAGGGCCAAGCACCGGTGGCCGTTAATGGCCTTTAATGGAGCTTTCGGCCAAGTGGTGGGGAGGGGGTGAACCTAGCTTGGATTGGACAGAAAATGGTTGGAAACCCCTCCTCTTCCACAGAGGAGTTGAATCCAGCCATCAAAGGTGGCCTTTGGCCTCCCTATGCTATGAATGGCTTCTTCCTCCCTCTTTCTCTTTCCTCCATTAAGGGTGAGGTGGAGTTCTCTCTCTCTCCTAGTCACCAAGGCTGACTTGGTCATCCTTTTAAGCTATTTGCATCCCACTAAATCATATCTTCCATAATCAAGAGGTGGTTAGCCCAAATGAAAAAGGGCTTGAGCTTGGGTTAGCCCATTTAGGCTAAGTTGACCTAAACTAGACTTGGGTTGACCTTGGTCATTTTGACCTTTTGGGTTGACCCCAATGGGTCCTTGGTGACCCATTGGCCTCCCTTAGGGTCTAAGTTGGGCTAGGTAGTGTTGACTTGGCAGTTTGGTAAGTGACCCTTAGGAAGGGTACTTTGACCAAATTAGGGGTAGAGTTGACTTGGGTCAACTTATCCTCCTTGGTTGAACCCAATGGGTTCTTGGTGACCCATTGGCCTCCCTTATGGCTTAGGAAGGTCTAGGTGTGTCCCTTTGTCCAAGGGGAGGTCAGTTGACCATGTTTGAGCTTAATTTGACCTGATTAGGATTTGGGTTGACTTTGGTCAACTTGACCATTTTTATTGCCCCTAGTGGGTCCCTATGGCTCTAATTGATTGTAACAGGTTGGTGAGGTTATGGTGAGATCTTGGATTCATGGTGAATCCCCATGATCACCATAACCTAGTGTTTAGAAACCTACTATTTGCAGAACATAGTGATCTCACCTACATTGCTAGGTTCACTTGGTCTTCCCAGGGTTTTGTCATGACCTAGTCATGACAAAACCACTACTGTGGGTCTAGCTGTCTGAGGGATGTTACATGTGGTGGGGCCATTATAATTGGTCATCTAAAGCTGACTGTTGCTTTATTTTGCCACGTCTTTGTGGATTGGACTTATGCAGGTGATGGAGAGCCGAGCAGGAAGTAGCGGGCTGAAGCTCCTTTTGCTATGCTGGCCCTTGGAGGCCCGAAAGCTAATTTTAATTTTCATGTGTTGTAGGTCTGCGTGCAAATGTATGGAAATGACATGTATATGGAACTTTAATAATTCTATAGGGCCTTAAGGACAAATACTTTTGTGTTTTTAATTTAAGTGGTTGTAGTGGGCATTCCGTTAGTTGTGAACTCTGTATTAGTTAAATTGACATCTGTTTTCATTTAATATTGCTTTCGTGTGTGCGTGGAATATGGAGTGGGTCCCCGACCGGACCTTCGGTTATTTTCTTCATGATGGCCTGGGTGTTATAATTTGGTATCTGCTTCTTGTGTCGATCCCTTCTCGTTCAAATTCATGGTCGAATTCTTTTAAGGGGCGGTGAGCACGTGTGTGCGTTCCTGTTACAATATTAAATAACCCATGAATGTCCACTTAGGAATGAAAACTACACATGTTTAAGGAACCTACTTATTCCTATGATTACAGTTTGCAATGTTGAAGGCCACTTAATTGTGTGTTTCATGATTATAGGTGACTAGGAGTGGTGTGGGTTTCTCTCAAACCCAGCACTCTATTGAGAGTAGTGCACATGCTGATGTGCCTACACCTCCTCCTTCTGCCGAGACTGTTCACTTAGTTTTTGAAGTTGTCTTTGTGATGATCAATATGCATCCAGGAAGGCTGGTTCCACCTCCTACTCCTGGAGTGGCCCCGATGCCAGTTGTGAAAACCTAAATCATATTAACAAGAAATGCACAACATTCCAAGAAACCAGAAAGCTCAAACATGAACAGAAAAATAAGAAATCGAGAGAATAAGGAGATGATAAACAGATAGCTCCAACTCTAGATCACCACCAATGGAGGCACACTTGCATCCTTATCCATAATTAAGGAACAACTTTTCAATACAACTAAAGGATTTAGGGAAGAAAATATAGTAACTCAATAAAACAAGCTTTAGACTGAAAAAAAAACTTCCCTAGCTTTCAGAAACTACTAAACTCTAACAATATGCTTGCTGAGCATTGACTTATCTTGCTCAGACAACACCGCCCCTAGATACCTAAAAGAAACAACAAAAATAAACTACAACCAAAAAAACAATCGCCATTCGTCATTCGCTGAACACCGGTCAACCAAAGTTGAACAAAAGCTGGTTGATGAAAGTCGAACAACGGTCGACGAAAGTTGAACTCTGTTCAACGAAAAATCGAACAAGATACGTTCGAAGAAAGTCGAACACCGGTCGACGAAAGTCGAACTCCGTTCGATGAAAAATGTTTCGTCGAACCGAAAAGTCATTTCGATGGAGAGGTTTTACATAAGTACAATTACACAACTAATAAGCATGATTAGAATATAAAAAACTAGAAGCTAACTTGTTTGCTAACATTGCTCCCCCTCAAGTTCAGCTCCTCCTTCTTCAGCACTCCCAGCTTGTCACGGATCCTATTGAACAACTTCACCTTCAAGGGCTTTGCGAAGATGTCCGCCAGCTGGTCATTGGTCCTCACGTTCTCCCAATGAACTTCATTTGCTTCTACCTGCTCTCTGTTGAAGTGGAATCTGGTGTCAATATCTTTGGTCCTCTCGTGATGCACATGATTCTTTGCCAGTTCAATTGCAGCTCGATTGTCCACAATAATGGTAGTCGCTTCATCACCATCCAATCTCAGAGATTTCATCAACCTCTTCAACCATACTCCATGGAACACATGCGCCGACAGCAACATACTCTGCCTCGCATTAACTAAGTGTCACGATCTTCTGCTTCTTACTATACCAAGTAATGGGTATTTTTCCAAAATAGAAGAGAAAACGCGTAGTGCTCTTCCTCTCACCAAAATCATTGCTCCAGTCACTGTCATTGTAGCATATCAACTTGGGATCTTCACTGCACTTGTAAATGAGGCCAAAACTCAAAGTGCCTCTGATGTATCTCAATATCCTCCTTGCCACTGCCAGGTGTGTCTCCACAGGGTTTTCCATGAATCTGCTCAAAATACCCACTGCATACAAAATATTAGGTTGGGTACAAGTCAAGTACCTCAAACTCCCTACTAGGCTCTTGAAATATGTAGGGTCAACAGCTTCTCCCTCATCATGCTTAGACAATCGTGTGCTTGGCTCCATTGGTGTCCCTATTGGGTTACACTCCATCATGCCAAACTTCTTCAAGATCTCTCTAGCATATGACTCCTAAGAAATGAAGATGCCCTCATCACACTGCACTGCCTGAATACCCAAAAATTAGCTAAGCTCACCACAATTATTTATCTCAAACTCCTGCTTCATCATCTCCTTGAAGCTCCTCATGACATAGTCACTGCTCCCCAAGATGATCAAGTCATCCACATACAAATATATATAAGTTGTCCCCTTCTCACTTTCCTTCACATAGACTGCATGTTCATAAGAGCACTGCACATACCCTTGCTCATGTAAGAATGTGTCAATCCTCTTGTTCCATGCTCTTGGAGCCTGTTTGAGACCATATAGTGCTTTCCTCAATCTCAACACTTGCTTCTTTCCCTTTACTTCTAGATTGCCAGGAGGTTGCTCAATGTACACTTCCTCTTCCAAATCTCCATTCAAGAAAACAGACTTGAAATCCATCTGATGATGACGCCACTTCCTCTGTGCTGCAATGGCAATAAACATATGAATAGTCTCCATCCGAGAAATCGATGAGAAGGCCTCATTGTAGTATATTCCCTGTTTCTGCTTGTAGCCCTTGACCACATGTCTGGCCTTGTACTTCAGCACCTCTCCATCTCCATCTTTCTTCACCTTGAAGACCCACTTCACACCTATGGGCTTCCTTCCTTTGGGTTGTTCAGCTAACTCCCAAGTGTTGTTCTTCTTAATAGACTGCATCTCCTCATCCATGGCTTTCATCCAGCCAACAGTCTTCACTGCTTCTTCATAGGTCAAAGGCTTGATATCAACAAGTAAACAAAATAAGCTGAACTCATCATTTGTAGGGGCTACCTCATAGATCTCTCCAAGTGACATGATTTTCTGCCTTATGGGCTCTCCTTATTCCTCAGTAAAGTGTGGAATAGTACCACTGGCACTAGCTTCTGTCTCCACCACTTGAGGATCCTCAGTTTCTTCTTCAACCTTCTCCTTGCCTTTTGACCACTCCCATTCTGTTGCCTCATCGAATTTCACATTTCGACTCACCACAATTTTCTTATCCATAGGGTCATAAAACTTGTATCCCTTTCTCCTTTGATAATAGCCAACAAATATTAATTTCTTGGCATTTTCTTCCAGTTTGCTCAGGTTCGGCCCAGTCTTGGGAGTATAAGCAATGCTCCCACAAACCTTCAAGTGACTCACATTTGGCTTGAAGCTAGTCCACGCTTCCTGCGGCGTTCCCCTTTCTAGGGACTTTGTGGAGCACCTGTTTGACACATAACAAGCTGTCTCCAAAGCATCTGGCCAAAAAACTTTTGGCATATGCTTGACTCTGAGCATGCACCTACACATCTTTATTAAAGTGAGGTTCTTCCTCCAAGCCACTCCATTCTGTTGTGGAGTGTAAGGTGAAGTAAGCTGCATCTTGATCCCTGCATAGTCACCGAACTGAACAAACTCCTGGTTCAGGTACTCACCTCCCATGTCTATCCTCAAACATTGAATCCTCATGTCAGTCTCCATCTCCAGCAACCTTTTGAATCATTTTAAATATTCAAACTCCTCACTCTTCTGCTTGATGGGATACACCCAACACTTCCTACTGAAATCATCAATGAAGGTTAGAAAGTACGTGTTGCCTCCTACAGAAATATGTGAGACCGGCCCACAGATGTCTGAATGAACCAATTGTAGGATTCTCGTTGCATTCCACTGACTTAACTTTGGGAATATAAGCTTGTCCAACTTACCTAGTACATATGCCTCACACTTGTGGGTTGTCTCCTCCAGCCTGCTAGGAACACCATGAACCACAGCTTCCCTTGTCAGCCTTTTCAGACAATCAAAACCAAGATGCCCATACCTCATGTGCCAGAGCCATACCTCATCCTTCACTTTGGCTCTTAAACATGAGATCCTCTCCATGTCAAGGTTCAACATGAACATCATGTTCTTCTTCATCTCTACCCGTGCCACCTCCATCACATCAACTCCAATAAGTGTCATCACTGTCCCCTTCATGGTTATCTCTTAACCTCTCTCCATGAGCTGTCCCAAACTAAGGATGTTTCAAGTGATCCCAGGTACAAAGTAGACATTCTCTATCTTGTTCATGCCATTACACTTTCCATTGATACGAATTCTTCCCTTTCCTTTCACCTTGATGGTAGAGGCATTTCCAAAAGTTACCTCAGTGCTCAGATTTTCATCAAGCTTGATAAACAACTCCGTTCTTCCTATCATGTGGTTGGAATCCCCACTATCCAAGTACCACATGTTTCTTCTACTCTTAGCATCAATAACCTCAACCTCAGCACCCAACATGCAATTTGACTCAACAAGCTCAAACATTGCCATGTTCCCATCATCACTACTTTTTGGTTTCTATGGAAACTGGGGTGGTGCGGGTCAAGAAGTAAACTTCTCTGAATTGTTCCAGTACTATGTAGAAATGTGCCCAAACTTATGACATGTATAGCACTGGACTTGGTTTCCATTCCCAAATCCTCTTCCATTTCAACCTCTCCCGGTCCTTCCATGCCCTCGAGCTTGCCACTGTCCTCCACCTTGATTAGTTGGTTGTTCTACATGAGGTGCAGGTGCTCTTCCTCCAGTATCACCTCTTGCTCATCTTCTTCTACCTTTGAATGTGCCTCTCCCTCTAGGCATTTAGTGACCCTTAGCAGGTGTGCTCTTGGTGTAATTCAACACCTCAGTAGTAGTAGCTCTTACACTGGTCTCCTTTCTTCTGTTCATGACCTGCCCATGAACTTATAATGAACTCCTAAGCTCTTCCCCTGAAAGCTTGGACAAATCCTTGGATTCCTCAATAGCAACAACAACGTGATCAAATCTCTGTGGGAGTTACCTAAGAACTTTCTGCACTGTCCTGATCTCATCTACCGCCTCACCATTTAGCTTCATCTCATTGCTCACCTTCAAAACTCTATGGAAATACTCATCAATGGACTCTTGGTCCTTCTTGTGAAGCGACTCAAACTCGCCTCGCAACACGTGCAACTTCATCTCTTTAACTCTACCTCAACCTTGGTACGAGTTGTGAAGTATCTCCCATAAAGCATGGCTATTGGCCGCTCCAATAACCTTCTCCACATCTCCATACTCCAAGGTCCTTGATATGATAGATGTGGCGGTGTAGTCTTTTGTAAGACTTGCATCATATGCCGTCTTCCTAGCATTATCCCACTGTGCTCTTCCCTCTTCTGACACCACATTTCGGTGGATTTTGAACAATATCCCACACTGCGTGCATCCTCGGTGTGTTCTCGACTTCCAATCGCCATCTCACAAAATTTTCACTCTTCAGTTTGATAGTCAACGGTGCAACACCAAGTACCATATCCATGATCAGGACTCTTTACAGATAGACTACACAAAGGGACAGGGACGAAAAACAACCAACCTGTGCTCTGATACCACTTTTGAAAGCCTAAATCACATTAACAAGACATGCACAACATTCCAAGAAACCAAAAAGCCCAAACATGTACAGAAAAATAAGGAATCGAGAGAACAAGGAGATGATAAACATATAGATCCAACTCTAGATCACCACTAATGGAGGCGCACATGCAGCCATATCCAAAATTAAGCAACAACTTTTCAATACAACTAAAGGATTTAGGGAAGAAAACACAGTACCTCACTAAAACAAACTTCAGACTGAAAAAAACTTCTCTATCTTTTAGAAACTACTAAACTCTAACAATATGCTTGTTGAGCGTTGATTTACCTTGCTCAGACAACACTGCCCCTAGATACCTAAAAGCAGCAACAAAAAAAAACTACAACCTAAAAAAAAAATCGCCATTCGTTGTTCGTCGGACACCGGTCGACGAAAGTTGAACAAAAACTAGTCGATGAAAGTCGAAATCCGTTCGACAAAAAATCGAACAAGATACGTTCGACGAAATTCGAACTCTGTTTGACGAAAAAAAGGTTTCGTCGATCCGAAAAGTCATTTTGATGGAGAGGTTTTGCATAAGCACAATTACACAACTAATAAGTAGGATTAGAAGATAAAAAAACTAGGAGCTAACTTGTTTGCTAACAGGTTGGGGTAGTTGAGCAGATTGTAGTGAGAAATGCTTTAAATCAAACGTAGAACCTACTTTTGGAAAAGGGAGTGCGCACAATTGATGAGTATCTATACGGTTTCATTTGGCTAAATTGTTGTGTGGAGCAAAAAAAGAACACATTGCTCGAGATTGTCACAATGTTCCTCTGAGGATGGCAAAAATGATATGTGCATTGTTTGGAGAAATAGAGAAAGAACTAGAGCCAACAATAGGTATGAACTCCAGATCTTCAAAACTAGCTTCTTCGTGTATTTCCTACTTTTATGACAAAAAAGTACACTTTGCTCGAGATTGTCACAATGATCCTCTGAGGATGGCAAAAAAGATAGGTGTATTATATGGAGAAATAAAGAATGCTCGGGAGCCAACTACAGGTATGAATTAGTATATAGCTATTATAACTTTTGATACTTTATACCTTTTGAACAAAGGCATGCTCTGCATGGTTATAATAAGGATAAGTCCCAATACTTTTCTATTCAGTATGAGTTCCCTTTGATCTAGTACATTATGCCCTAGTTAAGGACTCTGTAAGTAATATTGGAGTCCCTTTGGAAATATTACCGTTTGGGTAGAGTTTTAGTGTGGATAGATTTCATTGTGGTAAGGTGCAGATAGGAAATCATAAGTTTGGATTTGATGCATCTGTGCCTCCGATATCAGAGTTTGATGTGATCTTTGACATGTTCTGGCTTTCAGAGCAGTGTGTATGCATTGATTGCAACTCTAATGAAGTCATAATAGGGTAGAACACCGAACACGAGACTAAGTTTGTTGGTATGCAAGAATCGAGTAAGATATTGAAGTCTACTCTCCAAGTGGTCAAGGCGGTTCAAAAAGATGTAGAATTATTCTTCACACAGTTGGAGGCTACAGATCCGAAGATCTCCTGGGAGTTCTGAAAGTGAGGGTTAGACCTGATTTACTCTAGAGGGTGGGGGGGGGGGGTGAATAGAGTAATAAAAAAATCTTTTTGCTGTTTAAGAAATAATGTCAGAGTAATGGATTAAGAGATACCAGATTGACAGTAAGCTAAAAGTTATCCTAAGTTTAACTATTCTAACATAACACATACAATCTAATCTATCACAGGCACATCAAGTACAAAAAGAAAAGGGCAACCAGACAACACAAGAATTTTTATAATGGTTCCCCAACCTGGGTACATCCACTCTTATACCACCCTGGTAGGAATCCACTACAGGTTTTGATCAGGTGATTGCCACCAATGAGCTTTTGATCAGATGCTCAAAAACCAACTCAAGTCTTTTGATCAGGAGACCTGCAACTAAGCAATATCTTTTGAAGGGAGTTAAAGAATCCTTTGTACAGAGAGGGGGTGAGAGATTTATGGCGTCTTCTCTTTCTCAAAACAACTAAGAAGTCTAGTGGATCTTGATGTTGTCAAAGCTCCCCCTGAGATGATGATTTGTTCAGGAAGAATGGAAGCTTTGTAGGGTGATTAGGATCTCAGACAAGGGGTACAAACAAGGAGCAGAAATCTAAGTTCAGTTCTCTACTCCAGCTTTCTATCCCAAGTAGACCCAAAGAAATTTGAAGAAGCAATCCTAGACCCTCATTGGATTGAGGCCATGCAAGAGGAGCTGAACCAGTTCCTAAACCAAAGGACCACAATATTATTGGAACTAAGTGGATCTTCAGGAACAAGTTGGATGAGAATGGAATTATTATAAAGAACAAAGCTAGACTGGTTGCAAAAGGATATAAGCAGGAAGAAGGTATTGATTTTGGTCAAACCTTTGCTCCAGTAGCTAGACTGGTAGCAATAAGGATGTTCCTTGCCTATGCAACATTTCAAGGGTTCAAGGTATACCAAATGGATATTAAGTCAGCCTTTCTGAATGGAAATCTGAAGGAAGAAGTCTATGTTGAGCAGCCATCAGGTTTTGTTGATTCCCTTAAACCTGGTTATGTATATAGACTTAGGAAGGCTTTGTATGGGTTAAAACAAGCCCCTGGGGCTTGGTATGAAACCCTTTCTAGTTTCCTCATTGAGAATAAATTCTCAAGGGGGAAAATAGACAAGACTCTATTTCTTAGGGAATCCAGAGGCAAGATTATCTTAGTCCAAATATATGTAGATGACATAATATTTGGGTCTACAGAAAGTAGTCTTTGCAGAAAGTTAGCAAAACTCATGCAAGGACAATTTGAAATGAACAGTATGGAGGAACTTAAGTTCTTCTTGGGTCTCCAAGTTAGACAGACTGAGGATGGTTTATCCATATGCCAGTCTAAGTTCACCCTAGAGTTGATAAGGAAGTATGGTATGGAATCATCCACTACCATGAAAACTCCTATGGGGTCAAGCATGTATCTAAGCAAAGATGATGCAGGGAAACCTGTAGATGAGACTTTGTATAGAGGGATAGTTGGCTCCCTACTGTATTTGACTGCTAGTAGACCAGATATCATGTATTCTACATGTGTCTGTGCTTGGTACCAAGCTTGCCCTAAAGAATCTCATTTGACATCAGTCAAAAGAATTTTGAGATATCTTAAGGGCACACCTTATCTAGGCCTTTGGTATCCTAGGAATGGAGATTTTGTACTGACAGGTTATTCAGATGCAGACTTTGCAGGCTGCAAGGAAGATAGGAAAAGTACCACAGAAACCTGTCAATTTCTAGGTGGAAGGCTGGTGTCATGGAGTAGCAAGAAACAAACAAGTGTGGCTATCTCCACAGCAGAATCAGAGTATGTGGCTGCAGGAAGTTGATGTGCACAACTACTATGGATACAACACCAGCTAGAAGATTATGGTATTCAAGTAAGTAGGACACCGTTATTTTGTGATTCTACTAGTGTCATTTCTATAGCAGATATTCTTGTCTTCAATAGTAGGACTAAGCACATAGAAATAAAATACTATTTTCTAAGAGAACATGTAGAAAAGGAGATATTTCCTTAGAATATATTAATACAGATAATCAGTTAGCTGATATGTTTACTAAGCCCTTAGATGAAACCAAATTCAATAAGTTTAAAATTGAATTAGGGATGATAAACTTAGAATGGTTTACAAAAATTGGCTAAGTAAAATAGTGTCGACACACAGAGTTGTCTGTGTCGACACATAGAAGTGGTGTCGACATTTCAGAGAAATGGTGTCGACACATCTAGACAGTCAGTGTCGACGCTTCAGAGAATAAATGTCGACACATCCAAAGTAGGTGTCGACACATCCATGGTGGTGTCGACACTTAGGATTACATAGAATTAGTCGAGTAGAGTCTCGACTAAGTGTCGAGCTGAGATATATAAGTGTCGACATATATATTCTGTCGACTATATTTGTGTCGACACATAGTTGTTGAGATAATAGAAGTAAGTGTCGACACTTTTCAATAGTGTCGACAAATTTCAAGTATTTTTACGCGCCTTTTCACCTTCAATTTTAGAAAGGTATAAATAGGTTTTCATCATTGCTTGTCGACACGCTCACCAAAGTTTCGAGACCAAACTTGTGTGTCGACATCTCTCTTCTCTCAATTCAAAATTTCTTCAAACCCTAATGGCGCCCAAGCTAGAAGAGAACATTAATGAAGGATATGAGCTCGTGCGTCACGCCTTTGATGACGCGGAACCAGAAATCAAAGGTGTGGTAATCCTAATTGCCAAGACTGGACTAGAGTATCTTGTATCAGAACCATTCAAGATCTGGAAGAAGGAGGTCCTTGAATTCTTGGGTGCAGCTACTCTTGATGAATCAGGACTCGAGATTAAGTCCAAAGTTCATGGGACAAAAGTCAAGGTCACACAGAAAAGTCTAAGAAAGGTACTTCAACTTCCAAGAACAAAAGAGGAAGAAGATGTATCTGCTTCTAAGATTAGAGAGGCATTGAAATGGTGTGGTTTAGATTCAAACCTGAAGATAGGATCAGTTTTCAACAGAAAAGGGATGAACATGCAGGGCAAGTTCTTATCTGAGATAGTTAGCAAGGTCATACTAAGCAAGCCTGGTGGGCATGATAGAATTTCAGCTCACATGTTCAGTTTGATGACAAGGATAATCTTTAAACTTAATACTGATTGGTCAGCAGTTATGTTTGATAAGATAAAAGGGAGCCTGAAGAAACCCAATCTGGGAAGAATTCTGAGTTTATACTTAGCTGACAGTATACCTAAAGTGATGAATCAAGCTGCTGGTTCAAAGATAAACCACATGAGGAGAATGGATGTAAGGATTATCTCTAGGTGGGATAGAGTGTTGACAAAAGAGATGCCAACTCCAGAAAAGGCAACACCTCAGAAGAAGAAGAAGAAGATAGCCATTGTGGCTCAAGAATCCTCAAGTAGCTCAGAGGAGCAAGTGGTGTTTAGTTCTGATGATGAAGATGGAATAAATGCTGAAGAGTCACCAGCAAGATAAGAAGATGCACAGAGGCAGGGGGAGCTACCATCAGCTAGACCTATTCACATGGATCCACTCCAGGGGGAGCCTCTACATGTGGATGAGCCAACTCAACTATAGAGTGAAAGGGCTACCCAAATCATTCTAGAGGTAATTACTGAAGTTAATCAATTAAATTTTCCTATTGAGGATGAATTTTTGACTGATTCATTACCTGATGTTAATCAGCAAAAACAGATACATAGTCAACCTCAGGATGTGGTCATGGAGGACACATTAGTTGCTGATAGAGAGGTGTTAGATGCTTCTTAGCACAGAGATTTACCAATCCAACCTCAACATGAGTTTACTCTAGAGGAGCTATTCCCTGACTTATTACAAACTGACATTGAGGGAGAGAAAGCAGCTGTTGAGGGGGAGCAGGTAGATCTTCAGGGGGAGCAGGTTAGATCTCAAGAGGAGACAATAAGATAAGAGACTGAGGAGCAAAGAATTGCTGAGGAGCTACCAAGGACTGAGAAGGATTTACCTTCTAGTCCTAAGGATAGAGTAGACATTGTCAGTACTTCTACTTCAGAGGATGAAGAGGCTGCTAGAGCCAAGAAAAGGAAGTTCCAAGTCTTCAAGAGAAGAAGCTAGAACTACAAGAAAGCACTGCAGACAATTGCTCCACAGCCTGCCCCATCTACTGATTATAGTTCTCTGATGGTGGAATTGCAGATAAAGATGGATGAGCAAAAGAAAGCTCTAGAAAAGTATATGGATGAAGGGCATAAATCACTTCAATTTGATCTGGCCCAAGACATCAAGTCTATCAGATTTGAAGTAAATCAAAACAAGAAGGAAATGACTGATTGTTTCCATAAAGGAGGGAATGCAGTTGTCTATTTGGCTACTCATCAAGAGAATATTAAGAAATAAATTGAATACTTGGCAGTGAAACAAGGATATGTCCTGGAAAACCAGATAAGAATGAATGACAATTTAACTGAATCACACAATGTGATAGTCACTGAAATGCAGAATCTAGCTGCTGCTCAACCTACAACAAGGATTGCTGCCAAGGCTGAATTTGATAAGCAACTACAAGAGAGCATCACTGCTGTTAAAACTGCCATTGAAGAATCTCAAAAGGCCATTACTGACAAGCTCCAAAGTTTAAAACCTTTTTATAAAGATGGAGTTAACTATTTGAATGCTCAAATTCGATTCCAGAAAGATAATCTTAGGGATCACATAGAGAGAGAAGTCATAAAGGGGGAGAGGGTGTTAGTCAAGGCAGGCTCTGATCATGCAAAATGGATTTTAAACTCCATCAGAGCTACCCTGGGATATCCACCTTTATGTGATGATGATCATGTGGCAGAGTCTGGAATAAATCCTGCTTATTTTGTAGGAGAGCAAGCTGAAGTAGCTCAAGTGATATATCCTCCTGCAGATTTTGACATGATACATCAGGAGGTACAATATATATATAGTCCTCCTGAGGGTAATCAGAATATTACCTTTGATAAAGTAGTACAGCCTGTGCCAGAGGCAGTACTAAAAGAGCAAGAGGCTTTATTAAAGGAAAAAGAGGCTCAATTATCTAAGAAAAGGTTCAGAGAGCAGACTGAATTAAGGCCAGATTTTGAACAATGGAGCCCGACATCTAGGATTATCATATTGATTGCTTGGAAGGCTGCTAAGGACAATATCCTGGATAGAGGCAAATGGTATTCTGAACAGGAGTGGAGAAAACATGAGAATAGGCAAGAAGCTATAGTACAATATAAAAGGAAGGCTAAACTGGGAAAGCTACCTCATAATGCACAGGAGCCTAGCAAGTATTTCCCTGAGCCTTATCACTATTTTGAAAGGCAGAAGATAAAGGCTGAAGAGCTGAAAAAGAAAGATCTCAAAGGGAAGAAGCCTGTTGATGACAATGATGCTCCAGTTCAAGCAAAGATTCAATCTGGAAAGGGCATTGTTATCAAGGAACCTGAGCAGCCATAGGATAGAAATTTTCTTAAGTTTACAATTTGTAATCATTTGCTTTTAACTCTATGTAAACTTTTGATTAATGAAAATTTCTGAAGTTATAAGAACAATGTTATTTGTTCAATCTATTATATTATTGTTCTGAGATATTTATTTATACATGTTCTGTTCATACATGTTTAAGTATTTACCCTGTAATATAATACTGTTTTACATCATACTGAAAATTTGTTATGTATGGTGTATATCATTGACTAAGGGTTATGACTTCTCCAAATAGGGGGAGATTGTTGGGTACATTGTAATATATGTACCTGATTTGAAGAAGCCTCACCCTACTCAATGATATACATCAAGATGTATTTGATGTGTTTTGAGTTTATGTGTGCAGGTTAAGTGATTGCAGGGAAAGCATAAAAGTTTCTAAGTCCATGTGTCGACACCTAGAAGAAAAGTGTCGACACTTAAGAAGGCTAGTGTCGACACCTAGTGAAGCTGTGTCGACACTTGGAGTAATTCTGTCGACACCAGGAAGGCAGAGTCGACACCAGAACAAAAGTGTCGACACATACATGTAGTGTCGACACACAGTGAAGAATTGTCTATATTATCTGTGTCGGCACTTAGAGGCAGTGTCGACACCCAGAGAAACTTTGTCGACAGCAAAAGTGTCGACACTAGGAGGTTGTGTCGACACTCAGCAAACTTCAACAAAGTTCAAGTACATGTGTCGACACTAGGAGGCTGTGTTGACACTCAGCAAACTTCAACAAAGTTCCAGTACATGTGTCGACACAAGGAGATGTGTCGACACTCAGCAAACTTCAACAAAGTTCAAGAAGATGTGTCGACACTCAGCAAAGTTTCAACACAGAAGGCATATGTCGACACAAAGAAGATGTGTCGACACTTAGCAAGTTTCAACACAAAGAAGATGTGTCGACACTTAGCAAGTTTCAACACAAGAAGATGTGTCGACACAAAGGAGTTGTGTCGACACTTAGCAGAATTCAACTAAGTATTAAAGAAGAAGTCTTGTGTCGACACACAGAATCAGTGTCAGCACATTAAGAAGAATCAGTGTCGAGAAGCTGTTACAACAACACAAGGAGTTGTGTCGACACCAACAAGGCTAGTGTCGACACTTAGTCTACTTGTATCGACACTTAGTCTATTTATGTCGACACATAAAGACTATCTGTCTCGACACTTTCAGACAGTGACAGAGATTTCAAGAAGTGACTGGATGACTTGACAGCTGCCATTTCAACCGGTCAACTGCAACTGTTAGAGCCATCAGAAAGTTGTTAGAAACCGGATCAGCCGGTCACCATGGAGAAAGCTTATTTAAAGACCTTTCTCCTTCAACAGAAATGGGAATCGAAAATCAATGAAGTAAAAAACAACACAACAAGAAGAAGACCTTCAAGAGAAGATCTAAGAAGTTGGAGAGAGAGAGCTCCTTCTAAGAAGACTAGCTATTGAACCAGGCTGATAAGTAAGATTCAGATTGAAATCAGAATCTCAAGACAGCAGTTGATTGAAGATCATCTGCATAGAGATACAACCCTACTGTATTCTAATTCAAGAAGCTTTGAAGAAAGCCAAGGGAGGTTGATCTCTGCCAAGTTCTTCCAAGAACTCATCAAGAAACAGTCAACTCATCTCTCTCTTTCAGAGTTGTGGTTATATACTTTGTAAACTCTATTTTCTATAGGATCCTAGGGATCTAAGCTGTAAGCCTATTTTATAAAGGCTGAGTGTAGGAGACAGTGTGCTTTGAGTGTAGGTCTTGTTTTAAGAATGAGGTAGGGCCTAGTGCCTGAGTTGTAGGAGACTTTGTTCTCTGAGTGTAAGTCTTGGTGAAGACTGAGTGGTAGGGCTTTTGTGTCTGAGTTGTAGGAGTGGGATCACTCTGAGTTGTAGGAACCTGTTTGGGGTTCTGAGTTGTAAGATCTGAGGATCTGAGAAGAAGTGGAGAAGTTAGGCCGAATCTAGTACACTACTAGATAGGCGAAGGGGGAAAGTGGATGTACCCAGACCTTGGGGAACCACTATAAAATCTGTGTGTACTCTGTGTGTGATTAATTCTGTGATTGTTGTATGTTCTGTGCTGAATTGCTGTAGAGAATTGCAAATACAGGTCTTATTATTCAGTATTTCTGCATGTAATTTTAAAAAAGATTAAGTTCACCTATTCACCCCCCCCCCCTCTAGGTGATTAGGTACTATTTCTTTCAGACACCAGGAGAAGCTGTGTCGACACTTATGAAGGCTTGTGTCGACACTGGAGAAAAGCTGTGTCGACACTTGGAGCTAATTGTGTTGACACTTGGAAAGGCTGTGTCGACACCTGAAGAAACTTAGTCGACACCAAGAGGCAGTGTCGACACACAGAATACCTTGTCGACATCAACTGTGTCGACACTCGGGACTTGTGTCGACACACATCAAAATTTCAACTAAGTTATAAAGAAGAAGTAATTGTGTCGACACATAGAATCTGTGTCGACACATTCAACAGAAGGCTATGTCCATAAGTATTAACAACAACAAAGGAGATGTGTCGACACCACCAAGGCTTGTGTCGACACTTAGTCCACTTGTGTCGACACTTAGTCTACTTGTGTCGACACATGATGAAGTTCAGTCTCGACATTTTCAGACAGAGACAGTATTTCAAGAAGTGACTGGATGACTTGACAGCTGCCATTTCCAACCGGTCAACTACTCTGTCAGAGCTGTCAGGAGTTTGTTAGAAACTGGATCAGCCGGTTACCTTGGAGCATGTCTATATAAAGGCATTCTCCTTCAACAAAAAAGTAACTAACAGAAGAACTAACAACAACTAAGAGAGAAGTAATAATACAGAAGATTTTCATCAGAAGATCTAAGAAGAAGTTAGAGAGAGAGAGAGAGCTCCATCTACTGAAGTGCAGTTGCTGAACCAGACTGCCAAGAAAGATTCAGATTGAGATCTGGATCTCAAGTCAGAAGCTAATTGAAGATCAACTTCACAAGAGATTCAACCCTACTGAGTTCAGATTCAAGAAACTTTGAAGAAAGCTAAGAGAGGTTGTTCTCTGCGATCAGATTCTTCCAAGAACTGATCAAGAAGCCATCCAACCATTCTCTCTTTTTTTAGGGTGGTGGCAATATATTTTGTTTAATCAATTTTCTATAGGATCTATTCTAGATCTGAGTTGTAAGCCTATTATATAAAGGATGAGTGTAGGAGAATATTTTCTCTGAGTGGTAGGCCTTGTTGAAGGCTGAGGTAGGGCTGTGAGCCCGAGGTGTAGGAGATTGTGATCTCTGAGGGTAGGCCTTATTGAAGGCTGAGGTAGGGCAGTTAGCCTGAGTTGTAGGAGTATGGATACACTCTGAGTTGTAGGAACCTGGTTTGGGTTCTGAGTTGTAAGATCTGAGGATCTGAGGTGAAGTGCAGAAGTTAGGCCGAATCTAGCACACTGCTAGATAGGCGAAGGGGGAAAGTGGATGTACCCAGACCTTGGGGAACCACTATAAAATCTGTGTGCACTCTGTGATTGAATGTTTCTGTGATTGATGTGTTGTGTAGTTGTAGAATTTGCAATTTCAGGTTAAATAATGGAACCGATTTTCTGCCTTAAAAGCAAAGGAAAAGTACACCTATTCACCCCCCTCTAGGTGGTTAGGCACTAAATCTTTCATAGAGCTTCAACCATGATCTGCTTCATGTGGCCATCCATAACCAAAGCCTGCCGAATCCGACCAGCCAAGTCATATTGAACTTCAGTCCAATACAAAAGCGCTTCAGCACTCGACTACTTGTCTACACAAAATATCTCTAACGCCTCCAACTCCCGAACCAACCACTTGTCATGGACCGACAACCAATTGGCTTGAGCTGGGTCTCGGCGACTCAACGCGTCCGCAACCGCATTGCCTTTACCAGGCACGTAGTGGATCCTAAATGTATAGTCTCCCAGGAACTCCATCCATCTATGTTGTCGCATGTTCAGATCTTTCTGATCCAGCAAGTATTTTAGGCTCTTATGGTCGGTATAGATATCGACCCTTACTCCATACAAGTAGTGCCTCCACTCCTTCAAGGCAAAAATCACGGCAGCTAACTCCAAGTCATGGACCGGATAATTCCTCTCGTGATCTTTCAGCTGTCTCGAGCCATACGCTATAATGCTTCCATGCTGCAGTAGCACGCAACCCAAACCACTGCCCGAAGCATTGCTATAGATTTCAAAACCTTTGGTCCCACTCGGCGAACTCAGCACAGGCACCGTGGTCAACCGACACTTTAACTCCTCAAAAGCTCGCGCGCACTCTGGCGTCCAAACGAACTTCTACTCCTTTCTCATCAAAGTAGTGAGAGGTAACACTATCCACGAGAAGTTCTCCACGAAGCGCCTATAATAGCTGGCAAGCCCCAGAAAGCTCCGGACTTCCGCTACCGTAGAAAGCACAGACCACTCTTGTATCATAATAATCTTCATCGGATCCACCGTAATGCCCTCTCCACTAACTATGTGACCGAGGAACTCCATCGAGGACAACCAAAACTCACATTTTGAGAACTTGGCATACAATTGATTCCTCCTCAGTGTCTCCAAAACAAAATGAAGATGCCTGAAGTGATCTTCCTCACTTTACGAGAACACCAAGATGTCGTCGATGAACACGATCACAAAATGGTCCAAGTACTCCCTGAAAGTCCAGTTCATCAATTCCATGAACACAGACGGCGCATTCGTCAGCCCAAACGGCATGACCGTAAATTTGTAATGCCCGTATCTCATACTAAAAGCTGTTTTAGGTATATCACTCTCCCTTATCCTCAGCTGATAGTAACCAGACTTGAGATCAAACTTTGAGTACACCGTCTATCCGAGTAACTGATCAAAAAGATCATCAATCCTCGGGATCGGGTACTTGTTCTTTTCCGTTAGCTTGTTTAACTCCCGATAATCAAAACAAAGTCTCAAGCTCCCGTCCTTCTTCTTTACAAAGAGGACCGGTGCGCTCCAAGGTGACGAACTTGGATGCTCAAACCCTTGCACCAATAACTCTTGAAGTTGCACATTCTGCTCCACCATTTCTTTAGGCGCTAGCCGATATGGGGATCGTGAAATAGGTTTCGCACCTGACACTAGCTCAATCGTGAAATCTATCTCCCGTTGAGGCGAGGCTCAAGGAAGATTAGCGGGGAATACTTTAGGGTACTCAGCTACCACTGAAATACTATCCAACATAGGCTTCGGCTATGCAACCTCCACTATTGTAAAGAACAGCTCTGCACCAGCACGAACTGCCTTCACCACCTGAAGAGAAGACATCAACGTCTTGCTTGACCCTTTCAAGCCCATAAAGGTCATCTCACAACCTGTTCCCAACTTGACTTCCTTGAGATCGCAATCGATAAAAGCTTGCTGCTCCGAGAGCTAGTCCATGCCAAATATTACGTCGAACTCCACCAGCGGTAGTAGCGACGCTAGCAAATGGAACTCCTAACTCCCAATCTGAATCTGAATGACACAGATTCTCTCCGTGCGGATCGAACACCCATTGGGCAAAAACACATACAGTTTGTGCTTCGCCATCGAAGAAGGTACTCCAATTCGTGATATGAAGCTTTCGTACAAAAAGGAGTGCGAAGCTCCCATATCAAAGAGTGCTCTCGTCGGATACTCACAAATCAAAACAAATCCTAAACAAGCAGTGGTAGGGTAATACACACATAACAAGTATTTAAAATTTAACTTGCTATAAATTTAAATCGCACCTGTCACCACATCTGCTTGTTTGATGGCCTCATGTTGGCTAAGATTATAAACTCTAGGTTGAGCCGGAGCATAATGGGACGCGGTTGACTCCACCGCCTTGCCCTTTTCTTCATAAGTTGCTCCCGGCTTCCTCTCGGACTTGGGACGTCTGCTCCAACAGTCATGGTCAAAGTGCCTCGGCTTCCCACAAGTAAAACATGCACCCGGTGTCCGACCTGTAGCCGCACCAGAAGCACCGGAAGAAGGACCTGGACCCGAAGTCCTATCCTTCTTAAAGAATTTACGGTACCCAGACATTGAGGTAGTCGGCACCTTGAACTCAGACTTCTTATCACCAAAGCTTTTCTTCGCTTGAACATTCTTCATGTCCTTTTCCAAGGACCGGGACGTGTTGACCAGGGTCAAGAAGCCCTGCGTCATAGGCCCCGAGAGTAGTAGCCTCAAGTCATCTCTCAAACCTTCAAAGAATCGGTTTATTTTGCGCTCCTCATCCACAATGGTGGAGCTACCGTACCGACTCAAACGAGTAAACTCATGGTGATACTCATCCACGCTACTCTCTCCTTATACCAATCTCTGGAACTCATTCTCCAAAGCTATACTCTGTGCCGATGGGAGGTACCTAGCCAAGAATAGTCTCGAGAACTCTTCCATCGAGACGTTTGTAAGTTGCCTTCCTCTCAATAGATGCATCTCCAAACCCTCCCACCACAGCCTAGAGTCTCCATCTAATAGGAATGTATCTATAGTGGTCATCTGCCACTCCTCCATCTCAGTTACTGTCAAGACTCTCTTTATACGGGAGAGCCAATCTTCAGCTTGAGATGGGGTTCCCAACCCCGAGAACACTGGAGGATTAAAGCTCATAACGTGTTTGAGCTGTCTCTCAGTTGCCCTCCTTGGCACCAATGGTTCCACTACTACCTGCTCCACTCTTCTCGGCTCAACCTCTGGAAGAGGTACCCGCACCATCGCAGGTGCGGGCTGCTGCATTTGCCTTGTAGGCTGTGCATTGATCATGGCAAACACTGCTTCGACCACCAATTGTATGGTCTCAGCCGATGGAGGTGTTGTAGGAGCATCATTTGGTGCACTGTTAGGCTCAGAAACTCAGCGTTCTGACAGCCCAGCACCGCTTCTGGTCACCTATAGTTATGCATAACACCGTTAAGCGACCATACAAAATTGAAAAAAGAAATTATAGGAACACGCAGGTTCCTCAAACACGTGTATTTTCATTCCTATGTGGACATTCATGGGTTCTTTTGCTATTATAACGATGACGCACACACATGTGCTCACCACCCCTTAAAACGAATTCGGCCACGAATTCATTTTTAAGCCCGACCAAAACCAGCAGTGTGATGCCAAAATAAGGAAACGAACAGCCACGATCCGGAGCTGAAAATCAAAATCTGGGACGAACGCAGCCTGTGACATACCCGTGTCTAGGGCCGTGTCCCCCATTCGCCGTCGAAATCGACGAATCTCGAAAAACACACGGGCACCTGATACGCCCGTGTTCGACCTGACACGCCCGTGTCAGCCAGTACACTCCCGTATTTCCGGGCGTGTTCCTCCATGAACACAGGACCAACACCAACCCGAGACTCACATGGGTCTTGGACATGCCCGTGTCCTTTTTGACACTCCCGTGTCAAACTCGAACACGCTAGGGCTCCAGGCCGTGTTCACTGTCTCGACACTTCGTTGAGCGCAGTTCGCCGACCTCCCGACATGGCCTCAGACACGCCCGTATCCTAGGACGTGTTCCCTGCTCGACGATCGTCGACCCAAAATTCATCGACTTCTCGACCAGATCATCGACACGAGCTCGACACGCCCTGGGACACCCCCGTGTCCCAGGCCGTGTTCGCTGCTCGACGATCGTCGACTCCAAAAATCATCGACCTCTCGGCCAAATCGTCGACCCAAACACGACATGCCCTAGGACACTCCTGTGTCCCAGGCCGTGTGCCCCCTGCCAGATTCCAAATTTGGCTCAAAATACCTCCCATCGCTCTTTTGAGTTTCAAGGCGTTACATAAGTACATCACTTCTAAGTTAAAATTGTCGAGTGTACTTCCTTTACTCGACGAATCATCGAGTGGCGTCAAGTGCACTCAACGCACTCGACATCTTCAGGCCTCAGGAATAGCCAAGTAAAAATCGTTGAGTATGCAAACCTTCACTCGAAGAATCGTCGAGTGGCGTCGAGTGCACTCAACTCACTCGATGCCTATAGGTCTCAAAATAATTCTAAGTAAAAAAACGTTAAGTGGCGTTGAGTACACTCAACACCACTTTGACTTCACTCAATACCGCAACTTCCGGAAATTATTCTAAGTAAAATACATTGAGTGGTGTTGAGTCCACTCAATGCCTTAGCTAAATCAATCGAATGGCATTGAGTGGTGTTGAGTCCACTCAATGCCTCAACTTTTTCGTCGAATGGCGTTGAGTGGTGTTGAGTCCACTCAATGCCTCAGCTTATTCATCGAATGGCATTGAGTGGTGTTAAGTCCACTTAATGCATTAGCTTATTCATCGAATGGTGTTAAGTGGTGTTAAGTCCTCTCAATGCCTCAGCTTATTCGGCGAATGACATCGAGTGCACTCAACACACTCAATGCCATGAGTCTAGAAACTATTCTAAGTTACATCTGCTCTATCCGTCGAGTCCAGTCGACTCACTCAATGATTCCCGAGCGTCAGTCAATTCTCTTGACTCAAAATGCGGGCGAGGGGCCTAGCGCGAAATGGGACATTATAAATCCTATAAATAAAATAAAAGATTTCGTCCTCGAAATCACGCTAAGGCTGTGGGGGAAATATAACATGAAAATATAATATGCTTTTAAACTTACCATGGGAAAACAACTCCGGGTAGTGCTTTTGCATCAATTCCACCAGCTCCCAAGTGTATTCTTCTTTCTCGTGATTAGACCATTAGACCTCTACCAACGGTCCACTTTTCTGCCGCAAGCTCATTGTCTTGGTGTCCACTATCCGCACCAGCTCTAGTAAGATGGATCTATCAGTTGCCATTGCTCCATTTACAGTGGGGGACATATTGGTCATGCAGTAGTAGTGCCTTCCAGAGCGATGACACATGGAAGACGTCGAGCAAATTTTCCAGCTCTGGTGGTAGCTCCAGCTGGTAGGACAAAGGGCCTATTCTCTCCAATATAGCATAGGGCCACATATATCTCCGGTTGAGCTTCTTCATACCACGCACACGAGACACTCCATGAATTGGCCTGATCTTCAAAAATTACTTGTCACCCACTTGAAATTATACCATTTGATGATTCGTATTATAGTGATTTGCCTGCCGACTTTGAGCCCAAAGCAAGCGGTCTCGTATCAATCTAACAGCAGCATCGGTGTCATCAATGTACTCTATCCCCAAAACCTTTGGGTCTTCATCCTGCACCCATGACAATGGAGTTCAACACCTTCTTCCATAAAGTACTCCGTGGGGAGTCATCCCAATGCTAGCTTGGTGACTATTGTTGTATGAAAATTCTACCAGTGGTAAGAGCCTTTCCCACGGTTTCCCTCTATCCAATACACACAGTGTCAAAAGATCCTCCATTGTCCTAATGGTCCTTTCAGACTGACCATCCATTTGAGGGTGAAAATTTATGTTGAAGGTAAGGCGAGAGCCCAAATATGCTTGTACTGCCTTCCCCTCCTTGGAGGTAGAGCGGCCATCATGATCGGAGACTATCATCTTAGGCACGTCATGGTACCATACAAATTTCTCCACAAAGAGATGCACTAAAACATCCACATGCTCCTCCTTCTTCATAGGGATAAATCAGGCGACCTTCAATAAACGATCTACAATGACCCAAACTGAATTGTTCCCAGAGCGTGAGTGAGGAAACCACTATAATAATCCTCGAACATCCACTCAGGGATGGGCAATGGCTGTAATTATCCTCCGGGGCTCTTACACTACATCGTCACCTTTTGACAAGCCTCACAGTGTGTAGCAAAATACTTGAACGCACTCTTCATCCCTGACCAGAACATGGTCTTTTGCAAGTGGTTATACATCTTGGAAATCCCGGGGTGCACCGAATACTTCGAACAATATGCCTCTATCAATATGTCCTCCCGGAATTCCCCTCCCTTGGGAAAGTAGAGTCGGCCATGGAAATGAACGAGGCTGTACTTTAGCGTATACTCTTTAGTAGATCCATCTTCAATTGACTTAATCACTAGGGCCAGAGTAGCATCCTTCCCTTTCTCTGCCCTTACTCATTGCAGCTAGGTACTCCGTATACACCTCAGAATGACTCTTGCACACCAACGTGATCTCCATTTCCTCGATCACTCGAGCCAATTCTGGAGTCATCAACCGGGTTCTAGGGCTCAATTCTGGTACCTTTCTGCTCAACGCATCTGCTACGGAGTTTGCTTTTCCACGGTCGTTGTTCAAGGTAAACTCATAATCACACAAAAATTCTAGCCATCACCGTTGTCTCAAATTTAACTCCTTTTGGGTATGGACATACTTCAAATTTTTATGATCCGAAAAGATCTCACAGTGGACGCCATATAAATAGTGCCTCCAAACCTTTAAGGTGAACACCACTGCCCCAACTCTAAATCATGAACTGGATAATAAGCTTCATGCTTCATCAGTTGCATCGAAGCATAAGAAATCACATTCCCATGTTGCATCAATACTACTCCCATCCCTTGATATGACACATCTATGTAAACTTGAAGTCCTTCCTTCCCAAATGGAAGGGCAAGGATTGGTGCGGTGGTAAGTCTATCTTTTAACTCTTGTAATGCAGCTTCACACTGTGGTGTCCACTCGTATGGCACACCTTTCTTTGTCAAAGCAGTGAGAGGGAGGGCTATCTTTGAGAATCCTTTCACGAACTTACGATAATACCCAGCAAGTCCAAGGAAACTTCGTACATCGGCAGCTGACTTCAAGGGTGACCATTCTTTCACAGCACGCACTTTGGCCGGGTGCATGGCTAGTCCAACTCCGCTAATCACATGGCCCAAGAAGGTAACCTCTTGAAGCCAAAATTCACACTTGCTGACCTTAGCAAACAATGAGTGTTCTTTTAACTTTTTCAAAACCAAGGCCAAGTGTTCTGCATGCTCCTCCTCTTTCTTCGAATAGACCAAAATGTCATCGATGAATATGATGACGAAGACATATAAGTACGGCTCGAACACCCGGTTCATCAAACGCATTGAAGATGAAGGGGAATTCATGAGCCTAAATGGCATCACGGTGAACTCATATAGACCGTACCTTAAACTAAATGTTGTTTTTTGTATATCCTCCTCTTGTATCCTCAACTGGTAATACCTTGATTGTAGATCTAGTTTGGAAAACTAGTGCACTCTTAACAACTGATCAAATAACTCATTGATCAAGGGTAGACGATAGGTGTTCTGCACCGTTAAACGCTTGAGTTCCCAGTAATCTATACATAATTGTAGCATTCCATCCTTTTTCTTGACAAACAGGATAGGGGCTTCCCATGGTGATGAACTGGGACGAACAAACCCTGACTCCACTAATTCTTGCAGTTGAACTCTAAATTCCATGAGTTCCTTTGGGGCCATTCGGTAAGGTGTCATAGAGATTGGCTTGGCACCCGGTACTAACTTAATTTGAAAGTACACCTCTCTATGCAGAGGTAATCCTGGTAATTTCTTAGGGAATACCTCAGGGAAATCGCGCACTATTTGCATGTCTTTCAAATCGACTGCCATCTCTTTTAGTTCAAAACAAATCATATATACTTAATCCCCTCTCATATGGGATTTTAAGGTCTGAATTGAAGATAATAACATATTGGGTACAAGTCTAATACCTTGAAAGATGACCTTAGACTCCCCATGCCTCAAGGAATTTTTTTTCCGCACAATCAATCCTAGCATGTTACCAATCTAACCATGTCGTGCCCAGAATGAAGTCGAATTCTGGCATTCTCAACACTGTTGCAGGGGTTTCAAAGAACTTTCCTCCAAGAAGTACCTCAAATTCACACTTTACGGATGTAGTCATCTTATAGCCATCCGGGAGGCGAACTCTTTGAGTAATAATGGTGAAGTATTGCACTCCTTCTAGGTCTTTAATGAAATCTACTGACACAAATGAGTTTGTGGCACCGGTATCGAATAGAGTGTAAGCTGGTTTCCCACCAACCATCACGGTGCCTAAGTATCAATTATACAGACTCAAGCTAGACTCTTAGTATATCTTAGACTATTAAAGAGAATAGCTTATAACATAGTAATTAAATCACATCCTGAGGATTACGCTCTTGTGCCATGTCCAGCGCAAACACCTGTTCCCGAACAGGTTCGAGGTTCCTTCCTTATGGTCCTCGTCCTCAACCACGCATATGTCCCCGTCCTTATGGAGCTGCCGGAGGAAGGGCAGGGAGAGCATGTTAGAAAGTAGAGAAAAGAAGCGAAAAGTAGAAGACAAGCGAATAAACTTTTGAATAATTGAAATTTTATTATCCAAAAAAGATATCATTTACAAAGGTATGGCCTCCCTTATATAGAATGGAGGAGATAAGAAAGAGAGTATACAAACAATGTGGGACTAAACATTTACAGTACTGGGCGGCTAGACTAATGGAGACCGCATAGGCCGCGCGGTTAGACAGAAGGGCTAACCGCTCGGCAACTCCAGCAGGATAGAACAGGCCGCAGAGGTAGACCGATAGACCGCCCGGTCTCCAGGCACCAGATAGACCGCCCGGTCACCAAACCGCTGGAACAGACCGCTAAGCCGCCCGGTCTAATACTTCAACACTCCCCCTCAAGCTGGAGCATAGATATCAATCATGCCCAGCTTGTCACAAATGCGGAAGAAGGAAGTAGAAATCGGCTTGGTGAAGATATCTGCCAACTCCTTGTCAGAGGTGACAAAAGGAGTACAAATCTGTTTCTTCAAGATCTCCTCCCGAATGAAGTGACAGTCAACCTCTATATGCTTCGTTCTCTCATGAAAGACCGGATTCCTGGATATGTGTATAGCGGCCTTATTGTCACAGAACATAGGGAGAGGACAATCATATACCTCGCCCAGGTCAAGCATGAGAGCCCGCAACCACTTTAACTCACATGTAGTTGACGCCATACTCCGGTATTCTGCTTCGGCACTGGATCTGGAAACAACAGACTGTTTCTTGCTCTTCCAACTTACGAGATTTCCTCCAACAAAGGTACAAAAACCTGACGTGGATTTACGGTCGCCTTTGTCATCTGCATAACTGGAATCTGAGTAGGCCTCAACCCTCAGATGGCCATTCTTCTGAAAGAGTAACCCCCTGCCCGGTGCTGCTTTGATATACTCTAAAATCTTCAGGGCGGACTGAAGATGACATTCCCTGGGAGCTTGCATAAACTGACTGACCTTTCCTACAGCGTAGGCGATGTCGGGTCTAGTCACCGTGAGATAGATGAGTTTGCCTACCAAACGTCTGTACCGTGTGACATCAGATAGAAGAGGCGAGTCATCCGTCCACGTTTTGTCCTCTCCAACAGCCATGGGAAGATGAGCTGGTTTGGCACCTGTCAAGCCTGCTTCTTGAAGAAGATCAAGGGCATACTTCCGTTGAGAGAGAACCAAGGAGTCAGGCTTCCGAGAGATTTCTATCCCCAAAAAGTATTTTGGAGAGCCCATATCCTTCGTGACCAAGTGCTGACGGAGGTGCTTCTTCGTCAAGTCCACCCCATCTTGGTCATCACCAGTAAGGAGAATATCATCCACATATACGGCTAAAACTACCAGCCCGAGGCCGTTTTGCGAATGAACAAGGAGTGATCGGCCGAACTCCTTTGAAAGCCGATGGTTGCCACAATACCACTGAATTTTTCGAACCATGCTCGAGGGCTCTGCTTTAGGCCGTAAATGGCCTTCTTCAAATGACAGACACGTGTCTCCCCCTGAGCAACATACCCAGGAGGTTGCTCTATATAGACGTCCTCCTGAAGATCGCCATAGAGAAAGGCATTCTTCACATCAAGCTGGGAAATAGCCCAAGCCCGGTTAACGGCCACAGAAAAGAGAACCCGGATGGTGCTGAGGCGAGCAACCGGAGAGAAGGTATCAAAGTAATCAACGCCATAAGTCTGAGTAAAGCCCTTGGCCACCAGCCGGGCTTTGTAGCGATCCACAGTGCCATCGGGGCGAAACTTCACAACAAAGACCCAGCGACAGCCAACCACATCAGTGCCCACGGGAGGAGGAACCAGAGTCCAGGTACCCCGTTCAGTAAGAGTAGCCATCTCCTCATCCATGGCAGACTTCCAATGAGGGAGAGCGAGAGCCTCCTGGTAGGTACGGGGAGTAGAAGTAGCAGAGATAGCCAAGGAAAACGACCTGCGAGAAGGAGAAAGCTGATCATAAGAAACAACAGCCGTGAGCGGGTGTTGAGTACACGCCCGCACCCCTTTGCGAAGGGCAATGGGAACATCCAGATCATCGGGAGCGTCGGCGACAGGAGCGGCAGCGACCGGAGCGTCCGTGGCGGAGAAGGCTGGCCCGGGACTAGAGAGAGACGACATCGGAGAGGAGGGTGGAGGGGTGGGTGGTGAGACGGACTGGGAAGGAGTGGGTGGAGGAGTAGACGAAGGTGGGAAAACGTGAAGAGGTGTGGAAGAAACGGAGATATCAGAAGGAAGAGAAGAGGAAGGAGAGAAATAGGAAGCATTTTCGAAAAAAGTCACATCTGCGGAGACAAACTGCTTGCGGAGAAGGGGGTCAAAGCAGCAATAGCCTTTTGAGTGGTAGAGTACCCCAAAAAGACACACTTGGTGGAACGGGGGGAAAGCTTGTCGCGGGTAGCGGAGGGAGCGTGAACAAAGGCCGTACAGCCAAAGACACGGAGAGGAAGAGGAAAGGGTTCCTGGTGGGGGTAGAGAAGGGAGAAGGGAGTCCGGCCGTGGAGGACCGTGGAGGGAATACGATTGATGAGATAGCAAGCGAGAAGCACAGCGTAGCCCCAGTAGGAGCGAGGGACGTGCATCTGCGTCATGAGAGTACGCGCAACATCAAGCAGGTGACGGTTTTTACGCTCCGCCACCCCATTCTGTTGGGAGGTGTAAACACAAGTCGTTTGATGAATGAGGCCGTGTTGGTGAAAGAAAGCGGAGAACTCATGAGACAGATATTCCTTGGCATTATCAGAACGTAATACCTTAATAGAAATAGCAAATTGATTCTTAATCATAAAGTAAAAAGATTGCCAAACAGAAAATAGCTCAGAGCGATCCTTTAATAGATACACCCAGGTACATCGAGTAAAATCATCGATAAAAGTGACAAAATAGGAACTGCCCCTGCCAACAGTGAGGGTAGGAGCAGGACCCCATACATCAGAATGAACAAGATCAAAAATGCGAGAGGAGCCACGGCCTTGCTTCGGTGGGAAGGAGGAGCGATGATGTTTGCCAAGCTGACATGCATCACAGTTAAGCGGAGAACTGGTGGGAGGTAAGTGGGGCAGAAGCTGACGAATGAGCCGAGGAGGAGGATGTCCAAGACGAAGATGCCACTGAAGGAGATCGGTGGAGGAGGAGTAGGCAGAAAGAGCTGAAACATCGTCGAGGAAGTAGAGGCCGCCGCTCTCAGTCCCAGTAGCAATCGTCCGCTGGGTTCTCGGGTCCTGAAAAGAACAAGTAGTGGGAGTGAATAAAACGGAGCACTGAAGTTGCCGGCATAAAGTAGTAACTGATAACAAATTGCACGGGAACTTCGGGACATAGAGGGTATCCTCCAAGCAAAGCGAAGGAGTGAGTTGAACCATGCCCGTTCCATGAACCGGAGACGGGGAACCATCCGCCACACGAACTGGGGGTAAGCGGTCATGGGTCTCAAGACGGGAGAAGCAATGAGGGTTGCCCGTCATATGATTGGTGGCACCGGAGTCAATCAGCCATTTACCTTGGGTAACGACGTGGGCACTACCTGACGTCGTGGCCACAGAGGCAGACGGCCTAGAAGAGGCGGAGGCCGAAGAAGGAGCATCACCGGAAGGGCGAAGATGAGGATGTTTCTGCCAGCAGCGGTCAACAGAATGGCCAGTACGACCACAGTGAGAGAAGAAGAACCGGGAGGAACCCCGTCTGCCAGAGGAGCCACGGCCACTAGGGCCCCCCCGCTGAGCTTGGTGAGCAAAGGAGTCCTGGGAAGGGGGGGAGGTCAACAGAGGCCGTTGGAGGAGCGAAGTAACGGCGGCAATGCGAGCCGCAGTGGCATCCAAAGTAGGAGATTCCGCCTCACCCAAGATCTGCTGGCGGATCATATCATAAGAGTCGGGAAGACGAAGAAGATAACAAACAACCAGGAGTTCCTGGAAGTGTTTGTGCTGGTCGGCCAAGTCCGCGGAGAAGGGGCGATTCTGGAGGATTTCAGCCCCAAGAGCCTGAACCTGCTGGTAAGCCGCAGCGGGGGACATGGAAGGGCGGGCGAAGAGGTCCGCATAGAGAGTATAAATGCGGGACGTCTGGCCCCCCTTAGAATAGAGAGCAGCGAGGTGAAGCCAGGCAGCCTTGACCGTCTCATCATGGCGAATGACGGGAAGGCACTCATCAGAAAGGCTGTTGGCCAGCCAGGTGCGAACAAGAGCATCACTCGCATCCCAGTCATCAAACTCAGGAGAGGTGCGAGGAGGAGGGTCATCGGTGAGGTGATGACGCTTGCGTTGAGAACGAAGGAGAAAGGTGAAAGAAACACTCCAATCGGGATAGTTGGAGCCAACAAGCTTGGACAGAGTGCCAAGGTTGCCCGAAGGAGGAGGAGGAGAAGGAGCTGCAGGAGTAGTGGTGAGACCGGAGGTAGTCATAGAACCCGGCGAGCAGAAGAAGCCGCGCGAACTGAAGCGGTTAGAAAAACAGACGAAGCCGCGCGAATAGAAGCGGCTTGAAACAGGCAAAGGCACAGGGGGAAGAGGTCGCGCGGACTGAAAAGGCCGGGCGAACAGCAGAGAGGAGAAGAGGAGGTGATCGCGACCAAGATGCGGGTAAGCAAGGAATAACCCGCACGGTCAGGCAGATCACAGCAGCGGCGAGAAGGCGGTCAAAGGCACAGCGGGGAAGAGGTCGCGCGGACTAAAAAGGCCGAGCGAACAAAAGAGAGGAGAAGAGCTGATGACCGCGACCAAGATGCGGGTGAGAAAGGAACAGCCCGCACGGTCAGGCAGATCACAGCAGCAAGCCGCGAGAGATAGACAACACACGCGGATGGGGACAGACCGCAACGACTAGGAAGTCGGAGCGGGAGGAAACAGGTCGCGGCGACAAGGAAACAGGTCGCTGCGACAAAGAGCAGAGGGAGAAGAGAAGAAGAAGCAAGCCGCGCGAACAGGGCAGCGGACAGAAACAAGTCGTGCGGATAGAAACAAGTCGCGCGGACAGAGAGAAGCCAAGTCGCGAAGCAAGTCGCAGAAGGCGGAAAACAAGCCGCGAACAACAGAGAGCGCACAGAATCAGAGGGAAATGACCGTGTCCTCTGATACCATGTTAGAAAGTAGAGAAAAGAAGCGAAAAGTAGAAGACAAGCGAATAAACTTTTGAATAATTGAAATTTTATTATCCAAAAAAGATATCATTTACAAAGGTATGGCCTCCCTTATATAGAATGGAGGAGATAAGAAAGAGAGTATACAAACAATGTGGGACTAAACATTTACAGTACTGGGCGGCTAGACTAATGGAGACCGCATAGGCCGCGCGGTTAGACAGAAGGGCTAACCGCTCGGCAACTCCAGCAGGATAGAACAGGCCGCAGAGGTAGACCGATAGACCGCACGGTCTCCAGGCACCAGATAGACCGCCCGGTCACCAAACCGCTGGAACAGACCGCTAAGCCGCCCGGTCTAATACTTCAACAGAGCATTTCCACCTAATTGTGGGCAAAAGCGTCGGATGTTTTCCAACTGATTGTATTGGAAGCAAACTCGCTCATGCTGCTCCCTAGGTTGTAGGTACAGTTGTTGCGGTGTAGGTAGAGCTGGCTGCGGGGCCGGACGCTCCATCCTAAAATTCTGACAGAAGTAACCACCGCGTCTGTTGTTTTCTCTCCCTCTGTTATCCTGCCACCTCCTGTAGCTAGGACTTGCTTCCATTACCCCTTCAACGGGTCTCTTACCACTCCCAAAATGATCTGCCTCTAGCCTTTTCGCCATGTCGATGATCTCAGCCAAACTTGAGGCTGCTATAAACAAAAGGGATTGCCTCAGGGGATCCCGTAAGACTTTATAGAATCACTTAGCATACCCCCTGTATGCAGCTCATATGGATCCGCAAACCTAGAGAGATGCTGAAACTCTCACTGCTATTCTATAACTGTCTTGGATCCTTGTTTTAGCTGAAGAAATCTTTCTTCAAGTTCATCCCGAGCGGTAAAAGGGATGAAGTATTCCAAGAAGGCTTATGAAAATTGACTCTAACTAATCTTCGTGTACACCCAGCCTTGAAAGGTGGAGCCCATGAGGGACTTCCACCACCTCTTGGCATGGGATTCCAATACTGGCATGGCTAATGTTGCAGCCTTGTTGGCTGGACATCGGATTCCCGCCATTAGTTCTTGCACTGAGTTGAGCCATTCCTCTGTATGCACGGATGACTCTATCCCATGATAAGCAGGTGGAGAGAGAGCCCGAAACGTGCTTAAATAATTAGAGATCAGGGCCTGCTATTGCACCAGAGCCTGTTGAGCCCCAAACATGTCCAAAATAGCTGAGAGTGTCTGTCCTGGCTCCGACTATTGAAACTGAGTGGGTACGGAAGGGGCGGGTGTAACGCATCGAATTTCATAAATGTAAGGCCTTATGAAATTCGATGCTTCTTTGGGGGTTATCGCCGGGTGGTAGCTAGTTACCGCGCGATGGTAGCTCCAGGGTTTTAGTCGAGCTCTCGAGAGAACTTTGAGCTCTCAATGTTACACCGCGGCAAAAAGTTGCTACCGCGCAGCGGTAGTCAGGGATTTAATCTGGCAGACCTCTCGGGAAGCTATTGCCCGGCGATAGTGTTAACGCTAGCAATAACCGGGTAAATTTAATTGACATGGCTCTCGGGATCCTACCGCATGGCGGTAGAAGCTAACGCGCAGCGATAGCAGTCGCAACCGACGTCCTCTATTATGCGGCATTAGCGCCCTATCACGCGGGGGTAGCAGACTGTAATGGCGTGGGCCACATGTCGGCCTCTGATATGAGGGTTTGGGTGGTTATGCTCGAATCGAGGCGTTGAATTAGGGTATCGCACGGTGGTAGCTAGTTACCACATGGTGGTATCTTGCTATATAGTCCTGGTTTGGCCATTTTCACTTCATTTATTTTGGAGTGGATTTCGGGCCTGGTTTTCCTGGAGGAGGTGCTACAGTACCAGAAGGAAGTTCTCGCCACCGTTGGTGTTCCGAAGCTCCGATTAACGAGCCAAGTCCGGATCTGTGGTGGAAAGATCGTTGTGGTCGTTTTCATCCGTCTAGATCTTTGGCATGTCACCAAAGAGAATGCAAAGAGTAACGATTCTCAACTTAGACATGTGAAGTCCTCTTCATTTTCGCATAGGAAACCCTCTCACGTGAGTGTGTAGTGAACGTTAGGTTTTCCTTCGAGTGGATACAGTATATCCCCGTAGTTTTGCATTTAGATCCAGAATCGTAGTACGAAATAAGCATACTGTGTGAAGCCCATTCGAATGGGTTGGTCTAGATTGGTGATGTTTATATGCTTTGGATATCGTAGAAGACTCCGTGTTAATCGCGTAGATTTCAGAGTCACGGGGTGTGCAGATTACTGCAGTAAGAGTATTGGAGGTAGTCTCCAGGACAACACACGAGTAAAGGGGGAGAAGCGATAGTCTTACCCCTCCGCGCTGCGGTAGTAATACCACCGACGGTAGCTCTCAGTGAGTTATGTATTGTTGAGAAGCCTGTCTCGTGGAGACCTGAGGGCTATTGATGTGAGGCCTGTCTTGGGGAAACCAGGGGGCTGTATGCTGGAGCGTGAGCTTAATCTGCTCAGCTTTGTTGGCCGTGCGCGCCAGCCTTGGGCATAACCTATTTATGCGTGTTGTGAAGGGCAAGGGGACGCTGAACCTGAGTCATGTATAGTCCATGAAGGTTTCAGATTTCGGCGCATGACGGTGTGAGCAATGAGCATCGGTTGAACTGCACTCACTCTCTAGCGTTCGACTTGGAGTTAGTCATTCGCTTGTATCTGGTAGGGAGAGCCTTGACTTTGTCGTAGCATAGAGAGAGAGAGAGAGAGACTTTTGCTATGGCCCAGAGAAGTCTTTTAATGCTCATAGGTGCCGTTGTGAGAACGGTGGTGGGGCCTGAAATCTCGGCACATCGATAATGTGCCCTGAGTGCACGGGTTGTGTGGTCGGCAGTTCCAATGCCTGTGGCGAATATTTCTTAGCTTGCACTTTCTATTGTCTTATTATTTTTGATACTAATGACTGCAGGGAATTAGCACCGCCACCCCGAGCAATGGGTGTGGTTGTTATAATTTGGTCAGCTAATGCTGACCGTTGCTTTTGTTTTCCACCATTGCAGTGGGATGTTGCTTGCAGGTGCAGCGGAGCCGAGTGACAAATAGTGGGTTGGACCCCCTAATAGCTATGCCGGCCTCGAAGGCCAAAGCGAATAGCTAGTGTTTACCTTACATTTAATGTGTGGCCTATCACAACCCGCATTTTTCACCTCTATTAATGATATATCAGAGTAAGGGAAAAATGTGCATCATGATGCCACATCAGCAGGGGATAACTGCGGATGCTCAGGCAAAACTCCTACTTAACCATGAAGAAAGATCTTTAAGTTATTTAGAGGCAAAATAAGTTTAAGTGTAGTAGTTAGTCATATCCATCGGCTTAGTGGCTCATCTAGTCCACGAGGAGAAATAGTTATACGTTGCGAAAAATACTTCTTTTACAATGTTAGACATCCTATATGAGTTAAAAGGTCATCAGAGGACACCTCATGCTATGCAAGTTCTATGATTATAATAGGAATAAAAGTAGATTTTTTACGATCGTTAAATATAGTGATTTAGCATTTTAAAACATGCAATTTGTGAGGTAGTAATAGTAGTTTTTATACTTGAAAATACCTATCATGCAATCCTAGCACAAAATATCCCAGAGAGCAAGTAATCTAAATACACAGAAAGAAGACCAACTAAGAGCTAGCAAGCATCCAAAATCAACAATCCTGTGGGCGCCAACAAACTGACACGAAACTACATAAAGCAAAGTATGTCTGAACTAGTAAGACAACAAAAACAACATTCTACCTCGCTACGACGAGGCAAAAACCACAGCCAACACTACTGCTCAAGAACTCCAAAAGCAGCACCGCAATCAGCTACAGCTCTGAACCTGTGGCATTCCAAAGACAGAACACCACAACAAGAATGTACAAGTGATGGCAGAAGTAAGCCAACTGTAAACAAAGTCATGGGGTACCAACCCGAGGCCCAAGGAAAAATACTTAAATAAAGTACAACAGTATGGTACATAAGTAAAAAAAATAAACACTTACGTGAAGCGTTACGTACAACAAAAGTACCCCAGATGCACAAGACTATAAGGGGAAAAATTTCACGATTAAATCATGAGGAAGAAGGAAAAAACTCTATTAGCCACATGTGGTCAACTCCACCAAAAACAAAATTGGTAGGGTGGTCAACTCATCTGGAAGCACCGCCATGGATATATTAATCCATCATAAATGCGGGGGAGACTGGATACTCCACCATACACCGCAAAAGCCCAAACACCTGGTAGAGTCCCACAAGGTACCAAAAAGGGATCAACGTTGCGGCGGTGGATTCTCCCACAAATAACACTCGCAACGAAGAAAATCATGAAGTCACACCCCGTAACGACCCGGGTTTAGAGCTCAGGGGCACACCACAACCCAATCGGGGTCTGGCGCCTTGTCTCGCCCCACGACATCACCACGAAGAAAATCATGATATAAATCTCAAGACAACAATGACACATCAGATTCTACTAGACAATTCTAGATTTGAAATGGTTGATCAACCTTTAGGAAAAATTTACAATCCTAAATAAACTCTAATATGTCCTACATAAAAGTTGAGGAACGGTTATGAGAGTGAGATTTAACCACATCATCAAAACATGTATCACTTAACAAGGCAAGGTAGCAAAATCAAGAACATGAAATTTATAAGTAGAATTAGTCAAGTGATCTAAACAACACTATATTCAGTAAGTTATCAAAAATCATGATAACAAGGAGTTAGAAATTTCTGCAAATCGGGATAAAGAATGGAAGAGAAGGAGGAAACCATCACTTGCGTTGGTTTTACCGGAGAAGATCGCCAAATCGCACCTTAGCGTAGATTGGGACCAAGAATGACTAGGGAAATCAAAATCTAACAAGAATGGACAAAAATAGGAGTTAGGGCCGAAAACCCTAGAGAGAAAACTCAAGGGATGGGGAAGATTTTACCACGATGGAGTAGCTCTCGTTGAGAACTTTCAGGATTTATGATCGGTTCAAGATTTCGAGCACCGGAGCACTATCGGCGGATACCAGAAGAATCACGGAAAACTTTCTCTCTCTCGCTCACGCCGCTCAGGTTCGGGAAGAAGGGAGAAAATCGGTCTAAGGAGAAGGTGAAGTTTATCTTATATTTATATAATGAATATAATATAAGGGTTAGTACACTTAAGTGAAGGGACAAAGTTCGGCTGAACCGGATTCCTCGAGAAGTATGGATTTCTCGAGTGGAAGGAGATATTTCTCGAGTAGAAGATAAATTTTCGGGAACTAAAGGAAGTTTTCTCGAGTAGAAGATATGTCTCGGGAATAGGGAGGAAGATTACTCGAGTAGAAGAAGCAGGTTTCTCGAGTAAGGGAGACGATATTTCTCGAGTACAATAAGCATTACTTGAGAACTAAAGGAAGCACCACTCGAGAATAGCAAACCCAGTTCTCGGGTATAGAGCCAAAACTTCTCGAGAATAAGGGCAGTTCTCGAGTACAAGCGAATCTTCTCGAGAACAAGAAGGGAAGTTCTTGAGAACAAGACAGCCTTCTTGAGAGGAAGTGCAGATCGCGAGTATAGAAGAAGATTACTCGAGTACTAAATAACCTTCTCGAGAAATAAAAAACACTTCTCGAGAGCAAGACTGCATATCTCGAGAATAATAGGGAATGATCAAGACTGCATTACTCGAGAACCAAAATGGACCTCTCGAGAACTAGAAGCATTACTCGAGAGCTAGAGGAATTTTCTCGAGTACAAGAAAAGACATTCTCGGGAATCAACACACTACTCGGGAACAAGTCCCGGCCTCTCGAGAAATGAAGTGCCAAAGCTCCCGAGTACACAACGATCTCTCTCGGGGACAAGGCTGTACGTCTCGAGTACTAAGCAGGGTATTTTTAGAAATTCTAATTTGACTAACATCCGGGATAAAATGTGACTCTACGAATTTAAACTAAGTACAACCCTAGAATCCAACGTATCATTCTTGAAACACAACATCAAATGCTTACATAAGCAAAAATCACCACTAAGATCCAAACAGGCATCGAGACTCCAAAATTCTCGGATCGCAATAAAACTGGACAAGTCCAAGGCCTCAAAACTTCATCCTTTATATCAAGGAAAGCATTCAATCCAATTAAAATCCCAAAATCAGGTCAAACAGACCCAATGGATGCAAAAGACGCACAAACAGTGCAGCGCCGTCAACAAAATGTAAAAATGGTGTAACGCTCCGACGTCATAAATATGACGACACCAAATCAAATAATAATATCGAAAAATCAGGGGCGTTATAGTCACACCCCCTAAAAAGAAGTTTTGTCCCAAAACTTATCACAACATTAAAACCAAACCAAAATGAAAAATCCAATTATTACCAAAAACCTGAAGACATACCTGAACTAAGGGAAGAGATGCGGATGATATTCTCTCATCGCCCACTCCAATTCCCACGTTGCGCTCTCGACATCTTGATTTCGCTAGACGACTTTAACCATAGGGATGGTCTTTCTCCGCAACACTCATTCTTGAGAATCCAAAATACGAACAGGTTCTTCCATGTACGTAAGGTCAGGCTGAATCTAGGGCACCGAGTCAAGGACTTGACGATCACTACGAACACACTTCCGCAACTGGCTCACATAAAACATATAATGGACACCAAGGAAGGTAACAGGCAACTCTAGCCTATAAGCAGACACTCCGATGTGCTCCAGAATCTGAAAAGGTCCCACATACCGGGGGTCTACCTTGTGGTTCCTTCTAAACCTTTTAACACCTGACATCGGAAAGACTTTCAGAAAAACCAAGTCCCCAACAGCGAACACCAGATCAACCCTTAGTTGATTAGCATATTTCTCACACCATTCTTGTGCTACACTGATCTTCTTCCGAATATGAGTCACAACACAATTCATTTCTTCAAGGGATTCCATGCCTAACAACGGTCTCTCACCAACCTCAGCCCAAAATAAAGGAGTCCTACAACGCCTCCCATATAAGGTCTCAAATGGGGCCACCTGCAGACTCTTTTGATAACTATTATTGTAAGCAAACTTCATGAGTCTAAGACACTCATCCAAAGCACCACCATGATCTAAAATTTAACACCTGATCATATCCTCCATGATCTGATATACCCTTTCTGTCTGACCATTCATCTGCGGATGATAGGCGGCAGAATTCCTCACATCGGTACCCAACCCCTCCTGTAAACTCTTCCAAAAATGAGACGTAAATCTAGAGCCTCAATCTGATACGATGCTGCCAGGCACTCCATGTAATCTGATGACCTCATCAAGGTATAACTCAGATATCTTCTTCATAGGATACCTAATATTAAAGGGGACGAAGTGAGAACATTTTGTCAATCTATCAACTATCGCCCAAACAAAATCATGCCCATGGGGAGATCACGATAAACCGGTGATGAAATCCATCGAAATACTCTCCCACTTCCAACTTGGAACATCAAGCCGTGTCAATTTACCTCCAGACCTTCTATGGTCATCTTTAACATGCTGACACGTATAACATTCCGACACAAACTTCGCTAGATCATTTTTCATCCCCGACCACCAAACAATTTGTTTTAAATCTTTATACATTTTAGTGGAACCATGATGGTAGACAATACTGGAACCATCAGCTTCAGTATAAATCTTAGCCTGAATATCACTAAAAGCGGGGATGCAAAAACCTAGCCTGATACTTCAAAGTGTCCAACTTATCCAAAAAGAACTCAGGTATATCTCCTTTCTCAGTTCTATTCTGGATATGCAACAAATCTGGATCAACCTTTTGGTGTGCTCTAGTTAGGGAAATCCAAGAGGGCTCTTCTTCTTCCAAACTAGCAGGCAGAGTACTACTCCCAACCTTAATGTCCATCAACAAGAATTTTTCTACCAAGGACTGAACAGATAGATTAAAAATTTTGGCGGTCTTTCTGTTCAAAGCATCGGCTACTACATTAGCCTTTCCTGGATGATAAACAATCTCCACTTCATAATCAGCCACATATTCTAACAACCTACACTGGCGCAAGATTTAGTTCCTTCTGAGTGAAGATGTACTTCAAATTATTATGGTCAGTATAGATCTTGCACAACGCGCCATACAATAAATGTTTTCAAAGCTTCAGCGCATAAATTACAGCAATAAACTCCAAATCATGTGTAGGATAGTTTCCGATGGCCCGCGAACAGACTCTTATGTGGGTGGTTGGTTCGATGAGTCGTACGTCGCGGGCTGATGATTTTTCTTGCTAACAAGTAATAACTCAATGTGATTTCATTCTACATTCTAATACAACTATGTAGATGGACTTAAAATAGATTGAATTAGCATTCAGGCAAGTGCACCTATCAATCATAATATAGGAGAAATCTACATCTCGTGTCGTATTCCATAGGGTCGTTTCAACTATTCATACTCACCCTCCCTTTATTATCATACCTCTAAACAAAAGTGATATTTAAACTACATTAACCTAACTACGACCATTTGGATGATTCAGTATTGGAGAAGTAAAAACGATACAACATGAAGCTTTTAAACAATTACATGAACAAATTCATTTATTAGTTCAATTCTAAGTGATCATGACATGAAAAGACTGTTAAATTTGTGCAATGTAAAGGTTAACTATTCATCGAAATTCTCTCTCGAGCAATTCCAAATCTAAACTTAAGATAGTAAATTTTCTCTCGAACAATTCACAACACTCAAGTTCGCATTAAGTAGAGTACCTTTATTACTACATAAATTCATGAATTTTATCTCTAAATTACCATGAATCCTTTTACTCGTGTTCTAATTTTCCAAACAAAATATCTCTCGATCATAAAGTTTGAATTACAAAGGGAATTAACATCACAATATGAACATACCAATATCATTGCAAAGAACCAATTTCTCAATCTAGCCAATTGCAAATTGTGTAAAACAAATAAGTAATTCATAAGGAGGATTAAACTCTTTGTTTGCAAGCATAAACACAAATAAAATACCACAAATTTAACATAAACAAAGTGATACATGATTACTAGAATGTTCAAATAGAGGTTCATGCAAATTAAACGAAAATTGAAGATGGATCATCAAGAGAAAGGAAGGATTCAAAAGGGTTAATGATTAAATAAAAATACATATGAAATACCCTTCAATCCTCCTTGTCTTGGATGCTCCCCTTCGGCCTCCAGCAGTTCTCCAATCCAGAAATGATCCAAAAGTCCTAAACGATTTTTTCTACAGGAAATTTATAGTCCCATTGCAAACAGGTCGGACACGGGTTCACACATGGCCGTGTGGCAGGCCGTGTGGATGGTTCCTTGGCGGTTCCCCACGAGCAGGCGTGTCTGGTAGTGGGTCGTGTCAGATGACATGGGTATGGACACGGCCATGTGTTCGGCCGTGTTCCTCAGACACGGGTTGGTCAGCAATCGTGTTCAAATATGACACGGGTATGCACACGGACGTGTGTCATACCCGTGTGAAGTTCCATCGCCTGCGCCCAAATTCTTCAACTCCAGGTGCATAGGACACGGGTAGGAACACGACCGTGTGTCTGGCCATGTCCACCAAATTTTCATCCTGCCATCAGCCATGTTAACTCCCTGAACTCCTCTGTTTGCTCCGAGACTTTTAGGTCCATTGGTTGGCATTACCTGCACTAGAAAAATGAAAGACTCAGTAAATAGATTATTACATGAACTGCCAAAGACTTCTAAATACGCTCTTCTATCTATGATACAACAATTTCTTTACTATTATCATGAAATCAACACAAAAAGGGGCATGAAATAGTAGACATGATTACAATTATGATAGTAAAAAGCCTATCATAATCGTACTCATCAAATACCCCCAGACTTAGATGTTTGCTTGTCCCTAAGCAAACTAACTCAAACACCTGAGTTACCATTAAATAATTTTGCCTCCGCACACTGGTTGCTATGAATTTAAGATAAATTTGATGATGTAATCGCATAGGAAATAGTTTAGCAGACTTTTCTAAATATAGATTTATCATAAAATTCCTCTAATATATCATTTTAACTATCTCTCACTCGCTTTTAGAAATAAAAGTATAGTCATCTTTAACAAATATGAGGAGAAAATAACAATCTCTATAAGATACGTATTAGTGTTTCAAAACTTATAAGTACTCTTACTGATAATCATGAGCTTACCCTTTTTACAACCTCATCACAGCACTATTTAGAATTAGTAAGGTTGGATCCTTAGGACTTGAATTTTGGTGTAGCCTTTTTGGCTTAGGATAGAAGATTAAAGGTGAGGTAATCAAAGTTAAGTTCGATGAATTTTTCACACCTAAATCTTAATTGAGCCTTATGTTGGAAGATACCTTAACATATTTCAATTTTATGTAAACACCCCCAGACTTTGCAATTTGTATATTTCCCACATTTTGAAGGGCACTCATATATATATATATATATATATATATATATATATATATATATATATATATATTAACCAAGGGACCATAGTAGGGATCATTCCAAGTGGGTGCAAATATATACGCACTCAGGCCACATATCACTATGTCTTTTTTTTTGGTTCAAAGTAGGGATCATTCCAAGTGGGTGCAAGTATACACGCACTCAGGCCACATATCACAATGAACAAATCATTCCAAGAAGGCATCAATGATAGGTGTGCTAATAGGTAAGGATTTGGCCTTGGTGAATTTTAATAGTGGAGCATCAAAAGGATGGGGATTAGGTTCAAATTGGGTGTGCAAGGGTATCATGTTAAAGGTGTTGGGTTAACAAGGCTAAAGCTATCCAATAGGAGGCCTAAGTCATTTCCGCCCTTACTAATTAACCTATGTAATGTTTTGAGGAATGCTAGAGGGTGAGTCCTAGACATCAATAGGGAGTAATTTTTAATTTTAAAGCCCTAATACCAAATTATAAAAATGTTACACTTATCGACTCACTTTAGTATAGATAAGTATATTTTCTAAAATAGAGTGTTGGATAGTTACTAATATAGAGGAGTAAACTTAAAAGTAAATTATATAGAGAAAATTAAGCTAAAAAAATTTCTATGCTTAATTACGAAATCCACAAAGTTGAATACTCTATGAGTCTACATCAATTCATTTTAATCAGCGTGCGAAGTTAAATTAGATATTTATAATCCCAAATGAATGAATAATGAGAGCTTAGAAGATCAAACAAAAATTTGTAGGGGGTAAAACAAACTTGAGTATTATGATAAGCAGATTAGAATCAATTGTAACCACATGAATAGCCATTCTACCCCCAGACTTAAGATTTGCAATGTCCTCAGTGCAATGTAAAAAGCGGATATAGAGTGATTTCATGATGATATAAGAAAAAAACTGCTATCATAATAAGTAGAAGAGCACAGTAAAGAAACAGGAGCTGTAATGAAATGCACTGATATATAATAGCTGACAGAACTGAATACACTGATATAAAAAAAATACAAGATACGATACATAAAGAGAACACTACATCGATACATATCAGAAGTAAGCAGGGTGGTCGGTCGCATCATTTGGGAAGGAAGGCGAGGCTGGAGCTGGCAGCTGGCGAGGAGTGATCCCAAGGTGGTCTCTAATCTTGATGAGGAGGTCCTCGGTCCGCTGCTGCGACTCCTCAATGTGCTGTAGGCGCGGAAAGAGCTCGGTCTGGAAAAACTGTCGAAACTCGCGTGAGTACCGTGAATGAGGTGGAGGAGGTATAGTAGATGACTCGCCATGAGCGTAAGTGGAATGGGGCGGAGGCACCAACGGCACATCGAGGTCGGGATCTATCTCATCATCACTGTCATCCTGTACATGCGGTCCACGTCGTGCAATAGAATATATGACACCTCCTCGGCCCTGACGAGCGGTGATGAGGCGGAGGGCGCGAAGACTAGCCATCATGATAGACACGGTCTTTGCGACCACTGTCATCTGGGGGAGGGCTAAAAAGATGCCCATATTCTTCACAAGACGAGTAATGTAGGGTGCTACACAAATAGACCCTATATGGGGGGTGTCGGCCTGATGGAGAATGAACTGGGCTAGAAGATAACCGAAATGTAGCGGATAACGTGAAGTCATGCTGTAGAGGTATAACAGGTCCTGTCGACTGACAACTCCGGAGCTTTCGCCCCGGCCGCTCAACGTGTGGCTAAGGAGATGGTGGATGTAATGGAGGGCGGGAGAAATCAATTTAGAGGCCTTAGATCGCTTGTCCTCGTAGGCGCCAGTGTCAAAAGAAATCTGGCACCAGATACCGCCGGCCATATCGCGATTGGGGAGTTCGAAGTGGAGCTCGGGGTAGGCAGCACTAAAAAGGAATGACTCCTCATACACCTCTAAATACTGGGTGAACTGGAGCATGGTGAGTGTATAAAATGTGCCACCCAATCGAAATGAAACTATCCCCTCGGGCGCGTGCGGCGCACCGATGAAGTTAGGCCGAAAGTTGGAATAAAACGAAGATAGGAACTCTAAATTGAGTTCCCTAAATCCTAACTCCTCTATGGCAAAAAATTGATCCCACCCCATTACAGAAATTAATCCCCTGACATCTCCAGCTAAGTTTATCTCTTCAAGCATGCTCCAATCAATTATACGGATATCTTGAAATATTTTTGATTGCAAGCGGTTGAAGCGGGCGGTGTGCGATGCATCGGTGAAAATTAGCGGAGCAGCGGCATCCCGCCTTTCCGTTGAGACTTGAAGCTCCGGTCGGCGACGGAGACCGCCTTGACTTCTTTCGGAAGACAAGATGTAAAAGGGGAAAATGCGAGTAAAGGAAGACGAGAATTGGAAAAGATGGCGCCTTGAGGATCAGGCCACGGGGAGAATTGTGAGGGGAGAAGGTTGGAATGAGCAAAGAAGGAAATCCACACGGCCATATTTAAAGAGGTTGCACACGGGTTCGCACACGGGCGTGTGTGAACCCGTGTTAGGGAATCAGCAGCCTCGTGGAACACGGGGTACATCGATCCGTGTTTAAAAAATTTCACACGGGTGCACACACGGCCGTTTGTGTGCACCCGTGTTAGGGAATCCGAGGCCTCATGGAACACAGGGTGCCTCGGTCCGTGTGGTCAAACTGGCTGGGGACAGAGTGTCAGGTGGACACGGGAGACCACACGGCCGTGTGTTGACCCGTGTCTCAGCTGGCACGGTGTAACAACACGGGTAGGTAGGTGACACGGCTGTGTGTAATTCGACAGGCCAGTGTCCGGTGTCTCGACACAGCGGTCTCGACGATCGTCGAGCGGGCGACACGGCAAGACACACGGGTGGGTGTGAACCCGTGTTGTGCTCAGGAAGAATTTGGCTTTTTTCGGAATTAATCCACACGGCTGGGCCTGAGCCTGTGTCACGCACACGGTCATCTACATGGGCATGTGGTGAGGCGTGTGCGTCTCCAGTTTTGCATTTTTCTTTTAATTTTTTACAGAAATGTTTTTTTCTCATTAAAATTTTTCTGGAGAATTTTTTTTCATTGTAAATTTTTTTTCTCATTAAATTTTTCATTACAACTTATTATTGTAAAATAATAAGAAACACTTACTATAGTTTAATATGAAATTAATCTAGATGGAGGCAAGTCTCTAGACGAGCGAAGTCCATAGGGATTTCACCATAATAAGGCTTAAGTCGGTGACCATTAACCTTAAATCTCCCTTCTCAGGGTGAGTTAAATCGACGGTTCCGTAGGGAAAGACTTCTTTAACCTTAAGTGGTCCGGACCACTTAGACTTTAATTTCCCTGGGAATAAACGTAATCTGGAATTATAGAGGAGGACTTGGTCACCTTTTTGGAATACCTTAGGTTTGCGAAGGTGACAGTCATGAAATAGCTTGGTTTTCTCCTTATAAATCCGGGAGTTCTCATAGGCCATAGTTCTCCACTCATCTAATTTGTTAAGTTGAAGTTTATGCTTCTCTCCTATATAACTAGTGTCAAAATTTAAGGAGCGTATTGTCCAATACGACTTGTGTTCTAATTCTATAGGTAGGTGGCAAGATTTACCGTAGACTAATATAAAAGGGGTGGTCCCTATAGGTGTTTTGTAGGCGGTCCTATAAGCCCATAAACAGTCGTTAAGTTTCCTAGACCACTGCTTTCTATTCCCTTCTATAGATTTTTCTAAGATTCTCTTAAGCTCTCTATTGGAAACTTCAACTTGCCCACTAGTTTGAGGATGATAAGGAGTGGCTATCCTATGTGTAACTCCTTATTTTTCTAATACTTTGTCTAGTTGTAGATTACAAAAGTGTGAACCCCTATCGCTAATAAGTGCACGTGGTGTGCCAAATCGTGCGAATAAGGATTTCAAAAATCTAATTACAACCCTACTATCATTAGTACGCAAAGCTTGCGCTTCAACCCACCTTGATACATAATCTACAGCTACCCAAATATATTTATTCCCAAATGAAACTGGGAATGGTCCCATAAAATCTATACCCCACACATCGAATACTTCGCATTCAAGGATAACGTTTTGAGGCATTTCATGTAATTTAGAAATATTACCTGCTTTTTGGCAAGAATCACATGAAAGCACATACCTTTGGGCATCCCTGAATAGAAGGGGCCAATAAAAACCGGAATCAAGAACCTTTTTAGCAGAGCGATTTGCTGCATAGTGACCACCAGCAGGACCTGAATGACATTGCTCCAAAATCTTCCAACCTTCCTCCGCTGATACACACCTTCTTATAACAGAATCTGCATATATCCGAAAAAGAAAGGGGTCCTCCCAGAAGTAATATTTCAAATCAGAGAAAAATTTCTTTTTCTGCTGATATGAAAAGTCTTTTGGAAGGACCTTAGCCACAAGATAGTTTGCATAATCTGCAAACTATGGATAATCTAGATGTATATTGGTAGATATGGTAAATAGTGATTCCTCAGGAAATGTATCAGAAATTTCAGATTCATCTAACATTGATCGTAGTGGGTTTTCTAAACGTGAAAGATGATCCGCCGCTAAGTTTTCCGCCCCTCGTTTATCCCTAATTTCTAAATCAAAGTCTTGCAGAAGAAGAACCCATCGGATTAAACGAGGCTTTGCTTCTGCTTTGGCTAGCAAATATCTAAGTACAGAGTGATCCGTATAAACTACCACTTTGGACACTGTTAAATATGGTCTAAATTTATCAAAGGCGAATACCACTGCTAGGAGTTCTTTTCAGTAGTTGTATAATTCTCCTGTGCAATATTAAGTGTTTTGCTAGCATAATATATATGGTGAAAATGTTTGTTTCGGCGTTGTCCTAAAACATCCCCTACCGCAAAACTACTACCGTCACACATGATCTCAAATGGTTGACTAAAATCAGGTGCGATCATAATAGGAGAATTAATTAATTTTTCTTTTAAGAACTCAAAGGCATGTAGACACTCTTGTTCAAAAATAAAAGGTGTGTCTTTTTCTAAAAGTCTTGTAAGTGGTTTAGCTATTTTAGAGAAGTCTTTAATAAACCGGCGGTAAAATCCCGCGTATCCTAAGAAACTTCTCACTGCCTTTACGGAGGTTGGTGGTGGTAATTTTTCTATGGTCTCTATTTTCGCTCTATCTACTTGAATTCCTTGGCTTGAGATTTTATGGCCAAGTACTAACCCTTCTTCTACCATGAAATGCCACTTCTCCCAACTAAGCGCTAGATTTGTCTCCTCACACCTCCTAAGAACTTTCTCTAAATTATTCAAACACAACTCAAAAGAGTCGCCAAAAACAGAAAAATCATCCATGAACACTTCCATGATATCTTCAACATACTCGTTAAAGATGGCTAGCATGCACCTTTGAAATATGGCGGGCGCATTACATAACCCGAAAGGCATACGTCTATAGGCAAAGGTACCAAATGGGCAAGTAAATGTTGTTTTCTCTTAGTCTTCTGGTGCTATAGGAATTTGGAAGTATCCAGAAAGTCCATCTAGAAAACAATAATAAGAATGTCCTGATAAGCATTCTAATATCTGGTCAATGAAAGGAAGAGGGAAATGGTCTTTCCTAGTGGCATTGTTTAATTTCCTATAGTCTATACAGACACGCCAACCTGTTACCGTTTGTGTTGGAATTAAATCATTTCTATCATTTGCCACCACAGTCAGGCCACCCTTCTTAGGAACTACTTGGACAGACTAACCCATGAACTATCCGAAATAGGATATATAATACCAGCATCTAACAACTTCACAATCTCAGCCTTAACTACCTCTTTCATATTAGGATTTAGCCTACGTTGCGGTTGAATAGACGTCTTATAGTTTTCTTCCAAAAGGATTTTATGAGTGCAAAAACTAGGATTAATACCCTTTATATCAGATATTTGCCATGCTATTGCACCTTTACATTTCTTCAATACAGTTATTAATTTATCTTTTTCAATATTGGAAAGATTTGAAGATATGATAATTGGGTACGAAGAATTTATTCCTAAGAATGCATACTCATGATGATCCGGTAATTTTTTTAATTCTACTATTGGTGGATCCTTAGTATTATTCTTAAGAGCTTCATGATCTCCTTCAGTAATTAAACTATATTCCGTTGTTCTATTCATGGCAACACAATTTTCTAGAAAAAATAAATGTTCAACAATGTCATCATTTTCATCATCTTCTAGATAGTTGTTAGTTATGCAAATTTTTAAAGGATCTTTATAATAAAAATTAGAATTTATAGAAGACATAAAGTCATCAATACCATGAGAAAAATAACAATAATCATCGTTATCTAAGGATTGTTTCATAGTATTGCCAATTTGAAAAGTGACTTCATCTTCTCCTACTCGCAATACTAATTTACTGTCAAAAACATCAATAAGTGCTCTAGATGTAGCTAGAAATGGACGACCTAGTATGAGTGGTACTTCGATATTTTCATCCATATCTAAAATAACAAAATCAGCAGGAAATATAAATTTATCTACCTTAACTAATACATCTTCTACTATTCCTCTAGGATACTTAACTGATCGATCTGCTAATTGAATACTCATTCTTGTTGGGCTAAGTTCTCCTAGGCCTAGTTTCAGATATAGTTTATAAGACATTAAATTTATACTTGCTCCTAGATCTGCTAAAGCCTTATTTACTTGTAAATCACCGATTAAACATGGAATTGAAAATGAACCGGGATCCTTAAGTTTTTGTTGCAATTTATTTTGCAAAATAGCAGAACATTCTTCACTTAATGTTACTAATGATAATTCTTCTATTTTCGTTTTATTAGAAATCAAATCCTTAAGAAATTTTTCATATTTAGGCATTTGAATAATTTCAGAAAAAGGTAAATTAACATGTAATTGCTTAAACATAGATAAAAATTTACCATACTGCGCATCCATACGCTCCTTGTTAAGCTTTGCTGGATATGGTAATGCTGGTTTGTACTCCATCGGTTGTACGTTCATCTCACTTGGTCCTTCGCCGCTAGACTCCATTTGGGGTGCTTCTTTTGCAGGCCTTGGGTCTTGTAACTCCTTTTCGCTCCTCAATTGAACGGCTTTTCCATGCTCCATTGGATTTATCTCAGTATTCCTAGGAAGTGTTCCTTGCTGCCTTTTAGAAACCATCCTTGCAAGCTGACCAATCTGATTCTCCAAGTTCCGAATTGAACCCTCTTGATTCCGGAAGGCTACATCGGTAGTTTGCATGAACTTGGTAAGCACATCTTCCAATGTAGGCTTCCTTGGTTCCAACTGTGGTTGTTGTCCAAACATGGGTTGCTTCCCTTGATTTCCTTGTCCTCCCCAAGGGAAATTGGGGTGGTTTATCCATCCAGGATTATATGTAGAGATATATGGGTTGTTGGCTTGATTGAAAGGTGGTCTAATATTGTTACCCATATAGTCAACATGCTCTTGAACTTGAGGTTCACAACCAGGCATTCCAGTGCATGAAGGGTCCCATTGTTGAGGTGCCATGGAAGGTGATGCTAAGGCAAGGTTGTCCATTTTTTGGTGAAGTTTCTCCACTTGAATTGCTAAGGCGGTGACGGCATCTACTTCATAAATTCCTGCGGGCTTGCTAGGTTTTTGTCTTACTGTAGTCCATTGGTAATTGTTCATTACCATTTCCTCTATCAACTGCTGAGCCGCTTCAGGTGTCTTGTTGTTCAAAGTTCCTCCACTAGCCGCATCAATCATTAGTTTAGTGGCCGGATTTAGACCATTGTAGAAGGTCTGAATCTGAAGCCATGAAGGTAGAGCATGGTGGGGACATCTCCTTAACAACTCCTTGAATCATTCCCATGTGTCGTACAATGATTCAGACTCCAATTGAATGTATGTGGAGATGTGATTCCTTAACTTTGCAGTCTTCGCAGGTGGAAAATACTTCATCAGAAATTTCTCAACCATCATGTCACAAGTAGGGATCGACCATCTAGGTAGTGAACTCAACCACTGCTTCGCCTTATGCCTTAAAGAAAATGGAAACAATCTCAATCGAATGGCGTCGTTGGAAACACCATTGATCTTAAATGTGTCACATATCTCTAAGAATCCGGCCAAGTGGGTGTTAGGATCCTCATCTTGCAAGCCATCATATTGGACATACTGTTGAACCATTTGTATCACACTAGGCTTCAATTTAAAGTTATTGGTAGCTATCAGTGGTCTAACGATGCTCGACCCGGTTCCTTGGAGATTAGGTCTAGCAAACTCAGACATGGTTTGCTCATTTTGGTTGGCCATGGTATCTAAGTATTCAAGATGATTCTCTCCTTGGTTTACTCTCTCCTCTTCTGATAGTCCATTTGAATTATCTATGGTATTAATTCCCACGTCCCTTAGGTTAGTGTTATGGAGAATTCGTTCTGGGTCAGGATGAAATGGTACTAGCCCAGAATTTCTGACCCTGGTCATAGACTAACAGACTATAAAAAAAATATTACGCAATATAATTATACAAATACTAATTTACAACTATATAAATGAAAATTGGTAGATCAATAAAGATTAGGATTTCAAAATATTGAAAACGATCCCCGGCAACGGCGCCAAAAACTTGATGATTTTTCTTGCTAACAAGTAATAACTCAATGTGATTTCATTCTACATTCTAATACAACTATGTAGATGGACTTAAAATAGATTGAATTAGCATTCAGGCAAGTGCACCTATCAATCATAATATAGGAGAAATCTACATCTCGTGTCGTATTCCACAGGGTCGTTTCAACTATTCGTACTCACCCTCCCTTTATTATCATACCTCTAAACAAAAGTGATATTTAAACTACATTAACCTAACTACGACCATTTGGATGATTCCGTATTGGAGAAGTAAAAACGATACAACATGAAGCTTTTAAACAATTACATGAACAAATTCATTTATTAGTTCAATTCTAAGTGATCATGACATGAAAAGACTGTTAAATTTGTGCAATGTAAAGGTTAACTATTCATCGAAATTCTCTCTCGAGCAATTCCAAATCTAAACTTAAGATAGTAAATTTTCTCTCGAACAATTCACAACACTCAAGTTCGCATTAAGTAGAGTACCTTTATTACTACATAAATTCATGAATTTTATCTCTAAATTACCATGAATCCTTTTACTCGTGTTCTAATTTTCCAAACAAAATATCTCTCGATCATAGAGTTTGAATTACAAAGGGAATTAACATCACAATATGAACATACCAATATCATTGCAAAGAACCAATTTCTCAATCTAGCCAATTGCAAATTGTGTAAAACAAATAAGTAATTCATAAGGAGGATTAAACTCTTTGTTTGCAAGCATAAACACAAATAAAATACCACAAATTTAACATAAACAAAGTGATACATGATTACTAGAATGTTCAAATAGAGGTTCATGCAAATTAAACGAAAATTGAAGATGGATCATCAAGAGAAAGGAAGGATTCAAATGGGTTAATGATTAAATAAAAATACATATGAAATACCCTTCAATCCTCCTTGTCTTGGATGCTCCCCTTCGGCCTCCAGCAGTTCTCCAATCCAGAAATGATCCAAAAGTCCTAAACAATTTTTTCTACAGGAAATTTATAGTCCTATTGCAAACAGGTAGGACACGGGTTCACACACGGCCGTGTGGTAGGCCGTGTGGACGATTCCTAGGCAGTTCCCCACGAGCAGGCGTGTCTGGTAGTGGGCCGTGTCAGATGACATGGGTATGGACACGGCCGTGTGTTCGGCCGTGTTCCTCAGACACGGGTTGGTCGGCAATCGTGTTCAAATATGACACGGGTATGCACACGGGCGTGTGTCATACCCGTGTGAAGTTCCATTGCCTGCGCCCAAATTCTTCAGCTCCAGGTGCATAGGACACGGGTAGGCACACGGCCGTGTGTCTGGCCGTGTGCACCAAATTTTCGTCCTGCCATCAGCCATGTTGACTCCGTGAACTCCCCTGTTTGCTCTGAGACTTTTAGGTCCATTGGTTGGCATTACCTGCAATAGAAAAATGAAAGACTCAGTAAATAGTTTATTACAAGAACTGCCAAAGACTTATAAATACGCTCTTCTATCTATGATACGACAATTTCTTTACTATTATCATGAAATCAACACAAAAAGGGGCATGAAATAGTAGACATGATTACAATTATGATAGTAAAAAGCCTATCATAATCGTACTCATCACGGGCTTGCTAAAGGAGGCAAGTGAACCTATTGCAAGTAGTACTCGATATTCGGGGGAATACCGAGGTCGTACTATTCTCGGGGTCGGGTTGATTATTCTTACTCCTCCAGGAGGACTATTATTTTACTGAAAGTAAGGTGGAGATTTTAATTAACTAAAGACGAGAAAAAAAAGGAAGAAGAGCGAAAATGATTTAGAAAATTCGATGAAGGGTTAACGCTCGGCACCAAATCGGATTAAGACTAAAATAACTTTTAATAATTATTGAACTTAGATTTCAAATTAATAAAAGGCAACTTGGCCATGGAGGTTCCACAAATATGAGTGCACTTATCTCTAGGAATATTGTTCACCTGAATGCTAAGACTATTCGACCGAACGTTAGTCCGACAAAGGATTTTTCTTAACGCACGCTTTACGCTAAGAACCCCGCTATTGGGTGGGGAACCAAATACAGTAGAATTATGCTTGTCCTCTCTCGAGGGTATGCACACAACTCTATTTACCCAGGGGTGATCTGTCCATACGTACGGCCTCTCGGTTAGCTAGCGTATGGATAATGGAAATAGGGCCCACACATCGATATGTGGTCCTACGCGTCGTTAACCCGGGGTAAACCTTAAGTCCTAAAATTAAAGTGAAAATAAAGAACTTTAATTATTTCAAATCATTTTATATGTCCCACTGCTCTTCGATGCCGAGGCTAATAATTATTTGCCACTTATCGGTATGGGGACGACTTTATAATTTGATGAGGCGCGAGTTCGTAACTAAACGCTAAAGGATTATAAGAAGAAGACATGAAAATAACAAACATTTAGAAAGCTTAAAAAGTTAGCTAAAATGAGAACTCACACACACTTCAAATTACAAATAAATAAAAACTAAGTTACAAAAAAGGAAAATTACAAGTCCTACTCAAACGACTAGGCGGGAAATAAGGGCGCGCCATTTAACTCTTAACAAGTAGGCGGAAAAAAAAAGAAAATTACAAGTCCTACTCAAACGAGTAGGCGAGAAATAAAAGCACGCCATTTAACTCTTAACAAGTGGGCGAAAATAAATGCGCACACACACGCACTCTACACGAATTAAAAGAAAGCAATAAAACTATATCCTACACACAACGCACTCTACATAATTTGAAGAAAGCGATAAAAATAAAGCGTGAAAATATATCTCCTACACACGCGCACTCTACATAATTGAAGAAAGCATTAAATAAAGCATGAAAAATTATCTCATAAAGTCACACACACAACATGAAAATTTAAAGAACAAAATGAAAACCTAACTCCTACACTCACACACACAAACAAAAAAAAAATGAAAGTTACCTAAAAATTAAAACAACTACTTTTTATGCTTAGATTTTATCAAAAACACATAAAAAGAACAAATTAAAATGAAAGATAACAAAAGTTTTTCAAAACAAATCGAAAACTAAAGCCTTTCAAAAATTAAAATAATAACTTTTTCATTCTTAGGTTTTCATAAAAGTGATTAAAAAGTGAAAAGAAATTGAAAAGAACAAAAAAAGGGTTTACAATCCTAAAACAAAAATAAGTAAAAAAATTCAAAATCACTTTAAAACTTCTTTTACAAATTCTTAAGAATGAAATTTAAAAACATTAAGAACATGGAGAAAAAAAGAGATAAACATATCATACCATAGTTGGAAATAATATCTATAACAAACTCTAACATTGAGACAAGTAAAAAAATAGAAAATGAACAAGTTACACGCATACACACACACACACTTTTCATAAAAGAGAAGAACAAGGGAATACAAAAAAAATAAAATATCATTGAAATTGGGCCACTCAAATGCATTCCACACCATCATGAGGAGAGAAAAACTACAACATTTATTTAAGGGAAAAGGTTGGATTACAAAGCAAAAGCAAAAGCTAAAATAAACATGAAAGGGAGGGTGGAGAAATCTCCTTACATTGAACAAAAAACACCCATGCAGCCCTCAAACACCAATATGGTCCAAAAAAAATGAAGCCTTGGTTCATATAGAAATGACCTATTTATAGATAAAATTTCCTAAGAACACGCCCTCCGACACGGGCATGTCGGGTGGGCGTGTCACTACTGTTCACGTGGTGATCGTCGAATTGACGGGAAGGTTGACTTCGCGGCTGTACATGAGGATGTCACGCCCCCGGTCATGGGCGTGACTTTGGGCGTGTCGAGGAGGTAGATCCGACGCGGGTTTCGAAAAAAGTCACCGGCAGCGTCTTGTCGGGCCAGGTGGAGGAATCACGGGCGTGTCGCGGCTTGACACGGGCGTGACGGTGCTGATTCGACGAACGTGAAGCAGAAAATCGTCGAGAGGAAGTGACATGGATTTGTCACGGGGCATGTCCAATGACACAGGTGTGTCAGGTCATGGGACACGGGCGTGTCCCGCTCGGGTTGACAAACTTCGAGCTGGGTCTGGGTAGCTGATCGTCGAGGGTGTGACACGGGCTTGTCGGGTCTGGGACACGGGCGTGTCAAGTCGATTTTTAACTTTTTCCTGAAAAATTCAGCAAACAAAATTAAGCTAAGTTAGGTAAATATTTACAAAAAGGAGGAATTTATTAAATAAACTAACTAAAAAAAGCAAAACTAAACTAAAATATCATAATAAAAATATAGAAAAATACGTATAATTACAACTTATCAAATACCCCCATACTTAAGCTTTTGATATTCCAGAGCAAAAGTTTGAAGTGAACTTATAAGGAATAAAAGAAAGTCTAAGTTTAGCTACCGCTTAATTAATTATAAGAGAGATCTAAATAAATATACGAGGTGTAAGAGTTAAGTTCTAAAATTATGTAGATGATTTAAATAGTGCAAAAGTTTTGGCCAAAAGACTTCTTGATGTAGTCAAATAGAAAGCAATAATTGTAATGGTTAGATTAACGAAAATAGTTTGGAATTATATGAACTTTAGCTTATAGGAGTTTTAGTGAAAATAATGCAATTTACAAATTATGCTCTCAAAAAGATTTTTGAATTAATTCTAGAATCGTGAAATTGGCTAAGGGGGTTGATGTTGGTTTATGAAGAGGGTTTGGATTTTGAGGTGAGGTATTTTTTTCTCGAACCTCCATTTTATTTATTTTTGGATTATTAGGAAAATGAAATTTTATTTTCCTAATATCATTTTTCTTCTTTTTCAACTTCATAATAAAATTGACCCAATATATATGTGTGGGAGTAATGAATTTTATCCTGTTACTCCGTAACATATAATCTTTTTAAATTGTTGGGTGTCTATGTTTATGGAACGAAATCTTATTCTCATTGATATAGGATCTTTTTTTGTTTTTTTTGAATAGAAATTTTATCATGTTAAGTAAGACATGATAAGGGGAGAAAAGAAAACTAGATTTTTAATAAAAACAATTTTGAGAGCAACCTTAATAAATTGTACGTTCCAATTTTCAGAAAGCTAAAAGTAAACATAATTAAATTCTATAGTCGTTATTTTCTAACATAATACACGTGCTTCTATCAATAAAAAATTAGAAGTAGTGCCTAAAAGGAGTTCGCTATTTTTAACAAAGCATAATGAATTCTTTAAAACTTAACCCCGACTATTTAAATTTTTCAATCAATAATTAATAAATGAATAACAAATAAAGAATTAATAAAATTCACATATAAATAAACTCAAAACAAAATTTTTGTATAGCAAGAAAATTAAGAATGGTGTATTTAAGTTATTTATTTTAAAACATTTTTTGGATTTTTCAGTTTTTATCATCATTTTTTTGTGTTTTTAATTTATTTTATATTTTTTGAATTTTTGTTTTGTTTTACTCAATTTTTTTTGAATTTTTGACTTATTATCTTTTTTTGTTTTGTTTTTAAATTTGTTATTATATACATACGAAAAAAATGATAAGAAATATATTTTTTTTGAACTATTTTTTCTTTCTTTTCTAACTTTTTGGATTTTTTTTGAAGTTTTTATAAGCAAATATTTACAAAATAAGGAAAGAGAGAAATTTTAATTACAAAGAAAAGAAAGAAAAGAAGAGAAAAAAGAGAGAAAAGAACAAAAATATTTACAAAATAAAACTAATTATTTTTTGGAATTTTTGTTTTTTTAATTTTTTTGGAATTTGTGTTTTAGAATTTTTTGAATTTTTTTTTAAAAGAAAAGAACATTTTTTTTGGATTTTTCATTTTAAAATTTTTTTGTTATATATTTTTTTGGGTTTTTGAAATGCAAAAAATAGAAGTGCAGAAAATAAAGCACGAAAATGCCCCCATACTTAAGTTCAACATTGTCCCCAATGTTGCAACATAAGTATGCAGAACAAAACAGAAAAGACAATATTTACAAAGAAAATAATGAGCGGGGGGGGGGGAGAAGCTTCCCTGAAACGCGTTTGGGGAGGCCCATCAAAAACCCTGCGATTATTAGAAAAAGTAGCAAACATAATAAATAAAGAGCGAAAAAGATAAGCGAGGGGTGCCTCGCAGGAGCGCTTTGTTTATAGTCGTGTAGCTTGACTATTTTGCCGGAGTTATATATCGAGGAGGGTTATGGTTTCGTAATGCTCGATCACTGGGTCGCCCGCTATGTATAACTTTAGACGATGACCGTTTACTTTAAACGAACCTTTTTTCTGGTGGGAGACGAGTATTGTCCAATATGGAAAAACTTCTTCAACTATGAAGGGACCAGACCATCAAGATTTTAGTTTTCCGAGAAAAAGCTTAAGACGTGAATTATAAAGAAGGACAAGATTGCCCGGAGAAAAAAATTTTGGGGACTTTATTTTTCGATCGTGATATAACTTAGAACGCTCCTTATAGAACTTATTGCTCTCGTAAGCATTTGCACGCCATTCATCGAGCTCGTTTAGTTGTAGTTTTCTATTCTGAGCGGCTATGTTGGCGTCGAGGTTTAAGAGTTTTAAAGCCCAAAGAGCGCGATGCTCTTGTTCTACGGGTAAATGGCACACTTTGCCATAGACTAACTGGAACGGAGTACAACCAATTGCGGTTTTGTATGCCGTCTGATACACCCACAACGCATCGTCGAGTTTAACGGACCAATCTTTCCTATTAAGTGAAACAGTTTTTTTCTATTATTCGCTTAATCTCTCGATTGACTACCTCTACTTGGCCACTAGTTTGCGGGTGCTAGGGGGTGACAAGTTTGTGCGTGACTCCGTATTTAGCTAACGTCTTAGCCATAGGAGCGTTATAGAAATGTGTTCCCCTATCACTAACAATTGTGCGAGGCGTGCTGAAGCGGGAAAATAGTTTTTTAAGAAATGAAACGACGACTCGCGCATCGTTGGTGGGGAGACATTGCGCTTCCGCCCACCTCGATACCTAGTCGACCGCCACTAAAATATACATATTTTTGAAAGACGAAGGTAGGGGGACAATAAAATCTATGCCCCATAAATTGAAGACTTCGCATTCTAAAAACATGTTTTGGGGCATCTCGTCGCGACGATAGATGTTACCCGACCGCTGACAGCTATCGCATGCCCGCCTCTAGCGCCTTCCGAGCGGTCCGGTTGGCTTGATAATGCCCACCGGCTAGACCCTCGTGGCATTGCTTAAGAATTTGCAAGCACTACACTCCCGCAACGCATCTTCGGACCGCTTGGTCCGTGTAGATACGAAAAGAAATGGGTCCTCCCAAAAGAAATTTTTCAAGTCAGAAAAGAATTTCTTCTTTTGATGATTTGAAAACTCTTTTGGAAGCACCCGCGCTACTAAGTAATTTGCTAAATCTGCGAACTAAGGCGAAGATGACGAAGAATTATGAATGGCTAGGAGGCGTTCCTCGGGGAATTTGTCATTTATTTCAGATTCGTCGAGCGCTTCCGCACCCGGATTTTCTAAACGGGAGAGGTGATCTGCCACTAGATTTTCTGCGCCCCTCTTATCTCGGATCTCCAAATCAAACTCTTGTAGGAGGAGAATCCATCGAAGAAGGCGGGGCTTCGTATCATTTTTAGCTAATAAATATTTAAGGGCGGAATGATCGGTAAATACGATAACTTTAGAAAGCGTAATATACGAGCGAAACTTATCAAAAGCGAAGACGACAGCTAAGAGTTCCTTTTCCATTGTGGTGTAATTTACTTGTGCGGAAGTGAGCGTCTTGCTAGCATAATAAATTGGATGAAAATGTTTTTCTATGCGTTGGCCAAGAACGTCACCTATGGCAATATCACTAGCGTCGCACATAATTTCGAACGGAAGGGACCAATTAAGGGCCACTAAAATTGGTGAGGTGATAAGTTTTCGTTTTATTAAATTAAAGGCAGACTCGCATTCGCTACTAAAGATGAAACGTGATTCCTTTTCCAAGAGGTGAGTTAGCGGCTTTGTTATTTTTGAAAAGTCTTGAATAAATCGTCTATAAAAGCTCGGATGGCCTAAGAAACTCCTAATAGATTTTACGTTTGTTGGTTGCAGAAGTTTTTCTATGATTTCTATCTTGGCCTTATCCACCTCCATCCCCTTAGACGAAATCATATGGCCGAGGAAAAAACCTCCTCGAACCATAAAGTTGCATTTTTCCCAATTTAAAACAAGGCTTGTGTCCTCGCACTGTTGGAGGACACGATCAAGATTGTGAAGGAATTGGGAAAAGAGCGACCGAAAACAGAAAAGACATCCATAAAGACTTCCATAATGTCTTCTACTAGCTCGCCAAAGATCGCTAGCATACATCTTTGGAATGTAGCCGACGCATTGCAGAGTCTAAATGGCATTCTTCGGTATATGAAGGTGCCAAACGGGGAAGTAAAAGTTGTTTTCTCTTGATCATCGGGGGAAATGGGGATTTGTAAAAACCCCGATAAACCATCAAGAAAACAATAAATGGATGACCAGATAAACGCTCTAAAATCTTGTCCAAAAACGGTAGTGGGAAATGGTCCTTGCGTGTGGCATCATTAAGTTTTCTATAATCGATGCACACTCGCCAACCAGTAACAGTACGAGTTGGGACGAGCTCTTTATGGTCATTCGCCACTACGGTTAGACCACCCTTCTTGGGCATGACATGCACGGGACTAACCCATGCACTGTCAAAAATATGGTAGATAATCCCCGCATCTAATAACTTAATAATCTCGGCTTTAATGACGTCTTTCATGTTTGGGTTAAGACGACGCTACGGCTGAATCGTTTTGCGACAATTATCGTTAAGAAATATCTTATGGGTGCAAAATGAGGGGTTAATCCCTGTTAAGTCAGAGATTTGCCACGCAATTGTGTGGCGATGTTTAAGTAAAATGTCCAATAAATCGGAAGTCTTCGAATCAAACAAGTCCGAATAAATAATAACGGGAAGTGTATCGCTTTTTCTCAAAAAAGTGTATTTGAGTGATGCGGGTAAGGGTTTGAGGTCTAGGATGGGCGGTTCTTCTATGGAGGTTTTAATTCCTATGTCTTTCTTACCAATTGGCTCGAAAGGCAAGTCTATAGAGGTATCCTCATTTCATGTAAAATTTTCGAGCGCATAAATATCGTCGTTTAAAAATACAGACTCGAAAATGGGAGAAGAACGATCTCCAAAAAAGGTATTTAAAGAATAGCAAAAATCGTCACTCGATGACAAATTGTCCATCGAGGGATTAATAGAGAAAGTAACTTGATAATCTCCTACCCGGAGGAGAAGACGACCATTACTAACATCTATTAGTGCGCGGGAGGTGGCGAGAAAAGGGCGACCGAGTATTATTGGTACCTCAGCGTCCTCCTGATTTCTAAGATGACGAAGTCTACCGGAAAGATAAACTTATCTACTCGGACAAGGACATCCTCCACTACCTCGATAGGGAACTTAACCGAGCGATCCGCTAATTGGATGCGCATATTCGTAGGACTAGGAGTACCTAAACCTAAACGTTGAAAGAGCGAGAACGACATCAGATTAATGTTATCCCCTAAATCAGCTAAGGCTTATTTTACTAATATATTGCCAAAAGGCACGAGATGGAAAACCGTCCCGTGTCATTTTGTTTTGTGGGCAATTTATTAATAAGGGCCGCCGAGCAGACAACGTTGAGAGATACATGCAAAATATCCTCTAATTTACGTTTATTAGAAAGTAATTCTTTTAAAAATTTTGCATATTTGGGCATTTGCGAGATAGCCTCACAAAAAGGAACATTAATATGGATTTGTTTTAATAATAAAATAAATTTTTTGTATTGCGCGTCCTTACGCTCGTTATCTAATTTATGCGGATATGGCAAGGCCTTGTTTAAAATATTTTTTTCATTTAAAATTGGTAAAGGCGGCGTAGTCGAAGAAGGGGGAAGAGGGGTCAGCGTGAAATATGTACCTGCGGATCGTTCCGTTTTGGATTGATCACCACCTTTCCGCTACGGAGGGTTATAGCATTGGCGTTCTCCCATGGATTGGGCTCCGTGTTTCCCGGTAGTGCCCCGAGCGCGCACACGGACATCATCCTCGTCAGTTGTCCAACCCGTTGTTCAAGGGTTTTTAGCGATCCGGTGATGTTCCGGATATTTGATTCGTTGGATGCTATATATTTAGAAAATTTCTCCTCTATCGGGGAGGGTTTTGGAAGAGGGGTAAGCTACAGAAATCCGGGCTCAAAAGAAATAGGGGGGCGCTGCGCATTGTTCGGGTTGCTCCAAGAAATATTGGGGTGATTCCTCCAACTCGGATTATAGTTATTACTATAAGGGTTGTTGTTGGGGTTGAAGGAAGGACGTCCCGAATTTCCTACGAAGTCCACGAACTCTTCGGCCACGCAAACGTTAGAGGGAATAAAACAAGGTGGAGCGGAGGAGGCAGCAGACATCTCCGCCACCTGCTTTGTTAACCATTCAACTTGAAGGGTTAAGAGAGCAGTGGCATCCACTTCAAAAAGGCTGGCCGCTGGCTTTGGGCATCCCTGTAGGACGTTCCATTAGTAGGCGTTCATATCCATTTCTTCGAATAAAGCCTGGGCGGCCTCGGGGGTTTTGTTGTTAAGGGTACCCCTAGCAGCCGCGTCAATCATTTGACGCGTCTGCAAATTCAGGCCATTATAAAAAATTTGTACCTACAACCACGTTGCCAGCACGTGGTGCGGGCACCGGTAGAGGAACTCCTTAAACCGTTCCCAAGTCTCATAAATAGACTCAGGATCATTTTGCACAAATGAAGAAATGTCTGCACGCATCTTTACAGTTTTTGTGGGCGGAAAGTACTTTGTCAAGAACTGCTCTGTCAAGTCAGCCCACGTGGTGATGCATCCTCGCGGGAGGGAATTCAACCACGCCTTGACTTTGGACTTAAGGGAAAAGGAAATAGGCGCAAGTGAATGGCGTCATCAATGACGTCATTAACCTTGAAGGTGTCATATATTTCCAAAAAGTTGGACAAGTGGACATTCAGGTCCTCATCTGACAGTCCATCGAACTGCATGGCGTTTTGGAACATTTGAATGACACTTGATTTTATTTCAAAATTATTATTCGCCACCATAGGGCGAACAATACTAGACCCATTATCATCCAGGTTAGGCCGAGCGTAATAAGACATAGTACGCTCGGCCGTCGGGGCAGGGTTAGGGGCGGCCATAACTACGACAGAAGGTTCTCCGATAGATTCTTCAGGGTTTAAAGAAGGAATTCAGCATTGAGATCGGATACGTGCAAGGGAGCGTTCGATCTCAGGGTCGAAGTCAAAATCTTCAAACTCCGAGGATTGTCCACAGGTCATACACCCAAAATAAAAATAAAAGAAAAGAAACTCTACTTTTTTTATTTTATTTAAAATAAAGTTGTTAGTTTTTTGTTTGTTTTTTTTAAGAAAATTACATAAAACTAATAGACTCCGGAATTCGGAATAACAACTCAAGAGAATCCCTAACAACAGTGCTAAAAACGTTATGGCCCGCGAACAGACTCTTATGTGGGTGGTTGGTTCGATGAGTCGTACGACGCGGGCTTACTAAAGGAGGCAAGTGCACCTATCGCAAGTAGTACTCGATATTCGGGGGAATATTGAGGTTGTATTATTCTAGGGGTCGGGTTGATTATTCCTACTCCTCCAGGAGGACTATTATTTTACTGAAAGTAAGGTGGAGATTTTAATTAACTAAAGACGGGAAAAAAAGGAAGAAGAGCGAAAATGATTTACAAAATACGATGAAGGGTTAACGCTCGACACCGAATCAGATTAAGACTAAAATAAATTTTAATAATTATTGAACTTAGATTTCAAATTAATAAAAAGCAACTTGGCCGTGGAGATTCCACAAATATAAGCACACTTATCTCTAGGAATATTGCTCACCTGAACGCTAAGACTATTCGACCGAACGTTAGTCCGACGAAGGATTCCTCTTAACGCCCGCTTTACGCTAAGAACCCCGCTATTGGGTGGGGAACCCAATCCGGTAGAATTACACTTGTCGTCTCTCGAGGGTATGCACGCAACTCTATTTACCCAGGGGTGATCTGTCCATACGCACGGCATCTCGGCTAGCTAGCGTATGGATAACGAAAATAGGGCCCACACATCGATATGTGGTCCTACACGTCGTTAACCCGGGGTAAACCTGAAGTCTTAAAATTAAAGTGAAAATAAGGAACTTTAATTGTTTCAAATCATTTTATATGTCACAATGCTCTTCGATGTCGAGGCTAATAACGATTAGCCACTCATCGGTATGGGGACGGCTTTATAATTTGATGAGGCGCGAGTTTGTAACTAAACGCTAAAGGATTATAAGAAGAAGACATGAAAATAACAAACATTTAGAAAGCTTAAAAAGTTAGCTAAGACGAGAACTCACACACACTTCAAATTATAAATAAATAAAAACTAAGTTACAAAAAAGGAAAATTACAAGTCCTACTCAAACGAGTAGGCGGGAAATAAGGGCGCGCCATTTAACTCTTAACGAGTAGGCTGAAAAAAAAAATTACAAGTCCTACTCAAACGAGTAGGCAGGAAATAAAAGAACGTCATTTAACTCTTAACGAGTGGGCGGAAATAAATGCGCACACACATACACACTCTACACGAATTAAAATAAAGCAATAAAATTATCTCCTACACACAACATACTCTACATAATTTGAAGAAAGCGACAAAAAATAAAGAGTGAAAATTTATCTCCTACACACGCGCACTCTACATAATTGAAGAAAGCATTAAATAAAGCATGAAAAATTATCTCATAAACTCACATACACAACATGAAAATTTAAAGAACAAAATGAAAACCTAACTCCTACACTCACAAACTAAAAATAAAATGAAAGTTACCTAAAAATTAAAACAACTACTTTTTTATACTTAGATTTTATCAAAAACACATAAAAAGAACAAATTAAAAAGAAAGAGAACAAAAGTTTTTCAAAACAAATCAAAAACTAAAGCCTTTCAAAAATTAAAATAACAACTTTTTCATTCTTAGTTTTCATAAAAGTGATTAAAAAGTGAAAAGAAATTAAAAAGAACAAAAAAAGGGTTTACAATCCTAAAACAAAACTAAGTAAAAAAAATTCAAAATCACTTTAAAACTTCTTTTACAAATTCTTAAGAATGAAATTTAAAAACATTAAGAACATGGATAAAAAAAGAGATAAACATATCATACCATATTTGGAAATAATATCTATAACACTCTAACATTGAGACAAGTAAAAAAAATAGAAAATGAACAAGTTACACTCATACACACACACACAAACACAATTTTCATAAAAGAGAAGAACAAGGGAATACAAAAAAAATAAAATATCATTGAAATTGGGCCACTCAAATGCATTCCATACCATCATGAGGAGAGAAAAACTACCAAATTTATTCAAGGGAAAAAGTTGGATTACAAAGCAAAAGCAAAAGCAAAAGCTAAAACAAACATGAAAGGGAGGGCAGAGAAATCTCTTTACATTGAACAAAAGGCACCCAAGCAGCCGTCAAACAACAATATGGTCCAAAAAAAATGAACCCTTGGTTCTTACAGAAATGGCCTATTTATAGAGAAAATTTCCTAAGAACACGCCCTCCGACACGGGCGTGTCGGGTGGGCGTGTCACTACTGTTCACGACGTGATCGTCGAATTGACGGGAAAGTTGACTTTGCGGCTGTACACGAGGATGACACGCCCCCGGTCACGGGGGTGACTCTGGGCGTGTCGGGGAGGTAGATCCGGCGCGGGTTGCGAAAATAATCGCTGGCAGCGTCTTGTCGGGCCAGGTGGAGGCGTCACGGGCATGTCAGGGCTTGACACGGGCGTGACGGGGCTGAGTCGACGAATGTCGAGCGGAAAATCGTCGAGAGGAAGTGACACGGCTTGGTCACGGGGCGTATCAATGACACGAGCATGTCAGGTCATGGGACACGGGCATGTCCTGCTCGGGTCGATGAACTTCGAGCTGGGTCTGTGTAGCTGATCGTCGAGGGCGTGACACGGGCGTGTCGGGTCTGGGACACGGGCGTGTCAGGTCAATTTTTGACTTTTTCCTAAAAAATTTCAGAAAACAAAATTAAGCTAAGTTAGGTAAATATTTACAAAAATGTGCAATTAATTAAATAAAACTGACTAAAAAATCAAAACTAAACTAAAATATCATAATAAAAACATAGAGAAATGCGTATAATTACAACTTATCAGTTTCTCTCATGAATCTTTAATTGCCTTGGTCCATACGCGATCACCATTCCATCTTGCATCAAAACACAACCAAGTTCAATGAGTGATGCATCCACATACACCGCGTACTCAATTCCTTCAGTAGGCAAGGTTAAAATTGAAGCAGTACACAATCTCTTCTTCAACTCTTGGAAAGCTTCTTCACACATATCACTCCAAACGAACACAATGTTCTTCTGGGTAAGTCTTGTTAGAGGAGCAGACAACACAGAAAACCCTTCCACGATTTTTTTATAATAGCAAATTAGGCCTAAGAAGCTCCTAATCTCCTTAGGTGTAGAAGGTCTTTCCCATCCATCACAGCAGAAATCTTGGTCGGGTCTACGGAAATGCCATCTTTGCTGACAACATGACCCAGAAAGGACACCTAAGGTAGCCAGAACTCACACTTGCTCAACTTCGCATATAACTTATGCTCCCTTAAGGTCGACAAAGCCAATCGCAAATTTTGAGTATGCTCCTCAACACTGCGTTAATAAACAAGGACGCCATCTATGAATACGATCACAAAACGGTCCAAGAAATCCTTGAACACTCTATTCATTAAATACATGAAAGCAAAGGGGGAATTGGTTAAACCGAAGGACATCACCAAAAACTCAAAATGTCCATGCCGCGAATGAAAAGCGGTCCGTCGAATATCTGACTCACAAATTCTCAACTGGTGGTTGTAACATCCCATTTCCGACTAGACCTCCAAGAGTGGTTTCGGTCATGTCAAAACCCTAGGAAGCCCAAGGGACCAAGTGAAGAATGCCAAGGTGAAAATCACCTTGGTCTGCCTATAGCTCAGCCTTATATCAACAAGGGGAGATCTGAACCGTCAGATCCTATAGGAAAAAATAAACAGCCACACAAATTCCTTGAAAATAACTATTCCGGGTCTGACACGCCCGTGTCGGCCCAGACACGCCCGTGTCGCCAGACATGTCGTCGGCCTGACGATCGTCGAGCTCAGATCGACGATCATCGAGTTAATTTTGGAGAACAGAGGGGAACACGCCCCCGACACGCCCGTGTCACCAGGCGTGTCGTCAGCCCGACGATCGTCGAGCTCATTTTGTCGAGCTCAGCTCGACGATCGTCGATTTCATTTCGTAGAATAGGGGGGAACATGCCCCCGACACGCCCGTGTCGCCAGGCGTGTCGTCAGCCCGACGATCGTCGAGCTCATTTCGTCGAGCTCAGATCGATGATCGTCAAGTTCAGTTCGTAGAATAGGGGGGAACACGCACCCGACACACCCGTATCACCAGGCATGTCGTCAGCCCGACGATAGTCAAGCTCAGACAGACGATGGTCGAGTTCACTTCATAGAACAGAAGAGGACACGCCCACCCGACATGCCCGTGTCGTATGATACACGCCCGTGTCACAGCCGTGTCACCAGGCGTGATACGACGGTTCAGGGCAGAATCGCCGTGAATAAGAGAGAGAAATGAGGAAGGAGTGGGAAGGAAACAGTTCTCCAAAAGCCACATTTAATGGCTGAATTCAATTTCCCAGAGAAGGGGAGAAGTTTGCAGCCGTTTCCCCTGGCCATCAGACCCGATTCAGCCCCCCCCCCCCCCCCCCCCCCCCGCCTCCATAGCTGAGCCTAGCCATTAATGGCTTTGAAGGACATTAATGCTCCAGCCCCTCCTCTCCCAATCTGAGGCTTTAAACAGCACCAGTGAGTTTAGAGGAGGCTTTCCCAATCCTTACCCGAAGAAACCGAGCCTCCCCACCTTGCTGTTGCAGAAGCCGAGCGACACAACTTTCAGAAATGGCTTCCCGGCGATCTTCCCGACTTCATGCCGCCGGCAAGGTCCAATCCTTCTCCTCTCTATGCGTGCTAGATCTAAACTTGTTTAGGTTGAGAAATCGGGCTCAATTGAGCCTGATTGGGAGCTTGTAATTTCAGATTTTCATGAAAAACGGTGGTGTTGAGTTCGTCGAAAACCGTCGCCTCCGGCGGCATGGTCGCCGCCAAACACTATCCACCTCCTCAAAAGAGGTGGTGGTGGTGGTGGCTGGCCAAGGAGGTGGTCGGGGTGGCCGAAAAGTCGGTTGGAATAGGCTCCAGGTCGGGCCAATCTTGGCCCTTGGCTGGAGGTTGAGGATGAACGGATGCCGTCCGTTTTGATCAAGTGTTTGAATAATATTAACTGATTTCCTGGAAATTATTAACAGTAGATAATTTTAATTATTAAAAATACTTAGATGCCTCTACTACAAATGTGATCAACATTAAGGTTGTAGCTCTAGGTCTCTAATTTATTTTAAAATTTATTTCAAGTCATTTGGAGTCCTGGTTAGACCACAACACTCATTTTGGTGCAATCTATCCATAGGGCTGCCCAGAGATTAAAATGAATGCCCACTCTTCATACCTTGTCCAAATGACCTGCAATTTAGGCAGGGGGTTACCCTTAGTCATACCTAGAGTCTATCAAAAAAGGGGAATTTTTGGAGATACTTTGCCTAAGGTTTTTGTATTAATTTAGTAAAGTTAGAGTAATTTATTTAATGGATCAAATGACCTCCAAACCCTCCCAAATTTTTGTTGAGTGGTCCCTGTCTATAAAACCTAGCTCTGTACAAAATTCCAACTCATTTGGACGAGTGTTGGGTAGGAAATCACCTATCCTTAGCTAGGCATTAATGAGGCGTTTTTGAGTAAAAAGTGCACTAAGAGTTTGGAATGGCCAAATCACCTCAACAGAGGCTGATATTTTGACAACTGACTTAGAATGGTTATTATATGGAGAAAAATGGTGTGGTTTAGGGTTGATTTACCATAGGATCCAAACTCAAACCCTAAAGGGAGGGTTTTGAGGGTTGTGAAGGACATGGGGGCAAATGCCCTCGTATTTCCTTGAAACTCAGTAGAGTCGACGTTAGCATAATATAAATCATCTGTATGGAATCTCGGAGGATTTGGAAATAGGTAGAGACCTCAAAACCCTAATCTTAGTTTTAGGGTAAAATCTCAAATGAGTAAAATCAGTCACTAAACATTATTTAAAAGCTGTGAAACTTGGGTAGAGTGAGTTTTGGAATCGGCAGAACCTACAGCAATTTTACTGGAAATTTATGATGTTTATTTCTAGCACTTCATTTGTAAAGTTTGCTATAGCCATAACTGAAGTTTTAATTATTTAGATCTTTCTGTTCATTGAAACCCCATGAAATCTTGGTAATAAGTGTTTTAGGTCAGAATGTTTGCTCTTGAATTTTTGTATAATTTTTTGTTGAGTAAATCTAGTACTTCATTCACAAATGTTAAAAAGGAGTTTTATGGTTTAAAAATTAATTATGGATGATATTGCTGTTGAAAAATTATGAGACTTAGGAATGGAGATTTTCAGGCCATTATATGCTTGTAGACATTTATTCAGGATTTTTAGAATCTTAGTTACTGCACTTTCTTTACAAGTCCACCTTATGGAGATTTTTGATAATTGATTTATTAAGAGATTAATACTTGCTGAAAAATTATGAAACTTGGTCAATGTTGTTTTTAAGCTTGTATAGGCATAGTATAATTAATTTATAATTTCTGGGTGGATATTTGCTGTACTTGATTCATAAATAACAAAAGATATAAAATATTGCTAAAATAGTTTTAGTGCCCTTTTGATGATAGAAAAATTGTGATACTTTGGATTTACCATATTGAGATAACCTAATATTTATAATAATTTTGTTGGACATCTTTCATGAGTACATAGGGTAGTTCATGTTCAAACCGGTAGCCCTTGGAATTTTTGAGGAAATTAATTAAATGTCTGATAAATTAGAAAAATTATGATTCTCTGATTTTAGACTAAACTTGTTATGATATACCTCTGGTAAATTTTATAGGAGATTTGGAAGAAAACCAGAGTACCTCCTTTATACATCTCATATAGTATAGGGTGGTCTGCATATAGTAACTGCGGAAACTGAACTAGAGTGGGTAAGGAATTTGAAGAGTTGACTCCTTAGTAGGTTGCTGGTTTGGGTAAATAAATGAGAGATCTGATCAAGGGTAGAAATCAACACTAATAAGTGCCTTGCGAAAGGGAGCTTTGGGCGTAATCCCATCATAGTTCCTAGTGCCTTCGAGAGCCCTTCACGGGGAATACCTTGGGCATTCCTGGGCTAACGTAAACCTTAGGAATAATTTGGGCAAGAGTAACCCTAATAATAGTTTTACCTTACACTCACACTTGTACACGTAGGGAGATGAATTTGTAGTGAAAGGATAGAGTAGGCTCGTGGCCTAAGGGCTTACTGGTAGAGTTAAATGGACTCGGTATTGATTTGGAAGTTCGGTGAGCTGGATGCTCGAGGACTTGGAAAAAGGAGACTTGATTAGTCTAGGGAGCCGTGGGCTCGGGAATATGGAGAAATAGTAGACTTGGTAGTCTAAGGAGCTGAAGTCTTGGTACTATAATTAGATACAACTATCATAGTTGCATGTGCATAATAGTGGTGGGTCCTCGGTATTGGACGATCGATCACACCATCGTCGGTACGTTGACTCGGGAGAATAGCTAGTTTGCTAGGAATAGTACGGGAACGTACGTGAGGGGCTAGATGGGGTAGTGTGATTACCAGTCTAGGAGTGGAGAAGCCCAACCCACTGTCTCCGTTTTGCCACGGAGGAGGCTCATGAGAGTTTAGCTAAATCCAAAACGGGGAACTAAAGGTCTGTGCTCATAGAGTTGTGTGTGTAAGATGTACTTGCATGTACATACCGTAGCATACCTCTATGTCATAGCATAATCATTGCATTTAACCCCTGACACCTATCGTATAAAATGGTATGGGACATTTTATATGATAGGCCCCGCAAAACGACCCCTCGGTCTATAGGGGTAATCCTTATAAATCAACGGTTATATTTCTTGTTGCTCTTACTTACTCTTCTTACTGCTTTCACTTACTTGATACTCCTTACTATTCACTTTTGTTACATACTTGTTTACTTATGTTTAATTATTGTGATACCCCTGCCATACCATATTAATTTATTCCTTAGGGTAGATGTCAGCTGCTTGATTACGCCCTGCTTTTGGTCCTCCTTTTCACTCTTTTCCGCCCGGTGCCTAGGAGCCATGGGTAGAGGGGTGGGGGATTATTGACTGAGTCTAGTTTGACTGACAGTCGTTTGACCACCATATTTTAGGTGCCCCGGATGGGAGACAGGGAACGGCCCCAGGAGACGCAACACCGGCAGGGTACGATGCAGATGGAGATGTGCCAGTATAGCTCGGGTGGACAGACATCCAGATCCGTGAGTCGAGCCGAGTATTAGTGGTTTTACTTTTATGAGTGGATTGTAGTGAGGTTATATGTACCGGGCTTAAGCCCGTATTCACTTTCTGGTGTGGAATATTTATTTATCATGTGATTTCATCCTTTATTCTATTGTGGACTTCGATGCTTGCACTTTCATTCATTATACAGTCTGTCGATGGTGATCTATTTGGTCGGCAGGATCGACGTTTTGTAGTGATGACCTTCCCGGGTGCGAAGGTGTCACCGCAAAGCGGCGGTTCTGGGCCTAAGACCCCGGTGGTTGTTGCAAAACAAATGGGGTCTTACAGTGGTAGCCTGAATGAAGATCTTTGAAAATATCGAGCTAACATGTAACTGATCGAACAGATCATCAATCCTCGGCAAGGGATATCTATTCGTAATGGTAACCTTATTCAATTCTTTATAATCGATGCAAAGCCACATCGATCCATCCTTTTCCTTTACAAATAATACAGGAGCACCCCACGGAGAAGAACTCGGTTTAATAAAACCATACTGCAGTAACTTGTCGAGCTGATTACGTAACTCATCCAACTAACGCGGAGCCATACGGTACGGTGCTTTGGCAATAGGACGAGTACCTAGCTCGAGGTCTATCACAAACTCTATCTCCCTCACCGGAGGAAGTCCTGGAATACAATCAGGAAAATATCTAGAAACTCTCACACCACCGAGATATCCTCAAGACGTGGTATAACAAAAGATGTTTCCAAAGCAGAAATTAAAACCAAATACGCCTCACAACCAGCCTCTATAGCACGGCAAGAATGTACCGTAGAAATAATAGGGGAAACCCTGTCCTGAAAACCATAGACGCTCATAGGATGGCCATTGTCCATCTTCAAGTCTAGTCACTTTGCCTTGCACTGGATGACTGCATCATACTTGGACAGCTAGTCCATGCCTAAAAGTACATCAAAGTCTGCCAGATCCAAGACCATCTGATCTACAAAGGCTAGGAAATTGCCTAGATAAATAGGGCATCTCAGAATTCCTAGATAAGATATCACTAAATAACCGGAGGGAAGCTTGACGTTGAAGGAGTCTCCTAATTGATCCTCTTCCAATCGATGTTTATCTACGAAACTCTGTGCCACAAAGGAATGGGTGGCACCTAAATCGAAAAGAACGGGCGCCCACCTATTCCACACTGTAAATTCCCCTAAAACCGTAGCATACATAACTAAATGAACGATAACTAGGGCAACAAAAGAGAGTAAAAAATATCAATCTAGGGTCTAACCTGATATCACGTGTATAGAGGTCTGAGCTTTCTCCCTGGTCGACACATTCAGCTTTCCTTTCCCTCTATCCTGGTTTGGTGGTGGCGGTAGGGCCCGAAGCGGGGCAGGCTATAGTGGAGTCTGATCTTGGGGGCATGAAGTCTTCAAGTGCCCCTTCTGACCGCACTGTAAGCAAGTTTTATCCTTCAACCAGCAATGGCTCACGTCATGTACCTTCCTTCTATAGTTCGTACACACCAGATCACCTTTGGGTGCACCTTGGATGGCGAGCACCTGATGCTGCTTCAAGGTGGCAGTCCTTTTGAAACACCTTTCGTAAGGGTGGCCAGATCGACCGTATAAGCTACAAATTTCCCTACTTTTCTTCTTTGAAGAAGGGCCAAATGCCCTAGAGCTTCCATCCTCATCACCTTTCCTCTTCTCCTTTCTCAATATGGCATCTTGATTCTTGGCATTCTCAATCACCTCAACCTTCAGAGCAGCTTCCACTGCCTCAGCATAGCATTCTGCTTTATAAGCGCATGCCAACTATTAGATATCGCTTATTAATCCTCCGAGGAAGCTCTTCACTCTTCCTGCCTTCAAAGCTACCATATCAAGAGCAAATTTGCTCAACTTACTAAACTCAATCTCATATTCGCTCACCGTGAGCTATCTCTGCTTCAAATGCAGGAAATTTTTCATCAGACGGTCCTGCTTGACCGAAGGTAAGAACTTATTAAGCAGCATCTTCTTGAAGGACTCCCAAGAGCATCCTTCCTTCAAACTTTCCTTTTCTTGAATCCACCAACTCTTTGTCAGGCCTTTTAGCTGGTTGGTCACAATCATTACCTTCTGGGCTTCAGCAATCCCGGAGTACGTGAACATATCATCGATAGCTATGATCCAATCATCCAAAACCATAAAGTCGGCACTCCCGTCATAAGTGGGAGGTCTCAATCGTTGGAAATGCGATACAAAATTCATCTCTGGTGGTAACGTCACTGGGGCACCATAGGAGCAGGATTGGCATATATGGCTTGACCCGCAGCATAATCTTGCGCTAAGGGTTACTGCACGGGAGTGGCAGACAACAAGGACAGAATTTGCGACTGCATCGCAACTAATTATCTCGATAGAGCCTTGTTACTCTGACGCAAACTCTAGATCACAGCATCACTTTGCACACCAGATGACTCACCCTCCTACTGGGGAGTTGACCTCATCGCAGTACATCTAGCCGACATTTCTAGAAAAGTAACGAACGACTCATCAAAAATCCTAGATTACAACTAGGACATATAACCGGATTAGACCATATGTAAAGACACTTGCTTATGCTACAAACTTGCTCTGGGATTATGATGTTATGTCCTACTTAGGATGATATCCTCTTATCCTATTTACTCATGTGCCTATGATATGAATTCATGAATTATTTGTTTCCATTTAGAAAAAATCATGTGTGTACATGTGTCATCATGTAAACCTTAACTTACACACGTTCTTATGAGATGATATGCTATGTATGCAGTGCTATGCATTCTAAAAAGGCCTTAATGCATGTATGAGCAGTGTACACATGAAATGTTATGCATCTCATACTACATAACATCTCATGCAACGAGAAAAGAAAATGTGTTAATGGGCACTCATGTGATGATGGTTATGCATCCCATACTACATAACCGTCACATGTTGTCTCCTATGGTGGATCCATATACAAACACATATTATGCATCCCATACCACATAATATACCTCGTATACTTCTTATCATGCTATGAGTGTTGTGACTATGCTTTGGTTAAGACGTACTGATCACACATCGATGCGTGTATGTAAATGAATGAAGGGAAACAAACTATACGAGATTAGCTGGTTCGACAAACTTGTCAAACCAACCTCCCTCTGATACCAACTGTCATAACTCACATTTTTCACTGGCATTAAAGATATATCAGAGTAAGGAAAAATGCGCTCCATGATTCCACATCAGAAGGGGATAATTGCGGACGCTCTGACAAAACTCCTAACCATGAAGAAAGATCTTTAAGTTATTTAGAGGCAAAATTAGTTTAAGTGTCGTAGTTAGTCGTATCGCTCGGCTTAGTGGCTCATCTAGTCCACGAGAAAAAATAATTATATGCTGCCAAAAATACTTCTTTTACAAGGTTAGACATCCTACATGAGTAGCGTTGATGAGTACAACAAAAGTACCCCAGATGCACAAGACTATAAGGGGAAAAATTTCATGATTAAATCATTAGGAAGAAGGCAAAACTCTATTAGCCACACGTGGTCAACTCCACCAAAAACAAAACGGGCAGGGTGGTCAACTCATCTGGATGCACCCCCATGGATATATTAATCAATCATAAATGCGAGGGAGACTGGATACTCCACCATACACTACAAAAGCCCAAATACTCGGTAGAGTCCCACGATGTACTAACAGAGGGATCAACATTGAGGCGGTGGATTCTCCCACAAATAACACCCGCAATGAAGAAAATCATGAAGTCGCACCCCGTAACGACCCGAGTTTAGAGCTCAGGGGCACACCACAACCAAATCCGGGCCTGGCGGCTTGTCTCGCCCCACGGCATCGCCACGAAGAAAACCATGATATAAATCTCAAGATAATAATGGCACATCGGATTCTACTAGACAATTCTAGATTTGAAATGGTTGATCAATCTTTAGGAAGAATTTACAATCCTAATAAACTCTAACACGTACTACATAAAAGTTGAGGAATGGTTAAAAGAGTGAGATTTAACCACATCATCAAAATATATAGCACTTAACAAGACAAGGTAGCAAAATCAAGAACATGAAATTTATAAGTAGAATTAGTCAAGGGATCTAAAAAGCACTATATTCAGTAAGTTATTAAAAATCATGATAATAAGAAGTTTGAAATTTCTGCAAATCGGGATAAAGAAGGGAAGATGAGGAAACCATCACTTGGCTTGGTTTTACCGGAGAAGACCACCAAATCGTACCTCGGCATAGATCGGGACCAAGAAAGACGGGGGAAATCGAAATATAACAAGAATGGCCAAAAATAGGAGTTAGGGCCGAAAACCCTAGCGAGAAAAACTCAAGGGATGGGGAAGATTTTACCACGATGGCGTAGCTCTCATTAAGAACTTCCAGGATCTACGATCGGTTCAGGATTTTGAGCACCGGAGCACCATCGACGGCCACCGGAAGAATCACGGAAAACTTTCTGTCTCTCACTCACGCCGCTCTAGTTCGGGAAGATGGGAGAAAATCGGTCTAAGGAGAAGGAGAAGTTTATCTTATATATATATATAATGAATATAATATAAGGGTTAGTACACTTAAGTGAAGGGACAAGGTTCGGCTGAACCAGAATCCTCAAGAAGTATGGATTTCTCAAGTCGAAGGAGATATTTCTCAAGTAGAAGATAAATTCTCAGGAAAAAAAGGAAGTTTTCTCGAGTAGAAGATATGTCTCGGGAATAGGGAGAAAGATTACTCGAGTAGAAGAAGTAGGTTTCTTGAGTAAGGGAGATGATATTTCTCGAGTACAAGAAGCATTACTCGAGAACTGAAGGAAGCACCACTCGGGAACAGCGAACCTAGTTCTCGAGTATAGAGCCAAAACTTCTCGAGAATAAGGGAAGTTCTCGATTACAAGTGAATCTTCTCGAGAACAAGAAGGGCAGTTCTTGAGAACATGACAGCCTTCTCGAGAGCAAGAGCAGATCGCAAGTACATAAGAAGATTACTCGATTACTAAATAACCTTCTCGAGAAGTAAAAAGGACTTCTCGAGAGCAAGACTGCATATCTCGAGAATAATAGGGAATGAGCAAGACTGCATTACTCAAGAACCAAAATGGACCTCTCGAGAACTAGAAGCGTTACTCGAGAGCTAGAGGAATTTTCTTGAGTACAAGAGAAGGCATTTTCGGTAATCAACACACTACTCGGGAACAAGTCCCGGCCTATCGAGAAACAAAGGGCCAAAGCCCCCGAGTACACAATGATCTCTCTCGAGGATAAGGCTGTACATCTCGAGTACTAAGCAGGATAATTTCATAAATTCTAATTTGACAAACATCCAGGATAAAATGTGACGCTACGAATTTAGAACAAGTACAACCCTAGAATCTGACATACCATTCTTGAGACACAACATCAAATGCTTACACATGCAAAAATCACCACTAATATCCAAACACGCGCCGAGACTCCAAAATGCTCGTATCGCAATAAAACTGGACAAGTACAAAGCTTGAAAACTTCATCCTTTATATCAAGGAAAGCAATCAATCCAATCAGAATCCCAAAATCCGGTCAAACATACCCAACGGACACAAAAATGCACAAATGATGCAGCGCCGTCAGCAAAACGTAAAAAGTGTGTAACGCCCCGATGTCATAAATATGACGACACGAAATCAAATAATAATATCGGAAAATCAGGGGCGTTATATGGTCGGCCTGCATGTCGATGTTTGTAAAACATTAACTTTTGAGTAAACCTTGTAAAGTCATATGGACATGACTATGCTTTTGTGTATTTTCAGTACTCATTCCTATTTCTCTATTTAGTGGACATTCATGTTAGTATGGGTTCTATTTTATAACCTTTAAAATTACTTCCGCTAGAATGTCCTCTGTGTTAGGATATGTTGTATCGGATGATGGTTTCAATTAGTAACTCCTTGGTCTGTCCGTAGTATATGGCATCAGGCCCTGGCTGGACCTACTGCTATATGTTATGTGTCGGATAGGGGTGTTATAATTTGGTATCAGACTCTGGTCTCGGACGTTCTTATTCAAATTCATGGGCGAATTCTTTTAAGGAATGGTGAGCACACGTATGTGCATTACCGTTATAGCAAAAAAGAACCCATGAATGTCCACTTAGGAATGAAAATACACATATTTGAGGAATTTGTGCGTTCCTATGATTGCTTTTTGCAATTTTGTTTGGTCACTTAATGGTGTGTCCTACAATAATAGGTGACAAGAAGTGGTGTTGGACAGTCGGAGCGTCCACACTCTGAGGAAAGCAGTGCACCTAATGATGCGTCTACAACCCATCCTTCGGCAAAGACGATAAGACTTGTTGTTGAGGAAGTGTTTGCGATGATAAACACCCAGCCAGGGAGGCAAGCACAACCACCTGTCCCGGTTGTGGAGTAGGTGCCGCTTCGTACGGCAGAGCCTGGAGTGGTGGAAAGAGTAGTTGTAGAACCTTTGGCACCGAGAAGAGAGACAGGAAGGCAACTTAAACAAGTGATGAGCTTCAATCCTCCTGTATTTACGGGAAATGGAACCCCAAACCAGGCCGAGGTTTGGCTCTCTCGTGTTAAGAGGGTCATGATAGCGACTCAAATGGAGGATTGGCAAAAAATCAACCATAGCCACTTTCCTTTTGGATGGAGAGGTACGACTGTGGTGGGAAGTGCTGGAGCTACATCTCTTGGTTGGATGATAACTCACTGATGTTTCGATGGATGAGTTCTCGAGGTTATTCCTGGATAGATACCTCCGCTCGGCGCAAAGGATCGACATAGAGAATCAGTTCTAGAGACTAACACAGGGAGATAGTAGTGTTGATGAGTATCTACACGAGTTCACAAGGTTGGGTCATTATGCTAGCAATACTTTTGCTGACGAGGTACGTAAGACCAACTGATTCTACAAGGGTCTGCGTGATGACCTAAGGCTACTGCTCTCTGGGCCGATGACGCAGGGATTTCTAACTATGGTCAATACTGCCCGATCACTGTAGAAGGATATGAATAGAGTTCAGGAGAAGAAGTACTCATGCTCAAAGAAGTCGGAGTTCAAAGTACCGAGACCGGTGAAGTCTGGTTACCGGACGTGGAAAAATAAGGCCAAGCCTTCTGGACTGGCTTCTTCTTCGGTTACTTCTGTTGCATCATCTGGAAGTGGAGGCCTGATTCACTGCTTTACTTATGGCAAGCCGGGAATATAGGCCGTGAGTGCCATAGTGGCCCTCCAAGATCATAGAAAAGAACAGGAGCAGCTTATGCTGAAAAGGGAAAGGCGATGGAGTCAACCACATCCCACTATGCTCCATCCCAGCCTAGAGTTTACAACCTTGGCCAACAGGAGGCCATAAAGCAGGCTGATGTGATGATAGGTATGATCTCATTTAATAGCATGTTTAGCTTTACATACAAGTTACCTTATGCACATTAGCATGTGACTTGTTATGCTAGGCTTTGTTTTGTTCTCTAATTTTCCAGCGAGATCACTGTTCGACACGGGAACTTTGCACTCCTTTTTGTTAGAGGAATTTGTATTGCACATTAGAGAGCCTTCTTCGGTGGATATGGACAAATTGGACGTGCTACTTCCTAACGGGTGTTCTATGCTCATGAATAGAGTTTGTTGCGTGAAGGTAAGGATTGGGAGTCAAGAGTTTGACTTACAAGCGCAGCTACTTCCGATAGTGGAGTTTGATGTAATCTTTGGCATGGACTGGCTCTCAGAGCACCGTGCGTACATTTATTGCAACCACAAGGTGGTAAGACTGGGTGTGGATACAGATCTTGAGACGACATTCTCTGGCTTGAAGGGATCGAGACATATCTTGATGTCTACTATCCATGTGTTGAAGGCAGTTCATAGTGGTGCAGAGCTATTTTTCACCTTAGTGGAGACTTTGAAGCCCAAGTTAGATCTGGATAGTATCCCTATTTTATCTGTACAACCCCATATTCACTGAGTCAGAACAGGAGGCACCAATGGTCACAATCAGGCTAGCCAGAGGAGTTCTTGCCCTAAATAAGTTCTCGCCCAAGTAGGCGGGAACGCTTGCGCTAGCGCCAAGCTCCTGTCTTAAAGGAGCTCTCGCCTACAAAGAGCCCCATGCTCGACGATCGTCGAACCAAGATCGTCAACCGCTGACAAATCGTTGAACGCAGCCAAATCGTCAAACACAGCCAAATCGTCAAACGGAAATCGCTGGCCCGATCGTCGAACCAAGCCAACGTGGGAACGCTTGCGCTAGCGCCAAACTCCTGTCTTAAAGGAGCTCTCGCCTATAAGTAGGCGAGATCGCTTGTGCAGGGCTCTGGACAGAAGGCTCTCGGCTCAGAGCTCTCGCCGAGTGAGGCCCAGGGCCTTGGGTAAAATGACCTAATTGCCCTCAGGTAAAATTACCCATATACCCTCAGGATAAACAGCAGGATTTGGCTATCGGCAGATCAACCAAGGGTATTTCAGTAATCTCAGGTCAGCAAAGACTATAAATAGACCCATAAGGGCTCCTTAGAAGGCAATCTTTCATAATCTTCCAACTTCCAGTGCTTTCTGAGGAGCTCCTAGCCCAGCTTTTGGCTTTGGAGAGGAAGCTCTCAGTGATCTTCCGGGTATGAGGTAGGACCTCCCTGTTGAGACTTTGGGTCAGTCCAGGGGCCTTTGAATCTAGTCGAGGGTTGAGGCTTGAGAGAAGTAGGTGTTGGTTGCACCCCTATCTTGAACTCCCGTTGAGGTCATTTTTGGCTTCAACAGTTCTGGTGCGGTGAGCGTGGAAGGCAGCTGATACAAGAAAGCCTTGAGTTTTGTCCCATGGATGGTGGTGAAGGTGAAGGGTCTAGTTCTGTAGGCTCCCCCACCCGGGGAGAGGAAGCGACGAGGAAGATGCTGGATGACTTCAGGCGAGAAGTCCTGCAGACCATTAGCTTGGCCTTCACGGCCCAAAGCGAGTGGGCCACACCTCAGGTTCCGATAGAGGAGGTCCCGCTCTTGGGCGAAAAGCCCCAGGACAGCGCCCAGGGAAGGAGGTCCCGACAGAGGCTGGCGAAAGGGACGTGGCGGAGCAGGAGCTCTTCCCAATCCAGCGCCCGGGCAAGGAGGCTTTGATGGATTTGGGCGAGAGGGAAGCGGCAGTCCGATAGCTCTTCCTTGGGCACAGTCTCGTGGATTGGGCCAGCCAACCGAGGCCGTGGGACATGCCCTCTTGCAAGGCAGGAGGCAAGAGCCCATTCAGCGAGCTCATCATCTCAGCTCCGGTACCGGAGGGGTTCCGGGAGACTGACATGTCCAACTACTCGAGAAAGGATGACCCTGTACAGCACGTGAAGTGGTTTGAAGATGTCATTTTGATAAGGCAGATGACGGATGCCTTCAAGTGCCGGCTATTTGCCATCACGTTGAAGGAGAAGGCTCGGGACTGGTTCCACTAGTTGCCAGCAAGGTCGATCTACTGCTTTGAATATCTACGAAGAAGTTTCCTGTTGAGGTTATCAACATCGAAGAAGCGGTAGAAGGAGGCGGAGTGCCTGTTTTCGGTGAGGTAGAAGCCGGATGAGACACTGGGTCACTATGTCGACCGGTTTCAGGAAGAGATCCTCCTGGTCCAGGAGTTCCCAGGCTACGCGTTGATGCTCGCCTTTACCCTGGGGCTGTAGCTAGGATTCTTCAGTATGGAGTTGAAGAGAGTACCCCCTATCCTTTGAGGAGCTCATGGAGAGGGCGGCAAAGGAGATAGACTTCGAGAGAGCAAACCCAGCATTCGCCAGGAAGTTGGCCAGGATGGCGGAGGATGATGTGAAGGAACCTGCAGCAGGAAGGCAGAAGGAGCTGAGGGAGCAGAGGGAGTAGAGATAAGAAAGGAGGAGGGAAGAGACCCAAAGGAAGGGGTAGAAACATGGATGGGGGGCCCGGGAGCCGAAAAACCGGTTGGGTTGGAGGCCCCAGGAGGGTCTCCCCCAAGGCCAAGGAGGAGGCTATCAAGGAAGAGATAATCTACGGGAACCCAGGAGGTTCGACCAACCGGCGTAGAGGCAGGAGCCAAGGGGTCGTGTCCCGCCGCCGTAAGTGGCCATGGAGGTGGGTAGAGGAAGAGGAGCGAGGAGAGGAGTTCGAGGAGGAGGGAGAAGGGGAGGTGGAGATGGAAGAAGGAGTAGGGTGGCGTTGCTCTTTTGCGACTTCCACCAGGAGGAGGGTCACGCAATGACCACCTGCCCTGAGTTCTTGGAGATGAGGGAAGCAAGAGAAACAGGGAGGCAGGATCCATCGGTTAGGATCGTAGAAGTACATCAGAGGGAGATGGAGGATAGGTGTGAAGATCGGGTAGATGTGGGGACCCGTGGAGGAATCAGGGTGATTCACAGAGGAGTGGGGATCGAGGCAACTCGCAAGGGGAGCCTACAAACCATGTACTGAAGGGGGGTGGCCTCTACCTCCCAGGATCCCCCACCGGAAGAAAAGATCACCTTCTCATCAGCAGACTGCCAGACTACGAAGATCCGTTCTGTGACGCCTTGGTGATCCAAACGGCGGTGGAGAATTTCACATTCTAAAGGATACTAGTAGACAACGGGAGCTCGGTGAATGTTATTTTCAAGAAGGCCTTCGATGAGATGAGGGTTGAATGGAAGAGGATCTTGGCTTCGTATGGACCGCTGTTCGGGTTCTCCGGAGAGAGGAAGGAAGTAGAAGGAGGAGTAGGGCTGCACGTGAAGTTGGGGGTGTGTCACGGAACTGCAGGTTCATGATCGTGGAATCCCCAAGCAGCTATAATGCCATCTTAGGGAGCCCCCTCATCAGTGCCTTTCGCTGCGTCCCCTCCACATTTCATCAGTGCCTTAAGTTCAATAATGGAGGGGTGCAGGTCAGGGTCAGAGGGGACCCGAAGGTGGCAAGACATTGCTACGTTACTGCAGTCAACACCATATCTTGGATGACCGAGGCAGAGGAGTTGGAGAAGGAGATGGCGGCGCATGAAGAGGTTGTCGTAGAAGGGGAGGTGAGCTTAGAGGGGGCGAGAGAGATAGCTGAAGAGGAAGTCAGAGGAGAGGAGATTGAGGAGCGGCAGCAGGGGGGATATGTGCAGGAGGTCCAGGGAGACGAGGAGCAGGAGAGCCCGGAAGGGGCGATGGAGGTAGAAGAACAAGAAGCAGGAGGAGCTGAGGGAGAGGCCCAGAGGGGCGTGGAAGTCGAGCAACAGCAGGAGGGGCTGTGGGAGGCAATGGAGATCGAGGAGTAGGTATGAAGGGAGGAGCTGGAGCTGGAGGAAGAGGCAAGGGTCGGCTGGGAGCAGTCGCGGCTAGAGCCGGCCGAGGAAGTGGTGGAGATGGAGGTCTTCACCAGCGCAGGGCAGGTGCAAAGGGTGTGGGTCAGCGGGGGCTTGAGTCCCGAGGCCCGGGAGCGAGTGTGGGCCTGTATTCAAAGCAACATCAACATCTTAGCTTGGAGCACGGCAGACATGTCGGGCATCGACGCGGACATGGCATGCCATCGCCTGAACCTGGATCCCCGCACTCTCCCCATATGCCAAAAGATGAGAGTCATCGCCACCAAGCTGGAGGAGCCTATCCGCGAAGACGTCAGGAAGCTCCTGGAGGCCGACTTCATCTCAGAGATCCATTATCTAGGCTGGATCTCCAATGTGGCAATGGTTAAAAAAGGGGGTGGTAAATGGAGAATGTGTATTGATTTTTCTTTGTTAAATAAATCATGCACTAAGGATTGCTACCCCCTGCCTCGGATCGATGTGCTGGTTGATTCAGCCATCGATTTTTCTATCATGAGCTTTTTGGATGCTTTTTCTGGTTATCACCAGATCCAGATGCACCCTCCCGATGTCAAGGACGTTTCCTTCATCACGAGGGAGGGGTGCTTCAGTTACAAAATGATGCCCTTTGGGTTGAAGAACGCAGGGGCTACCTACCAACGCATGATGGATCGGGTCTTCCGATATTAAAGAGGGAGAAACTTGTGTGTCTACGTCGACGACCTAATGATCAAAATCAAGTGCGTGGATTCGCACCTAAAAGATCTAGAGGAGACGTTTGCCACCCTGGGGAGATACAAGATGAGGCTGAACCCCTTGAAGTGTGTATTCGGGTCCAGCCGCGGGAAGTTCCTTGGGCATCTCTTGACTCTGGTAGGGGTGGAACCTAACCCGGACAAGGTAAAGGCCATCCTGGATTTGGAATCACCTCGCGATGCCAAGGAGGTCCAGCGCTTGGCAGGCAAGCTGGCAGGGCTGAGAAAGTTCCTCTCCAGGTCAGGAGACAAGTGTTCTTCGTTCTTCAAGGTGCTGCGAGGGAATCAAAGGTTTGAGTGGACCGTCGAGTGCGAAGAAGCTTTCCAAGTGCTAAAGAGACAGCTCTCTCTGGCTCCTCTGCTTCATAGCCCAAAAAAAGAGGAGGACCTGACCTTGTACCTTGGAGTAGGAGCAGAGGCGGTGAGCTCCGTCCTAGTAAGGGAAGAAGGAAAGAAGAAACTGCCCATCTACTACGTAAGCCGGATATTGAAGAAAGCAGAGCTTCGCTACCCCATCCTCGAAAAGCTAGCTTATGCCTTGGTCATCTATGCAAGGAAACTCCAGCCATACTTTCAAGCACATTCGATTAGGGTGGTAACCGACTATCCTCTTTACAAGATCTTTGAAGGAGTGGAGCACTCGGGAAGACTTGCTAAGTGGTCCATCGAACTAAGCGAGTTCGACATCTCTTTCATTTCGAGACTCTCCATCAAGGCGCTGGCGGTGGCGGACTTCCTAGCAGATTATGTTGTTGAAGTCGAGGAGGGAGAGAAGCAGCCACAGGAAGCATGGAAGATGATGGTCGACGGGGCCTCGGGAAAACATTCCCTCGGCGGAGGAGTGGTGCTGATCAGCCCCCAGGGAGTCGCGATAGAACAGGCGGTGGCTTACCATTTTCCAGTGACCAACAACCAAGCGGAGTATGAGGCTGTGATCTCCGGCCTTTTCTTGGCAAAGGAGCTTGAGATTCAGGATGTGGAGGCCTTTACCGACTCAATGGTAGTAGCATCGCAGATCCGAGGAGAGTTTGAAGCTCGGGAGCCTACCCTCAAAAAATTCCTCTCCAAGGTATGGGCGATCATCGGTGGGTTCCGGTCGTTCTCCATCCAACATGTTCCAAGGGAAGAAAGTATAGCTGCCGATCGATTGGCTAAGTTTGGACCTCGGGGAGGAGGGACATTTACAGAGCTATTTCGACCGGCTATCGAGGAAGGAAAGTTGATGGTGGTGGATCGGCGACCCTCGTGGGTGGATCCATTGGTGACCTTCCTAACCACCGGTGAACTTCCTGAGGGGACCAAGGACGGGAAATGCTTCAGGCACAAGGCAGCTCATTACCTGATGATAGAATGGGGCCTGCATCGTAAGATGTTGTCAGGTCTCCTAGCTAGATGTGTGACCGAAGAAGAGATCCCAAGGATCTTGGGAGAGGTGCACTCGGGCGAGTGCGGCAGTCATTCTGGAGGGAGGATGTTGGAGGCAAGGGTGGTCAGGCAGGGGTACTTCTGGCCCACCCTAAAGAAGGATACCGCAGAGTTTGCAAGGAGATGTCAAAAGTGTTAGCTCTGCGCCCCCTTCAGCACTTGGCGGCTCAAAGGCTCCGAAGCATCACGACGCCGTGGCCGTTCGCCATCTGGGGGATGGATTTAGTTATACCTTTTCCTCCGGCTAGTGGACAGACGAGGTTCCTCTTGGTCATGGTTGATTATTTCTCAAAGTGGCTGGAGGTTAAGGCCTTAGCCAAGGTCACCTCGCAAGTCATAAGGAACTTCGTCTGGGGGGAGATCATATGCAGACACGGGTTTCCTCAAGCAATAGTGACAGATAACGGCCCCCAGTTTGCCAGTGAAGAATTCATCAACTTCTGCGCCCAACTGGGGATAGACCTCAGATTTGCCTCTGTACACCACCAACGGAGCAACGGCCAGGTGGAAGCGGCAAACAAAATCATTGTGAACCTGCTCAAAAAGAAGGTGGAAAACTTAAAGGGAAATTGGGTGGACCAGCTCCCCTCGGTCATATGGGCCTTGCGAATGACCACGAACACAGCCACCGGCGAGACCCCCTTCGGGATTTCTCACGAGTGTGAGGCGGTCCTACCAGTGGAGTTCGAGGTTCGGTCCCCGCGGGTCACAGCTGCGGGCGAAGGAGATGAGACTTGGAGATTGGAAAATGAAGAAGGGCAGCACCTCTCGCTAGATATGGTGGAAGAACTGTGGGATGTGGCAGCTATCAGGAAAGAAGAGATCAAGCGGCAGATGGCCAAGTATTTTGATAAGCATGTCAGGGTCAAGCAGTTTACCGAAGGAGATTTGGTGCTAAGAAAGGTTGACGCGGCAGGAAGGTCGGCTCCCGTGGGCAAGCTCAACCCGAACTGGGAAGGACCGTACATAGTGAAGGAAGTCCTTGGAACAGGAGGTTACTACCTCCAGGATGTGGAAGGGAGGGCCTTAAGCCACACCTGGAGTGGTGATGACCTGAAACGATTCTACCCATGAAATGGGAATGATTTAATTATGTATCTCGAAATTAAACTTATTATACTGCACCAGTTGACTTGATTTTCTCTGGACTATTGTGAAATTTTTTATAATATGACGTAATTATGTGTTTTGTAATACCCCGAGCTCAGCTCGTCCCCAGGTAGACACACTGCACAGTCTCTCATCTAGCTGGCAGGTCCGAAGGCTCGCCTGTGGGGGATAGGTTTGGTTTGAGAAGTTCATCGACACCCCGAGCTCGGCTCGGCCCTAGGTATACCCGCTGCGCAGGATCTCATCTAGCTTGCAGGTCCGAAGGCTCGCCTGTGGGGGATAGGTTTGGTTTGAAAACTTCATCGGCACCCCGAGCTCGGCTCGGCCCCAGGTAGACCCTCTGCGCAGGCTCTCATCTAGCTGGCAGGTCCGAAGGCTCACCTGTGGGGGATAGATTTGGTTTGAGAACTTCATCGGCACCCCGAGCTCGGCTCGGCCACAGGTAGACCTGCTACGCAGGCTATCATCTAACTGGCAGGTCTGAAGGCTCACCTATGGGGGATATGTTTGGTTTGAGAACTTCGTCGACACCCCGATCTTGGCTCGGCCCCAGGTAGACCCGCTGCGCAGGCTCTCATCTAACTGGCAGGTCCGAAGGCTCGCCTGTGGGGGATAGGTTCGGTTTGAGAACTTCATCGGCACCCCGAGCTCGACTCGGCCCCAGGTATACCCACTACACAGGCTCTCATTTAGCTAGCAGGTCTGAAGGCTCGCCTGTGGGGGATAGGTTTGGTTTGAGAACTTCATCTACACCCCAAGCTTGGCTCGGCCCCAGGTAGAAACATTGCGCCAGCTCTAATCTAGATGGCAGGTCCGAAGGCTCGCCTGTGGGGGATAGGTTTGGTTTGAGAACTTCATTGGCACCCCGAGCTCAGCTCGGCCCCGGGTAGACCCGCTGCGCAGGCTCTCATCTAGCTGGCAGGTCCGAAGGCTCGCCTGTGGGAGATAGGTTTGGTTTGAGAACTTCATCGACACCCCGAGCTCGGCTCGGACCCAGGTAGACCCGCTGCGCAGGGTCTCATCTAGCTGGCAGGTGATGCCGGCTCGTCTCCCATCCCCTTGCCCGTTGATGCTAAGAGTGCTCGTGATCAAGTTACTGTGGATGATGATCAAGTTGCTCGTGACCAAGTTGATGCGGCGCAACATAAAGATGCTCGACGACCTTCTACCGCAACTCGTGACCTTGGTGGCTACAATCTTCGTTCGCGGCGGGCTTAAGCCCTTTCCTTATTTGCACCTTTATTTTCCTAGTTTAATGTTATCATTATTTCATGTTGTCTTTTATTTTGGACATGTTTAATTTTTAGTGTGCTCATAGCCATCCAATAGATGATAAATTGGATGGCTAGATTTATTTTGCTTGTTTTGGGACTTGCCTATATATAGGCTTAATTGATGAGAAATGAAGGCATGCTATTTGAAAACCTAAATTAATCTTCCCTTGAGAATTTCTGCCACCTCCCTTTGGGATTGCCGCCCCCCCCCCCCCCCCCCCCCCGCTCATCCTCCTTCTCCTCCTTTGTTAGCCAATCGCTTGGGTGATCCAAGGCTTGTGAAACGCGGAGGCGGATGCTTCTCGGTGTGACTCCGGCGAAGAAGAAGGTTGCCGCTCGGTGTGACGCCAGTGGTGTGTGGACGTATGACTCTTCCACTTTCCTTGTTTTATCTTCACCCCATCTTGGGGAGGGTAATATCTACATCTTTCCTTTGTGATTTCTTGTGAGATTTGGAATGGATGCAATGGCTTTTTATCCGCGATCTTGAATACGATCTTTTGGATTTAATCAAAAACCTTCTTGCGTTTATTTTCAAAACCTTGCAAGAAGCCGGATCGGGTGGATCCTTTTGCTTGAGGAAGATCTTGGCATATAGTTATTGATCTTCCTCTCAAAAAGGTGTGGCGACCTTTGCTTTTGATCTTCGATGGGAAAGGATTGGACTTTAATTAGATCGTCTCTTTTAGTCCACTCCCCTCCGCGTGTTTGTGCGGGATGACGGTGAATCGTGCGGCTAGAATGTTTGTGTTAGGACGCGTTAGAACGTGTTACGTGGGCTTGAGTTGTAAGAAAATCCGTACGCTATTTTAATCCGACGACTCCCTACATCAATTTGGTATCAGAGGGAGGTTCTCGTCAGTTTCCTAATTGGCACTCCTCCCCCGCTCAAAATTCAAATTTTAAATTTCAAATTTCAAAAAAATTCAAAATTCAAATTTCGAATTTCAAATTTCAAATTTCGAATTTCAAATTTCAAATTTCAAAATTTCAAATTTCAAATTTCAAAATTTAAAATTTTAAATTTCAAATTTCAAAAAAAATTCAAAATTCAAATTTCGAATTTCAAATTTCGAATTTCAAATTTCAAAATTTCAAATTTCAAATTTCAAAATTTTAAATTTTAAATTTCAAATTTCAAAAAAAAATTCAAAATTCAAATTTCGAATTTCAAATTCTAAATTTCAAAATTCAAAATTCAAAATTCAAATTTCAAATTTCAGAATTCAAATTTCGAATTTCAAATTTCAAATTTCGAATTTCGAATTTCAAATTTCAAAATTTCAAATTTCAAAATTTCAAAATTCAAAATTTCAAATTTCAAAATTCAAAAAAAAAACAAAGAGAAAACTGCGCTCTGGCCTTTAGTTTTTAGGGTGTTAATGCGTACTCGGCACGGTACGGAGTACACGAACCCATCTACCTCCACTATGGCTGAACACCCTGATGAGGAAACTAATCCTACGGTTATCACTGAGCTTAGGCAAGAATTAGGAGAGTTGAGGGGTTTGCTAACACAACTTTTGGCGAACCAAGCTGCTCAAACACCACCACCACCTAACCGTGGACAAGTCCCCCGACCACCCCCGGTGCATGTTGCGGAACATGATGGGTACTTCCCAGGAGCAGCCCGTCAAGTTCCCAATCTGGAAAGAGAGTTCGATATAACAAAAGCGATTCGTATGGAAGCCCCCTCTTACGATGGTATGGGAGACCCCCAAGTCTTCCTTACATGGGTGGTTGACATAGAATGCTATTTTGATTGGTATCACCTTACCGATGAGCAAAAGATTCAAGTAGCTCGTATGAAATTAAACGGGAGGGCCAAGACCTTTTGCTTAAATGAGGAGCGACGTTTAGGGACCGGTCATGGTGTACCCCTAGTTGGTTGGACGGTTATGAAAAATTTGCTCACCGACCAATACGTGCCCGCTTACCACCGAACTCAAATGTTCGACGATCTTGCCACCCTTCGGCAATGTCCTAAATCGGTGGCTGATTACATGGGTGAGTTAAAGGATAAGATGGTGCGGTGTGAGATCCAAGAGTTGCCAGAGGTTACGCTTTCTAGGTTCCGTAAGGGACTTAATCCGGACATTCAGAAGAAGCTTCTTCGATATGGCCACACTGATATTAATACTACTTTCAATGCCGCCTTGGACATTGAAAAACATCTGGCCATGAAAACCCAACCCCGTTACTCCCAACAAAAGGGAAAGGCCCCCATAGGCGCCCTTTCCTCCACTTATTATGGTAAGGGTAAGGCGAAGGTTGGGGAGTCCAAACCAATTGTCGTGACTGCGAGAAACCCTAGGCAGCCTAATAGTGAGAGAATCCCTATTGGCAAGGTGAGCAAGGCTAACACCACGTGTTACTCTTGCGGTATTCAAGGCCACTATGCCTATGAGTGCCCCACCAAGGCCAAGGCTACTTTAGCTCTTCTAGACGAGTCCACTAGTGACTTTGCAGATTTAGTGATTGATGCAGATAAGGGTTATGAGACGGATGGTGTGCCTAGTGATATGGAGGATGGGCACCTACTTAGCGTTATGCGTTGTATTCTGACGACCCCTCGCCCGTTTGACGATTGGAAGAGGTCCACTATTTTCTCCCTCATCTTTAAGAGTGGGGAAAAATATTGTAAGCTCATCATTGATAGCGGCAGCTGCATGAACGTTGTTTCCGAGAACGCCGTTATGCGGATGCATTTGGCTACCGAGCCTCATCCTACCCCTTACCAAGTGGCTTGGGTCAACAAGGTAACCATCCCGGTCACCAAGCGTTGCCTAGTTCCACTTACGATCAAGTCATATACGGATGAGGTGTGGTGTGATGTCATCCCTATGGATGCTTGTCATTGTTAAATTTTCTCAACGTGGTCAGCAAGATAGCCCAAACGCCAAATAAATATCTTCGGAACTACCCAGTTCGCACGTTGAACCAGCGGAAACCAAGGACTAGAGGTACAAAGGTAAATCCCAACAAACAATGGAAGCACAAGCAGGTCTATTATTCATTCACTTCTTTACAATGCGAGGCATACATAGCGAGACATGATTTCGCTAGTATAACAGCTGAAAAACAGAAGCACCAAAAAACAAGCCGGGCGGACAGCACCCGAGTACGCCGAGACCGCGAGGTCGCCGAGGTCACCGAAGCCGCCCGAACTATGCTGCAATCCGCCGAATACCACGGAGTCCGCCGAAGCCGCGAGGCCGCGCGGACACACCGTTATTCGCCTCCTGCTGAACCCGAACTGAGGAACACCCCTACCCGCCTGAAGCCGGCGGACAGGTTATTGAAGCTGGCAAAGTTGAAACAGAACTGACAAGCCGCAGAGCGACCTCCTGTTGAGTCCACAGAGACCGCACACTTCCAAGCACTGACCAAAGTCACAGCCAAACTCCTGGCTCCTTGAAGTTATCCGCGCGACCTGCACACAGCAAAACGTCAGCCTGAAACAATCCGCGCGGACTGGCAAACACAGACCGCAGCACTTCGCTCAACCCAATTTACTGTTCACTCACGTTACTTGGATTACTATAGATGTGCCACGGGGGTCCTATTTATAGGCCAGGTGAGGAGTGTGGTCACCGCCCAAGAGATAGCGACACCGCCCCAGTCCGCATGAATACAAACGACCGTCCGCTCAGTCCGCGTGGACTTAGCCGGTCACCAAGGAAAACCGCCAGGAGCAAGGCAACCATTGACGAACCCTCTCCAGTCCGCCTAAGCTAAGCGGACAAGGCATCAGCCCGCAAAGCTCCAACCGCTTCAGGACAGCAAACCCCCTTCAATGGCTGTCCGCACCAACCCGAGGCAGTCCGCAAGACACACACCTCAATCCGCCACAAGTCCACGACCAAAGGCAGCTAAAAACCAGACCGCCCGGTCACAGCGGACTCGGCGGATACGGCGGACACACTGAACTCGGCACCAAGTGTGACCAAGCCCAAAACCATAAAGGGCTAATGCGAGCATGGCGGACACAAGTTTTCGTCCGACAAACACCCTAGCATAGACCGCCACCAGTCCGCGAGCACCTCGCACTTGTCCAACGCAGTAGCTTCCTCCCGGACTCCAAACATCAGTCCGCCAACCGGTCTCCACAACAAGACCTGCTGTAACACCAGAGCTCGATAAGGCCTCAGCCAAGCTCTAGGCTCAGTCCGCAACTGCCCAAACCGCGGACACGCCAGTCCGCAAGCCTCCCGCGAACTCGAGCCAACCCGCCTTTCAGCACAAGCTTGCACCCGCGGCCACTGAGCAAAGCACCAGTCCGCAAAGCCTCTCTATCCGCAGATACCAGGCCGCACCAAACCGCGGACTCCATGCAACAACCCGCTCAGAACACAGCCGGCTTCCACCAGACTTTCCACCAGGCCGCAAACCTCAGTCCGCCTAGTCCGCCCAGTCCGCCAAAGCTGTCCGCCACAGGCCGCCCGGCCTGTCCCGTCACCCACTTCCACTTCACAAATTTCAACACTCCCCCTTGAAGTGAGAAGTGGTGACCAAGCCCAGCAAGCTGCGCAAGCGTTCAAAAGGCCCCTTCGACAGTGGCTTTGTGAAGATGTCAGCAAGATTATCTTCACTCCGAACATGCCCGACCAGCAGAGACCCCTCCAACACCTTCTCCCTGATGAAGTGGTGATCAATCTCTATATGCTTGGTCCTGGGGTGACATACTGGATTGTTAACCAGTTTGAGAGCACTCTCATTGTCACCCCGGAGTAAAGTAGGTCCTTGCACTTCTTCATGAACATCCTCTATAAGCCTCCTCAACCAAACGACTTCCCGCGCAGCCAAGGCCGAAGCCTTATACTCCGCCTCCGTAGTTGAAACCGACACCGAGTCCTGCTTCTTGCTACACCACGAGATGCTAGCTGAACCGCAAGTGAACACATAACCTGAAGTAGACCTTCGATCATCCGAATCACTGCCATAGTTAGCATCCGTGTACCCGAGCAATGCAACCTCCGCGTCCCTTCTATAGAGGAGTCCCATGTCAGAAGAAGCCTTGACATACTTCAGAATTCCCTTCGCCGCCACTAGATGAGATTGCCTTGGTTCCGCCATATACCGACTTACTCGGCCAACAGCATAAGCGATATCCGGCCTTGTAATCGTCAGGTAAATCAAGCTCCCAACAAGAGCCCTGAACACCAAGGGATCATGAATAACCCTTCCCTCATCTCGTCGAAGCTTCAGCCCAGATTCCAGTGGAGTAGAGCACTTCTTCCCTTCGCCCATGCCAAACCGCTTCACAATGCGATCAGCATACCCTTTCTGGCTAATGAGAACCCCGCACTCCTTCCTCTCCACTTCAAGACCAAGAAAGTGATGCAACTCTCTCAAGTCCTTCATCTCGAAGCGTATAGCAAGCTCTGCCCTGAGCCTTTCTACTTCCTCCTCCGAGTTCCCTGTGATGATCATGTCATCCACATACAGCAGGACCAAGACTCTTAGCTCTCCCTTCTTCTTGACGAACAAGCTTGAATCCGAGTTGGAAGCCAGGTATCCACAGAATTGCAAGTACTCTGCAATCTTCCCATACCACGCTCGAGGAGCTTGCTTCAACCCATAGAGAGCCTTCCTGAGTTTGCAGACATAGTCCGGATGCTTCTCAGAGACAAAACCAAGTGGCTGATCCATGAAGATGTCCTTGTCAATCTCTCCGTAGAGAAAGGCATTCTTTACATCGAGTTGCCACAACCTCCATCCCTTGCTAGCAGCCAAGGCGATCACCACTCTAATAGAAGTCATCTTCGCAACTGGACTGAATGTCTCCTCATAGTCTTCTCCATACTGCTGTGAGAATCCTCTAGCGACCAGGCGAGCCTTGAACCGATCAATGCTCCCATCAGCCTTCTTCTTCAACTTATACACCCACTTGCAAGTAACCAGAGTAACGCCATCAACCTTGGGCACAAGGTCCTAGGTTTCATTCTTCTTCAGAGCATCAATCTCTTCCTTCATGGCATCATCCCACTCCTTTACTCCAGTGGCCTCGTTGAAGTTTGCAGGCTCTCGCTCATCCAGAGGACCTGCAAAGAAGCAGGAGACAAAGCTCACTGCATTCCCATCACAATACCGAGCCGGTGGCTTAACCACCCTATTCGATCTCCGAAGACATGGCTCCTTGCTCACGGCTTCCGTTGCTTCTTCGGGCTCCACTCCTACCTGGGGCAAGCATTGGGCAGTGCTCCCCCTGCTTCCTGAGCCAGAAGGCTCAGCCTCGGAGTTCGAAGCAATAGGAGCTGCTGGTGAAACAGCAAGCTCCTCTTCTAAGCCTTTAGCAGCCTCCACCGGTGCTTCATCATCCTTGCTACTTCCGGTTAGCTCCACCGAGCCACCTCCATATGACGTCAGCTCGTCGAAGACAACGTCTCTTGACACCACGAACTTCTTTGTCACAGGGTCCATGCACTTCCATCCCTTCTTCCGCTCATCATAGCCAACAAAGACAAGTTTCCTTGCCTTCGCATCCAGCTTTGTCCGTGAAGCATCCGGGACATGCACGTAGCAAGTTGAACCGAACACCCTAAGGTGTTCAACACTCGTCTTCTCCTTCAGCAACAGCTCAATAGGAGTCTTCATGTTGATAGGGCTGAGTGGCATCCGGTTGATAACATAAGCAGCACAAGACATTCCCTCCGCCCAAAAGGACCTTGGGATATCTTTCGCATGAAGCCAGCATTTGCAGGTCTCCGTCAAATGACGGATCTTCCGCTCCTCTACCCCATTTTGTTGTGGAGTGTGAGCACAAGTAAGCTCCCGTTGGATCCCGTGCTTCCTGCAGAAGTTAGAAAACTCAGAAGAGACAAACTCCCCCCCCGTTATCAGTTCTAAACTTCTTAATCCGTAAGTCAAGCCGTCCTTCTACCAACTCCTTGAACTCCACGAACAAACGGAAGGCTTCCGACTTCTCCTTTAAGAAGTACACCCAAGTATACCTTGAGTAGTCATCAACCAAGACAAGCATGTATTTGCTTCCTCCAAGGCTGGTAGTAACCGTCGGTCCCATCAGGTCGCCATGAATGCACTCCAAAGGCTTCTTGCTCCTTGTTTGTGATTTATCAAATGGAAGGCGATGTGCCTTTCCATATTGACAGCCCGCACAAACATGCCCATCACCAAAGGAGGACAACTTCGGCAACCCCCTCACCAAACTTCTACTAGCCATCGCCTTCAGCTTGTCCATGCCAACATGCCCCAGCCTCTCATGCCAGATAGTCGCACTATCATTGGCCCTCATTCTATCAACATAAGCACTGGAGGAAAGAACATACAAGCTCTTCACCCTTCTCCCAACATGAGCAACATCAGCCTTCACCGCTGATATGTTGCGAAGGAACCTCACGTCTGTTGGCCCAAACAGAACGTGATACCCAGCGTCCACCGCATTGGTCACCGAGAAGAGGTTTTTCTTCATGCCCGGTACGTGATACACACTCCTTAACGTAAGTGGCCCCTGATCACTACCCAATGACACCACCCCCTCTTTCTCTACTGCATAAACAGTATTATCAGCAGTGATAATAGCTTCATTACCTGAGTAAGCCTGCATGGAGGTGAACTTCGATTTGTCTCCGGTGAGGTGATGACCACACCCGGAGTTCACGATCCACTCGCCGTTGAAGTCCTCAGCAGACAAGGCCCGAACACAAGTGCCCGTCAAGAAAGCTCCGCCCATTCTGCTTCTTCACTTCTCGAACAAGCTTCCTCCTTTCCCGCAGCATGCCCAGGCTGCAGTTTGACCTTGCAGTCCCGCCTGAAGTGCCCACACTGATGACACCGGTAGCACTTCAGATTCTTCTTCCAGTCCTTAGGAGTATTGCTCCTCTCCGGCAAATATGAAGTTGAAGTCTCCTTCTCACCAGCGGCCTGCACCTTCTTCTTCTTCTTCCCTTCCCATCATTTCTTCTTGCCTGAGAAGAGAGCTTCGTTGCCTTCCTGATTCAGGTTCACTCCAGCCATCTGCCTTGCTAAGCTCTCCTGCGAGGCAAGCAGACTCTCCAGCTCCAGCAACGACGGCTGAGTAGCCCACCCTTGAACAGATGTGACAAAGGCCACATACTCCTTCCGCAAGCCGCGGATAATGTGCCTTTTCATCTTTGCCTCAGAGATAGGCTCATCAGGATCCAGTGCCGACAGCTCAGCACACAAGCTCTTCATCTTTAAGAAGTATTTGGAGATGGAAAGGTCTCCCTGAGTTGCCCTGGCCAACTCATTCTCCAGGAACTGCAGCCGCGCCACATTCTTCCTATTGAACAACTCATCAATGGTTGTCCAAATATCAGCAGCCGACTCACACCCAACGATGTGATCAAACAGCTCCGGAGACACGGCTGTCTTCAGAATGAACTCCGCCTTAGCATTCGTTCTTCTCCAGAGCCTTACCTGCTCAGCAGTACCGAAAGCAGCAGTGACTTCCTGCCTGTCGTCTCCACCAACGACATCCCACAGCTCCTCGCCAAGAAGATAACTCTTCATGCACGACTTCCACTTCTTGAAGTTAGTCGGCGTTAAGAGTTCAATGCCCAGACCTCTTGCTAAGCTCCCTTCCATTGCAACACCTGTTGGCAACCTTTCAGTAGCTCCGAGCAACAACACAGGTTGATCACCACTCAATCACAGAGTAACAACACTGGCTGACTTCCGCTCACGCAACTGAACCTCAGCAACCTCCCTCTGATACCATGTTAAATTTTCTCAACGTGGTCAGCAAGATAGCCCAAACGCCAAATTAATATCTTCGGAACTACCCAGTTCGCACGTTGAACCAGCGGAAACCAAGGACTATAGGTACAAAGGTAAATCCCAACAAACAATGGAAGCACAAGCAGGTCTATTATTCATTCACTTCTTTACAATACGAGGCATACATAGCGAGACATGATTTCGCTAGTATAACAGCTGAAAAACAGAAGCACCAAAAAACAAGCCGGGCGGACAGCACCCGAGTCCGCCGAGACCGCGAGGTCGCCGAGGTCGCCGAAGCCGCCCGAACTATGCTGCAATCCGCCGAATACCACGGAGTCCGCCGAAGCCGCGAGGCCGCGCGGACACACCGTTATTCGCCTCCTGCTGAACCCGAACTGAGGAACACCCCTACCCGCCTGAAGCCGGCGGACAGGTTATTGAAGCTGGCAAAGTTGAAACAGAACTGACAAGCTGCAGAGCGACCTCCTGCTGAGTCCGCAGAGACCGCACACTTCCAAGCACTTACCAAAGTCACAGCCAAACTCCTGGCTCCTTGAAGTTATCCGCGCGACCTGCACACAGCAAAACGTCAGCCTGAAACAATCCGCGCGGACTGGCAAACACAGACCGCAGCACTTCGCTCAACCCAATTTACTGTTCACTCACGTTACTTGGATTACTATAGATGTGCCACGGGGGTCCTATTTATAGGCCAGGTGAGGAGTGTGGTCACCGCCCAAGAGATAGCGACACCGCCCCATTCCGCATGAATACAAACGACCGTCCGCGTGGACTTAGCCGGTCACTAAGGAAAACTGCCAGGAGCAAGGCAACCATTGACGAACCCTCTCCAGTCCGCCTAAGCTAAGCGGACAAGGCATCAGCCCGCAAAGCTCCAACCGCTTCAGGACAGCAAACCCCCTTCAATGGCTGTCCGCACCAACCCGAGGCAGTCCGCAAGACACACACCTCAATCCGCCACAAGTCCACGACCAAAGGCAGCTAAAAACCAGACCGCCCGGTCACAGCGGACTCGGCGGATACGGCGGACACACTGAACTCGGCACCAAGTGTGACCAAGCCCAAAACCATAAAGGGCTAATGCGAGCATGGCGGACACAAGTTTTCGTCCGCCAAACACCCTAGCATAGACCGCCACCAGTCCGCGAGCACCTCGCACTTGTCCAACGCAGTAGCTTCCTCCCGGACTCCAAACATCAGTCCGCCAACCGGTCTCCACAACAAGACCTGCTGTAACACCAGAGCTCGATAAGGCCTCAGCCAAGCTCTAGGCTCAGTCCGCAACAGCCCAAACCGCGGACACGCCAGTCCGCAAGCCTCCCGCGAACTCGAGCCAACCCGCCTTTCAGCACAAGCTTGCACCCGCGGCCACTGAGCAAAGCACCAGTCCGCAAAGCCTCTCTATCCGCAGATACCAGGCCGCACCAAACCGCGGACTCCATGCAACAACCCGCTCAGAACACAGCCGGCTTCCACCAGACTTTCCACCAGGCCGCAAACCTCAGTCCGCCTAGTCCGCCCAGTCCGCCAAAGCTGTCCGCCACAGGCCGCCCGGCCTGTCCCGTCACCCACTTCCACTTCACAAATTTCAACAGTCATGTGTTGTTAGGCCGCCCTTGGCTCTATGACCGTGATGTCACCCACTACGGGAGGGCAAACACTTATGAGTTCAAATATAATTGGAAGGTAGTCACGTTAAAACCAACGGACCCAAAGGAACCAAATAGCCCGAGTACGGATACCACAATCCCAGTCGAGAAGAAATTGGTAAGCCTAATGGGTAGGAGAAAATTTGAGAGGGACCCCTTTGTGGATGGGATTATTTATGCATTGGTTCTTTTGAATAATAATAATAAAGAAAATGGGGTTTTAGAAGATTTACCCAAAGAATTAAAATAATTGCTGGAAGAGTATAAGGATGTCTACCCGGACGAGTTGCCCCCTACGTTGCCCCCTCTACGTGATATCCAACATGCCATTGACTTTATGCCGGGCGCCTCATTGCCTAATCAGCCCCATTATAGGTTGCACCCCGCAGCCCATGAGGAGCTCCAAGCCCAAATTTCGGATTTATTGGCGAAGGGGTTCATTAGGAACAGCAAGAGTCCGTGTGCGGTACCGGCTTTGTTGGCTCCAAAAAAGGATGGTACGTGGCATATGTGTGTAGACAGTAGAGCCATAAATAAGATCACTATCAAGTATAGGTTTCCCATCCCTAGATTGGACGATCTTTTGGATATGTTGTCGGGTGCCTCGATCTTCACGAAATTGGATTTGCGGAGTGGTTACCATCAGATTCGGATACGTGATGGGGATGAATGGAAAACTGCATTTAAATCTAAGGACGGGCTCTACGAGTGGTTGGTCATGCCATTTGGGTTGTCAAATGCTCCAAGCACCTTCTCATGCATGATGACCCACGTATTCCAACCATACATGGGACGATTTGTGGTGGTGTACTTTGATGATATATTGATTTATAGCACCACTTTTGACTCACATGTGTCTCACCTACGGATTATTCTATCTACACTTCGGGACGAAAAATTATATTTAAATTTAAAGAAGTGTATATTTTATGTAAAGGAAGTGGAATTTTTGGGCTATCTGGTTGGATCTGAGGGAATAAAGGTAGACCCCAGTAAGGTGAAAGCAATTCTGGAGTGGCCCGAACACACAAGCTTGAGAGACGTTAGGAGTTTCCACGGGTTAGCCTCATTTATAGACGATTTATTCGGGATTTTAGTACTATTATGGCTCCCGTGACGGAATGCATGAAAAGGGGTGAGTTTAAATGGACGCCAGCAGCTACCCAGGCATTCCAACACATTAAGAAGATGATGACTGCGTCTCCTATTTTGTGCTTACCAGATTTTAATAAAGTATTTGAATTGACATGTGACGCATCCGGAGTAGGAGTAAGAGGTGTCTTAAGCCAAGAGGGACACCCAATAAGTTATTTTAGCGAGAAATTGGTGGGTGCAAAACTTAATTATTCCAATTACGATAGAGAGTTCTATGCCATCATTAGATGCCTACACTAGTGGAGACACTACCTCCTTTCCAAGGAGTTCGTGATTCTCTCTGACCATGATGCACTTAGGCACATTAATGGGCAATCTAAAATCAACCCCCGTCATGCAAAATGGGTATCTTATCTGCAAGAGTTTTCGTTCACCTTAAAACACCTTAAGGGCACTGAAAATCGTGTGGCCGACGCGCTTAGTATAGTGACACTTTTATTGTCGATCATGAAAGTAAAGGTTGTCGGATTTGAGAGAATAAAGGATGAATATGCCATGTGTCCTGATTTTGGAGAAGCGTATCTAGCGGCACACGATGACTCACCAATGATAGTGTCAGCATATGTATTGAGAGACAGTTATTTATTTCGGCATGCTAAGCTATGTATTCCCCGTACCTCCGTACGCCATCACATAGTATGGGAACTACATAGTGGCGGGTTGAGCGGCCATTTTGGGCGGGATAAAACGATAGCCTTAGTCGAGGAGAAATTCTATTGGCCTAAACTTTGCGTTTTAAATGGGAAAATCGTGAGTAGCTGTCGGGTTTGTCAAGTGTCTAAAGGGGGAAAGACTAATGTGGGACTATACACTCCGTTGCCTATTCCATCTAGACCTTGGGAGGACGTGAGTATGGACTTTATTTTGGGGCTTCCTCCAACCCAGCGACGACACGATTCCATTTTTTTGGTGGTTGATAGGTTCTCTAAGATGGCTTATTTCATACCCTGTAGTAAGACTAATGACGCGTCTCACATTGCAAAATTATATTTTAAAGAGGTGGTGAGTCACCGCGGCGTTCCTAAGGCCATTGTCTCGGATCGCGACGTTAAATTCACAAGTTATTTTTGGAAGACGCTTTGGACATTAATGGGAACGAAGTTGTTGTTTTCCGCCGCCTATCACCCACAAACTGATGGGTAGACGGAAGTGGTAAATAGGAGTTTGGGAAACTTGTTGCGTTGTCTTGTGGGTGACCACAAAGGCACTTGGGATTTGCTCCTCCCCCAAGCCCAATTAGCCTACAATAACTCTACCAATCGGTCTACGGGTATGTCACCAAATGAAGTAGTGCACGGGTACCTTGCGAATGTGCCCATTGACTTGATTCTGTTACCTCCATCTTATCATACAAGTCAATTTGCACAATCTTTTGCCGAGCATATACATGACTTACACGCCCAAATACGAACAACTTTAGCTACCACGTATGAGTCGTATCGATCCCAAGCGAATTTACATCGGAGGGAGTCTAACTTCCAAGTTGGCGATCTTGTTTTAGTGCGCCTTATTCCCACGCGGCTGCCTTCTGGCACCGTTAAGAAGTTGGCACCAAAGCGAGCCGGCCCGTTTCGAATTATTAAGAGGCTAGGAGATAACGCGTTTGTTTTGGATTTGCCGACGGATTGGGGTATTTCACCCATTTTCAATGTTTCGGATTTAACGCCGTATATTTCCATTCCAACTGAGTTGACTTCTACGCCTTCTTTTTCCCCCAATATTTCTTCCTCCACAAATGTCTCTTCTGGGTTGGTGAGTGGTAGTTCCGTGAGTCATTCTTCCATTGCACCTACAGGCCTAGCGCCGGGTGGTAAGTCTTCTACTTTGCTTCCACATGCTGATATGTTTCCTAGATTTCCCCGTACATTTCTTGTCCCAGCTCAGGTACTTGCAGATGGCTACACTTCTCCAGCTGATGGCGGCCATCGCCGCTTCCTCGTTCGTTGGCGTGATCGTCCGCCCTCCGACGACTCCTGGGTTATTGAGTCGGATCTCTTTCACTTGGATGAGGACCTCCTCCGCCGCTACCTTGCAGCCCACTCATCGGTGTTGAGTGACTTTAAGGTGGGGAGGATTGATGCCGGCTCGTCTCCCATCCCCTTGCCCGTTGATGCTAAGAGTGCTCGTGATCAAGTTGTTGTGGATGATGATCAAGTTGCTCGTGACCAAGTTGATGCGGCGCAACATAAAGATGCTCGACGACCTTCTACCGCGACTCGTGACCTTGGTGGCTACAATCTTCGTTCGCGGCGGGCTTAAGCCCTTTCCTTATTTGCACCTTTATTTTCCTAGTTTAATGTTATCATTATTTCATGTTGTCTTTTATTTTGGACATGTTTAATTTTTGGTGTGCTCATAGCCATCCAATAGATGATAAATTGGATGGCTAGATTTATTTTGCTTTTTTGGGACTTGCCTATATATAGGCTTAATTGATGAGAAATGAAGGCATGCTATTTGAAAACCTAAATTAATCTTCCCTTGAGAATTTCGGCCACCTCCCTTTGGGATTGCCGCCCCCCCCCCCCCCCCCCCCCCTCTCATCCTCCTTCTCCTCCTTTGTTAGCCAATCGCTTGGGTGATCCAAGGCTAGTGAAACGCGGAGGCGGATGCTTCTCTGTGTGACTCCGGCGAAGAAGAAGGTTGCCGCTCGGTGTGACGCCGGTGGTTCGTGGACGTGTGACTCTTCCACTTTCCTTGTGTGATCTTCACCCCATCTTGGGGAGGGTAATATCTACATCTTTCCTTTGTGATTTCTTGTGAGATTTGGAATGGATGCAATGGCTTTTTATCTGCGATCTTGAATACGATCTTTTTGATTTAATCAAAAACCTTCTTGCGTTTATTTTCGAAACCTTACAAGAAGCCGGATCGGGTGGATCCTTTTGCTTGAGGAAGATCTTGGCATATAGTTATTGATCTTCCTCTCAAAAAGGTGTGGCGACCTTTGCTTTCGATCTTCGGTGGGAAAGGATTGGACTTTAATTAGATCGTCGCTTTTAGTCCACTCCCCTCCGCGTGTTTGTGCGGGATGACGGTGAATCGTGCGGCTAGAATGTTTGTGTTAGGACGCGTTAGAACGTGTTACGTGGGCTTGAGTTGTAAGAAAATCCGTACGCTATTTTAATCCGACGACTCCCTACGTCAGCAGGTCCGTAGGCTCGCCTGTGGGGGATAGGTTTGGTTTGAGAACTTCATCGGCACCCCGAGCTCGGCTCGGCCCCAGGTAGACCCACTGCGCAGGATCTTATTTAGCTGGCAAGTTCGAAGGCTCGCCTATGGGGGATAGGTTTGGTTTGAGAACTTCATCGGCACCCCGATCTCGGCTCGGCCCCAGGTAGACCTGCTGCATAGGCTCTCATCTAGCTGGCAGGTCTGAAGGCTCGCCTGTGGGGGATAGGTTTGGTTTGAGAACTTTATCGACACCCTGAGCTCGGCTCGGCCTCAGGTAGAAACACTACGCAGGCTCTAATCTAGCTCGCAGGTCCGAAGGCTCGCCTGTGGGGGATAGGTTTGGTTTGAGAACTTCATTGGCACCCCGAGCTCGGCTCGGCCCCAGGTAAACCCGCTGCGCAGGCTCTCATCTAGCTGGCAGGTCTGAAGGCTCGCCTGTGGGGGATAGGTTTGGTTTGAGAACTTCATCGACACCCCGAGCTCGGCTCGGCCCCAGGTAGACCCGCTACGTAGGCTCTCATCTAGCTGGCAGGTCCGAAGGCTCGCCTGTGGGGGATAGGTTTTGTTTGAGAAATTCATCGGCACCCCGAGCTCGGCTTGGCCCCAGGTAGACCCGCTGCGTAGGCTCTCATCTAGCTGGCAGGTCCGAACGCTCGCCTGTGGGGGATAGATTTGGTTTGAGAACTTCATCGACACCCCGAGCAAGGCTCGGCTCCAGGTAGACTCGCTGCGCAGGCTCTCATCTAGCTGGCAGGTCCGAAGGCTCGCCTGTGGGGGATAGGTTTTGTTTGAGAACTTCATCGGCACCCCGAGCTCGGCTCGGCCCCAGGTAGACCCGCTGTGCAGGCTCTCATCTAGCTGGCAGGTTCGAAGGATCTCCTGTGGGGGATAGCCTTGGTTTGAGAACTTCATCAACACCGCAAGCTTGGCTCGGCCCCAGGTAGACCCGCTGCGTAGGCTCTCATCTAGCTGGAAGGTCCGAAGGCTCGCCTGTGGGGGAAAGGTTTGGTTTGAGAACTTCATCGACACCCCGAGCTCGGCTCAGCCCCAGGTAGAAACACTGCGCCAGCTCTAATCTAGCTGGCAGGTCCGAAGGCTCGCCTGTGTGGGATAGGTTTGGTATGAGAACTTCATTGGCACCCCGAGCTCGGCTCGGCCCCAGGTAGACCCGCTGCGCAGGATCTCATCTAGCTGGCAGGTCCAAAGGATTGCCTGTCGGGGATAGGTTTGGTTTGAGAACTTCATCGACACCCCGAGCTCGGCTCGGCCCCAGGTAGACCCGCTGCGTATGCTCTCATCTAGCTGGCAGGTCCGAACGCTCTCCTGTGGGGGATAGGTTTGGTTTGAGAACTTCATCGACACCCCGAGCTCGGCTCGGCCCCAAGCAGACCCACTGCGCAGGCTCTCATCTAGCTGGCAGGTTCGAAGGCTCGCCTGTGGGGGATAGGTTTGGTTTGAGAACTTCATCGGCACCCCGATCTCAGCTCGGCCCCAGGTAGACCCGCTGCGTAGTCTCTCATCTAGCTGGCAGGTCTGAAGGGTCGCCTGTGGGGGATAGGTTTGGTTTGAGAACTTCATCGACACCCCGAGCTCGGCTCGGCCCCAGGTAGAAACACTGCGCAGGCTCTAATCTAGCTGGCAGGTCCCAAGGCTCGCCTGTGTAGGATAGGTTTGGTTTTTGAACTTCATTGGCACCCCGAGCTCGGCTCGGCCCCAGGTAGACCGACTGCGCAGGCTCTCATCTAGCTGACAGGTCCGAAGGCTCGCCTGTGGGGGATAGGTTTGGTTTGAGAACTTCATCGACACCCCGAGCTCGGCTCGGCCCCAGGTAGACCCGCTGTGTAGGCTCTCATCTAGCTAGCAGGTCCGAAGGCTTTCCTGTGGGGGATAGGTTTTGTTTGAGAACTTCATCGGCACACTGAGCTCCGCTCGGCCCCAGGTATACCCGCTGCGTAGGCTCTCATCTAGCTGGCAGGTCCGAACGCTCTCCTGTGGGGGATAGGTTTAGTTTGAGAACTTCATCGACACCCCGAGCTCGGCTCGGCCCCAGGTAGACTCGCTGCGCAGGCCCTCATCTAGCTGGCAGGTCCGAAGGCTCGCCTGTGGGGGATAGGTTTGGTTTGAGAACTTCATCGGCACCCCGAGCTCGGCTCGGCCCTAGGTAGACCCGCTGCGCAGGCTCTCATCAAGCTGGCAGGTCCGAAGGATCGCCTGTGGGCGATAGGTTTGGTTTGAGAACTTCATCGGCACCGCAAGCTCGACTCGGCCCCAGGTAGACCCGCTGCGCAGGCTCTCATCTAGCTGGCAGGTCCGAAGGCTCGCCTGTGGGGGATAGGTTTGGTTTGAGAACTTCATCGACACCCCGACCTCGGCTCGGCGCCAGGTAGACCCGCTGCGCAGGCTCTCATCTAGCTGAGAGGTCCGAACGCTCGCCTGTGGGGGATAGGTTTGGTTTGAGAACTTCATCGGCACCCCGAGCTCGGCTCGACCCCAGGTTGACCCGCTGCACAGGCTCACATCTAGCTGGCAGGTCCGAAGGCTCGCCTGTGGTGGATAGGTTTGGTTTGAGAACTTCATCGACACCCGGAGCTCGGCTCAGCCCCAGGTAGACCCGCTGCGCAGGCTCTCATCTAGCTGGTAGGTCCGAAGGCTCTCCTGTGGAGGATAGGTTTGGTTTGAGAACTTCATCAGCACCCCGAGCTCGGCTCGGCCCCAAGCAGACCCGCTGCGCAGGCTCTCATCTAGCTGACAGGTCCGAAGGCTTGCCTGTGGGGGATAGGTTTGGTTTGAGAACTTCATCGGCACCCCGAGCTCAGCTCGGCCCCAGGTAGACCCGCTACTTAGGCTCTCATCTAGCTGGCAGGTCTGAAGGCTCACCTATGGGGGATAGGTTTGGTTTGAGAACTTCATCGACACCCCGAGCTCAGCTCGGCCCCAGGTAGACCCGCTGCGCAGGCTCTCATCTAGCTGGCAGGTCCAAGGGCTCGCTTGTGGGGGATAGGTTTAGTTTGGTAACTTCATCGGCACCCCGAGCTCGGCTCGGCCCCAGGTAGACCCGCTGCGCAGGCTCTCATCTAGCTGGCAGGTCCGAAGGCTCGCCTGTGGGGGATAGGTTTGGTTTGAGAACTTCATTGACACCCCGAGCTTGGCTCGGCCATAGGTAGAGTCGCTGCGCAGGCTCTCATCTAGCTGGCAGGTCCGAAGGCTTGCCTGTGGGGGATAGGTTTAGTTTGGTAACTTCATTGGCGTCCCGAGCTTGGCTCGGCCCCAAGTAGACCTGCTGCGCAGGCTTTGGTTAGCCTGGCAGGCCCGAGGGCTCACCTAGGGGAGGGAAGTTTTTGATCCTAGGAGACACTCCGACTCGGATGCTCTGAGCAAGGCAAGAAACGCACCACGAAATGAAAAGGAGGTAAATGCAGGATAGGTCTCGGCCAGAGAAGGTCTTGGTTAGGGAGGTCCCTGTCAAGGAGATCACGCCAAGGAAATTCTCGGCGGAAGACTCCTGACAAGCTTTTCTTGGTCAGACAGCGAGAGGTGTTCGGCGAAAGCTTCGGACAGTTTGCGCAGGCTAAAGGGGGACGACCTCGTCTTAAAGGGAACGCGAGCCATGTTCCCGGCAGACATTTTTCGGCAGAACGCGGGAACGAAACGTCCAAGCCCTGGGCTCTTTCGACAGGTTCCCGCCTATCCGTCACTAAGGGAGACTACCCTAGGGAGGACAAGGGCCTCGACGGAAGCGTGCTTAAGAAGCACTCGACCACAACAATTGTATCAAGCGCATTTGCAATAAAATGAAATGGATAATACATACAAAACATTTACAATGTATTTTATATAGTTACAGATCTAGAGCATTCTCGCTCAGTATAACGAAAAGAAAAGAAAAGAAAAGGGGGGCCCCTCAGGGAGACAAGCTGTATCCCTCAGAGCTCCCGCATGAACTCCCGCTGGAGCTCTCACCTGAGCTCTCCCCTGATGTCTCGCCACCTGCGGCAGGGGATTTCGGGACATCCGAGGGCGGGGAATCGGGCGCTCCTGGGGGCTTCGGGACAGGCTCCAAGAGCCAGGGGACGAGCTGTTGAGCGATAATGGTCTTGCCCCTCTCGTCCAAGCAACTGACATCCGGCAGCGTCTCCAGGGTCAGCTTGACTGTGGCTTGCGCGTTGGCCTGGAGGAGCTTGTCGATGTCATAGACGGAGTAGTAGCGACTCTTCAACCTTTCGTCCAGTGGAGGGGGCGCATTCGCCTCCAGGTGTAGGATCTGGTCCCTCAACAGGACGTTCTCGTATCGCACCTGGGCCAGCTCTGCGCAAAGCGCCACGGCTTGAGCGGAATCCTGTATAGCGAGAGGTTAGCATGAAGGGAAAATAAAGAAGTTAAAATCTGCAGTGGCGAGAGCGAGTGCTGTGAAAGGTCTCTCTTACCTCTTCCGCCCGGTGCGAAGACAGCTGTTGCTTGGCGTCTGCTAACTCCTTCTTCAAGGTAGCTGCCTTAGCCACCGCGCCCTCACTGTCCTTGAACATATCCTAGAAGTTGGAGTCGATGGTGATGCTCCGGCGAGCACACATATGCGCAAGCTCCATCCCGCGCATCAAGGTCCGGGTAGAGTCATTGGCCAGGAGCCTACTGGTCATCTTGTCATAAACGCTAGCGTTCTCCCAGCTATAGAGGCAGTAGCCCAAGGCGAAGGCCTCGCTGGTGACCTCATCTTGATCCGCCCATCTAGGCAGAAGAGACGAGATTGATACCCTGTTGATGTCAGGGTCCCACTGAAGCAGCGGCTTGTTTTTCGCGTCCAGGCACTTCATGCTGAGACTGAAATTACGATGACCCCGCGGCACCTCTCCAGGCGGAGACTGAGCGGAGGTCTCGGCGGTGGCTCCATCGCCATCTACTACGCCGGGGCCAGAGCGTTCTAGGCAGGTGCCTCGGCGCCACCCCTGGTGACAGCGATCTCGCTGGCGACCTGCAAAATCTCCTCAAAGGAGCGGCCAGCAGTAGGAGGTTGGGAGGGCGGCACCGCAACGGCTTTACCCTTCTCGGTAGCAGTCATTTTGGGCCTCTTGAGCGGTGGGGGCAGAGGGGCGCCGGGCTTTCGCTTCCCGACGCCGGTCGAAGGAGGCGGGGCCAGCTCGTCCCGGCAAGCTTGGGTCGCGGCTCTCGCGAGATCCAACGGGTCTCTCACAGATTGGCTCCCGGCAGCGCGAGCCTCATCAAAGGGTTGGTGCACGGGGATCTCGTGCTCTCCTGCGGAAGCGACAACACACAGTTCCAATCTTAAAAGGGGAAGAATAGCAAGACAATTTCGAGACCATACCTTCTCCCGGAGGCACGGGGAGGAGTGAATCGACGTCCCGCCGGAGGAATTGGACGTCGAAATCCTTGTTTCCGAAGAACTCAAGGAGGGCGCTCTCGCGCGAGCCCAAGGAGGGCGGTTTATAAGCGGCGTCCTCATATTCAATGGGCATGAGAGGCACGTTCCCGAAATCGCCGGAAACGAAGACGAACCTCTCGCCCCAGTGGTGGTGCTTGGTGGCGAGACCGATGGTCTTGGGCAGCTGCCCTGAAAAGAAGACCTCCCCTCCCTTGGTGCGGAAAGTGAACAGCTTCCGGAAGATATGAAGGCTGAACTCGATCCTCTAGGATTGCATATAGTAGATGAAGGCCACCAAAATCGCGACCGAGTTTGGATTCAGTTGCGCGGGAAGCACTCCGTAATACCGGAGGGCCTGGCGCATCTCGGGCCACTGCGGGAGGCGGAAGCCCACCTCAAAGTGCTCAAGAGGGATGGCGAGCTCCCCCTCCACCGCACTGTTTACCTTATCGTGGTTGCCGGGGTTCTGCATGGTGAAGCCGGCGGGAACGTAGTCAGTTTGGGTCAGTTGGAACTCCTCCAGGGTCAAGCTGCAGGAGGGGAACAGATGCTTCTGGAAGGCTTCTGCGCAATTCGAACGTCCCTCACTTCCTCTCGGCATCGTGTTGAAGAGGTTGTAGGCGAGGTCTTCAGAGGAGAAGCGATAATAGCGAGAATAGCGGGAACAGCGAGAACAACGAGAACCGCGATAACGAGAGGAGGCGAGAACTCAGACGAAGAATGACGATTCAAGGGCAGAATTATGGCCATCTATCAGCACATATATATATCCACCGTACGGCCCACCAAAAGATTCCCTGGCGTTGACATGTGCTCAGCGAATATTTATGGGTTGGATGTGTCGTTTCGAGCGCAGAGCTAGCTCAAAAAGAGCGGGGATTGTGTACAACCCCATATACACTGAGTTAGAACAGGAGGCACCAACGGTCACAATTAGGCTAGCCAGAGGAGTTCTCGCCCTAAAGAAGTTCTCGCCCAAGTAGGCGGGAATGCTTGCGCTAGCGCCAAGCTCCTATCTTAAAGGATCTCTCGCCTACAAAGCGCACCGCGCTTTACGATCGTCGAAACAAGATCGTCGACTGCTGACAAATCGTCGAACGCAGCCAAATCGTCGAACACAGCCAAATCTTCGAATAGAAATCGCTAGCCCGATCGTCGAACGCAGCCAACGCGGGAACGCTTGCGCTAGCTGCAAGTTCCTGTCTTAAAGGAGCTCTTGCCTATAAGCAGGCGAGACCGCTTGCACCGAGCTCTAGACAGAAGGCTCTCGGCTCAGAGCTCTCGCCGAGTGGGGCCCAGGGCCTTGGGTAAAATGACCTAATTGCCCTCAGGTAAAATTATCCCTATACCCTCAGGATAAACAGCGGGATTTGGCTATCGGCAGATCAACCAAGAGTATTTCAGTAATCTCAGGTCAGCAAAGACTATAAATAGACCCATGAGGGCTCCTTAGAAGGCAAGCTTTCATAATCTTCCAACTTCCAGTGCTTTCTGAGGAGCTCCTAGCCCAGCTTTTGGCTTTGGAGGGGAAGCTCTCAGTGATCTTCCAGGTGTGAGGTGGTACCTCCCTGCTGAGGCTTTGGGTCAGTCCTGGGGCCTTTGAATCTAGTCGAGGGTTGAGGCTTGAGAGAAGTAGGTGTTGGCTGCACCCCTGTTTTGAACTCCCGTTGAGGTCATTTTTGGCTTCAACATTATCAGAGTTTCCTGATGTTTTTCCTGAAAATCTCCCTGGAGCCCCACCTCAGCGTGAGATCGACTTCACCATCGAGCTAGTGTCAGGTGCCAAGCCTCTGTCACGCTCCCCTTACCGCTTAGCACCTAAGAGGATGGCTGAGTTAAGGGTACAACTACAAGAGCTATTAGATCAAGGGTATGTGCATCCAAGTTCGTCGCCTTGGAGCTCGCCAATCCTTTTTTTAAAGAACAAGGATGGAAGTTTACGACTATGTATTGATTACCGAGAGTTGAATAAGCTGACAGAGAAGAATAGATATCCGATTTCGAGGATTGATGACCTGTTCGATCAGCTGGTGGGGTCGATGGTGTACTCGAAGCTAGATTTGAAATCCGGGTACCATCAGCTGAGAATAAGGGAAGGTGACATTCCCAAACGCTTTCAGCACACATTATGGGCATTACGACTTCACTATCATGCCATTTGGGCTGACGAATGTGCCATCCATTTTTATGGATTTAATGAACAGGACGTTCAGATAGTACTTGGATCAGTTCGTGATAGTCTTCTTCGATGATATACTGGTGTACTCACAGTGCGATGATGATCATTTCAAGCATCTTCATATTGTTTTGGAGACCTTAAGGAGGAACCAACTGTATTCCAATCTTTCCAAATGTGAGTTTTGGTTGTCCTCGGTAGCGTTCCTTGGTCATGTGGTCAGTAGTGAGGGAATTGCAGTAGATCCGGTGAAGGTAGCTTTGATATGGGAGTGGACCGTAATGTCTACTCTGTCGGAAGTCCGGAGTTTTCTGGGTCTTGCCGGCTATTTCAGGCGCTTCATGGAGAACTTTTCGCCGATAGCACTGCCCCTCACTACCCTAACAAGGAAGGATCAGAAGTTTGTTTGGTCACCAGAGTGCACACAAGCTATCAAAGAACTAAAGTGCCGTTTGACCATGGCGCCTGTCTTATGCTCGCCATATGGTTCAGAGGGTTTTTAGATTTACAATGATGCCTCTAGGAGTGGATTAGGTTGTGTTCTGCTTTAGCACGGGAAGGTGATAGCCTATGAGACGCGTTAGCTGAACGTACATGAGTGGAATTACCCGGCCCATGATTTTGAGTTGGAGGCCGTGGTATTCGCTCTTAAGCTTTGGAGGCATTATTTGTATGGGGTTAAGGTCGATTTATATTCAGATCACAAGAGCCTGAAGTATCTGTTAGATTAGAAGGATCTGAACATGCATCAGCGTAGGTGGATGGAGTTCCTTGGGGACTACACCTATAAGATTCATTATATTCATGGGAAGGGGAACGTTTTGGCAGATGCTTTGAGCCATAGGGCCCTTGCATGGGCCAACTAGATACAGATGCATGATGAGAGGCTCATTCGAGATATAGAGGACTTGGCGATCTCTTGTGTTGACAAGGGATGCAGTACAAATACGTGTTTGAGTTGGACGGAGATTCAATATGACCTGGATGATCTGATTCTGCAGGCTTTGGAGCAAGATGACAGTATGAAGCGGTTCATGGCTGAGGCTTTGTATGGGTCAAATGGCCAATTTACTATCGCTGACAGATTATTGTAGAAGGACGGTCAGATGTGAAACCCAAAATTGGGTAAACTTCGAGAAGAATTGATGTATGAGGCGCACTTTACCAAGTACTCGATCCATACCGGGAGCACCAAGATGTTCAAAGACATGAAGAAATTGTTCTTGTGGTCGGGTCTGAAGAAAGACATAGCTTTGTATGTGGTGAAATGTCAGGCCTGTGCCTTGGTAAAGGCCGAATACCAAAGTCCTGGTGGATTCCTAAAGTCCTTGCCTATACCAGAGTGGAAATTTGATGACATCACCATGGATTTCGTGCACGATTTGCCGAGATCACACAAGGGGAACAATGCCATTTGGGTGATCGTAGATCGTCTAATGAAGGTGTCACACTTCATACTCAATCGGAAGGACGATTCAGTGGAGAAACTAGCGAAACTTTATGTGGACATCATAGTATGTTTGCACGACGTACCCCGGATCATCGTTAGTGACCGATATGGTCAGTTCACATCTAACAATTGGAGGCTCATTCATCAGTTGTTGGGTACCAGGTTGAAATTCAGCACAGCTTTTCAACCACAGACAGATGGTGAGACTGAATGGGTGAACAGGACGATGGAAGATATGCTTCGTATGTGTGCTTTGGATTTTGGTAAAAGGTGGGAAGATCATCTTTTTATGATTGAGTACGCATATCATAATAACTACCAAGCCAGCATTCAGATACCGTCTTTTGAGGCTCTGTATGGAAGGAGGTGTCGTACGCTGTTGTCTTGGGTGGAAATGGGAGAATCGAAGTGTTGGGTATTGTATCCACATTAACCCAGATTTTATGAAGTCATCCTTGAACTAAAGATGAATTAAGTTGTATTTGATGCTTTGTTTGAGTTAAGTGTTTGCAGGATTCTAATGCCAAGTGTAGACCAATGTCAGTCTATAATGGGTCACCAAACACAGGACAATACAATGTAATACCTCATTGTGTTGTCCAAGGTGTTGACTCTTGTGTAGCCTCTCTATTGGGATACACTTCTTATTTCAGCACTAGGACTGACTGGAAAAGATTTGATGTTGGTTTCACCAAAGAAGAAGAGATTTCTATTAAGAGAATTTACTAAGTACTTTACTCGGCTAGATCAATTCCTACTCGAGTGAATTGCTTAGTTAATACTCGAGTAAAAATCTTAATACTCGAGTAAGGAAGTTAGATCTTGAGTAGTCAATTTATAGCTCTCGTGTAGCTAAGACAACTACTCGAGTAAATTCCTTCTCTCTCTCTCAGGTTAACAGAATTTATTATCCAAATATTTTCTAAGTAAAATACTCGAGTAGCAATATAAATACTTAAGTAGTTTAAACCTTCTTTCTCGAGTAACAGAAGTCTGTTTCTCGTGTTATTTCTCTTCACTCGAGTAGGCTAAGTCATGTACTCGAGTAGCTCATCTACTACTCTAGTAGTCTATAGTTTATACTCAAGTAACCAGGATTTCTTCCCTCAGAATTTTTCTAAGTCAATTACTCGAGTAGCTATTTTCATTTACTTGAGTAGTTCTTATTCACTCGAGTAGTTCAGCTTTACTACTCGAGTAGCCCAGAATTCCATTCCAGAAAATATTCTAAGTCTCTGACTCGAGTAGTTCCTCTACCTCTCGAGTAGTTTATTCCCATTTACTGGAGTAGTATTTCTTGTACTCGAGTACTCCAACTCCACTTCACGAGTAACTGCTTAAGCACTCGAGTAAGTCATTTTGGTACTCGAGTAGTTGATCTTCCTTTCTTAGATTTTCTTCAACTATTTACTCGAGTAGTAATCTTCAGTTTACTAGAGTAGTTTTCTTTAGTACTCGAGTAGTTATCTTCTACCCACTCGAGTAGCTCTGTATATTATGTTGGATCCCTAGTTGATTTGGGCTAGGTTCACTAGCTTAGGATGTGACCCTTCGTGTATAGCCAGTTTCAAGTTTGAGTCCTAGAGTCTAGGACAAGTCCTTAGGTTCAACTTCAGATGGACCAGCTATCATCAAGACCATCAGAGACTCCAGAATTAGAAGTTTTCAAGACTAAGTCAAATGAGTTCGACGTTCGTCGAACTCAGTTCGATGAAAGGTGTTCTGCGCTCGACGATCTTGAGATAATTCTTAGTGCTGAGCTCGACGATCTTAGTTTTCTGTTCGACGAAGACTGAGTTACTTTTACAGACTAAAGTCAGGGTAACTCCAGAATTTTTTCCAAGTCCAGCTTCAAGCTTTAGTCGAAGAACTAGATTCTGAGCTCGACGAACTTGGACCTCAAGTTCTCAACTTCTCAGGTCGACGAATGCAGTACTCTGCTCGACAATTTCTGGTCGACGATTTGAATCCTTCTCAGTCCGAGACTTCTCAGATCCCAAGTCCACAATCATTCAAAGCTCGACGATATAGGATCTCAGCTCGACGAATAATGATTCTCAGCTCAACGAATGAGATTGTCAGTTCGACGAAGATTGAAGCAGAATTGACAAGATTTCCTTGAAGACAAATTATTATTGTCTGGTCGACGAACTCATCAGCGCAGCTCGATGAACTGTGAACTCAGCTCGACGATTCCTGTTCTTCATTCGACGATTCCAAACTAGGTCTTCTCCAGTTTCCCGTCCCTTTTCTCTGCGATGAATCCTCAGTAATTAATGCCCAATCCTCTCGGAATATTACCGTTAGAACGTGTATTGATCATAGATTATTACATGCTATTTTTCCATGGGACAGTTAGGGAAATCATTGGTTGGCGGTTCCTTCCCAGGCCGACTGCAATTACTGCACAAGCATTCAAATTTCCAAAGGATTCATCAGTCAGATAGAGACACAGAAAAGAAAAAGTAATCTTGCATACAGTCAGACAAACACACAGACAGTTATTGTACAGAAGAACAATCTTACAAAAATCAAAAGTTCTTTTCTGCAATCAGCCCAGGCCAGAGAAATTCAAGAAGAAGAAGAACATTCAATCACTATCAAGAGTCTTCTTCCTTCAATCCTACAAGACAACTTCAAAAGGACAACAAAACTCTATCTGTCAAAGAAGTTTCTGAAGCAATCTCTGGTCCAGGCACTCAAGCTATTTGAAGACCTGTCACCCTGAAGTAGTGCTCCAGAATTCCTGATCCCTTCAAGATCTCAGGGGGACCAATCTGCTATCATCAATCCATAAGTCTTCTCAGTTGTCATTGAGAAAGAGAAGACCTCATCACCCTTTTTCCATCCTCTGTACAGGGTTTTAATTCCCTTCAAAATTATTCCTGGTTACAAGTCTCCTACCAAAAGACTTGAGGTTTTGGTTTTTGAGCACCTGAATAAAAGCTCATTGGTGTCAGGCACCTGATCAAAGCCTGAGTGGATTCATACCAGGGTGGTAGAAGAGTGGATGTACCCAGGTTGGGGAGCCATTATAAATTTCTTGTGTCGTCTGGTTGCCCTTTTTCTTTTATTTTGGCTGTGTTGTTCTGTGGTTAAATAGGTTGTTGTGCTTATTTATTTTATTTACTGACCTGATCACTTAGGATTACAACAAAAGTTGTAAAAGTATTGAAGAGAGCACAATACTCTATTCACCCCCCCCCTAGAGTATTTCAGATCTACCTTCACTTTTAATTGGTATCAAAGCCGGGTTGGTTAAAATACCACACCTTTAGAGATCAAGTGGTTGTACAGGCTAACAACTAAATCATAAAGATCATACTAGTTAGATCTATTTGTTTTGATTTTGTTGTTAGATTTATTTCTTCACAGAAATAGCTCAAAACAAAGATTATGCAATCATCAGACCTCCAGTATGCAATCTTAACAAGTTTGCCTTCTGGAAGGCAAGAATCAAATTATACATGAATCCTATTGATGAGGATATTTTTGCTTCTATCTTGATAGGTGTACCTCCAGCACCTGCAGCTTCTACAAGCACCTCTACCAACATGACTACAGTACCTCCTCCAGAGAATAATGATGCCTACAAGAAAGCCAAAATTGCAGATGTAAAGGCAATGAATATCTTGGCTCAAACTATGTCTGATGACATATTTCAGAAGGTAGCTGAGTGCACCTCAGCCAAGGCCATTTGGGATTCCCTCAACCAAATGGTAGCTGGTTCAGCAGATGAAAGAAAAGACAGGAGATCAAATCTCATATCCCTGTATGAGAATTTCAAGAAGGATGAGACTGAATCAGTGGCTGAAATGTATAACAGGTTGAGCTCAATCATTAATGAGCTCAAAACCTTGGATAAGGACATCACCCTGACAGAGGTCAATGATAAGATTTTTATGTGCTTCCCTAGCTCTTGGGATTCAATAATCTGGGCTATCAAAGAAGCCAGAAGCCTAAATGAGATATCAACTGAATCTCTGCTAGGCAAATTAAAGTCTTATGAGCAGCTGATAAGATCAAGAGAAGTAGCTGAACAGAAGACAACAACTCCAGTGAGAAAGGATCACAGTATAGCCTTCAAAGCATCTGAGGAAAGTGAGACCTCAACATCAAATGAAGAACTGATGAGCCTCTTTGCAAAAAGATTCTATAAGATGGCTAGAAAGGATTTCAGAAAGAAATCATCCAGGAAGGATGATAAGCACAGATTTGACAAGACACCAACCAAGGAGGTTGTGTGCTTTGGTTGTAGAAAGCCTGGACATTACATCTCATAATGTCCAGAAAACCAGAAGAAGGAGAAAAGCAGAGAAAAGGACTCCAGGAGAAAACACAGCAGCAGACCCTCCTCCAGCAAGTACAAAAAGAATGACAAGGGCTTTGTTGCTGAGACATGAAGTGATATAGAGGAAGAATCATCCTCTTCCAACTCAAGTGAAGAAGAGGAAGAAGCAAGATCCAAGGAGGTTTGCCTTATGGCAATTGATGCCTCCAGAAGCAATTCAGGATCAGAAGGAGAATCTGAAGATGAGGCTGCCTCAGACTCAGAGGCAGATCCGGTTGTTTCAAGCTTTGATTTCAATTCTGATTTATTTAAAACTGAATTTAAAACCATGTGTTTAGATTTAATTAATTTAGAAAAAGAAATAAAAACCCTTAGATAAATACTAGGAAATCTTGAATCTGTCAACTCAGAAAATATTAAACTACAAGATCAACTAACCCTAGCAAATGAACAGATAATCAAATTAAAATCAGATTTATGTGAGGCTAAACAACTTGAGTGTTGAAGCCAAATATGACCCCAACTGAAGTTCGAAGAAAAAGGGGTGCAGCCAAAACCTACTTCTCTCAAGTCTCACCCCTTGACTGGATTCTAAGGACCTAAGACTGACCCAAAAGCCCCAGCAGGGAGGTCCCACCTCACACCCGAAAGATCTCTGAGAGCTTCCCCTCCAAAGCCAAAGCTGGGCTTGGAGCTCCTCAGAAAGCGCTGGAACTCGGGAGACAATGATAGCTTGCTTTCTAAGGAGCCCTTATGGGTCTATTTATAGCATTTTGCTGTCCTGAATTTACTGAAAAGCCCCTGGTTGGTCTGCCAATAGCCAAATCCCGCTGTCTCTCTGGGGGTACTGAAGTAATTTCTCCTGAGGGCAATTAGAACATTCTTCCAAAGACCCTGGGCCCCACTCGGCGAGAGCTGGTGCCGAGACCTTTCGGCCCAGTGCGTGGCGCGAACGTTCTCGCCCAGCGCAAGCGAGAACTCTCCGGGACTGAGGCTTGGTTTGGGCGAGAGCGCTTCCGCGTAGTCCGCGCTTGGCGCTCTCGGCCTACGGTTTCTCTTTTATAGCATCTGGCGAGAGCGTTTACGCCTTCTATGGGCGAGATCCTCCTTAGGGCGGGACCACTTCGGCTAACCCTCCTGTGATCATTGTGCCTCCTTGTCTGGCTTAGCGAATATGGGGTTGTACACAATCCCCGCTCTTTTTGAGCTAGCGCCGTGCTCGAAAAGACATGTTCAACCCAAAATATTCGCTGAGCACGTGTCAACGTCAGGGAATCTTTCGGTGGGCCGTACGGCGCCTATAAATATGAGTGCCGATAGACGGTCATAACACTTCCCTCGAGCCGTCATTCTCCCCCTGAGCTCTCGCCCTCTCTTGCTATTCCTTCCAAGCGTGCCGATAAACCGCTTCCGCAGGATCTGCAGGACCGCATTAACGCGGCGCAGGCGCGAGCTAGGGCTAACAGTGCCCTGGTCGCCCCATGGCTAGCGAGACAGTCGTCAGTTGCTGAGCCTTCTCTACCTAAGAAGAAGAAGAAGAAGGCGAAGGTGGTTCAGCGGGACCTATCCCGCGAGAACAGGAGCCCGCCCACCCCGACCCCTAGTTGCGCGGACGGCACCTCGCCGCGGAAGGTAAGCTTGATATACCAATCAACAACCAGTTGCTCAATTGTTTAACTTGATACCTCTCACAGGAGACGGTTCCTGACGCTGCCGCGTCCCCGCGAGAACGTTTGGATCCACCCTCTAGCCATCACGATGATCAACCACAGGTTCCCGAGGCGCCTCCTCCGCCAGACCCGAACACCGCTGGTAAAGGTTCCCTTCTTGGCTTTCGCCTGGTATTTTTAAATGCTGACCTGATTCCTCGCAGCGTCAGTTTCCGCACCTCCAGATCTCGCCACCCGGGATGGTGGGGCGAGAACTGCGAATCAGTCTGCCCATGTGGTTGATTCCTCCCTACCGGCGAGAGGAAAAAATGTCGAGATCCCTGCGCCACCGCTAGACGCTAGCCCTCCAGCGGCTGAGGAGACCCGCTCCCCCGCTCTCGATCAGGCCGGGATCACCATCCGCAAAGTTTACCCCCCGGCAAAGGAAAGCCAATCCACCTCTCTTTGTTGCTGAGGGGGGGGGGGGGGGGGGGGGGGGGCTGGGCCTTCTCGCCTGCCGTCGACCGGGGGGCCTCGTCACTCTGAAGGTATACGGCAATTTTATCGCTGCTATCCTTCAACTTCCGCTAAAATGGGGATTCTTTCGACAGGGGACATGGACTCGCGGCCTGGCGCTGAGGTAGAGGAGGAAGAAGAAGAAGAAGAAGAAGAAAGAGAGGGAGAAGATGGCGAGAGCTCTCCCTTCCCTTCATCTGACGAGATGGAGGAGATCCTGACCGGTGCCGGGAGCGCGAAAAGACGAGGGAAGAAGGTTGCCGCCATTCTGTCGAAACTCATCCGGCGAGAACGGGTCCGCGACCTTGCGACCAGAGAGTTTCGCCAGTCAGTGGAGAAGAGGCTGGAGTCCCTGGAGCGAGATTTCCTTCTACGCGAGATGGACCGGCCCGGGGGAGCTATCGCCGGGTCCTCACCTGAGAGATGCATCGAGAGAATCCGGGATCTGTCTCGCCGGGTTGACCTGGAATGCAGCGTTCTGTCATCCTACTTCAACCCGCAGGCGCCCCCCCGTACCAAGCTGCGGGACCGAGGCAAATGGCGTTGGGAGCAAGGGAAATGGCGCTGGGAGCCGTACTGAAGCGCGAGACCTCCCCTCCTCTTCCCCTGGCCTTCCCTTCTCTAATGTACCCTTATTTTTTTTGCTTGGAGTTGTAATTAATGTTCCCGCACTTTATTCGCTTATTATTTTATCGCGTTCCCGCTCGGCGAGAGCAATAGCTCTGTCTTTAATATTTTTGTATGCGTATGAGTTATCTTCCCAGGTCTTTGGGGTGGCGAGAGCCACCTTGCTTCCGCCTACCTTACCGGCCGCCTGACTTTTCGCCACGTTTGCGCCAGTTGTTTAGTGAATCGGTCGCTGTCAGATTCGGGCGGGAAAAACGAAGCTCCGCTGACCTAGGACGCGCCGGCTGTACCCCTGCCGCCTTTCTGAAAACAGCTATCATTACCACGATTTTCTATAAATAGGAGGCTCACCTACCACATTCATTTCTCTGATTCCAGTCTCTCTCTCCTTTGTTGTTGTTCTCGCGGCCTTCGCAGAGCTCTCGCCCGTCTCCGTCTTCCACTTCCGTTCTCGCCCCGCTCTTGCTCTCGCCTTCTCTTCGTGGATCTCGCCTTCAAACCCTATTGCGATGCCGGGCGGTGGTGAAGGACGATCCAATTGCGCGGAAGCCTTCCAAAAGCATCTCTTCCCTTCCTGCACTCTCACTCTGGACGAGTTTAATCTGATCAAGACTCAGCACATTCCCGCCGGCTTCATCGCGTGGCCCCCGGGCAGTCATGACAAAGTCAACACCGCAGGGGAGGGGGAGCTCACCATCCCTATCGAACACTTCGAGGTGGGCTTCCGCCTTCCGCTGTGGCCTGAGATCCAGCAGGCTCTCCGGTACTACGGGGTGGTTCCCGCGCAGCTGAACCCTAACTCCGTGGCGATCCTCATGGCCTTCATATGCTATATGCGGTCGGAGAGGATTGAGTTTAGCTTGCCGATTTTCCGCAAGTTATTTACTTTCCGCGCGAAGGGAGGCGTGGTGTTCTTCTCTGGGCAACTGCTGAAAACGATCGGTCTCGCCAACAAGCACCACCACTGGGGCGAGAGGTTCATCTACGTTTCCGGCGACTTCGGGAACGTACCCCTCACCCCCATCCAATACGAGGATGCCGCCTACAAGCCTCCGTCCTTGGGATCCCGCGAGAGCGCCCTCCTTGAGTTCTTCGGAACCAAGGATTTCGACGTCCTCTACCTCCGGCGAGATGTCGATTCTCTTCCTCCTGTACTTCCGGGAGAAGGTAAGATCTCGCCTGATTACTCGAGAACCCTGAGAGGAACCTTTTTGGCGAAAGCCTCCCCACCTCGAGATCCCTTTGACGGGGACTCTCCTGCCGAGATCTATCCCTGCCGAGATCTATCTCTGCCGAGATCTATCTATGCCGAGATCTATCTCCTCTTTTTCACTTTTCATTTGGTATTCCCAACGTGCTTCCTGTCTTGCATTAACCAAGCCAACCAGACCAAACCTATCTCCCACAGGCGAGCCTCCGGACCTGCCAGCTAGATGAGAGCCTGCGCAGCGGGTCTACCTGGGGCCGAGCCGAGCTCGGGGTGCCGATGAAGATCTCAAACCAACCAAACCTATCCCCCACAGGCGAGCCTTCGGACCTGCCAGCTAGATGAGAGCCTGCGCAGCGGGTCTACCTGGGGCCGAGCCGAGCTCGGGGTGCCGATGAAGATCTCAAACCAACCAAACCTATCCCCCACAGGCGAGCCTTCGGACCTGCCAGCTAGATGAGAGCCTGCACAGCGGGTCTACCTGGGGCCGAGCCGAGCTCGGGGTGCCGATGAAGATCTCAAACCAACCAAACCTATCCCCCACAGGCGAGCCTTCGGACCTGCCAGCTAGATGAGAGCCTGCGCAGCGGGTCTACCTGGGGCCGAGCCGAGCTCGGGGTGCCGATGAAGATCTCAAACCAACTAAACCTATCCCGCACAGGCGAGCCTTCGGACCTGCCAGCTAGATGAGAGCCTGCGCAGCGGGTCTACCTGGGGCCGAGCTGAGCTCGGGGTGCCGATGAAGATCTCAAACCAACCAAACCCATCCCCCACAGGCGAGCCTTCGGACCTGCCAGCTAGATGAGAGCCTGCGCAGCGGGTCTACCTGGGGCCGAGCCGAGCTCGGGGTGCCGATGAAGATCTCAAACCAACCAAACCTATCCCCCACAGGCGAGCCTTCAGACCTGCCAGCTAGATGAGAGCCTGCGCAGCGGGTCTACCTGGGGCCGAGCCGAGCTCGGGGTGCCGATGAAGATCTCAAACCAACCAAACCTATCCCCCACAGGCGAGCCTTCGGACCTGCCAGCTAGATGAGAGCCTGCGCAGCGGGTCTACCTGGGGCCGAGCCGAGCTCGGGGTGCCGATGAAGATCTCAAACCAACCAAACCTATCCCCCACAGGCGAGCCTTCGGACCTGCCAGCTAGATGAGAGCCTGCGCAGCGGATCTACCTGGGGCCGAGCCGAGCTCGGGGTGCCGATGAAGATCTCAAACCAACCAAACATATCCCCCACAGGCGAGCCTTCGGACCTGCCAGCTAGATGAGAGCCTGCGCAGCGGGTCTACCTGAGGCCGAGCCGAGCTCGGGGTGCCGATGAAGATCTCAAAACAACCAAACCTATCCCCCACAGGCGAGCCTTCGGACCTGCCAGCTAGATGAGAGCCTGCGCAGCGGGTCTACCTGGGGCCGAGCCGAGCTCGGGGTGCCGATGAAGATCTCAAACCAACCAAACCTATCCCCCACAGGCGAGCCTTCGGACCTGCCAGCTAGATGAGAGCCTGCGCAGCGGGTCTACCTGGGGCCGAGCCAAGCTCGGGGTGCCGATGAAGATATCAAACCAACCAAACCTATCCCCCACAGGCGAGCCTTCGGACCTGCCAGCTAGATGAGAGCCTGCGCAGCGGGTCTACCTGGGGCCGAGCCGAGCTCGGGGTGCCGATGAAGATCTCAAACCAACCAAACCTATCCCCCACAGGCGAGCCTTCGGACCTGCCAGCTAGATGAGAGCCTGCGCAGCGGGTCTACCTGGGGCCGAGCCGAGCTCGGGGTATCACAAAACATTCAACTATGTTATGCCATGAAAAATTCGACACTAGTTAAAGGAGAATCAATCGGTATAATATAACAAGTTTATTTTTGAGATACATGGTTACATCCTTCCCCCCTCAGGGGTAGAAGCGCTTTAGATCATCACCACTCCAAGTGTGGCTTAGGGCTCTTCCCTCCACGTCCTAGAGGTAGTATCCCCCTGTTCCGAGGACTTCCTTTACAATGTATGGACCTTCCCAGTTCGGGTGGAGCTTACCCACGGGAGCCGATCTTCCCGCCGCGTCGACCTTTCTCAGCACCAGATCCCCTTCTGCGAACTGCTTGACCCTGACATGCTTATCAAAATGCTTGGCCATCCGTCGCTTGATTTCTTCTTGCCTGATAGCCTCCACGTCTCGCAGTTCCTCCACCATATCTAACGAGAGGCGCTGCCCCTCTTCATTCTCCACCCTCCAAGTCTCCTAACCTTCGCCCGCGGTTATGACTCGCGGTGACCGGACCTCGAACTCCACTGGTAGGACGGCCTCACACCCATGAGAGAGCTTGAAGGGGGTCTCACCAGTGGCCGTGTTCGGGGTCGTTCGTAGTGCCCATAAGACCGACGGGAGCTGCTCCACCCAATTCCCTTTTAAGTTCTCCACCTTTTTCTTCAGTAGGTTCACAATGATTTTGTTTGCTGCTTCCACTTGGTCGTTACTCCGAGGGTGATGGACAGAGGCAAACCGGAGATCTATTCCCAGTTGAGCGTAGAAGCTGATGAACTCCTCGCTGGCAAACTGGGGGCCGTTATCGGTCACTATCGCTTGGGGCAACCCATGTCTACAAATGATCTCCCCCCAGATGAAATTCCTTATAACCTACGAGGTGACCTTGGCTAAGGCTTTAACCTCTAGCCACTTCGAGAAATAATCAATCATGACCAAAAGGAACCTCCTCTGCCCACTAGCCGGAGGAAAGGGCCCAACTAAGTCCATTCCCCAGATAGCAAATGGCCATGGTGCCGTGATACTCCGGAGTCTTTGAGCTACCAAGAGTTGAAGGGGGGCGTAGAGCTGACATTTTTGACACCTCCTTGCAAACTCCATGGCATCCTTCCTTAGGGTGGGCCAGAAGTACCCCTGTCTGACCACCCTAGCCTCCAGTGTCCTTCCTCCAGAGTGACTGCCGCACTCGCCCGAATGCACCTCCCTTAAAATCTTCGGGATTTCTTCTTCGGTCGCACATCTGGCTAGGAGCCCTAACAACATCTTACGATGCAGACCTCCCTCCATCATCAAGTAGTGAGCCGCTTTACGCTTGAAACTTCTCCCGACCTTGGTCCCCTCAGGCAGTTCACCGGTGGACAGGAAAGTCACAAATGGATCCACCCACGAGGGTTGCCGATCCACCAGCATAAATTCTCCTTCATCTATAGCCGGTCGGAATAGCTCCGCCAAGGTTCCCCCCCCCCCCACCCCCCCCCCCCCCCCCCCCCCCCCCCCCCGCAAGGTCCGAACTTGGCTAGTCGATCGGCGGCTACACTTTCTTCCCTTGGAACATGTTGAATTGAGAATGACCGGAAACCTCCGATGATCGCCCTTACCTTGGAGAGGTACTTGATGAGGGTAGGCTCCCGAGCTTCAAATTCTCCCCGGATCTGCGATGCTACTACCTTTGAATCAGTGAAGACTTCCACGTCCTGAATCTCTAGCTCCGTTGCCAGACGGAGGCCGGCGATCACGGCCTCATACTCCGCTTGGTTGTTGGTCACTGGGAAATGTAAAATAACTGTCTGCTCTATGGTTACCCCCTGGGGACTTGTCAACACCACCCCCGCTCCTAGGGAGTGCCTTCCTGAGGCCCCATCAACCATCAACTTCCATGCTTCTCGCGGTTGTTGCTCTTCCCCCTCAACCTCAACAACGTAGTCTGCTAGAAAGTCCGCCACTGCCTGTGCCTTGATGGAGAGTCTTGGTACAAAGGAGATGTCGAACTCGCTTAGCTCAATGGACCACTTAGCCAGCCTCCCCGAGTGCTCCACTCCTTCGAAGATCTTGCGAAGAGGGTGGTCGGTCACCACCCTAATCGAATGCGCTTGAAAGTACGGCCGGAGCTTTCTGGCCGAGATGACCAAGGCATAAGCGAGCTTTTCCAGGATGGGGTAGCGAAGCTCTGCTTTTCTCAATATCCGGCTGACGTAATAGATGAGAAGCTGCTTCTTTCCTTCTTCCCTTACTAGGACGGAGCTCACTGCCTCCGCCCCTACTCCGAGGTACAAGGTCAGGTCCTCCCCATCTTTTGGGCTCTGATGGAGGGGAGCCTGAGAGAGTTGTCTTTTCAGCCCTTGGAAGGCCTCTTCGCACTCGGCCGTCCATTCGAACCTTTGGTTCCCCCGCAATACCTTAAAGAATGAAGAACACTTGTCTCCTGCCCTGGAGAGGAACCTGCTTAGACCAGCCAGCTTGCCTGTCAAGCGCTGGACCTCCTTGGTGTCACGTGGTGACTCCAGATCCAGGATGGCCTTGACCTTGTCCGGGTTGGGCTCCACCCCTGCCGGAGTCAGAAGATGCCCGAGGAACTTCCCGCGGCTGGCCTCGAAAACACACTTTAAGGGATTCAGCCTCATTTTAAAACTTCTCAGGGTGGCGAAAGTTTCCTCGAGGTCTTGCAGGTGTGAAACTATGCTCTTGCTTTTGATCATTAGGTCGTCGACGTAGACCTCCAAGTTCCTCCCCCTCTGATCCCGGAAGACCCGATCCATCATGCGCTGATAGGTAGCCCCTGCGTTCTTTAACCCAAAGGGCATCATCTTGTAACTGAAGCATCCATCCCTCGTGATGAAGGAAACATCCTTGGTGTCAGGAGGGTGCATCCGGATCTGGTGATAACCTGAAAAAGCATCTAAAAAACTCATGACAGAAAAACCGACGGCTGAATCAACCAGCGCGTCGATCCGAGGCAGGGGATAGCAATCCTTGGGGCATGATTTATTCAACAAAGAAAAGTCAACACACATCCTCCATTTACCACATCCTTTCTTCACCATTACCACATTGGAGATCCAGCCTGGATACTGGATCTCTGAGATGAAGCCCGCCTCCAGGAGCTTCTTGACCTCCTCGCGAATGGGCTCCTCCAGCTTTGTAGCGATGGTTCTCATCTTCTGACGGATGGGGCGGGCGCGGGGATACAGGTTCAGGCGGTGGCAGGCTACGTCGGCGTCGATGCCCGGCATGTCCGCCGCTCTCCAAGCGAAGATGTCAACGTTGCTTTGAATGCAAGCTCGCACCTGCTCCCGGGCCTCGAGACTCAACCCCCCGCTGACCCGTACCCTTTGTTCTTTTCCTGCTCTGGTGAAGACCTCCACCTCCACCACTTCTTCATCCGGCTCCAGCCGCGACTGCTCCCAACCGGTCCTTGCCTCTTCCTCCAGCTCCAGCTCTCCTTTTTCCTCCTCCTCAATATCCATCGCTTCTATCCCCCTCTGCTGCTGCTGCTCGGCCTCTATGCCCCCCGGGACCTCTCCCTCGACTTCTCCTGCCACTTGCTCTTCTACTTCCATTGCCCCTTCCGGGCTTTCCTGCCCATCGCTCCTCCGTACCACCTGCACATCCCCTTGCTTCTTCTCTGTCTCTTCCTCTCCGGCTTCCTCTCCAGCTTCCTTTCTTACCTCCTCGAGGACCATCTCCTCTTCCTCCACAACCTCCTCTAGGGCCGCCATCTCTATTTCCAACTCTTCCGCCTCCGCCATCCACGAAATGGTGTTGACTGCTGTAACGTAACATTGTCTTGCCACCTTCGGGTCTCCCCTGCCCCTGACCTGCACCCCCCCATTGTTGAACTTGAGGCACTGATGGAACGAGGAGGGGACGCAGCGAAAGGCGCTGATGAGGGGACGCCCAAAGATGGCGTTATAGCTGCTCGGGGCGTCCACGATCACGAACCTGCAGTTCCGCGACACGCCCCCCAACCTTACGTGCAACCCTACTCCTCCTTCTACCTCCTTCCTCTCCCCGGAGAACCCGAACAGAGGTCCATCTGATGCCAAGACCCTCTTCCCTTCAACCCTCATCTCATCAAAAGCTTTCTTGAAGATGACATTAACCGAGCTCCCGTTATCTACCAGTATCCTTGAAACGGTATAGTTCTCCACCGTCGTCTGGATCACCAGGGCATCGCAGAATGGATCTTCATAGTCTGGCATGTCCGCTGATGAGAAAGTAATCTTTTCTTCTGGTGGAGGAACCTGGGAGGTTGAGGCCACCCCTCTCCGGTACATGGTTTGAAGGCTCCCCTTACGGGTTGCCTCAATCCCCACTCCTCCATGAATCACCCCGATTCCTCCCCGGGTCCCTACATCCACCCGGACTTCGCACCTGTCCTCCGCTTCGCCCTGCTGCACCTCCACTATCCTCATCGGTGGATCCTGCCTCCCTGCTCCTCTGGCCTCCCTCAGCTCTAAGAACTCTGGGCAGGTGGCCGTTGCGTGACCCTCCTCCTGGTGGAAGTCACAAAAGAGCAACGCCTCCCCACCCCTTCTCTCGTCTCCCCTTCCTCTTCTTCCTCCTCGAGCTCCCCTGGCTGCTCCTCTCCCCCTTCCTACTTCCATGGCCTCCTGCGGTGGTCGGGGACGATCCCTCGGCTCCTGCCTCCATGCCGGTCGATCGAACCTCCGGGGCTCCCGCAGGTTATCTCTCCCCAGAAAGCCTTCTCCTGGGCCTTGGGGGCGACCCTCCTGGGGCCTCCAACCCAACCGGTTGACTGGCTCCCGGGCCTCCCAACCCTGCTGCTGCCCAAACCTTCGGGGCTCCTCCCTTCTCCTTTCTTCCCTCAGCTCCCTCTGCTCTCTCGACTCCTTCTGTCTTCCCGCTGCTGGTTCCTTCCCGTCATCCTCTGCTAGCTTGGCCAACTTCCTGGCGAATGCTGGGTTTGCTCTCTCGAAATCAATCTCCTTTGCCGCCCTCTCCATAAGCTCCTCAAAGGAGAGGGGGGCACCCTCTTCAACTCCATGCTAAAGAATCCCGGTCTCAGCCCCAGGGTGAAGGCCAGCATCAGAGCGTACCCTGGGACCTCCTGGACCAAAAGGATCTCCTCCTGGAACCAGTCAACATAGTAACCCAGCGTTTCATCTGGCCTCTGCCTCACCGCAAACAGACACTCCGCTTCCTTCTTCCGCTTCTTCGAGGTAGAGAACCTCAACAGGAAACTTCTCCGCAGATCCTCAAAACTGTAGATCGATCTCGCTGGCAACTGGTGGAACCAGTCCCGAGCCTTCTCCTTCAACGTGATGGCGAACAGCCGGCACTTGAAGGCATCTGGCATCTGCCTTATTGACACAACGTCTTCAAACCACTGTACGTGTTGCATCGGGTCATCCTTCCCTGAGTAATAGGACATGTCAGGCTCCCGGAACCCCTCCGGTACCGGAGCCGAGATAATGAGCTCGCTAAATGGGCTCTCGCCTCCTGCCTGGCGAGAAGGCACGTCTCGCGGCCTCGGCTGGCTTGCCCGATCCGCGAGACCGAGCCCTGGGAAGAGTTCCTGCACCGCCGCCTCCTTCTCGCCTGGCTCTGTCAGCACCTCCTTGCCCTGGCGCTGGCTCTGGCCAGGGAAGAGCTCCCGCGCCGCCACATCTCTCTCACCAGCCTCGCCCGGGACCTCCTTTCCTGGGCGCTGGCCTGGGGCGTTCTCGCCCAAGAGCGGGACCTCTTCTATGGGGACCTGAGGTGTGGCCCACTCGCCTCTCGCCGAGAAGGCTAAATTGATTGTTTGCAAGACCTCTCGCCTGAACTCATCCAGCATCCTCTTTGTTGCTTCCTCTCCCCGGGTGGGGGATCCTCCAGAACCTGACCCTTCACCTTCACCCCCAGCCATGGGACCAAACTTAAGGCTTTCTTGAATCGGCTGCCGTCCACGCTCACCGCACCAGAACTGTTGAAGCCAAATATGACCCCAACTGAAGTTCGAAGAAAACGGGGTGCAGCCAAAACCTACTTCTCTCAAGTCTCACCCCTTGACTGGATTCTAAGGACCTAAGACTGACCCAAAAGCCCCAGGAGGGAGGTCCCACCTCACACCCGAAAGATCTCTGAGAGCTTCCCCTCCAAAGCCAAAGCTGGGCTTGGAGCTCCTCAGAAAGCGCTGGAACTCGGGAGACAATGATAGCTTGCTTTCTAAGGAGCCCTTATGAGTCTATTTATAGCATTTTGCTGTCCTGAATTTACTGAAAAGCCCCTGGTTGGTCTGCCAATAGCCAAATCCCGCTGTCTCTCTGGGGGTACTGAAGTAATTTCTCCTGAGGGCAATTAGGACATTCTTCCAAAGACCCTGGGCCTCACTCGGCAAGAGCTGGTGCCGAGACCTTTCGGCCCAGTGCGTAGCGCGAACGTTCTCGCCCAGCGCAAGCGAGAACTCTCCGGGACTGAGGCTTGGTTTGGGCGAGAGCGCTTCCGCGTAGTCCGCGCTTGGCGCTCTCGGCCTACGGTTTCTCTTTTATAGCATCCGGCGAGAGCGTTTCCGCCTTCTGTGGGCGAGATCCTCCTTAGGGCGGGACCACTTCGGCTAACCCTCCTGTGACCATTGTGCCTCCTTGTCTCGCTCAGCGAATATGGGGTTGTACATTGAGCAATCTCTCAATGGGAGAAGTCTCAAGCTGATGGACATAACAAGCACAGTAAATGCCAGATAAAATGGCAAGCTGGTTTTGGGTGCATCATCAGGTTTGCCCCCCATAATTAAGAAAAACATTCTTACAACACCCATTAAATTTATTTCTGCCAAGGGAAAAGAAAAGATAATAGACAAACCAATGTCAGCAAACAATCAAAAACCCATAGATAAGAGAAATAGAAATCAGAAAACAACTGATAAAAATAAGGTTCAGCAACATTCGTTGAACTCAAATCGACGAAATGTGGCCAGTTCGTCGAACCCAGATCGACGAACGCTGAATGCAAACTTTAGTTATAACAATTTGTCTAACTACAATCGACAAACTTTGTATGGTTCGTCGAGCAGAGGTCGACGAACTTGGGGCACAGAAAATGACTACTGTCATTCTCTAAGCAGAGATTGATGATCTCAGCCCTATTCGTCGAACTTTGGTCGACGAACTTTCAAGAATTCATCGAACCCAGAAGGACCAAACAGAAATCATTTCTCTTACAGAAATTTTAAGCCAGCTAATAAACCATTCAATCCAGTAGCTGATTGGGTAATTCCACCTAGGAGATATCATCCCTTAGGTTATAAATCTAAACCTTCCTTGTCAGTTATTTCCAGCTTTTCATTTCAATCAAATAAAGGACCCAAGGTAACATGGGTCAAGAATAATTGTGTTTTGTTTTTCAATTACAGGTACAGGTGAAGAGCTATCCAAGGGTGATTCAGACCTGGTACTTGGACAGTGGTTGCTCCAAGAATATGACAGGTAGAAAGGACAATTTATCCAACTTCAAGTCTAAGCTAGGATCAAATGTGATCTTTGGTGATTCAAAGAGTGGCCAGTCAGAAGGATATGGAGCAGTAAAGATTGGATCAGTTACATTCGAGAGAGTAACATATATAAGAGGACTCAAACATAACATAATATCCATAAGTCAATTATGTGATGAAGGTTATCAGGTATACTTTAACTCTACCTCTTATTCTATTATTGATAATGACAACAAAACTGTTTTAATTGGAATTAGACAAGGAAACATATATCTAGTAAATTTTATTTCTGCCAAGACTGATATTTGTTTACTCAATATCACTAGTAATCAAAATGAGTTGTGGCATAAAAGGTTAGGACATGTAAACCTTAATAATATAGCTAGGCTATCTAAAGACAACCTTGTTTGAGGTTTACCTTCTGTCCCCTACAAGAAGGAAAACCTGTGCAGGGCTTGTCAATTAGGCAAGCAAACTAAAACTAGTTTCAAATCCATTAATAAGAGTGATTCACCTAGGATTTTGTATTTGCTTCATGTGGATCTATTTGGACTCATTACTGTACAAAGCCTAGTAGGGAAGTCTTACACTTTGGTGATTGTTGATGAGTTCTCCAGATTCAGTTGGGTAGCCTTTCTGAGAGCTAAGTCAGATACATTCAAGGTTCTTACAGATTTTCTCAGGACCATACAGATTGAGTTCTCTACTCATGTTGCATTGATTAGAAGTGATCATGGCATAGAGTTTGAGTCTCTTCTTATGCATGAGTTCTGTGAGAAGAAAGGTATCAGGCAGTGCTTCTCAGCTCCTAGAACTCCCCAACAAAATGGGGTTGCTGAAAGGAAAAATAGGACACTCATTGAATCTGCAGGTACATTATTGGTAGATGCTTACATGCCTCTATCCTTTTGGGCAGAAGCTGTAAACACTGCAAACTATGTCCTGAATAGAAGCCTTATACATAAGCTGAAAAATAAGACCCCCTATGAATTACTTAAAGGGAAGAAACCTAAAATCACATACTTTAAAGTTTTTGGTTGTATATGTTATATTCATACAAACAACAAAAGATACATTAAAAAGTTTGAGGCTAAGGCTGAAGAAGGGATTTTTCTAGGATACTCCCAAGTAAGCAAGGCCTATAGGATTTTTAATAAATCCACCCTTAAAATTGAAGAATCAGTCCATGTATCTTTTGATGAAGCTAACATGTCTTATAAGGAGAAATAGATTTCTACCAATAGCTCTTTGCAGGTTCCACAACTGTGTGAGTCTATGGATGAAGTAAACCTTACCCAATAGGTATCAACCCATCCTTCTCCACAGGTTGCTGAAGACAGTGAAGAAGAGATTCAAGTGGAAGTGGCTGAACTTCCCTCAACAGCTAATAACATTCCTCAAGAGGAATTAATTATAAAAGCTGTTGCTGAACAAACTCCACCAACTGATCTTGTCACACTTAGAGATCACCCCACATCTCAAGTGATTGGAGACATTTTAGTAGGTGTACAGACAAGGCATCAACTCAACCAAGACTTGATGCATGCCTATTTTCTCTCTCAAATTGAACCTCTCACCATCCATGAAGCTGAGCAAGATCCCCACTAGATCATTGCAATGCAAGAGGAACTAAATCAGTTTGAGAGATGTAGAGTTTGGGATTTGGTTCCAAGACCTCATAACTACCCAGTTATTGGAACCAAATGGATCTACAGAAACAAGCTGAATGCTCAAGGGAACATAGTGAGAAACAAGGCTAGGCTTGTTGCTCAAGGCTACGGCAAGAGGAAGGAATTGACTATGACCAAACCTTTGCCCCTGTTGCAAGGTTAGAGGCCATAAGAATATTCCTTACCTATACAGCTCACAAGAGATTCAAAGTATTCCAAATGGATGTCAAGAGTGCTTTTCTGAATGGAGTGCTTCAAGAAGAGGTTTATGTAGAACAACCTCAAGGTTTTATCTCTCTAACGTATCCCTCTTTTGTATTTAAATTGCATAAAGCTCTCTATGGTTTAAAGCAAGCACCAAGAGCTTGGTATGAGACCTTAGTAAGCTTTCTTTTAGAGCATAAATTTACAAGAGGAACCATAGATAAAACTCTTTTCGCTAGACATCATAAGGACCAAATGTTGTTAGTACAAATATATGTGGATGACATCATTTTTGGGTCTACTGATCCCAAATTGTGCAAGAGGTTTGTTGACCTCATGCATTCCAAATTTGAGATGAGTAGCATGGGTGAGCTTTCCTACTTTCTTGGTCTCCAAGTGAAGCAGCTCCCTGATGGTATCTTCCTCTCCCAAGCTAAATATGCTAAAGAGCTTGTTAAGAAGTTTGGGATGGGTGATGCTTTAGGAATGAAAACACCTATGGCTACAAATGCTGTTGTGAATTCTGATGCAGCAGGGAAACCTGTAGATCAGAAGCATTATAGGGCAATTGTTGGATCCCTATTATACCTAACAGCTAGCAGGACTGATATCATGTTCGCCACATGCCTTTGTGCTAGGTTCCAAGTGAACCCTAAAGAATCTCACCTTATTTTCTTAAAAAGAATTTTGAGATATATAAAGAGTTGTCCTAATCTAGAACTCTGGTATCCTGTAGAGTCAGAGTTTGAGTTAACTGGATACTCAGATGCTGACTATGCTGGGTGTAGAGTGGACAGGAAGAGTACCTCTAGAACTTGCCAGTTACTGGGTATGAGACTTGTCTCCTGGTTTTGTAAAAAGCAAACATCTATGTCTACATCAACTGCAGAAGCATAATATATGGCTGCTGATAGCTGCGGTTCACAAATGTTATGGATACAAAACCAACTCCTAGACTATGGTGTCAACTTAAATAATTCAACATTATTTTGTGATAATACTAGTGCTATTGCTATAGCACAGAATCTAGTTCATCATAGTAGGACTAAACATATTTAAATAAGATATCATTTCATTAGAGATAATGTAGACAAAAAGAAAATTAACTTAATCCATATTCCTACTGATTTACAGAGAGCAGACATTTTCACCAAACCCTTGGATGAGAAAAATCATCTGTTCTTTATAAATCAACTGGGAATGATCAATGAAGAAGAGTTTAATTAGTTTTTGTCTGCATTTGACGAATTTTCCAGAGTTCGTCGAACGGAGTTCGATGAATTAGGGAAAGTTTGAGAGATTCTCGTTGAACGGAGATCGACGAATTCTCTGTATGGAAACAATTTTCGTCGACCGGAGATCGACGAACTTTGCTTCAGAAGATATTTCGTCGAAAGGAGTTCGACGAACTATGTTCGATTCTTCTGAATGAGATCGACAAATTATCTGTCTATAATTTATTTTGTCGACCTCAGTTCGAAGAACTGTTTCTTTTTCGTGGAACGGAGATTGTCGATTCATATTCTAGAAAACTTTTATCTAGGTTTTCTTCGACCTCCGTCCCGCGCTTTCAGTTCCTATGCTCTTGATCGCCGTTTTCTCTGTCTTTCTTGCAGGTCATCAATGGCGATTCCAGCGAGCACTTTGGCTGCCATGAAATTCGACACCGGCTTTGACATGGATTTTGACTCTTTCCAGCACTCTGACCCAATATTTCTATACATTCTGGAACTTTTGGAAGAACTTAGTCTCAAAGATTTCATGACCCGAAGGATTAAACTGCATATAACTAAAATTCGAGAATGGGTATACACTTTGTCAGTTTCTGAGGAAAATGTTCTGACAGGCAATATCGAGAGTAATGCTGTCTCGCTATCTCCTGTCGTTCTTTCCGAAATTTTTGGGTTGGTAAATGGAGACGATGACATGGATATGGATTCTGAAGAATACAGTTCGATGCTGAAGTTGATGGGTTTTCTGGAAGCAACCCTAACAAGCTGTTAAAGAAACAACTGTCTGCCGCCTGCTAGTTCTTGGCGGATATTGTGGGAAAAGTACTGATGGGCAAGCACACCGCACACGACTACATAACCAGACATCAATTTCTTGTCATGTGCGCCATGGTGAATAAGCGTCCTGTTGATTGGAGCAAGATTTTCTTGGATTTGATTAAGAAGAAGAACAGTAAGAAAGAGGTTTATTTTGGAAGAATCTTGGGATTATTTCTTCAAGAAAAAGCTGGTGAATTGATGGTCTCCCCGACCATCTTCATCAATGCCAGCAAGCGCCTCACATGCGCTTTGTTTGGCAGATGGGAGAGGACAATATCCAAGATGTCTAAGGCTTCCTCCTATTCCATCCCTGCTTCAGAAGGCACCAGGGCTGTTAATGCCACTCCCACACCTGCTGAGGAGATCCATCCCCCTCCACCATCTCTTTCAGCACCCCTTCCAGCCAAGGAGCCTCCTCTTGTGCCTACTCCTCCTCCATCTCCACCACTGGACATCAACAACATCCCATCTCCACCTCCATCTTCCCCTCTGCAAGCTAATCAACAATCAACACCCCCTGCTTCACCCCAAGACACACATAATCTTACACCTCCCTAGTCTCCACTTCCCCCTTATTTGTCCTCCATTCCATATTTCACCCTACCCTCAGACATTGCCATGCCAGATGCCACCATTCCATCTTCATCACCATCCACTCATCACATATCTGCTATTCCACCTTCCATTCCATCCTTAGTTGCTCCCTCCTCCACACATAATGCAACATCCTCTTCCTATTCCTCCTTTGATTCAACTACCATATCATCTATCCTCACCTTCCTCTCTCCTCTCATCAAAACCCTTATCACAGAGGCCATTACACCTCTTGTGGATTCTATTAATTCTTTATCTGCTCAAGTTTTTTCCCTTTCTGCTGCCCCCTCCTCAGTCCAGGGCCTGGCCTCAGTCCCCACTGAACCCAGGCAGGGGGAGATGCCTGATGATGAAGCAGCAGCTCAAGCTTCAGATATAGCTTCCCCAGCAGATACAACTTCAAAAGTTTCTCCAGATTGTACAGATACAGAATTAATTGATTTGATTAATTTTATTAATACTGATATGGATATTGCTGACATGGATACTGCTGAAACTGTTGGTGATTTTTCTCTCAATCCCACAGTTAATCTACAAGAATTACTGCAAGTTTTTGATACTGTACATATGCAGTCTCTTCCAACAGACTTTACTAAGCCACGGTTGGCTATTGTGCCCTACACTTCCCCAATAAGTCTAGCAGTTGCTAAGCAACTTTGTGACAGTTTTGCGATTCTAGCTTTAGCTCCAATCCCTGCAGCTATTCCAGAAGATATCTCTGTACCAGTTTTTGTTAAGGATGACTCTCCTATGCCAGATTTGGATGAGCTAATCCTGGCTGATATTGAAGATGAAAATAAGGCAGCAGCTGAAAGCTCTGTCCCCACTATTTCTGATTCCTGTACAGTCTCCTCCTCAACAGTTGCTGAAACTCCAGTTCCTGAAATCTCTACCCCTGTTACAGAGAAAGCTGTTATTGATGATAAAGCTTTAAAAGCATTGGATGCTTTATATGATAACCCTCAGGGTTCTGATACTGAAGATGATGAAGCTGATGATGATGATGATTCAGATGAAGAAGCCTCCAAGAAGAAAAAAAATGCTGACAAAGAAAAGGAAGGCTCCTCCTCCTCCAGCTCCTAAGCCTAATCCCACTACTGACACCCCTTATTACATTTTGCACAATGTTACTCCTTATAAGGGGATTCCTGCATGGATGTGGTTATCCAAGAACCAGCAGAAGGAAAGGAAAAGAAGTAGGAGATATTCTCCTCCTCCAGTTCACAGGTATAGAAAGGATCCAACTCCTCCTCCTCCAGCAGCTGGTGCCACTGGCACTTATAGCTCTCAGAGATTTGACCCCATGCAAACCTATCAGAGACAGTCAAGGAGATCCTCTGGTAGCCGCCAGCAGAGGCAACCTTCGTCAGGAAATCAACATCAGCAGCAACAATCTCAACAACAACAAATATCTGAAGTACAAAAAGCTGACAGTACTAAAAGGCCATACTCTCTTCCTATTCCATTTGAAGATCCTGAAACTGCCAATACTGCTAAAATGGCTAGATTCCAGGAGCTAATTGGCATATCTTTGATCAATAAAGCAAAGGCTGAAGGAAAAGACACATCAGGTTTAACAATTATGTCAAAGTACAGAAAAGAAGAATTAAAAGGTTTGACAAAGGCAACAAGCTCTTCAATGTTGATGATTATATGAAGCTCCATCCAGAAGCAGTTGTCCCCAGATCTACATCACTGAAAATCATTGGGGCAGCTGACATGACCATGACCCAGACATAGGCTTCAAATCCTAACAGAGAAATTATCTTCAAAAAGCCAGGAGAGAAGACAGCAGAAGACAAATCTTTGCAAAAGAAGAAGTAATCCTTATTTTATTTCAATTTCTTTCTGCAATTTGTTTTCGAACTATGCTCTTGTTTAAACAAAGCCTATGTATATATATCTGTTGCATGTGTTGGTAATTCTCTGCCAGATATATTTTTTTCTTGCTTTGCTTATCTCTTTTGAGTCTCTTAGTGACCTCACCAAAATAGGGGGAGATTGTTGGATCCCTAGTTGATTTGGGTTAGGTTCACTAGCTTAGGATGTGACCCTTCATGTATAGCCAGGGTCAAGTTTGTGTCCTAGAGTGTAGGCCAAGTCTTTAGGTTCAGCTTCAGATGGACCAGCTATCATCAAGACCATCAGAGACTCCAGAATTAGAAGGTTTCAAGTCTAATTCAAATGAGTTCGATGTTCGTCGAACTTAGTTCGACGAAAGGTGTTCTGCACTCGACGATCTTGAGATAATTCTTAGTGCTGAGCTCGACGATCTTAGTTCTCTGTTCGACGAAGACTGAGTTACTTTCACAGACTAAAGTCAGGGTAACTCTAGAATTTTTTCTAAGTCCAGCTTCAAGCTTTAGTCGACGAACTAGATTCTCAGCTCGACAAACTTGGACGTCAAGTTCTCAACTTCTCAGGTCGACGAATGCAGTACTCTGCTCGATGATTTCTGGTCGACGATTTGAATCCTTCTCAGTCAAAGACTTCTCAGATCCCAAGTCCACAATCATTCTCAGCTCGACGATATAGGATCTCAGCTCGACGAATGATGATTCTCAGCTCGACGAATGAAGATTGTCAGTTCGACGAAGATTGAAGCAGAATTGACAAGATTTCCATGAAGACAAATTATTATTGTCTGGTCGACGAACTCATCAGCACAGCTCGACGAACTGGGAACTCAGCTCGATGATTCCTGTTCTTCGTTCGACGATTCCAGACTAGGTCTTCTCCAGTTTCCCATCCCTTTTCTCGGCGATGAATCCTCAGTAATTAATGCACAATCCTCTCGGAATGTTACCGTTAGAACACGCATGGATCATGGATTATTATATGTCATTTTTCCATGGGACAGTTAGGGAAATCATTGATTGTCGCTTCCTTCCCAGGCCGACTGCAATTATTGCACATGCATTCAAATTTCCAAAGGATTCATCAGTCAGATAGAGACACAGAAAAGAAAAAGTAATCTTGCATACAGTCAGATAGACACACAGACAGTTATTGCACAGAAGAATAATCTTACATAAATCAAAAGTTCTTTTCTGTAATCAGCCCAGGCCAGAGAACTTCAAGAAGAAGAATAGCATTCAATCACTATCAAGAGTCTTCTTCCTTTAATCCTACAGGACAACTTCAAAAGGACAACAAAACTCTATCTGTCAAAAAAGTTGCTGAAGCAATCTCTGGTCCATGCACTCAAGCTATTTGAAGACCTATCACCCTGAAGCAGTGCTCCAGAATTCCAAATCCCTTCAAGATCTCAGGGGGAGCAATCTGCTAGCATTAATCCACAAGTCTTCTCAGTTGTCATTGAGAGAGAGAAGACCTCATCACCCTTTTTCCATCCTCTGTACAGGGTTTTAATTCCCTTCAAAATTATTCCTGGTTACAAGTCTCCTACCAAAAGACTTGAGGTTTTGGTTTTTGAGCACCTGAACAAAAGCTCATTGGTGTCAGACACCTGATCAAAAACCTTAGTGGATTCCTACTAGGGTGGTAGAAGGGTGGATGTACCCAGGTTGGGGAACCACTATAAATTTCTTGTGTCGTCTGGTTGCCCTTTTTCTTTTGTTTTGGCTATGTTATTCTGTGTTTAAATAGGTTGCTGTGCTTATTTATTTTATTTCCTGACCTGTTCACTTAGGATTACAACAAAAGTTGTAAAAGTTTTGAAGAGAGCACAATACTCTATTCACCCCCCCCCCCACTTTAGAGTATTTCAGATCTACCTTCACTTTCATATTACTCGAGTAGTCATTTCTTCACTCGAGTATATCAGCTTCAGTTTTTCTGGAAGATTCATTAAGTCCATATTTGACAGATTTCTTAATGAGCCTTGACATGATTGGTCCACGTGTACCTCATTAAGATTTAATCATGACAGTTATCACAAATCCTATATAAGGTCTTGTCAAACCGACAAACCCTAAGAATAATTTTTGCAGCCGATTATTTTCTAAATTCTCTGAATCTCTCTCTCTCCAAGAAGCGAAAGCCGCTGTTGTCGATCTTCATCATTCACATCCGGCTAGGGTTTTCATTTTTAGAGGATTCAGATCAAGAAGGCTTATAGATCGAGATCGCCGCTTAATTCCTGATTTTCTATCCGATCGTGTGAAGCCAAGGAAGTCCAGATCTGTTTTTGCCGAGATTTTCTTCACTTCTCTGATAAATCCGTAAAGTATACAAGAGGAAGATCTAGGCCAATTGTTTGCAGATCTGATGAAGATTCATTGTTTGTATTTTTATATATGCTCAATTTCATTCTTGTAGGAGAATTTTCTCTGAGTGTAGAAACCTTTGTCTCTGAGATTGTAGGAAGATTTATCTTTCGAGTGTAGATCCGTTCTATGGATCGAGATTGTAAGAACTTTGTTCTGAGGCGTAGGATTGGTTTTTCAATCCGAGATAGTGGAGTAGCCGAGTCTAGTTTATTGCTAGATCGGTGAGGGAAAGTGGATGTACCCAAGGTTGGGGAACAACTATAAATCTTGCTTCGTCTGTGATTGATTGGTAGATAGTTCTGTGCATAAATCTAAAATTTTTATTCTGCAAAACAACGTACATCTCACCTATTCACCTCTCTCTAGGTGATTTATGTAGGCAACTAAACACTTTCAATTGGTATCAGAGCCAGGTTGATCACTAAAAGGATAACACCTTGATCAGATCCTTCTATAGTTGTCTGTTGAGATCTACCAAACATGGACAAGGTTAATGATTTTGCCAAGCTTCCTTTGTGCACCAAGAATAACTTTCCCATTTGGAAAGAGAGAATCAAATTTTTTATGGAAGCCGTGGATCCAAGGATCTTCATGATAGTTGAAGAAGGTCCTTACATTCCCATGACAATCTCACAATAGATCCAACTAAAAAGGTACCAATGAAATTAATGGATCTAGACAAAGACGAGATTGTACTTGTATATTTAGATAAAAGTCCAAGAATAGAATAACAAGTACAGTCGATGACTCCTTGCTGCAAAACTTGATCCACTGTCAGTCTACAGATGAGGTGTGGCAGTCTCTAGTTACCTTAATGGAAGGTACAGAAGAAGTGAGGGATGATAGAAGATCCCTTCTAAATCAAAAGTATGAAGCTTTCCGACAAGGAAACAAGGACACCATTGTTGACACATTTGAGAATTTCTTGAAGATAGTAAATGGCCTAAGGGTCTCTGGCAGAGTTTTCACAAACGGGGAATTGAATGACAAGTTCTTGAGATCCCAAACTAAGGAATGGGATAACAAGGTCTGTGTCATCAGGGGGTTTGGAAAACTAGCCGAGGCAGACCCACATAATCTCTTAGGGAAGCTTAAATCATATGAGCTTCAACTCAATACCAGAAAGGCTGAAGAAGAGAAGAGCAGGTCTGCATTCAAAGAGAAGTTTGTTGCTTTAAAGGAAGATACCTCTAAGAAGTCAAAGGCTATTCTGCCTGCTCCAGCACAAGAAATGAGTGAAGAAGAAACTTCGAAGCCAAGTACCTCAGGCTCTAAGCTATCTGAAGGAGAGTTCTCACTACTCTCTCGTCAGTTCAAGAAATTCTTCAACAAGAAGAAGCACTGAAAAGGAAAGGATGCCTCTTATAGAAGATCACGACGTGATGGTGATCGTCAAAGAAAAGGCTTAAGTAGCCACGACAGGTATACTCCTAAACAGAATAAACATATTTCTACTGATATTATTTGTTACTGCTGTAATAAGCCATGACACATCATTGCTTATTGCCCACATAAGAAGAAGGAGGGTGGAAGAAGAGAGGAAAAGAAGTACGCATATAACAAGAAGAGGACAGAGAAGAGCCTAATAGCCAAAAAGGGCAAAACTCTTTGTGACTCAGACTCATCAGAGTCGAGTGAAGAAGAAGAAGCCTACTTTGAGCTAATGGCTCAGACATACAACGAACAAGGGTCCCAGTTCACTGGGAAGGTAAACTCTCACACACCTCTTTCAGATTCTGAAGTTTCTGAGCATGATCATGAAGATATCTCTTCTGACGATGAGTCTGAACTCATGGCCCAGTATAAGGAGTTGATCATGGCTTACGACAAATGTTGTCGAGTCATGAAAACTCAAGCTAAAGAGATAAAGTCTCTAAATGCTGAAGAGAGCATGTTGAGAGAGGAAGTCGCCAAGACCGACTCACTCAAAGAGAACTTCAATAAAGCTATTGAAGAATACAACAAGGCTCTTGAGCACCTTAAACTAAAAGAGAAGATCATCAAAGAGTTGGACAAATAACTTGCTGCTGAGAGGAAACTTGTTGAAAGTTTCTCAAAGCCTAAGACTGTTCTTACACTCATTGCTGAATTCTCAGCGAAGGCCAAGGGTGCTGGGCTATGTCATGAAGAAGCTCCTAGCAAATCTTCTAGGAGAAATAAGGCCCAATGGAAGAATAAGGCCGCCAAGAAGGCCTTGGCCAAAGAGAAGGGGAAAGCCCCTCGAGATCAGACCTCTTTCAAAAAGGTCATATTTCCTTCAAATGAGTTTGATCTTGACTCATCCTACGGACACTTTGCTAGGCCTACCTATGTAAAGCCAAAGTCCCGTTATCAAGGATGGACTTCCCCCAAAAACTTTGGTGAGAGTGTCTTTAAGGCACCTTATGAAGAAGCGAGTCTTCAGAACTATGACCCTTTCAATCATGGTCATAACTTCAAGAAAGCACCAAAGGCAAAGCCCATTGTGGAAAAGTCAATAAAGGAGAAGAAATCATGTGATTGTCATCATCATGAAGCTTCTTCTTCCAAGAATGCTGCCTTGCTGGACCACAGCTTCAAAAGGCCAAGCAGGAGAACATAAGACAATGATACAACAGATTTGACTGTTGGTGTTGTGGCAAAATTGGTCACTTTGTCATGGATTGCTGGTTTAATCCCAGAAATGCTACAACCCCTCATGTTGGCAATATGAGAAAGACCACTCCTAATGCTAATATTCGTAGGGGGAGTGTTCTAAACCGAGACCAAGGACTCGAACGTATTTGGGTACCTAAGGGAAATTGATTGTGATTGCAGGTATGTCCAAAGACCACCAAAATGACAATCTGGTATTTGGACAGTGGATGCTCTCGGCATATGACCGAGACAAGAAACCTACTTCAGAACTTCTCTCCAGTCTTGAACGGACCAAAGGTAACCTTTGGAGGTTCAGACCGTGGAATCACTAAAGGCTACGGTATGATTACAAATGGTAGTGTATCATTCTCAGATGTAGCTTATGTTGAAGGTTTTGAACATAACTTATAAGCATAAGCCAACTCTACGATAAAGGATACATAGTTGAGTTTCACGCTAATAAGTGCTTGATAAAATCTGTTGATAATATGGAAACGATTCTATCTGACACTCGAAGCAGAAACATATTTTATTTAAATTTCATTTGTATAGACTCTTCTACACTAGTGTGTCTTTTAGCAAAATATAGTGCATCTCTTGGTGACCAATGACACAAGAGACTAGCACATATTAATTCCAAAACTATTAATAAATTATTTTCAATGAAGTTAGTACGTAATGCCCCAACTGTCAAGTACGTCAAAGATAGACCTTGACATGCATGTGTAAAAGTCAAACAAACAAGGGCTACCTTTTAAAGCATTAACGGTAAAGATTCTAATAGATGTTTACATCTACTGCATATGGACTTATTTGGTCCACTGCAAATTAGAAGTTTGGGAGGTAAGAATTATACGTTAGTAATTGTTGATGATTACTCGCGCTTTGTGTGGGTGTTCTTTCTGAAACACAAGTTAGATTCCTTCGACATATTTACTAATTATGTCAGGCAAGTCCAGAATGAATACAACTACTCCATAGTCAAAATCAGAAGTGACAATGGAATAGAGTTCAAGTCCGAGGCCATGACAGAATTTTGTGAAAGCATGAGTTTTCCTCTCCTCGTACTCCATAACAGAACGGAGTGGCTGAGAGAAGGAATAGGACACTTATAGAGGCCTACAGGACCATGTTGAGTGATGTCTCACTACCGGAATATTTTTGGGCTGAAGTCGTCAACACTGCATGTCACGTGTAAAACCAAGCACTCATAAACAAGAACCACGATAAGACACCTTACGAACTTCTAAAGGGCAGGAAACCAACTATCTCATATTTTAGAATTTTTGGTTGTAAATGCTTTGTGTTTAACAATGGTAAGTATCATACTACCAAGTTCAGCGAAAAGAGTTTTGAAGGTATTTTTGTAGGATATAGTAGCCATAGTAAGGCATACAGGATATTCAATAGAAAAACCCTGGTCGTAGAATAATCAATACATGTTGTATTTGATGAGATAAGCTTGCTGCAAGACAACTCTTCTAGTGTGCTTACTGAAGATGCAGGTACAAAGTTGAAATAACTTAGCTTGGATGAACCGTCTGAAGATAAAGGTGAAAGGTTCATCAAGATCACCACTCCAACCCCTATTGAAGAGGTTGATGATCAAGATGAAGAAATCGTTCAAGATGATAAAGCCACTCCGGTGATTGAAGAGAATGCAGATGCAAGGACTCTAAAGCTCAGACCTCTGAAGGATCACCCCATGGACCAGATCATATGAGATCCCCAGGATGGTGTCAGAACTTGTACAGGTATAACTAACGAGAATTTATATTTAAGCTTTCTCTCACAGGTTGAACCAAAGAAGTTTGAAGAAGCAAACTCAGATGCATCTTGGATAATGGTAATGGAAGAAGAACTAAATTAGTTCAAGTGCTGCCAAGTATGGAAACTTGTCCCAAGACCCAAAGGTAAGAACATCATCGGCACAAAATGGGTCTACAGGAACAATATGGACGCGGATGGAACGATCATAAAGAACAAGGCCATACTCGTTGCTAAAGGATATCGTCAAGAAGAAGGAATCGATTTTGACCAAACATACGCTCCAGTGGCAAGGCTGGAGGCAATAAGGTTATTCCTAGCATATGCTATACTCAAAGGCTTCACTGTCTATCAGATGGACGTGAAGTCTGCCTTCCTTAATGGTGACATAAAGGAAGAGGTGTATGTGGAACAACCTCCAGGTTTCGTTGATTCTAACTTTTCTGATTACGTTTATTTATTGCATAAAGCCTTATGTGGTATGAAACAAGCTCCTCGAGCTTGGTATGAGACGTTGTCTAGCTTTCTACTTGAGAACAAGTTCACAAGGGGAAATATAGATAAGACATTATTCGTCCTCTTCTGGTCGGTCGTCATCTTAGTGATGCCCGGGTGCACCGAGTACCTGCTGTAGTGAGCCTCGGTCATAATGTCCTCCTGAATCATACCCCTAGCTGGTATATACACCCGTCCTCTGAAGCATTGATGAGTTCGATTTATATAGGGTTTTTTGTACACATCTGGCCTTATTTTCATGCTTGTGCACTACTATTTCAATAGAAATTGTCATATATTTGATTAGTGCCTCACTTAGCCATTATACACTATTTCAGCCCAGTTTGGTTTGTGAATTGCACCGGGATGTCAAGGGTATGTACTGGGGTACTCCCCGTACAGCTTTGGTTATTCTTTGCTGTATATTTGGTGATGGGATCTTGTGCTCCAGTTATGATTTTTTGATGTGCAGGTAGTGCGTTTTCCCCAAGGCAAGAATTCTGATTTATAGAAAATGCACGGTCGTGCGCTTCCTTAGCGCACGTGTTTTGCCTGATAGTGCGTTTTGTTGAGCAGGAGAAGCATCAAGTGGAGCTCGACAAATTTCATTGAGCTGAGCTTGATGATCTTCACGCACAGTTTTCCTGCGGCTGCCTTGCTTTATTGCGCTCTATGGTTGCCCGTGCGCGAATGAAACACCCTGTTTTCCTGCGGCTGCCTTGCTTTATTGCGATCTGTGGTTAATCTTGTGATTTGTTCACGCACGGGCAGAAGTGCCCGTGTGCGAGTAAAACGCACGGTTCCACCTGCTTGCCGGAAATTTCTGCTTCCTGTGGTTACCCGTGCATTTTCCTTCACTCACTGGCGGAAGCGTTCGTGCGCGAGGAATCGCACGGGTCAACGCTTCTTCTTCCACAAGCTTGTTCTGGAATTTAATATCGCACGGTTAACGCACGGTCGTGCGCCAAACCGTGCATGACCATTATTTCTGACTTCTCTATTTAAGTCGCAGGTCTCATTCGCCCAAAGGATCCAGTCCGTCATTTTCGCTCCTTTGAGCGGGAAAACATTCCGCATGCCATTTTCTTCTCTCTCCTCCCAGGAGAGCTTGTACGACAACCTTTCTCCCTCCAAAAGCTCTCAATAGCTTCATCTTCGGCCTCCATCGTCTTTTACAAACCTCAAAGCTCTGTTTAAAGCCCCTAGGTGCTGCAACGTGGAATTCTCTAGTCAGGTTTAACCAAACAGCTATTCACGATGAAGACGAGCTATTAAAAGGAAGTGACAGCCCTTCTCTACCCCAAACATCATTTGTACATCGAGCACGGACAAGGCCCGATAAAACTTGACTTCGGCCGCGAATCTCGGAAAGACTTCGTACGTTTGGTTGTATCTCTCCCCCTTCTCTTGTAGTAACTTTTATCTTGATTGCTTGGTTGTTGGATTGATGAGAGAGAACTTGATTTACTTAATGATTTCAGCATGTCTATGTGCTGACATATTTCAACACATATTTTAGTTCTTGATTGGGTTGGTGCGCTTCTATCCTTTGTGTTCTTGACGTGATAACGCCGTTCTAAAAATTGTTAGGAGCGTGCATGGCGAAGAGGTGAATGCGACCCTCAATGGTTTGTCCATCCTTCATATTACTCACTTGAGTAATCCACCCAAGAGACGCGGTGAAGGCGACCCGCATTAGTTTTATTTGTGTTAAAATTAGGAAACCAAAAAAATCAAAACCCGTTGTTATGTTTGCACTTGCAATCCCTCTTTCAATAGCGAAGTCACACTCCCTACTTGCACTACTCGAGTGATCGATATCCGGGAATTCAACTCCTCAAATATATTACTTGACTACGATCGGTACACTTGTCGAAAGTGCCATCAAGTTTTTGGCGCCGTTGTCGGGGACTACAACCATTGTGTGTATTTTTCTATTGGAAAAGTTGTTGCAAGCATTTTTGGCATTTTGATCGTTTTTTTGTGTGTTATATGACAAACCTAAACCCCAGGAATATAGAGGAAGATCATTTTGTTGATCTTGAAACCGCACGAACGAGTCGAGTTCGCCGGCGTGCTGCTGCTGTGGAAGGTAGAGAAAGACTGTAAGAGTTAGGTCAAGGAGGAAATGTCCTCAGTGGACTGTTCGTTGTGGACGTGGAGGTGCTCCAAACCCGCATTAGGATAATGCGAGACTTCACGACCGCTACTGCGGGAAGTTTTACCCTGGTTTTGGCCCGGCGATCGTAAACAACCACTTCGAGATAAAACCTGCCATCCTCAACATGATCCATAATAACACGTAGTTTTCAGGCCTTCCAAGTGAGGATCCGCAGCTCCATCTGGCGGAATTCTCGGAGATTGTGGCACCTTCTGCTACGCCGGTATTATTGATGATGTGGTGAAGCTAAGGCTGTTCCAATTTTCGCTAAGGGACAAGGCGAAATCCTGGCTCCACACTATTTCTCCCGGGACTGCAACTATATGGGAGGCTCTTTCCACGAAGTTCCTAGATAAATTCCACCCGGTGGACAAAATAGTGAACGCTCGAAGGGAGATAGACACTTTCCGGCAGCTGGACCCGGAAACATTATCTGAGGCCTGGGAGAGATTTGCTGATCTGCATCGTCGATGCCCCCAGCACGGCTGTGAGCCGTAGAATTTAGTGGAAATATTTTATTTTGCTATTGAGCCCAATTACAGGGCTATGATCGACGCGTTGACTGGAGGCACTATCACAACCCGCATTTTCTCAACGATAAAATCGTATCAGAGCTAGAGAAAACGCGCGCCGTGATGCCACGTCGTGCAGGGGATAACTGCACACGCTCAGGCAAAACTCCACACCTTAAATTTTAAGGAAAAATCGTTGATTAATTATGAAAGGAAAGCAGTTATGTTGATTGGCCGTATCCCTCGGCATGGTGGATCAGCTAGTCCACAATTAAAAGTATAAGTATACGCAGCAGAAAATAGTTTGGTTCAATTAAGTTGACACCCTGGTGAGCATAAGTGTCCCCGAGGGACAACTCATGGTATGCACAACTCTAATGTGAATATAATAGATATAAAAAGGTAATCTTTTTACGCTAAGGAAATATAGTGACTTTGTTTTATAATTATGATATGCATGATATACATATAATAATGCTTTTAGGGTTTAAAATATCTATCATGCAACCTAGCAAAAATCCATCCCAGAAGCAAGTAAACAACCCCTAAAAGGCAAAAACAGCAGTTTAAGTTCATACCCAGCATCACAAGGAGCCACCAGTGGGCGCCAACAACCTGACACGAACCCACTGGTGAGTATGTATGTCTATACAGAAAAGTAAAGAACTACCTCACAAAATCGAGATCAGCTGTCTCAGCTACCCAAGAGGCCACAAACCAGCCCCTCCAAAAGAACTAGCCGCTGAACCGGCTACAACCTGGACCTGAGGCATTCAAGAAAAGAACACCTCAGCAAGGAAATAATCAATAGTGCAAATAAAGCATTAGAGTTAAGAGCAAAAAGGAGGGTTTACCAACCCGACAACAAGCTGCTATAAGCAAAAGAAAGAGCATGACAGTAAGAAAAGAGCACTGTCTAAAGCACAGCAAAGCACACCAGGTGCGAGCAATAAAAGCAACATGCTCAACGAAAGAGTCTAACATTCCTAATACGTGGGTAAGTGGCAGTGGTCAAAAAAAACATGAATCTGAATTCATGACCAGAATCAGATCCAAAAAGGGCTAAGGGGTCGCCAATGGCAGCTTTAGGGTCCCACACCAACCCATACCAGGGCAAACAGGTCGTGGCCACAGCTCTCCACATCAACAGCCGCCCCTCTTAGAGGCCACTAAACATTGCACCACCTGCCACAACCCAAGAGTCGGCAAGCAAAAAAATTTGCCGAACACCCAATACCACCCCCTAAAGGAAGGGTAAAGTCACACTAACAATCCTAAGGTACACAAGAACTCAAGACAGAAATGTCGAGCCCACTCGACGCAGCGTAAACTCCACTCACCTGACGCCTAAAAATACTTAGCCGCAAGTCCTAAGCTAGGTGACGGCGTTGAGTGAGCTCGGCTCGACGCTGTCAGCGCTTTCCACTTAGGGTAAACGTAAGTCTCGTTAAAAAAAATCGCAGCCTAAGCTCTCTCATTGCGAGCAAGCAGAGAGTTGGAAATTTAATCCCAACCCTCCGTTCCGTCCTAACTACTCGGGACTATCGCAACCGAACCTGAACCACCTCTACCGCAGCCTCACCCTAACTCTAGCTACCCACAGAACACCAAACCACCGACAAAAGAGAACATGATTAAAATTCCAGAAAAGAAAATAAAGGATCAGCACTTGATTAGAAGCTTGAAGAAACAATTCAACCTGCTGCCCTAGGGAGGAGAAAAAAAGAAAGAAAAAGAGAACAGAGCTTTACAGAAGGAATAAAAAGATCAACGGTTAGAAATAAATTTGGCAAGGGCAAGGGGCCACTTGCCTCTACCTCTCCGGAAAAACAAACAACAGCCGCACCACGGCTTGGCTCCGGCGGCAAGATCGGCCACCTAGAAGACCAAAGCTGAAACTTGAGGGAAGAAAGAAATCAGTTAATTAGAAATTCCTGGAATCGAACCCTAAATCAAGAAAAACTTACATGGAAGGGAAGATCTAGCCGAGAGCAAGCCGAATCCGCTAACACACGAGAAAAACGGGCTCTAACCTTCCCGAAATCGCCGGCCAAAACAACCACCGCCTCCTCTCAAAACCCTTCCGCTGGAAGCTCTCCAGACTCGGGAACGATGAAAAATGAGGAGGAAAAACAGTTCACGGCAACAAAAGAAGATTTCAGGAAAAAAGTACGGAACACGCCCAAGACACGCCCGTGACACGGCCCGACACGCCCGTGTCACGGGGCGTGTACTCACACACTCGACGAACGTCGATCTCTACTCGACGAAAACACGGGACACGCCCCCCCCCCCAGACACGCCCGTGACACGGCCCGACACGCCCGTGTCACGGGGCATGTACTCACGCACCTACCCACTCGACGAAAGTCGATCTCCGCTCGACGAAGCACGGGACACGCCCTGTGACACGCCCGTGTCACAGGCCGTGTACCAACTCGAAAACCGCCCGACGATCGTGGAGCGCCGATCGTCGAACAGAGAGACACGCCCCAAGGTCACGCCCGTGTTCGACACGACACGCCCGTGACAGGGCCGTGTTCTCACTAAACACCGCCTGCCGACCATCGAGCGCAGCTCGACGAATCGAAGGGGGACACGCCCGTGACACGCACGTGTCACGGCCGTGTTCCTACAAAAAAACCCTGTCGACCAAAAATTCGTCGACTGGAGAAACGGGAGCTCTACCCGAGCACGACACGCCCTGGGTCACGGGCGTGACCCAGGCCGTGTCACCCAAACTTACACAGAAAAGAAACCTGCTAACACCTCGCAAACAAGATACAGGGCACCAGCCTACAAGCTCAGCCACAACAGGCCACGCACAGCACAGCAAGCATAACAAACATGCAGCTAACAAAACAACGCCGAAACGACGCGAAGGCAAACGATCTCGGATTTCGACCAAAACTCGCACCGTAGCTAAAAAATCAAGCCACGAAAACAACGGCGAGGTCGAAAACAACATCCGACGATCGAACGCTCGGGCCAACACCTCCCGAAGCCAAAACGCAAGCATTTCCCTAAGAGGCCCAACCGAGTCACCAAAACAGACTCCGGCTAGCTGGGGAAACATGCCAACTGGCTACAACCAGGCCACACAAGGAACCTACAGAGCTAGGACCGCGCTCTACAACGGCGAAGGGCCGGAAAATGTCATCGTAACGCCAATCCGCAATCAAACAAAACACAGAAAAACCGGGGGCGTTACAGGCACTATCATGAACAGACTCCTGACGAGGCTTTGCGGCTCTTTCGTGACACTGCTTCTCATAACACATATTGGACTGCTGGATGAAACACACCTAGGGGTGCGAGAAATTTGTTTGAGTTAAATGCGGTGCATCCGCAAGCTAAGGAGAGCCATCCTATGATGGATGGAATGATGATGCTGACCAGATCGACCCCTCCTCCGGCTTGGGTGTTGGCTATTTCATGCCAGGGTTATGGAAACCCCGACCATCATACATATGAGTGCCCAGCTAGAGAAGCTTTTGCTAATACCTCATGTATATATGCTAACGAGAATGTAAATTTTATAAGTAATCAAAACCACACTGCTCCTTATACCAATGCTTATAACCCGAATGCAAGAAATCATCCGAATTTCTCCTGGAACCAATATGCACCTGGTCAAAGGTGGCAGGGAGGGCAGCATTAGTTTGATGCTCAAGCTTCTAATAGCTAGCCGCAATCGCCGCAAGCTGGTTATAATCAGAACGCGCAGGGAACACAAAAGAGTGCGTTAGAAGAAATGATGGAAAAGTTTGTGTAGATGGCCCAATCCAACATGGTCACTCAGACTGCCTCCATGAGAAGCTTGGAGACGCAACTGGGTCAACTGACACACGTGTTCTCTAAGCGTACCCGTGACGACCTCCCGAGTGACAGAAGAAAATCCCCGTGAGCAAGGGAAGTGCGTTGGGGAGACGAATGAGTGTACTGAAAATGAAGTGGCCGTAAAATGCGAGATAAATGAGATTAAGACTGTGGCTTTATGTGATTCCGGGGCTTCTTGCAACATTCTTACTTTGCAAGATGTTGGAAAGTTTAATTTTAACATTGAGTCAAATGTCCGGAAATCGCTCGTTCTGGCCGACGAGTCGGTAGTGAAGACTGACGGTGAGATAAAGGAGGTGGAAGTGATATTGAACGGGGCTGCAGTGATCACTGACTTTCAGGTTTTGGGACCAATGGATAATGCTTCAAAACCTATCTTTGGGGTACCAGTCCTGAAAGCTAGTGGGGCGACGTTGCAATATAATACGAGTGGCATTGCCTTGGCATCCAAGGTTGATTAGACATTACTGCCATCCCTTCCCCCTTTAATTCGAAATGAACCTGGAAAAATGTTGAACTTAAATGATGTGTTATCTGATGATTTGACTACTGCAGTTGAGACAGGTGTTCTGCAGAAAGAGGAGGACCGGGCTATGAAAGTGGGAAAAGTGCTGATGATAGCTGAAGATGAGACGAAGACGGAGTTGCTTGGGGTGAAACAAGATTCGGATTAGAAGAAACGTGAGTGGAGCACGGCTGAAGAAAGCGTGCTTAATTTGGAACCAAAAACTTATATTGATGCGAATAAATTGTGTAAAACTATGAAACAACTTACTTGGGCTGATCTATCACCCGTCGCGGGTGAGGAAAGGACGCCTCTGGGCGGAAAAGTTGGAAATACCTATGGATTGGATGAGGTAGTTGTACCACCATGGTGATCTCCATCTGTAAAACTGCGAAGGAATGAACTGCGAAAGCACAAGGCGCTGGGTTTTGCCCGCCGACGTGAGAAGGAAGAAGTTAGGGGCAGGGGAGATTCGTCTTCCCTGGGCCCTAAAACTTTCGCTTCTCCCTCATCCCGCGTGACTGGGGGATCTATCACAAGTCAGCATTTAGCTGAGATATGAAGGATCTCCGAGGCCCTCCCCCTTTCTTTTAGTATAATTTTTTGCTTTAAGCTATGTTTGCCTTTAGACGTTATCATAGCTTATGCGCTTATGCGCTTGAACTTTATATAAAACTGCTAATACAAGTATTTGGTCCACCTTAAGGACGGTAAAGAAAAGTGTCTTCTGGGAGACAACACATTATTTTAATTTTATTATTTCTATAATATGTTTGTTGTGCTTGGAGGTATTTGCTTTTGTAAGCGATGTTCGTTTGGGTCGTGGACCTTCTACAGAAATTAATGCCAATATTTTGGTGTGCTCATTTCTGAGCCTTTGGTAACCCCTTCTCCTTACTTGTTTTTTAATTTCACGATCACATTACGGTGTTAGGATGTTTAGGCTAAGTCTGGTGGGGAGTGTTATGCGGGTTACTCACGCACGTTCATTAAATCACTATAATGCTAGAAGAATATTTTCATTTGATGTTATTGATTGGCATTGCATACCACTGCACCACACTTGAGTGCGAGCTTGAACAGGAGCACGTTGTGAGTTTTATTGTCACTAGTGTGTGATTTCAAAAATTTCGGCGCTGGCCTAGGATTGCGAGGTGTTGTAAAATGTTGTGTTGGGTACATTGGAAAATGTGTACCAGATTTGAAGAAGCCTCACCCTACTCAATGATATACATCAAGGTGTATTTGATGTGCTTTGAGTTATATATGCAGGTTAAGTAATTGCAGGAAATGCAGAAAAGTTTCTAAGTCCATGTGTCGACACCTAGAGATGCTGTGTCGACACTTATGAAGGCTTGTGTCGACACCTAGAGAAGCTATGTCGACACTTTGAGTAATTATGTCGACACCAGGAAAGGCATAGTCGACACTAGAAGAAAAGTGTCGACATATACAGACAGTGTCGACACACTGTGAAGAATTGTCAACATAATCTGTTTCGACACTTAGAGGCAGTGTCGACACTCAGAGAAGTTTTGTCGACATCAAAATGTGTCGACACCAGGAGGCTGTGTCAACACTTTGCAAGCTTAAACAAAGTTAAAATACTTGTGTCGACACAAAGGAGATGTGTCGACACTCAGCAAGTATCAACAACAAAAGAAGATGTGTCGACACAAAGGAGATGTGTAGACACACAGTAGAATTCAGCTAAGTGTTAAAGAAGAAGTACTTGTGTCGACACACAGAATCAGTGTCGACACATTCAACAGAAGGCTTGTGTCGACACACAGAATCCGTGTCGACACATTTTGAAGAATCAGTGTCGATAAGCTGTTACAACAACACAAGGAGTTGTGTCGACACCATCAAGGCTAGTGTCGACACTTAGTTCACTTGTGTCGACACTTGGTCTATTTGTGTCGACACATAATGAAGATCAGTCTCGACACTTTTAGACAGAGACGGTATTTTCAAGAAGTGACTGGATGACTTGACAGCTTCCATTTCAATCGGTCAACTGCAACTGTCAGAGCTGTCAGAAGTTCGTTAGAAACCGGATCAGCCGGTTACCTTGGAGGAAGAGTATATAAAGGCCTTTCTCCTTCAACAGGAAGAATCAATCAAGATAGACAACACAATTAAAGAATTAATCAGAATATTAAGAAGATCAATACAGATCCAGAGAAAACTGTAAATCAGTATTTTGAGGAAACTTCAGATTTACTTGGAGAGAGAGAACTCCAGTAATTGAAGTCAAGAAAGAGACTTGTTAATCAAATCTCTTAAGAAGCAGATTCTGAACCAGACTGCAAAGTAGGATCCAGATTTATTTCTCCATCCTAAGAAGGAAGTTGCCAGCCAGTCTACTTCAAGAAGATCATCTTTACTGAGTTCAGACTCAAGAAGCCTTGAATAAAGCAAAGACAAAGTTGATCTCAGGAATCAGTGCTATCAAGAACTGATCAAGAAGGATTCTAAGGGATCTGAGTTGTAAGCCTAAATCTATAAAGGCTGAGGTAGGGCTTTTGATTCTGAGTGTAGGAGAATCAATTTTCTGAGTGTAGGCCTTGTTGAAGGCTGAGGTAGGGCTGTTAGCCTGAGTGTAGGTGTTGTTGAAGACTGAGTGGTAGGGCTTTGTTCCTGAGTTGTAGGAGTGGGGACACTATGAGTTGTAGAAACCTGTTTGGGGTTCTGAGCTGTAAGATCTGAGGATCTGAGGAGATGTGCTGAAGTTAGGCCGAATCTAGTACACTACTAGATAGGCGAAGAGGGAAAGTGGATGTACCCAGACCTTGGGGAACCACTATAAAAATCTGTGTGCCCTCTGTGTTTGTTTATTTTTGTGATTACTGAGCTAGCTGTGCTGAATTGTTGTAGCAAATTGCAAATACAGGTTTAATTGTACAGTGTTTCTGCCTTAAATTTAAAAAGAAAAAGTACACATATTCACCCCCCCCCCCTCTAGGTGGTTAGGCACTATTTCTTTCAAGTGGTATCAGAGGGAGGTTACTCAAAAAGGGACTTGACAGTCTGAGTAAGATCCTGTAGGCAGATTTAGAACAAATAAGAATCAGGAAAATGGGTTCTAGTGAGAATCACAATGAGCTGGGGTCCATAAAATTGCCAATATGTAGAAAAGAGATATTTGGCATATGGAAAGAGAGGGTTAGACTCTTTATGGAAGAATCTGACCCAAGGATATATATTACAGTCAAAGAAGACCCATATGTGCCAATAAAAATATCCATTCTGGATGCAAATCAGAAAACTCCCAAGGACTTTTCTGAAATGACTAAGGATGAAATCATTCTGGCCACTATGGATAAGAGAGCCCAGAACATAATTGTTAGTACAATTGATGATGCAACATTTCAGAACTTAATTCATTGTAAAATCTCTAAAGAAATGTGGGACACATTAATAGTTTATATGGAGGGATCAGAGGAAGTAAGACAAGATAGGAAGTCCTTGTTAAATCAGGAATATGAAAGCTTCAGACAAGGAAAGTCTGATAGCATTACAGAATGTTACAAGAAGTTCTATAGGATAGTTAATGAGTTGATGTCCTATGGAAGAGAATTCAGCAACTATGAGTTGAATGACAAGTTCTTAAGATCCCTGACTAAGGACTGGGACACCAAGATTTGTGTCATTAGGGAAGTGGTCAAACTAGCCGACATACCCCCTCCAACTTTGTTTGGAAAACAGTTATCTTATGAGATGCAGTTAATGGCTAGAAAGGAGGAAGAGAAGACTACTAGAATGGAGCACAAGGAAAGATCTATGGCCTTCAAGACTGAAGCAACTAAGAAGTATAGAAGCAAGTCTCTATCTCCACCTCAAAGTAATTGCTGAGGCTGTTATAGATAATTCAGATAGCAAGAATTCAAATAGCAGTGAAAGTGATGAAGACTTTGCTGCTTTTACTAGGCATTTTCAAAAGTTTCTGAAGAAGAAGCAGTGAAGGTCTAAGCCTTCCACTTATCAGAAAAAAGATGACTACTATTAGAAAAGAAAGTCATCAAGGAATGACAGAAGCAGGTCCAAGCCAAGCAAAGCTGCATCTTCAAAGATTGTGTGCTATTGCTGCAATAGACAAGGACATGTAGTGGCTGACTGTCCTGAAAAGAGGAAGGAGTCAGCTGACAAAAAGAAGACTCAGTTTAAGGGCAAAAAGGAAAAGTCCTTTGCTGCTAAGAAAGACAAGAGCCTGACTGATCAGTCATCTTCAAAAATAGAATCAGAAGCTGAAGCCTACATTGGATTGTTTGCTGAAGAGGAAGAAGATGAGTTTATGCAGCTAATGAACTCAATTTATGAGCATGAGGACCATCAGTGCAAGGGACTAATGGCTTTATCTGAAGGAGACAAGAACCAGGATCAGCCTGGACAAAGTAAGGTACAAAGTTGTTCTTCTAGTTCAATTTATAGTACTGAGTCAGAACCAAATACATCTGCATCAAGTGATGCGGGTGGGTCTGAATCTGAAGGAGATATTCATCAGTTAATTGATGAATATAGGGACTTGTTGCAGGCCTTGAAGAAAAGCAAAACCTTGGCCAAAACTCAGGTAAAGGAGATTGCTAATCTTAAATTGGCTGCTGCTGATTCAGATAAGTTGTTAGATCAGAAGCTGAATGAAATAGCCAAACTGAAAAACATTACTGTTATTTAGATGGGTACTATTACATTTAAGAATTATCAGATCAGAAATCTGGAGATTAGACTTCAGAAGGAGAGAGAGATAGTTACAAGTTTTTCTAAACCTAAATCTGTTTTACCCTTGATAGATGAGTTTGTACCACAAAAGGGTAAGACTGGATTGGGGTTTAAAAAAACTGCCTCGACTGTTAGGTCCAAATCTAAGGGCAAAGCCCCAGCACAAAACATAAAGCCTGTTGAGATACTTCAGCCAGGGTAGTACCTAAACAAAGGTACAATATATTTGAGTGCTGGTGTTGTGGCAAGATAGGCCACTTTGCCTTAGATTGTTGGCACAATTCAAGTGTCAAGGAGAGTAGCAAACTGCCTGCTAGAAGAGCTACAGGTAGTTTTGTTAAAAGTCAGACTAACCTGCACCAAGGACCCAAGAGTTATTTGGGTTCTAAGGTTAAGTAATCTGTTTTGCAGGTGAGTTCAAATGGCCATGCCCCTATATGATACTTGGACAGTGGATGTTCCAGCCACATGACTGGAACTAGGGGGTTGCTGAAAGACTATACACATATCAAGGATGACCATAAAGTTACCTTTGGTGGTTTAGAAAAAGGAATCATCAAAGGCTTTGGTAACATTTCTAGTAACCTGATTACAATTACTCAAGTAGCTTATGTAAAGGATTTGAAACATAACCTCATTAGCATAAGTCAGCTGAGTGACTTAGGATATGCCATCTCATTTGTCAAGAATGGTTGTCATATCAAGAGGTCAAGTGATCAAAAGATCATTCTGACAGGATATAGGAAGAGAAATGTCTATTGTCTTGACTTTGTATGTGAGAACAATGTTTCTCCTATTTGTCTTATAGCTGATGAGAAAGTCTCACATTGTATTAAATGGCACAAGAGGCTAGCTTATCTTAACTATAAGATAATTGGCCAACTCTTTAGCAAAGAGTTAGTGAGGAATGATCCTCAAGTTAAGTGTATAAAGGATGTGATATACTCAGCTTGTCAAAAAGGCAAGCAGACCAAATCCACCTTTCATATCCTTGAGAACAAGGATTCTGTGAGGTGTCTATACCTCTTGCATATGGATCTTTTTGGTCCTATGCCAGTTCACAGTCTAGGTAGGAAGGTCTACACATTTGTGGTAGTAGATGACTATTCAAGATATTTCTGGGTGTTCTTCCTAAGGCAAAAATCTAAAACCCCAAGTATCTTATATAGTTTTGTTAAACAAATTCAGAATGAATTGGACAGTACATTGGTCAAAATCAGAAGTGACCATGGTACTGAATTTCAGTCTGAAAGTATGACAAAACTGTGTGAAGAGTTTGTGATTTTTCAGGAATTTTCTTCACCAAGAACACCTCATCAAAATGGTATTGCTGAAAGGAAGAATAGAACATTGATAGAGGCTGGTAGAACCCTATTGAGTGACACTTCTCTCCCAAAATATTTCTGGGCTGAGGCAGTTAATACTGCATGTTATGTGATTAATAGGGCTACTATCACCAAGAGCCACAAGAAGACTCCCTATGAGATTGTGAAGGGCAAAAACCAAATTTATCCTATTTCAGGATCTTTGGTTGCAAGTGCTATATACTTAATAATGGCAAGTCTTATCTAACCAAGTTTGCTACCAAATCCCAAGAGGGGATATTTGTTGGGTACAACAACAATAGTAAGGCATATAGGGTCTACAACTTGATTACTCAAGTTGTAGAAGAGTCTGTACATGTAGTTTTTGATGAAGCAAGGCTCATTAACAGTGAATTGCCAAGTAGTGTTTGCAGCTCTACAGGTGTAACAGAGAAGATGGACAAGCTTACCATTACAGAAGGTTCTACTGCAACTCAACAAGTGGAAAATGGTAGCTGCTGTCCAGGGGGAGTACAGGACTCTCTAGATGCAGAAGAAGACCAAGAGGTGTAGCTAAATGAAGTGGCTGGAGGTGTTCAGCCTGAAGAAATACTACCTCCAGCAAATAGGCACTTAAAGGATCATCCAGCCAATCAAATAATTGGAGATCCCAGACAAGGAGTGCAAACAAGAAGCAGGAATCTGAGTACAGTTCTTTACTCTAGCTTCCTATCCCAAGTATAACCAAAGAAGTTTGAAGAAGCAGTTCTAGACTCTCATTAGATTGATGTCATGCAAGAGGAGCTGAATCAGTTCATAAGATGCAAGGTCTGAAAGCTAGTTCCTAAACCTAAGGACCACAACATCATTGGAACTAAGTGGATCTTTAGGAACAAGTTGGATGAGAATGGAATCATTATAAAGAATAAAGCTAGACTGGTTGTAAAAGGATATAGGCAGGAAGAAGGTATTGATTTTGATCAAACCTTTGCTCCAGTAGCAAGACTGGAAGCAATAAGGATGTTCCTTGCCTATGCAACATATCAAGGGTTCAAGGTATATCAAATGGATGTTAAGTCAGCTTTCCTAAATGAAGATCTAAAGGAAGAAGTATATGTAGAGCAACCATCAGGTTTTGTTGATTCTCTTAAACCTGATTATATATATAGACTTAGGAAGGCTTTGTATGGGTTAAAACAAACCCCAAGGGCTTGGTATGAAACTCTGTCTAGTTTCCTCATTGAGAACAAATTCTCAAGGGGGAAAATAGACAAGACTCTATTCCTTAGGGAATCTAAAGACAAGATTATCTTAGTTCAAATATATGTAGATGACATAATATTTGGGTCTATAGAAAGTAATCTTTGCAGAAAGTTTGCAAAACATATGCAAGGAAAATTTGAAATGAGCAGTATGGGGGAACTTAAGTTCTTCTTGGGTCTCCAAGTAAGATAGACTGAAGATGGCATGTCCATATGCCAGTCTAAGTTCAACCTACAGTTGATAAAGAAGTATGGTATGGAATCATCCACTACCATGAAAACTCCTATGGGGTCAAGCATGTCTCTAAGCAAATATGATGCAGGGAAACCTGTAGATGAAACTTTGTATAGGGGGATAGTTGGCTCCCTACTGTATTTGACTACTAATAGACCAGATATCATGTATGCTACATGTGTCTGTGCTAGGTACCAAGCATGCCCTAAAGAATCTCATCTGACTGCAGTCAAAAGGATTTTGAGATATCTTAAGGGCACACCTTATCTAGGCCTTTGGTACCCTAGGTATGGAGATTTTGTACTGATAGGTTATTCAGATGCAGATTTTGTAGGCTGTAAGGAAGATTGGAAGAGTACTACAGGAACCTGTCAATTTCTAGGTGGAAGGCTGGTGTCATGGAGCAGTAAGAAGCAGACTAGTGTGACAATCTCCACAGCTGAGTCAGAATATATGGCAGCAGGAAGTTGCTGTGCACAACTTTTGTGGATACAACATCAGCTAGAAGACTATGGTATTCAAGTAAGTAGAACATCTTTATTTTGTGATTCTACAAGTGCAAATTCTATTGTAAATAATCCTGTCTCCCATAGTAGGACTAAGCATATAGAAATTAAATACCATTTTCTTAGAGAACATGTAGAAAAAGAAGACATTTCCCTAGAATATGTTAACACAGATACTCAGGTTGCTGATATGTTTACTAAGCCCCTAGATGAAACCAAATTCAATAATTTTAAAATTGAATTAGGAATGTTAAACTTAGAATAGTATAAAAAATTGGCTAAGTAAAATGGTGTCGACACACAGAGTTGTCTGTGTCGACACATAGAAGTGGTGTCGACATTTCAGAGAAATGGTGTCGACACATCTAGAAAGTCTGTGTTGACACTTCAGAGAATTAGTGTCGACACATCCAGAGTAGGTGTTGACACATCCAGGGTGGTGTCGACACTTAGATTTTACACTAATTTCGTTAAGTAGAGTTTCGACTAATCGTCGAGCTGAGATGTATAAGTGTCGACACATATATTCTGTCGACTATATTTGTGTCGACACATAGTTGTCGAGACATTAGAAGTAAGTGTCGACACTTTTCAACAGTGTCGATACATATCAAGTATTTTGACGCGCCTTTTCACCTTCGATTTTAGAAAGGTATAAATAGATCTTCACTATTTTTTGTCGACACGCTCACCATAGTTTCGAGACCAAACTTGTGTGTCGACATCTCTCTATTCTAAATTCAAAATTTCTCAAAACCCTAATGGCGCCCAATCTAGAAGAGAACATTAATGAAGGTTATGAGCTCGTGCGACACGCCTTTGATGACGCGGAACCAGAAATCCAAGGTGTTGTATCCCTAGTTGTAGAGACTGAGTTAGAGTATCTTATTTCAGAACCAATCAAGATTTGGAAGAAGGAGGTCCTTGAATTCTTTAGTGCAGCTACACTTGATGAAACTGGACTCAAGATTAAGTCCACAGTCCATGGGGCAAAAGTAAAAATCACCTAGAAAAGTCTAAGAAAGATTCTACATCTACCTAAAACTAAAGAAGAGGAAGATGTACCTGCATCAAAGACAAGGGAGGCACGACAATGGTGTGGATTAGAGTCAAGCATAAAGATTGGATCAGTTTTTAACAGGAAAGGGATGAACATACAAGGAAAGTTTTTATCTGAAGTAGTTGGGAAGGTAATTCTGAGCAAGCTAGGTGGGCATGATAGAATATCAGCTCACATGTTCAGTTTAATGACAAGGATAATTTTCCAACTTAAAACTGATTGGTCAGCAGTAATGTTTGATAAGATAAAGGAAAGTCTGAAGAAGCCCAATCTATATAGGATTATGAGTTTGTACTTGGCTGGAAGTATTCCAGCAGTCATGAACCAAGCTGTAGGTTCTAGGATAAACCATATGAGGAGAATGGATGTTAGAATAATCTCAAGATGGGATAGAGTGTTAACTAAAGAAATGCCTACACCAGAGAAGGAAACACCTCAAAAGAAGAAGAAGAAAGCCATTGTGGCTCCTGAATCCTCCAGTAGCTCAGAAGAACAAGTAGTTTTTAGTTCTGATGATGGAGAGGCTGGAAATGCTGGACAGTCACCAGTAAGACCTGAAGATGCACAGAGGCAGGGGGAGCTACCATCTGCTAGCCCCATTCACCTAGATCCACTCCAGGGGGAGCCTCAACATATGGATGAGCCAACTCACTTAGATAGTGAAAGGGCAACCCAAACAATTCTTGAGGTAATCAATGAAGTTAATCAATCTATTTTCAATATTAAGGATGAAGTATTGACAGAATCATTACTTGATGTTGATCAGCAAACTCAGATACATAGTCAACAACAAGATGTTGTCATGGAAGACACATCAGTTGCAGATCATGCTACTGAGATAAGAAATTTTCCAGTCCATCCTCAATAGGAGTTTAAACTAGAAGAGCTGTTCCCTGATTTACTACAGACTGATTTTGAGGGAGAGAAAGCAGCTGTTGAGGGGGAGTCAGCTAACCTTGAGGGGGAGCATGTAGAGTTTCATGAGGAGACTGCTAGACATGAGACTGAGGAGCAAAGGAATGCTGAGGAGCTACCAAGAGCAGAGAAGGAATTGCCCCATACTCCACATGATAGAGTAAACATTGCTAGTACTTCTGTCTCTGAAGATGAAGAGGCTGCTAGAGCCAAGAAAAGAAAGCTACAGGTTTTCAAAAGGAGAAGCCAGACCTACAAGAAAGCACTGCAAACCATTATTCCATAGCCTACCCCAACTGCTGATTATAGTTCATTATTGGTGGCTTTGCAGATCAAGATGGATGAGCAAAGGAAGTCTCTCCAAACTTATATGGATGAAGGACATAAATCCCTTCAATTTTATCTGGCTCAAGACATCAAATCTATAAGATTTGAAGTTAATCAAACTAAGAAAGAAATGACTGATTGTTTCCACAAAGGAGGTAATACAGTTGTATATCTGGCTACTCATCAAGAGCAGATAATGAAACAGGTTGATGATATGGCAGTAAAGCAAGGATATGTTCTTGAGAATCAGATTAGAATGAATGACAATCTAACTGAATCACATAATGTGATAGTAACTGAAATGCAGAATATTGCACCTGCTCAGACTGCAGCAAGGACTACTACCAAGGCTGAGTTTGACAAGCACTTACAAGAAAGCCTAACTGCTGTTAAAACTGCTATTGAAGATTCTCAAAAGGCTATTACTAACAAGCTTCAAAGGTTAAAACCTTTTTATAAAGATGGTGTTAACTATCTGAATGCTCAGATCAGGTTTCAGAAGGATGTTCTTATGGATCATATAGAAAGAGAAGTCATAAAGGGGAAGAGGGTATTAGTCAAAGCAGGCTCTGACCATGCTAAATGGATTTCAAATAGCATCAGAGCTACTCTTGGATATCCACCCTTGTGTGATGATGATAATGTAGCAGAATCTGGGATAAATACTGCATATTTTGGAGGAGAATAAGCTGAAGTAGCTCAGTTGATCTATCCTCCTGCAGATTTTGACATGATACATCAAGAGATACAATCTATGTATAGCCCTCCAAAAGGTGCTCAAAATATGATCATTGAGAAAGTAGTATAGTCTGTGCCAGAGGCAGTATTAAAAGAGCAGGAAGCTCAATTATCTAAGAAGAGGTTCAGAGAACAGGAAGAGTTAAGGCCTGATTTTGAACAGTGGAGCCCAACTTCTAGGAATATCATATTGACTGCTTGGAAGGCTGCAAAGGATAATTTCCTAGAGAGGGGTAAATGGTACTCTGACCAGGAATGGAGAGAACATGAAGCTAGGCAAGAAGCCATAGTACAATATAGAAGAAAGGCTAAACTAGGGAAGCTACCTCCTAATGCACAGGAGCCTAACAAGTATTTCCCTAAGCCTTATCATTATTTTGAGAGACAGAAGATAAGGGCTAAAGAACATAAGAAGAAAGATCTTAAGCGAAAGAAGCCTGCTGATGATAATGATGCTCCAATTCAAGCCAAGATTCAATCTGGAAAGGGCATTGTTATCAAGGAGCCAGATCAGCCATAAAATAGAATTTTCTTAAGTTTACTACTCTGTAATCTTTTGCATTAAAATCTATGTAAACTTTTGATTAATGAAGCTATTGGAAGTTATAACAAAACAATGTTTGATGTTCAATCTGTTACATTTTTATTCTGTAATGATTGTTTATACATGTTTTGTTTAGTATTTACTCTGTCATATAATATTGTTATATATCATAATTTGTATTTGTTATGTATGGTGTATATCATTGACTAAGGGTTATGATTTCTCCAAATAGGGGGAGATTGTTGGGTACATTGGAAAATGTATACCAGATTTGAAGAAGCCTCACCCTACTCAATGATATACATCAAGGTGTATTTGATGTGCTTTGAGTTTATATGTGCAGGTTAAGTAATTGCAGGAAATGCAGAAAAGTTTCTAAGTCCATGTGTCGACACCTAGAGATGCTGTGTCGATATTTATGAAGGCTTGTGTCGACACCTAGAGAAGATGTATCGACACTTGGAGTAATTGTGTCGACACCAGGAAAGGCAGAGTCGACACCAAAAGAAAACTGTCGACACATACAGGCAGTGTCGACACACTGTGAAGAATTGTCAACATAATCTATGTCGACACTTAGAGGCATTGTCGACACTCAGAGAAGCTTTCCCGACATCAAAATGTGTCGACACCAGGAGGCTGTGTCAACACTTTGCAAGCTTCAACAAAGTTAAAATACTTGTGTCGACACAAAGGAGATGTGCCGACACTCAGCAAGTATCAACAATAAAAGAAGATGTGTCGACACAAAGGAGATGTGTCGACACACAGCAAAATTCAGTTAAGTGTTAAAGAAGAAGTACTTGTGTCGACACACAGAATCAGTGTCGACACATTCAACTGAAGGCTTGTGTCGACACACAGAATCAGTGTCGACACATTCTGAAGAAGCAGTGTCGAGAAGCTGTTACAACAATACAAGGAGTTGTGTCGACACCATCGAGGCTAGTGTCGACACTTAGTTCACTTGTGTCGACACTTGGTCTATTTGTGTCGACACATAATGAAGATCAGTCTCGACACTTTCAGAAAGAGACAGTATTTTCAAGAAGTGACTGGATGACTTGACAGCTGCCATTTCAACCGGTCAAGTGCAACTGTCAGAGCTGTCAGAAGTTAGTTAGAAACCAGATCAGCCGGTTACCTTGTAGGAAGACTATATAAAGGCATTTCTCCTTCAACAGCAAGAATCAATCAAGATAGACAACACAATTAAAGAATTAATCAGAAGATTAAGAAGATCAATACAGATACAGAGAAAACTGTAAATTAGTATTTTGAGGAAACTTCAGATTTACTTGGAGAGAGAGAAATCCAGTAATTGAAGTCAAGAAAGAGACTTGTTAATCAAATCTCTTAAGAAGCAGATTCTGAACCAGACTGCAAAGTATGATCCAGATTTATTTCTCCATCCTAAGAAGGAAGTTGCCAGCCGATCTACTTCAAGAAGATCATCTTTACTGAGTTCAGACTCAAGAAGCCTTGAAGAAAGCAAAGACAAAGTTGATCTCAGGAATCAGTGCTATCAAGAACTGATCAAGAAGGATCCTAAGGGATTTGAGTTGTAAGCCTAAATCTATAAAGGCTGAGGTAGGACTTTTGAGCCTGAGTGTAGGACAATCAATTCTCTGAGTGTAGGCCTTGTTAAAGGCTGAGGTAGGGCTGTTAGCCTGAGTGTAGGTCTTGTTGAAGACTAAGTGGTAGGGCTTTGTGCCTGAGTTGTAGGAGTGGGGACACTCTGAGTTGTAGGAACCTGTTTGGGGTTCTGAGCTGTAAGATCTGAGGATCTGGGGAGAAGTGCTGAAGTTAGACCGAATGAAAGATATAGTACCTACACACCTAGAGGGGGGGGGGGGTGAATAGGTGAACTAATTCTTTTTAAACTTTAATGGCAGCAATCGGTTATAACACAGAATCTACTCTACTTTTGCAATCACACAGCATACACAGCAAAGCACAGCACAGCAGACACAGAGTTTTATAGTGGTTCCCCAAGCTTTGGGTACATCCACTTTTCTCCTTCGCCTATCTAGCAATGTACTAGATTCGGCCAAACTTCACCACTGTCTCAGAACCCAAACTGGTTCCTACACCTCAGGCCCAAGGCCCTACAACTCAGCTTTTCCACAAAGCCTACACTCAGCCACAAAGGCCTACATTCAGCCAACAAGGCCTACACTCAGCCACCAAGGCCTACACTCAGAGATTTCAATCTCCTACACTCAGGCTCTCAAGCCCTACCCTCAGCCTTTATAATTACAGGCTTACAAAACACTCAGATCAAAAGGATCCTACAAGATAAAAAATGAATTTACAATTGTTAACTCAACAACCCAAAGACAAGAGAGGGAGGTTGTGAGTTTCTTGATGAGTTCTTGGAAGAACTCAGCTGGATTCAATCTGACTTAGCTTTCTTCAAAGCTTCTTGAAAGTAGAACTCAATTAGATTGACTCCTTCTGCAGTTGATCCTTGTCCTCTGCTTCTTAAGACCCAGAATGAATCTGAATCGTTCTTCTCAGCCTAGTTCCAACGGCTGGTATCTTGGATGGAGCCCTCTCTCTCCAACTTCTTAGATCTGCACTTGGACAGCTAGATATTCTTGATTTGATACTTGATCAAATAACTTGAACAACTCTGTGAACCACTTTTTGAATTGCTTCAGCAACTTCTTCAATAACAACTTCTGTAGACTGTATGAGCCTATTTATAGGCCTTCTTCATGGTAACCGGCTGGTCCGGTTCATAACTGTCTTCTGACATCTCTGACAGGTGTTGTAGACCGGCTGGAACGGTAGCTGTCAAGTCATCCAGTCAGTTCTTGAAAGTTCTCTAACTGTCTGAAAGTGTCGAGACTTTCTGTCTTTAAGTGTCGACACTTATAGACCAAGTGTCGACACAAGTTGTGTAAGTGTCGACACAAGTCTACAAGGTGTCGACACAACTCCTTGTGTTGTAGATTCTATGTCTCGACACAGTTTCTTCTGCATGTGTCGACACTGAAATTGAGTGTCGACACAAGTACTTGATCTTCTGCAACTTGTTGAATTCTTCTAAGTGTCGACACATATCCTTTGTGTCGACACATCTTCATGTGTTGAATCTGTCAAGTGTCAACACTACTTCTTGGTGTCGACACATAGTCTTCTATGTTGATACTTGCTGAGTGTCGACACAGATCCTTGTGTCGACACTTGATTCTTCTGTTGAGACTTCAGATGAGTGTCGACACATCTTCTTAGTGTCGACACTTGTACTTAGAATATTTTGTCGATCTTGCTGTTCTTTGCTAAGTGTTGACACAGCTCCATGTGTCGACACTTTCTTCAATTGTTGAGTCTTCAGCTGAGTGTCGACACATTGTTCTGGGTGTCGACACTTACTTCAAGTGCTGACTCTTTTGTTGAGTGTCGAGACATTGTTCTGAGTGTCGACACTTATACTTAGTCTCTGCTGACTTTTGCTGAGTGTCGACACAGCTCCAAGTGTCGACACTTTCTGCTGTAGACACAGCTTCACTGGGTGTCGACACTGCTGTTAAGTGTCGACACTGCTTTACTGTACTTTCTTCATTGAGTGTCGACAAAGCTCCTTGTGTCGACACTTTGTGTCTATTGTCGACTCTGCATCCCAGGTGTCGACACAATGACTCCAAGTGTCGACACTGCTTTCCTGGGTGTCGACACAAGTCTTCTTAAGTGTCGACACTTTCCCTCTAGGTGTCGACACATGGACTTAGTAACTTTTTGCTTCAGTCCTGCAAATACTTAACCTGCACAAGTAACTCAAAAACACATCAAATACATTTTGATGTATATCATTGAGTTGGGTGAGGCTTCTTCAAATCAGGTACATTTAACCAATGTACCCAACAATCTCCCCCTATTTGGAGAAGTCATAACCCTTAGTCAATGATATACACCATTCATAATTAAGATTACAAAATGATGTAAAGTAGGATAATGTACAACAGGGTAAACATAAACATGTATCAATTTCACATGTATACAAATTCATCATCACAGAACAAATATGAAATAAACATAGACATCATCACAGAACAAACATGAAATAGATTAATCATATATTGTTCAAATATCTGTCTTATACAGTTTTAGAAGTTCACAAAAATGTTTTACATCAAAAAGATTACACAGTAAACTTCAAGAAAATTCTAAATCTATTTCAGTTCTGGTTCCTTGATAACTATTCCTTTGCCAGCATGAACCTTAGCTTGGACAGGAGCATCAGCAGTTTCAGCATCAGTAGGCTTCTTGCCTTTCAGATCTTTCTTCTTAAGCTCTTCAGCTTTGATCTTCTGTCTTTCAAAATAATGGTATGACTTAGGAAAGTACTTGCTAAGCTCCTGGGCAGTAGGAGGTAGCTTTCCCATCTTTGCCTTCCTTCTATATTAAACTATGGCCTCCTGTCTAATCTCATGTTTTCTCCATTCAGCCTCAGAGAACCATTTGTTCCTGTCTTGAATGTTATCCTTGGCAGCTTTCCAGGCAGTCAAAATGATATTTCTTGAGGTAGGGCTCCACTATTCAAAGTCTGGCCTTTGTTCAGCTTGTTCCCTAAACCTCTTCTTAGACAATCTTGTCTCTTCTTCTTTTTGCAATGCCTCTTGCATGGCTTCAGATATAGGCTGAACAACCTTTTCAATAACTACATTGTCCTTGCCCCCAGGTGGGTTGTACATGGTCTGTACATCAGTATGCACCATTTTAAAATCTGGAGGAGGATATATGACTTGAGCTACTTCTGGTTGCTCACCTCCAAGATAGGTAGGGTTAATTCCAGATTCAGCAACATCATTGTACATGGTCTGTACATCAGTATGCACCATTTCAAAATCTGGAGGAGGATATATGACTTGAGCTACTTCTGGTTGCTAACCTCCAAGATAGGCAGGGTTAATTCTAGATTCAGCAACATCATTGTCATCACATAGAGGAGGATATCCAAGTGTAGCTCTGATAGAATTTGATATCCACTTAGCATGGTCAGAGCTTGCCTTGACTAACACTCTCTCCCCCTTTATGACTTCTCTAGCCATGTGATCTCTGACATCATCCTTCTGAAATCTGATTTGATTATCCAAGTATCTGACTCCATCTTTAAAGAAAGGTTTGAGCTTTTTAAGTTGTTCAGATATGGCCTTCTGGGAGTCTTCAATGGCAGCCTTAACAGCATTGATTTCTTCTTGAAATACCTTATCAAATTCAGCTTTAACAGCAGCAGTAGAGGTAGAAGGTGCAGCAGCCTGTTTCTTTAATTCTGTGACAATAGCATTATGGGAAGCAGTAAGATTGTCATTCATCCTTAGCTGATTTTCAAGAACATACCCTTGCTTTAATGCTATGTCATCCACTTGTGCTTTTATCTTCTCTTGGTGTGTGGCCAAGTACACCACTATATTTCCACCCTTGTGAAAACAGTCTGTCATCTCTTTCTTGTTAAGGTTCATTTCAAACCTTATAGACTTGATATCTTGGGACAAATCAAATTGCAATGATTTCTGCCCTTCATCCACATACTTCTCATTTGCTTTTCTATGTTCATCCAGTTTAATCTGCAGGGCAACCATCAAAGCACTATAATCTATTGATGGGGCTTGCTGAACTATAGGCTGTGGTGCAATAGATTGTAAAGCCTTTTTATAACTTTGACTTCTTCTCTTGAATACATAAAGTTTCTTTTGCTTAGCCCTTGTAGCCTCCTCATCTTCAGATTCTGAGGAGCTGGCTATTTCCAGCCTCTCCTTAGGGCTTGGAGGCTTCTCAGGTTGCACATCTGGAGCTTTCTCAGTTTCTTGCCTTATAGGCTCTTCCAGAAGCTGCACTTGCTCCCCCTCAAGTGAAGCATTCTCTTCTTCAGCAGCAGCCTTGTCCATGTCAAAATCTTGTTGGTCTAGATTTAAAAATAAATCTTCCATGGTGAATTCTTGTGGTGAAGGAGCTGGAGAAATTCTTGGTTCTTCAACCACTGGATCAGTAACATCTTGAACAACAGCAGATGTGTCTTCTATGACAGCATCTGAGACTTGGTTATCCAGCTAAATTTGTTGATTAACATCAGACAAATCAGTATCTTCCATAGAAAAATCTAAAGTGTTTAGTTCAGTGATTACCTCTAGTATGATGGTGGTTGCTTGTTCACTTTCCAGTGTAGTTGGTTCTTCTACAACTGGAAGCTCCCCCTGGCTGTGATCCTTGTGGATGGGGCTAGCTTGAGGTAGCTCCCCCTGGATCTCAGCAACCTCTTGAGGAGCAAGAGTCTTTACAGCAGGCTCTTCCTCATTTTCATCTGGAGTGAAGACAACCTGTTCTTCACTTTCAGAGCTGCTAGTGGACTCTTGTGCCACTTGAGCAGTTTTCCTTTTCTTCTGTGGTGGAATCTCCTTCTCAGCAACTATCTTCTCAGGGGTTGGCATCTCTTTAGTCAACACCCTGTCCCATCTAGAAAACAACCTCATGTCCATTTTCCTCATGTGATTTATTTTGCTTCCAGCAGCAGTACTCATTACCTCTGGTATGGTACCAGCTAGGTAGAGACTTAAGATTCTGCCCAGGTTGGGCTTCTTCAGACTTTCTTTGATTTTCTCAAATACTATAACTGACCAATTAGTTCTTAAAGTGAAGATAATCCTGGTCATTATATTGAACATAGAGGCAGACACTCTGTCATGCCCTACTGGCTTGCTGAGAATAACTTTTCCAACAATCTCAGACATGAATTTGCCTTGGCTGTTCATGCCCTTTCTGTGGAAAACAGAACAAATTTTCATTGTAGAATCAAGTCCACACCAGGTTAGAGCTTCCCTGGTCTTTGATGCAGTAACTTCATCTTCCTCTTGAGTTCTTGGAAGCTGTAGAATCTTCCTCAGACTTTTTGGTGATACCTTGACCTTCTCACCATGAACTCTGGATTTGATTTTGTATCCAGATTCGTCCACCTTTGCTCTATTGAGGAATTCAAGTACCTCTTTCTTCCATATCTTAGTAGGTTCAGACACTAAATATTCTAACCCAGAATCGGCAACTAGGGTTACTACAGCCTGAATTTCTTGATCAGCATCATTGAATGCGCCGCGCACCAGCTCGTATCCTTCGTTGACGTTCTCCTCGAGCTTAGGCGCCATTAGGGTTTGTAGAATTTGTCTTGAGAGAAGAGAGGTGTCGACACAGAAGTTTGGTCTCGAAACGTTGAAGGCGTGTCGACAAACAAAGACAAATCCCTATTTATACCTTTCTAATTTTGAAGATGAACAGGCGGGACAACTAACTTAAAATGTGTCGACACTAGAAATAAGTGTCGACACTGACTTATAATGTCTCGACACATATGTGTCGACACAAGTTTAGTCAACAGATTTTATGTGTCGACACTTGGTTATGTGTCGACACAACATAACTCGACATATTGTCGAGACTTTACTTAGAAAATTCTGAGTAAATACTAAGTGTCGACACCACTTTGGATGTGTCGACACCAACTTCCTAGATGTGTCGACACCTATTTCCTGAAGTGTCGACACCACTATTCTGTGTCGACATAGACTTGTCTATGTGTCGACACCTTTTTACTTAGCCAATTTCAATTCTGTAAACTTACTCTAAGTTTATCATTCCTAGTTCAATTTTAAATCTATTGAACTTAGCTTCTTCTAGGGGCTTAGTATACATATCAGCTATTTGATTATCAGTTTTAACATATTCTAATAAAATATCTTCTCTTTCTACATGCTCCCTAAGAAAATGATATTTAATTTCAATATGTTTTGTTCTACTATGGGATACAGGATTATTAGCTATTGAAATAGCACTTGTAGAATCACAGAAGAGTGGAGTTCTACTTACCTGAAATCCATAGTCCTCTAGCTGATGTTGTATCCACAGAAGTTGAGCACAGCAACTTCCTGCAGCCACATACTCTGACTCTGCAGTGGAGATAGCCACTCTGGTTTGCTTTTTTCTACTCCATGAAATTAGTCTCCCACCTAGGAATTGACAGGTTCCAGTAGTGCTTTTTCTATCTTCTTTGCATCCTGCAAAGTCTGCATCTGAATAACCTGTTAGTTCAAAATCTCCATTCCTAGGGTACCAGAGGCCTAGATAGGGAGTGCCCTTTAGATATCTCAATATTCTTTTGATAGCTGTCAAATGAGACTCTTTAGGGCAAGCTTGATACCTTGCACAGACACATGTAGCATACATGATATCTAGTCTACTAGCAGTCAAGTATAATAGGGAGCCAACTATCCCTCTATACAAGGTTTCATCTACAGGTTTCCCTGCATCATCCTTGCTAAGAGACATACTTGACCCCATAGGAGTCTTCATGGTACTGGATGAATCCATACCATACTACCTTATGAGTTCTAGGGTGAACTTGGACTGACATATGGATAAACCACTCTCAGTCTGTTTAACTTGGAGACCCAAGAAAAACTTCAGCTATCCCATACTACTCATCTCAAATTGACCTTGCATCAGTTTTGCAAACTTTTTTCAAAGGCTGCTTTCAGTAGACCCAAATATAATGTCATCTACATATATTTGGACTAGTATAACTTTGCCTCTAGATTCCCTAAGGAATAGAGTCTTATCTATTTTCCCCCTTGAGAACTTGTTCTCAATGAGGAAACTAGATAGCGTTTCATACCAAGCCCTAGGGGCTTGCTTTAACCCATATAAAGCTTTCCTAAGTCTATAGACATGATGAGGTAAAGTTGGATCAACAAAACCTGAAGGCTGTTCAACATAGACTTCTTCCTTAAGATTACCATTTAGGAATGCTGACTTGACATCCATTTGGTAAAACTTGAATCCTTGATAGGTTGCATAGGCTAAGAACATCCTTATGGCTTCCAGTCTGGCTACTGGAGCAAAGGTTTGATCAAAGTCAATACCTTCTTCTTGCCTATATCCTTTAGCATCCAATCTTGCTTTATTCTTAATGATGACCCCGTGTTCATCCATCTTATTCCTGTAGATCCACTTGGTTCCTATTATATTGTGGTCTTTAGGTTTAGGAACAAGTTCCCAGACCTTGCACCTCTTGAACTGATTAAGCTCTTCTTGCATTGCTTTAGTCCATTGTGGATCTAGTATGACTTCTTCAAACTTCTTAGGTTCAACTTGAGATAGAAAACTGGAGTAGATTGCTGCATTCATGTATCTGCTCCTGGTTTGTACTCCTTGTCTTGGATCTCCAATAATCTGCTCTACTGGATGATCTCTAAGATGCCTGTTGGCTGGAGGCATCCTAACTTCTGGTTGAACCTCTTCAGCATCTCCATCATGCTGTACTCCTTGTACTACTTCTGCAATTGGCACATGTAGTTCTCCCCCTGGACAACAGCCACTGACTTCTACTTGCTGTCTTGCAGCAGGTATTTCTTCTATAGTAAGCTTGTCCGTCTTCTTTGTTAAACCTGTGGGGCTGCATACAGTACTAGACAACTCATTGTTAATAAGTTTAGTCTCATCAAAAACTACATGCACAGATTCTTCTACAACTTGTGTAGTCAAGTTGTATACTCTATAAGCCTTACTGTTATTGCTGTACCCAACAAAAATTCCCTCTTGGGACTTGGCAGCAAACTTAGTTAAGTAAGACTTCTCATTGTTAAGTATGAAGCATTTGCAACTAAAGATCCTGAAATAGGATAGGTTTGGTTTCCTGCCTTTCACAACTTCATAGGGGGTCTTGTTGTGCCCTTTAGTGATGGTAGCCCTATTTATAACATGGCATGCAGTATTAACTGCTTCAGCCCAGAAATACTCTGGCAGTGATGTATCACTTAATAGGGTCCTACCAGCCTCTATCAAGGTTCTATTCTTCCTCTCAGCAATGTCATTTTGCTGAGGTGTTCTAGGTGAAGAGAATTCTTGAAATATCCCAAATTCTTCACATAGTTTTGTCATGCTTTCAGACTGAAATTCAGTACCATGGTCACTTCTAATCTTGACCACTGTACTATTTAGTTCATTCTGAATTTGCTTGACAAAGCTATGGAAGATACTAGGTGTTTTAGATTTCTGACTTAAGAAGAACACCCAGGAAAACCTTGAGTAGCCATCTACAACTACAAGGGTATAGACCTTCCTACCTAAGCTGTGAACTGGCATTGGACCAAAGAGATCCAAGTGCAAGAGGTATAAACACCTCACAGCATCTTTGTTTTCTATGCTTCTAAAGGTGGATTTAGTCTGCTTGCCCTTTTGACAAGCTGAGCAAATACCATCTTTAACACACTTAACTTGAGGACCATTCCTCACTAACTCTTTGCTAAAGAGTTTGCTAATAGTCTTGTAGTTAAGATGGGCAAGCCTCTTGTGCCATTTGACACAATGAGAGACTGTCTCATCAGCTACAAGACACACTGGAGAACCACTGTTCTCAACCATAATGTCTAAGCAATAGACATTCCTTTTCCTATAACCAGTCAAAATGATCTCTTGATCACTTGACCTCTTGATATGACAACCATTTTTAACAAATGAGATGTCATACCCTACATCACTTAATTGACTTATACTTATTAGGTTGTGTTTCAACCCTTTAACATAAGCCACTTGAGTAATGGTAACTAAGTTGCTAGAAATGTTACCAAACCCTTTGATGATTCCTTTTTCAGAACCACCAAAGGTTACTTTTGGACCATCTTTGATTGGAATGTAGTCCTTTAGTAATCCTCTAGTTCCAGTCATATGTCTGGAACATCCACTGTCCAAGTACCATGTTGGGGTATGGCCACTTGGACTCACCTGCAAAACAGATTAATGAACCTTAGAACCCAAAGAATTCTTGGGTCCTTGGTACTTGTTAGTTTGCAACTTGATAAAACTACCTACTGGCTTTCCAACAGGTAATTTGCAACTCACTTTGGCACTAACATTGTGCCAACAGTCCATTGCAAAATGGACAACTTTGCCACAACACCAACATTCAAATTTATTGTACCTTTGCTTAGGTACTGTCTTTGCTGTCTTATCTACAGCAGACTTGTTGAATGTTGAGGCTTTGCCCTTGGACTTGGACTTGGACTGCTCAGTCCTTGCAGGTCTAGTAAAGCACAGTCCAGTTTTACCCTTGTGATGAACAAATTCATCAATTTTGGGTAACACTGACTTAGGTTTAGAAAACCTAGCAACAAGCTCTCTCTCTTTCTGAAGATTGATCTCCAGACTCTTGATTTGATCATTCTTAAAGGTGATAGTCCCCATCTGAATCACTGTTATGTGTTTCAGCCTGGCTATCTCATTAAGCTTTTGATCAAATAGCTTCTCAGAATTTGTTGCAGCAGCTTTTAGATCAGCAATTTCCTTTGCCTGACTTTTGGCTAGGGACTTGCTCTTCTTGTAAGCTTGCAACAGTACTTTATATTCATCTATAACCTGATGAATATCTTCCTCAGACTCAGATACACTTTCATCACTTGATGAAGATGAATCTGATTCTGTACTGGCACAAGAAACTAAACTTAAAGTTGAACTTTGTACCTTACTGTGTCCTGGCTGCTCCAGGATTTTGTCACTCTCAGTCAATGCCATCAGTCCTTGGCACTGATAGTCTTCTTGTTCATAAATAGACTCCATAATCTGCATGAATTCTTCTTCTTCTTCTTCAGCAAACAGCCCTATGTATGCCTCAGCATCAGACTCAGTTTCTGAAGAAGAGATATCTGATAGAGTCTTCTCCTTCTTGGCAACAAAAGACTTCTCTTTCTTGCCTTTGAAATGAGTCTTCTTCCTGTCACTAGACTCTTTTCTCTTCTCAGGACAATCTGCAACAACATGGCCTTGTCTATTGTAGCAATAGCACACTATTTTTGAAACAGTTGCCTTGCTAGATTTAGTCCTCTTCCTGTCCTTCTTTGAAGCCTTTTTATCCTGATAAAAGTCTTCTTTTCCCTTTGAAGTAGAAGGCCTTGACCTCCACTGTTTCTTCTTCAAGAATTTCTGAAAATGTCTAGTGAAGGCAGCAAAGTCTTCATCACTTTCACTACTTTCAGATTTTGTGCTGACTGACTCATCTGACTCTGATTCAGCAACCTTTGGAGGTTGAGTTGGTGACTTATTCCTGTACTTTCTGGAGGGTTCTATCTTGAAAGCTACAGTTCTTTCCTTGTGTTCAGTTCTTGTTGATTTCTCCTCGTCTTTTCTCACTGTCAATTGCATTTCATAAGACAATAACTTGTCAAACAGTGTAGGTGGAGGAATTTCTCCCAACTTAGCCATTTCTCTAATGGCACAGATCTTGGTGTCCCAATCTTTAGTTAGGGACCTTAGGAACTTGTCATTTAGTTCATAATTACTGAACTCTCTTCCATAAGACATGAGTTCATTCACTACCCTGTAGAATTTCTTATAGCACTCAGTTATGCTATCACCCTTTCCTTGTCTAAAACTCTCATACTCCTGATTTAGCAAGGATTTTCTATCTTGTCTAACTTCTTCAGAACCTTCCATATACATAATAAGAGTGTCTCACATCTCTTTGGCTGTCTTACAGTGTATTAGATTCTGAAAAGTTGCATCATCTATGTCACTCACTATAATGTTTTGTGCCCTTTTGTCCATGGTGGCTAGGACAATCTCATCCTTAGTCATTTCAGAGAAATCCTTTGGGGTTCTCTGATTTGCATCTAGAACTGATATCTTCATGGGCACATAAGGCCCTTCCTTTACTGTGATGTATATCCTAGGGTCTGAGGCTTCCATAAACAGCCTTACCCTTTCCTTCCAGATCCCAAATATCTCTTTCCTGCATAGAGGTAATTTCATTGAACCCAATTCCTTGTGATTCTCAGAGGAACCCATGGTTCTTGATTTTCTTGAATCTGTAATTTGTCTTAGACTGAATCTGCCAATCAGGATCTCCTTAGACTGTTAGTCCTTTTTAAGGAACCTCGCTTTGATACCACTTGAAAGATATAGTACCTACACACCTAGAGGGGGGGGGGGTGAATAGGTGACCTAATTCTTTTTAAACTTTAATGGCAGCAATCAGTTATAACACAGAATCTACTCTACTTTTGCAATCACACAGCATACACAGCAAAGCACAGCACAGCAGACACAGAGTTTTATAGTGGTTCCCCAAGCTTTGGGTACATCCACTTTCCCCCTTCGCCTATCTAGCAGTGTACTAGATTCGGCCAAACTTCACCACTGTCTCAGAACCCAAACTGGTTCCTACACCTCAGGCCTAAGGCCCTACAACTCAGCTTTTCCACAAAGCCTACACTCAGCCACAAAGGCCTACACTCAGCCAACAAGTCCTACACTCAGCCACCAAGGCCTACACTCAGAGATTTCAATCTCCTACACTCAGGCTCTCAAGCCCTACCCTCAGCCTTTATAATTACAGGCTTACAAAACACTCAGATCCAAAGGATCCTACAAGATAAAAAATGAATTTACAATTGTTAACTCAACAACCCAAAGACAAGAGAGGGAGGTTGTGAGTTTCTTGATGAGTTCTTGGAAGAACTCAGCTGGATTCAATCTGACTTAGCTTTCTTCAAATTTTCTTGAAAGTAGAACTCAATTAGATTGACTCCTTCTGCAGTTGATCCTTGACCTCTGCTTCTTAAGACCCAGAATGAATCTGAATCCTGAAAGGGGAAACTAGATCAGATATACTCTAGAGGGGGGGAGGGGGGTGAATAGAGTATATGGTGCTTTTTAAAACACAAAGAAAAACTTTTGCAAAGCTTTACAACAATTGCTGTAATGAGTGTAAGCAGGGAAGCAGAAATAAAATTAATCACAAAACCAAGCTATGCAGAAACTAAGCACAAGAAAATCTAGGCCAGAAACAGAAAGAAAACATGCAGAACCAGATGACACAAGGAATTATAGTGGTTCCCCAACTTGGGTACATCCACTCTTCTACCACCCTTGGTAGGAATCCACTGCAGGATGAGTTGATCAGGTGTCCTGGGCACCAATGAGCTTTTGATAAGGTGCTCAAAAACCAAAACAGATTTTTTGATCAGGTGTCTTGCCACCAATGAGCTTTTGACAAGGTGCTCAAAAACCAGATTCAAACTTTTGAAGGGAGTTTGAAAAACCCTTTACAGAGTGGGGGTGAGAGAGTGATGGAAGTCTTCTCTTTTCTCAAACAACTGAGAAGACTAAGTGGATTGATTTCAAAGCTCCCCCTGAGTCCTTGATCTTCCGGAAGATGAGCTTTTCTGAGGGTGATAGGCCTTCAAAGATAGATCTCCAGCAAAAAATGATTTCAGCAAGCTGAAATGTTGGGTGTCTGAAGTCTTGAAATGATGTTGGCCTTGAACACTTTAAGAGCTGAAGAGATCTGAAGATTTTTGAAAGCTTGATCTCTCTGATGAGTGTTCTTCAGAATTCTTGTTGACAGAATATTTTCAAAGAGTCTCTGTATATTGGATTGTGTCCTGTTCTTGTCAATCTCTCCTTTTTTTTGTTCTTATCTATTCTCTCTCTAATTCAAAAAACATTCTCTCTTTTTATTCTCTGTGTCTGAATAGGATATCACTCTGTCAAAGATAGCGGTTGGTCTGCATTGATTACAGCCTTAATTGCATAATTTCTTCTAAAGGAAAGTCCACTGATTTGTTCCTTGAAAAATCCCTTGAAACTTGCTCCAGAAGTAAATGAAAACGGCTGGCAGATCTTCTGAATTAAATGCAGAATAATTTCTGATAGATTTGAATTTGAATTCTGAAAGATAACTGAAATCGTCGAACTGAGCTCTGCTATCGTCGAGCTGAGCTCAGTGACCTGGAAAATGCAAGCAGCAACATAATTGTCGATCTGAGCTCAAAGATCGTCGAACTGAGCTCAGAGATAATGATCCAGTGCAGAGTCAAAATCGTCGACCTGAGCTCAGCGATCGTCGAATGGAGCTCGACGATATTGAGAAGTTGAGCTCAGCGATCGTCGAATGGAGCTCGACGATCTGTCGAAGTTGAGCTAGACGATCGTCGACCGGAGTTCGACGAAACGTCGTGCTGAGCTCGACGATTGGACTTAGTCTCCAGAAAAACTTTGGTCTTCAGGGCAGCTTCCAAACCTAGACTCCTGATCCCTTAGACTCAATTCTAATTGACCTATTAAGCTATACAGAAGGTCAAACACAGATTCCTAGAGATATAGTGATCCTGACCCAAATTAGTAATAGGGTGTTCCAACAATCTCCCCCTATTTGGGTTAGGAAAACTATTTACAGACTTTGGAAAATCAAACAACATCATACAATCAGAAAAACACAAAAACAACAGTAGCTAGACATTACAGAACCATCACAGAGATATATATATATGTCATCCAGATATCAGTCAGAAAAACCAAGAATTGTCACCTTACAGAGTTACTCTTTCTCTTTGCCTTTTACCAACTTGATTTCTCTGTTAGGATTTAAAGCATCTTATTTGGATCTGGTATCATCAGCTGCTCCCAAATATGTTTGCTTTGATGTCCTGGGAACCACTGCAGCTGGATGCAACTCCATGTACCTGTCTGCATCAAAAAAATTACTGGAGGCATATCTTTCTAGTTCTTTCTGTCTTTGTTCTGACATAGTAGATATATTAGAGGTGTCTAGGCCTTGCTCTCTGGCTTTCTTTATTTGATCTAATGCAGCCAACTCTTTCATTCTAGCAGTCCAAGCAACAGGACTCTTCTCAGGGTCCTCAAATGGAACAGGTGGCTCATACCTGTTGGAAGAAGTATTTTGAGGAGTCCTGGCAGTCACAGTTTCTTTGAGCTTATAGGGCAATGGACCTGAAGATGTATCAGAAGGAACATGTCCTCCCCTGGAATAAGGGTGCTGCCTGGAATGCCCTTTAGAATATACTTGAGTTTCTCTTTGATTTCCCCTATATCCTCCCCTTCTAGAGTAAGAGCCCCTAGACTGGCTTTCCCTTTGATATGTTCTAGCATGGGGTGGGTAGGGAGCCTGGCTTCTAGCTGGGCCTGAACTTGCAGAGCTGCCACCTGCACCTGCATCAGGTGGAGGTGGTGGAGGAGGATGAGGGTGCTTGGACTGGGTGGAACCTTTCTCATACTTCCTTTTCTTCTTCATAGCCTTTAGCTGATTCTTAGAGAACTGCATCCAATGCTCAATAATTGGGCAGTTGTGCAGAATATAGTAAGGAACATCATTATCATCTCTAACTTTGGCAGGTGGAACCCTCTTCATTGCCTTACTTCTTGCCTTCCTTTTTCTTGCAATGGTGGCAGAAGAATCATCAGAATCAGTGTTGTAGTCATCAGATTCAGAGCTTTGAGCATCATATAAAGCATCAATCCTTTTCATCAGATTTTCTTTCAGTTGAACAGCAGCAGATGGGGCAGAAGCAGGAGCAACAGAAACAGATACAGCAGTAGATATAACAACTGATACTGGAGCAGCAGTAGAAGCAACACTGGTTATTTCAGGAATTATGGCAGCAGCAGGTTCAGAAAAAACAACAACAACAACATCTACAGCAGGCTCAAAAACAACAGCCTCTGTCATCAGAGAATCCTGGAAAATGGGCTCATCAGAAACAATTTGATTTTCAGCAGCAGTTGGAACATTTTCTTCAGCAGCAGCAAGAATAATTTCAGAAGCAGATTCAGCCTTTTCTTTATCAGCAGCAGCAGCAGTCATCACTGAGAGTACAAAGGATGAAAGAATGTTGGGGTCACAGCCAGAGAAGGGCACCATTGCCTTAGACAGATCTTCTGAGGGCTGGACAGCAATGGCTTCTGGAAGGTAGCTGTAATATGCAGTATCAAATGCAGATAGCAAAGACCTTAGGTCTATTGCTAAGACTGGAGTAGCAGCAGCAACTGGAGCAGAAGAGGCAGCAGACACAGGAGCAGCAGCAGCAGCAGCAGCATGAAGACTGGCTTCATAGGGCATCTCCCCCTGCCTGGATGCAGATACCTCTGTATCAAGGCAAACTGCTGGTGGGGCTGCTGGAGGAAGGAGAGAAGAAAGCCTGGCAGAGAGGGCTGCCACTGACAAGTGTAGAGGAGCCAAAGAGGTCTCCAAGAGGAGGGAGAGCCTGGGGGCAATGAGCTCATACAGCTTGTCAGCAAGGGCTGAAAGATCTACTTGCTCAAGAAGAGGAGCAGAGGTAGAGGGTACAGGGATGGCTGAAGAAGCTGGAGGAGGAGGGCTGAATGGTGGAATGAATGGCTCAGGAGAGGCGATTGTGGAGATGTAGGACAAAGGGAGGGATATGGAGGGAGTGAAAGTGGGTTGGTCAATAATGTGGTGGAGAAGGTCTTGGAAAGATGTTGAAGAGGATGGTAAGTCTGGAGGAGAGGAGGGGGAATCATCCATGTAGGATTCATCCAGAAGTGTGAAGGATGGTATGGATGGAGATGAGGTGACATCTGGTGGTGGATAGGAGAATAATGGGTGGAAGTGGTCTACAGGAGGTGATGAAGTGGTTGCTGGAGATGGAATAGAGGTTGGAGATGGGCTGGAGATTGTAATGGGAGATGAGGCTGGAATGGTGGATGGAATAGGTAGGGTTGGACTTGGAGGAGGAGGAGAAGCAGCACTAGCAGCAGGCAGGTCTTCTGCAGGAGCAGAGACCTGGGGGGGAGTGACTCTTGGAGTCCTGGTGCCTGAAGGGGTAGTTGAAGAGGGCCTGCTGGGCTTGCTAATCTGCCTGTCCCATTTCCCAAATAGGGCACAGGTGAGTCTCTTGGAGGCATTGATGTGCACTCCAGAGGAGACTAACAGAGCAGGGCACTTTGCCTGAAGGAAGACTCCAAGAATTCTTCCAAAATTTACCAAGTTTTTGTTAATCTTTTTCTTTATCAGGTCAAAGAAGACCTCTCCCCAGTTCAAGCTTTTCCTATCTACCAGAGCTCCCATGAGGCAGAGCTGATGTCTGGAGATGGTGTCATGTGCAGAATGTTTTGCCAACAGGACTTTGCCTACAACATCTGCCAGGAACCTATATTCAACTGACAAGTTCCTCTTAAATAACTTGCTAGGGTTTCCCTCTGGATGACCCATCCTGGCAAGTATATCAGAAAATTCTTCTCCAGAAAGTTCAGCAGAGTCTTCACCATTTCTTAAACCAAAAACTTCTGTTAAGACTGTTGGGGTCAGAGGTACCTGGGTGCCAGCAATAGATCCAACAATGGTGTTGTTGTCAAGGTTGTGTGCAGTATATACCCATTCTTTGATTTCATCTGAGGCAAGTTTGATTCTTGTGGTCATGAGGGCAGATAAATGCTGATCTTTGAATAAACTCAGGATGTCCTGGAAGACTTGATCAGTGGTGTTGAAGGAGTCCAAATCAATGTCAAACCCTGCATCAAACTTCATGGCGGCGAGGACAGCAACTGAGACGGCCATGGTACCTGCAAAAACTTAACAAACAAACCGAACAAGCGTAGAACTGTTTGGAGGGAAGAAAATTTTGCAGAGAAATTGAAAGCGCAAGAGAGAACGACGGCGAAAAATGAGTTTTATATTAGGGTTCGACGCAGAAATGAAAAGATCGTTGAACTCAGTTCGACGATCGAGGCTTCTAAAGGAATCTGAAGAGACTCCAACATCGTCGATCTCCGTTCGACGATCTGGAAAGGCGTCGATCTCCGTTCGACGATCGTTCAGGGAACAAGATCGTCGAGCGCCGTTCGACGATCGTTGACCAGAAGAGATAGTTCATACTATCTGAGGAGCGCTGAACTCCGTTCGACGATTCAGGAAATCGTCGAACTCCGTTCGACGATCTTTGGGGAAATCGTCGAGCGCAGTTCAGAGATCAGAAAATTCTAGACACTAAGGAAAATCAGAATTTTTGCCTAGTCTTGGTCAATTTTTAGCTTTCAAAATCTTGGATATTATTTAAGACTTCCTCCATCTAACATTCCTAACTGATTTAGGAAGAAGGTGTGTTTCTTTTCATCCAAAGGCTTGGTGAAAATATCTCCCCTTTGTAAATCAGTTGGGATATATTGCAGTTCAATTTTATTCTTTTCAACATTGTCCCTTAAGAAGTGATGCCTAATCTCTATGTGTTTTGTCCTACTATGGAGGACTGGATTTTGAGCTATGGAAATAGCACTTATATTGTCACAAAATATTTTTGACTTCTCTAAGTTGTAACCATAGTCTAGGAGTTGATTTTGAATCCACAATATTTGTGAACAACAACTACCTGCAGCCATATATTCAGCTTCAACAGTTGAAGTTGACACAGATGTTTGTTTCTTGCAAAACCAAGAGACAAGTCTATCACCAAGGAACTGACAAGTTCCACTGGTGCTTTTCCTGTCAATTCTGCATCCAGCATAATCAGCATCAGAGAATCCAATTAACTCAAATGCTGAATCTTTTGGATACCAGAGACCTAGATTTGGACAACTTTTAACATACCTAAGAATCCTCTTTACTAATGTGAGGTGTGACTCTCTAGGGCTAACTTGGAATCTAGCACATATACATGTAGCAAACATTATATCTGGTCTACTAGCTGTAAGATACAACAGAGAGCCAATCATTGCTCTATATGTTGTCTGATCAACTGGTTTCCCATGTTAATCAGCATCCAATACAGCATTGGTAGGCATGGGTGTTTTCATACAAGATGCCTCAGACATGCCAAATTTCTTAACCAGCTCATTAGCATATTTGGTTTGAGAAATAAAGATGCCTTCAGCATGTTGTTTGACTTGCAATCCTAGGAAGAAGGATAGCTCACCCATGCTACTCATCTCAAATTTAGAATGCATTAGGTTAGAAAACCTTCTGCACAATTTTGAGTCAGTCGAACCAAAAATGATATCGTCTACATAAATTTGTACTAGTAGGGTATGGGACTTATGGGTTCTAATAAAAAGAGTTTGGTCTACTCTACCCCTTATAAAACCATTTTCCAAGAGAAAGCATGCTAGGGTCTCATACCATGCTCTAGGAGCTTGCTTGAGACCATATAATGCTTTATGTAATCTAAAAACATAATCAGGATGAGTTGGAGAGATAAAACCTGGAGGTTGTCTGACATAGACTTCCTCTTTGATGTCTCCATTCAAGAAGGAACTCTTGACATCCATCTGATAAACCTTGAAGCCTTTGTGAGCTGCATAAGCTAGAAAAATTATGATGGCTTCCAATCTTGCAACAGGTGCAAAAGTCTGGTCGTATTCAATTCCTTATTCTTGAGAATATCCCTGGGCAACTAGCCTTGCCTTGTTCCTTATTATTACTCCTTGATCATCCAGTTTATTTCTGAATACCCATTTTGTTCCAACAATGGAATGATCCTTTGGCTTTGGCACTAGTTCCCATACTTTGTTCCTCTCAAATTGATGCAACTCCTCTTGCATGGCAATGATCCAGTGTGGATCTTGCTCTGCATCTTGAATGGACTGAGGCTCAATTTGAGAAAGGAAGCAGGTGTGCAACAGGTTTTGGTTGACCTGATTTCTGGTTTGCACACCAGCTGAGATTTCTCCAATTATTTGGGAGATTGGATGGTCTCTTGATGTTACTAAATCAACAGGGGGTGTTGATTGTTCACCAACCTGTGTCGTTGTTTCCTCTTGTGGTACAACAACTGGCTCTTCATGTTGAGCTTCAATATGTTGAGCATTCCCTTCATCTTCACTGCTTTCATTCTCTTGAGAAACCTGCAACTTGTTCATATCTTCAACTAGAGAGTGTTCCTGCAAAGGTTCTATGGTAGAAGAAATCTTCTCCTTGAAAGACATGTTAGTTTCATCAAAAGAAACATGAACAGATTCCTCAATTTTCAATGATGATTTATTATATACCCTATAGGCCTTGCTGATCATGGAGTATCCCAGAAACACTCCTTCATCAGCTTTGGCTTGAAATTTTGCTAAATATTTCTTATCATTATTGTGAATATAGCAAGTGCAGCCAAAATTCTGAAATAGTCAACTTTAAGTTTCTTCCCTTTGAGTAATTCATAGGGAGTCTTTCCCTTCAGTTTATGTATCAGACTTCTGTTCAGCACATAGTTGGAGGTGTTCACTGCCTCTGCCCAGAAGGATAGAGGTAGATGAGCATCTGACAACAATATAGTGGCAGATTCAATAAGGGTTCTATTTTTCCTTTCAGCTACCCCATTTTGTTGAGGAGTTCTAGGAGCTGAGAAAGTATGTCTGATCCCTTCACTCTGACAGAACTCTTACATAAGAAGAGAATCAAACTCTGTCCCATGATCACTTCTGATCAGGGCAATGTGAGTATTGAACTCAATCTTTATACATTTGAGAAACTCTGTCAGACACTTAAAGTTATCAGACTTCTTCCTTAGAAAGAACACCCAAGTGAATCTAGAGAAGTCATCTACAATCACCAAAGTGTAGGATTTCCCTCCTAGGCTTTGTACTGTGATGGGTCCAAATAGATCCATGTGTAACAGATACAATATCCTAGGTGAATCACTCTAATTAAGTGACTTGAAACTGTTTTTAGTTTGCTTGCCTAATTGACAAGCCTTGCAGAGTCCTTCCTTCTTGTAGGGGCCAGAAGATAGTCCTCTAACAAGGTTGTCCTTGGATAGCCTAGCAATAGTTCTAAGGTTTAGGTGTCCTAGTCTCTTATGCCATAAAACATTTGGTCTACAAACTGAATTGAATAAACAGATATCTATAGTAGTTGAAAGAAAATCTACTAGGTAGATGTTACCTTTCCTTTTACCTATCAACACAGTTGTGTTGTCCTCTGACTTGATTTTGCATAAGGTTTTGCTGAAGGTCACCTGGTAGCCTTCATCACATAGCTGACTGATGCTGATTAGGTTGTGCTTCAGTCCTTCCACATATGCTACTTTCTTGAAGGTTACAGAACCAATCTGGACTGCTCCATAACCTTTAGTTTGTCCAAAGTTGGAGTCACCAAAGATAACCTTGGGTCCAAGCTTGGCTCTAAAGGAATTGAGGTTGTCCTTGTTCCCTGTCATGTGCTTAGAGCACCCACTATCCAAATACCATTGCTGGTTAGATGTTGGATAGGTCTTCACCTGCACATAAAACAATTCACTTGTTTTTGACCCAGTTTACCTTGGGCCTAGGTTGATAACCTTTAAATTCAGAAATGAAGGATATCCCTGGCTGACTCTTATATCCTTCAGGATGATATCTCCTTGGAGGTATAATCCATTCAGTATAAGGGTTGAAGGTTTGGGATGAAAAACCCTTAGGATTTAATTTTGACTTGCCTTTGAAAAAATTTCAGAGCTCTGACCTCTGTTCGACGATCTTGGAGCTGAGTTCGACGATCTTGGGTCAGATCGTCGAGCTCCGTTCGACGGTCGACTATGGGTGAGGTCAGGTATTTGAGATCGTCGAGCTGCGTTCGACGACTTTGGCTGAGATCGTCGATCAGCGTTCGACGATTTGTCCTGAGATCGTCGAGCTGCGTTCGGCGATCGTCGATCTTCATTCGGCGATCGTCGATCTCCGTTCGACGATTTGTGCTGGACTTTAGTTTTCTGAGGCAGATCAGAATTTTTCCTGGCAACCTCTACAACTCCCTTTCCCTTGTCAGAAATAAACTTGATAGGGGTTGTTAGAACAATAAGTTGGCTGGATGAGGCACCCAAGCCCAGTGTACTGTTGAATCTTGAGTTCACTGTGCTTGTGATGTCCATCAGCTTGATGCTTCTCCCATTGAGAGATTCTTCAAGCTTCTTGGCCTCAGAGAGCTCACTCTTCAGTGAAGCTATCTGTTCCCTATAGTTCTCCAACTCCTGAGAGAGTTTGAGGTTTTCTGATTTTAAAACATTTTGTTCAGATAATTGATTTCTGAGAGAGATGATCTCTTTCTCAGACTTTAGCAGGTCTAAACATAGTGCTTTAAATTCAAGTTTAAAATCTTCTGAAGTAAAATCAAAAGAGCTGATTACCTGATCTTCTTCAGGTTGAGTCTCTGAGTCTGACTCTGACTCCTCTTCCTCTGAGTTGTGTTGTGAGGCATTGATTGCCATCATGCAGAACTCTTTTTCCTCTGCATCATCCTCATCATCACTTGAGCTGGAAGAGGCTTCTGACTCCTCTTCAGTCTCACTCCAGGATTCAGCAACAAATCCTTTCCTTGTGTGCTTATTTCTGCTGGAGGAAGGTTTGCTACTTCCATTCCTTTTGGAGTCCTTCTCCTTTCTTCTTTCTTTTCTGTCCCTTCTGTCCTTATTCTTGTTCTCTGGACAGTCAGGAACCATATGCCCTGGTTTCCTGCAACCAAAGCAAATGATGTCTTTGCTATTGCCAATGGACTTGTCATACCTTGGCTTATCCTGCTCCTTGTATGATCTTCTTCTGAAGTCCTTTCTGGCCATCTTATAGAATCTTTTGGCCAACAAGCTGAGAAGTTCATCATTGGCTGTTCCTTTTTCTTCAAGCAGATCCTCAGTTGCCTTGAATGTTATAGTCTTCTCCTTTCTTGTGGCTGGTGAAGTAGCCTTCTGTTCTTCTTCTCTGTTCTTGATGAGTAGCTCATAAGATTTGAGCTTACCCAACAAGGCTTCAGTGGTGATCTCATTCAGACTTCTGGCATCTTTAATTGGCCAGATTCTTGAATCCCAAGTGCTGGGGAAGCATATTAGGATCTTGTCATTAAGTTCTGTCAGTGAGATCTCTTTGTCTAATGTCCTCAGTTCACTGACAATTAGACTCAGTCTGTTGTACATGTCTCCCACTGACTTTGTTTCTCCCTTCTTGAAGTTCTCATATTGGGAGATGAGATGGGATCTTCTGTCCTTTCTCTCATCAGCTGAGCCAGAGACAATTTCTGAGAGCTTGTCCCAAATTTCCTTGGCTGAATTGCATTCAGCTACTTTTTGAAAAATGTCATCTGACATTGTCTGAGCTAAAATGTTCATTGTCTTGGCATCAGCTACTTTCCACTTTTTGATGTCAGCATCTGTTCCTGATGGAGGTGGAACAGTATTTGTGCTTGTGCCCTCTGGAGGTCTTGGACACACTGTCAAAACAGAATTAAAAATGTCTTCGTCAATAGAATTCATGTAGAATCTAATCCTTGCTTTCCAAAGTGCAAACTTTGACAGATTGCACACTGGAGGTCTGGTGCTAGCATAATCTTTGTTTTGGGCCATGACTTGTGCAAGCTAAATCTAATAATGAAATATAAAAGAAGGATCTAGTTTGGGATCTTTGGGGTTCAGGTGTTAGCCTGTACAACCAAACAGATATGGTATGTTTAACCAACCTGGCTCTGATACCAATTGAAAGGGGAAACTAGATCAGATATACTCTAGAGGGGGGGGGGTGAATAGAGTATATGGTGCTTTTTAAAACACAAAGAAAAACTTTTGCAAAGCTTTACAACAATTGCTGTAATGAGTGTAAGCAGGGAAGCAGAAATAAAATTAATCACAAAACCAAGCTATGCAGAAACTAAGCACAAGAAAATCTAGGCCAGAAATAGAAAGAAAACATGCAGAACCAGATGACACAAGGAATTATAGTGGTTCCCCAACTTGGGTACATCCACTCTTCTACCACCCTAGGTAGGAATCCACTGCAGGATGAGTTGATCAGGTGTCCTGGGCACCAATGAGCTTTTGATAAGGTGCTCAAAAACCAAAACAGATTTTTTGATCAGGTGTCTTGCCACCAATGAGCTTTTGACAAGGTGCTCAAAAACCAGATTCAAACTTTTGAAGGGAGTTTGAAAAACCCTTTACAGAGTGGGGGTGAGAGAGTGATGGCAGTCTTCTCTTTTCTCAAACAACTGAGAAGACTAAGTGGATTGATTTCAAAGCTCCCCATGAGTCCTTGATCTTCAGGAAGATGAGCTTTTCTGAGGGTGATAGGCCTTCAAAGATAGATCTCCAGCAAAAAATGATTTCAGCAAGCTGAAATGTTGGGTGTCTGAAGTCTTGAAATGATGTTGGCCTTGAACACTTTAAGAGCTGAAGAGATCTGAAGATTTTTGAAAGCTTGATCTCTCTGATGAGTGTTCTTCAGAATTCTTGTTGACAGAATATTTTCAAAGAGTCTCTGTATATTGGGTTGTGTCCTGTTCTTGTCAATCTCTCCTTTTTTTGTTCTTATCTATTCTCTCTCTGATTCAAAAAACATTCTCTCTTTTTATTCTCTGTGTCTGAATAGGATATCACTCTGTCAAAGATAGCCGTTGGTCTGCATTGATTACAGCCTTAATTGCATAATTTCTTCTAAAGGAAAGTCCACTGATTTGTTCCTTGAAAAATCCCTTGAAACTTACTCCAGAAGTAAATGAAAACGGCTGGCAGATCTTCTGAATTAAATGCAGAATAATTTCTGATAGATTTGAATTTGAATTCTGAAAGATAACTGAAATCGTCGAACTGAGCTCTGCTATCGTCGAGCTGAGCTCAGCGACCTGGAAAATGCAAGCAGCAACATAATCGTCGATCTGAGCTCAAAGATCGTCGAACTGAGCTCAGAGATAAGGATCCAGTGCAGAGTCAAAATCGTCGACCTGAGCTCAGCGATCGTCGAATGGAGCTCGACGATATTGAGAAGTTGAGCTCAGCGATCGTCGAATGGAGCTCGACGATCTGTCGAAGTTGAGCTAGATGATCGTCGACCGGAGTTCGACGAAACGTCGTGCTGAGCTCGACGATTGGACTTAGTCTCCAAAAAACTTTGGTCTTCAGGGCAGCTTCCAAACCTAGACTCCTGATCCCTTAGACTCAATTCTAATTGACCTATTAAGCTATACAAAAGGTCAAACACAGATTCCTAGAGACATAGTGATCCTGACCCAAATTAGTAATAGGGTGTTCCAACAAATCCTTCTTCTCATCCTAGTTCCAACGGCTGGTTTCTTGGATGGAGCCCTCTCTCTCCAACTTCTTAGATCTGCACTTGGACAGCTAGATCTTCTTGATTTGATACTTGATCAAATAACTTGAACAACTCTGTGAACCATTTTTTGAATTGCTTCAGCAACTTCTTCAACAACAACTTCTGTAGACTGTATGAGCCTATTTATAGGCCTTCTTCATGGTAACCGGCTGGTCCGGTTCATAACTGTCTTCTGACATCTCTGACAGGTGCTGTAGACCGGCTGGAACGGCAGCTGTCAAGTCATCCAGTCAGTTTTTGAAAGTTCTCTAACTGTCTGAAAGTATCGAGACTTTCTGTCTTTAAGTGTCGACACTTATAGACCAAGTGTCGACACAAGTTGTGTAAGTGTCGACACAAGTCTACAAGGTGTCGACACAACTCCTTGTGTTGTAGATTCTATGTCTCGACACAGTTTCTTCTGCATGTGTCGACACTGAAATTGAGTGTCGACACAAGTACTTGATCTTCTGTAACTTGCTGAATTCTTCTAAGTGTCGACACATCTCCTTTGTGTCGACACATCTTCATGTGTTGAATCTGTCAAGTGTCGACACTACTTCTTGGTGTCGACACAGTCTTCTATGTTGATACTTGCTGAGTGTCGACACAGCTCCTTGTGTCGACACTTGATTCTTCTGTTGAGACTTCAGCTGAGTGTCGACATATCTCCTTAGTGTCGACACTTGTACTTAGAATATTTTGTCGATCTTGCTGTTCTTTGTTAAGTGTCGACACAGCTCCATGTGTCGACACTTTCTTCAAGTGTTGAGTCTTCAGCTGAGTGTCGACACATTGTTCTGGGTGTCGACACTTACTTCAAGTGCTGACTCTTCTGTTGAGTGTCGAGACATTGTTCTGAGTGTCGACACTTATACTTAGTCTCTGCTGACTTTTGCTGAGTGTCGACACAGCTCCAAGTATCGACACTTTTTGGTGTAGACACAGCTTCACTGGGTGTCGACACTACTGTTAAGTGTCGACACTGCTTTACTGTACTTTCTTCATTGAGTGTCGACACAGCTCCTTGTGTCGACACTTTGTGTCTGGTGTCGACTCTACATCTCAGGTATCGACACAATGACTCCAAGTGTCGACACTGCTTGCCTGGGTGTCGACACAAGTCTTCTTAAGTGTCGACACTTTCCCTCTGGGTGTCGACACATGGACTTAGTAACTTTTTGCTTCAGTCCTGCAAATACTTAACCTGCACAAGTAACTCAAAAACACATCAAATACATTTTGATGTATATCATTGAGTTGGGTGAGGCTTCTTCAAATCAGGTACATTTAACCAATGTACCCAACACCGAATCTAGTACACTACTAGATAGGCGAAGGGGGAAAGTGGATGTACCCAGACCTTGGGGAACCACTATAAAAATCTTTGTGCCCTCTGTGTTTGTTTATTTCTGTGATTGCTGAGCTAGCTGTGCTGAATTTTTGTAGCAAATTGCAAATACAGGTTTAATTGTACAGTGTTTCTGTCTTAAATTTAAAAAGAAAAAGTACACCTATTCACCCCCCCCCCCTCTAGGTGGTTAGGTACAATTTATTTCATGTTGACTCCTGTAGTGCTCCTAATCGAGTGCTCACGTCTCATTTAGGATTACGTGTAGAATTAGATTCTTTTTATGCTCATAGCGTATATTATTTCTTTTGGGGTAAATCTTGTTTATTCTACTCGTCTTCTTCGAATCCGGTGTGAATTAAACGGTAGCATAGGGATGCGCGTCGTCATCGCTAGCCTCGTATTGCTCAAGTCGGGAGGAGGGATTGTCTTTCTCGGTGGCTAAGAACTTACCCCTAGCTACTCTTGAATCATGGGTACATGGTTAGTCAAGTGCGCGCCTGATGTAGGCCGTCACTTTGTCTAGTTTGAGCCTTGTATCATTCCCGATGTCTATCCGTTGTTATCCCCATTGAGCCTGTCCCTTCCTTTGATATCCATACGCCTCGCTACCAAAGCCATATAGCCTTTCCTACTCGCACACCTGAATGTGGTCACTCGATTGGTTTGTTTTATTGTAGTTTTTATTTGTTATGTGTGGCAGTTATGTGGGTGTTTGTGCAGCTTGTGGTGTTGTCGTGTTTTCCGCTAGTTTTGGTTATTTGGTTAAAAAAAGAAAAAATAGTAAATGAAAAGAAAAAAAAAGAAAAAGAAAAGAAAAGAAAAAGAAAATTATTGTAGAGTTGTGTTTTTATGTTTGTGAAAGTTGGTTATATTGTGATCATTATGGGCGTGCACGCACCGTTAAAAATCCAAGTCTGGTGGTGCGCTGCGCGCGTTTGTCGTTGAGCATAGTTGTTATTGTTTTTGAGCGGTCTCATTTTGGGTGTGCATATCCATCTTGTTTATCTTTGTATACCCCACCTTCGCCTAAGCCTCCATTATATTCCAAGTCCTACGGATTCACGCTTGAGTCGAACTAGTGTTGTGGAGAGAGTGTGAACAGGAAAGCATATGGTTACCGACATTGGTGGATTCCTTTGGAGGTTATCTCGATCCCTTGTTTGTCAATGCTCCACTTTGTGATTGTCTGCTTTCTCTTTGCGCATGATCGAATGATTCCCCTCAATTCTATAGTAGAGTAGTAATAATATTTTGATATGCCTTTAGAAATATATAGGTTATTAGTGCATAAGTAGAAATTCCTTCTACGGTATTCCTAAGAGCGTGAGCATGCGATTTTGCATGGTACTTTTCTACGCAGTTATAGGCCAGCTATGCTATTTTACTCGTCCGCGTTTTGGACAATTTGCTCGGGACAAGCAAATGTTTAACTCTGGTGGTGTGATGAGTCCGAATTATATAGGGTTTTTCGGACTCGTCTGAGCTTATTTTCATGCTTGTGCACTACTATTTCAGTAGGAATTATCATATATTTGATTAGGGCCTCACTTAGACATTGTGCACTGTTTCAACCCATTTTTTTGCGAATTGCATCGGGTTGTCAGGGGTATGTACTGGGGTACTCCCCGTGTGGCTTTGGTTATTCTTCAGTGTATATTTTGTGTTGGGTGCTTGTGCTCCAGTTATGATTATTTGCTGTGCAGGTAGTGCGTTTTCCCCAAGGCAGAAATTCTGATTTGTGGAAAACGGACGGTCGTGCATTTCCTTAGCGCACGCTTTTTGCCCTATTGTGCGTTTTGATGAGTAGGAGAAGCGTTAAGTGGAGCTCGTCGAATTTCGTCGAGCTGAGCTCGACGATCTTCACACACAATTAACGCACGGTTTCTTCTAAACTGTGCGCGAAGGAAACACATGGTTTTTTAGTGGTTGTCTTATTTATTGCGCTCTGTGGTTAATCGCATGATTTGTTCACACAAGGGCAGAAGTGCCCGTGCACAAGTAAAATGCACGGTTCCACCTGCTTTCCGGAAATTTCTGCTTTTTGTGGTTACCCGTACATTTTCCTTCACGCACGAGCGGAAGCGTCCGTGCGCGAGGAAATGCACGGGTCAACAATTCTTCTTCCGTAATTTTTTTCTGGAATCTAATATCACACGGTTAATGCACGGTCATGTGCCAAACCATGTGTGACCATTATTTCTAACTTCTCTATTTAAGTCGCACGTCTCATTCGCCTAAAGGATCCAGTTCCCCATTTCCGCTCCTTTGAGCGGGAAAACCGTCCTCCTGCCATTTTCTTCTCTATCCTCCTAGTAGAGCTCGTACGACCACCTTTCTCCCTCCAAAAGCTCTCAATAGCTTCATCTTTGGCCGCTATAATCTTCTCCAACCTCAAAGCTCCGTTTCAAGCTCCTAGATGTTGAATATGTGGAGTTCTCCAGTCAGGTTTAACCCGACAGCTATTCACAGAGAAGACAGGCTATTAGGAGGAAGTGATAGCCCTTCTCAACCTCGGACGCCATCTGTAGACCGAGCATGGACATGGCCCCAAGACCCTTGACTCCGGTCGCGAATCTCAAAAAGACTTCATGTGTTTGGTTGTATCTCTCCCCCTTCTCTTGTAGTAACTTTGCTCTTGATTGCTTGGTTGTTGGATTGATGAGAAAGAACTTGATTTACTTAATGATTTCAGCATGTCTATGTGTTGACATATTTTAGTTCTTGATTGTGTTTGTGCGCTTCCATCCTTTATGTTCTTCACGTGATAATGTTGTTCTAACAATTGTTAGGAGTGTGCGTGGCGAAGAGGTGACTGTAACCCTCAATGGTTTGTCCATCCTCCTTATTACTCACTTGAGTAATCCACCCAAGCGATGCGGTGAAGGTGACCAACATTAGTTTTATTAGTGTTAAAATTAGGGAACAAAAACATCAAAACCCATTGTTACGTTGGCACGTGCAATCCCTCTTTCAATAGTGAAGTCACACTCCCTACTTGCACTCCATGAGAGATCAATATCCGAGGATTCAACTCCACAAATCTATTACTTTACTACGATCGGTACACTTACTGAAAGTACCAACAAACATAACAACCCATCCTTCTCTGTATACTCCGTGGCCATACCCGCCTTCAAGGTCTTGAATACTGGCTCTAGCTTGTCATCCATTCTCTGCTCAGCCCTGAAGCGATCTTGAATATGATCGGTAGTGCTTATCGCGGCCAGATACTCCTCAGAAAGCTCTGAATCGTCTGAGGAAACCAAAGTAATCTACATATACTCCATCATCCGTACTAGCTTCATAGCCATTATCTTCGGCTCTGCTCCTGAAGTGGTAGTCTTCCGGCTCAGTGCGTCCGCCACCATATTTTCCTTTCCCGGGTGATAGTGTATAGTGTACTCATAATCAGATAGAAACTCCACCCATCATCTCTGACAGATGTTCAACTCCTTCTGCGTATCAACATATTCCAGATTCTCGTGATCCGAAAATATGTCACTGTGCACACTATAAATATAATGCCACCAAATCTTTAGTGCGAACACCACTACTCCCATATCTAAGTCATGCACAAGGTAGTTCTGCTCATGCTTCTTCAGTTGGCGGGAGGCGTATACTATCACATGTACATGCTGCATCAGTACAACACCCATCCACTAAAACGACGCATCAGTGTACACCTGGAAGTCCTCCTTTCTAAACCGAAGAGCGAGGATTAGGGTCGACGTAGGCAGACCCTTCAACTCCTGGAAGGCCACCTTACACTGCGGCGTCTAAACGAACGAAGTTTCCTTCGTCAAAGAAGTGAGTGGAAGGGCTATCTGAGAGAATCATTACACAAACTTCTGGTAATACCCGACCAATCCCAGGGATCTTCGGACATCTGTGGCGGTCTACAACTGAGGCCAGTTTTGCATTGCCTGAATCTTTGCGGGATCCACTGCCAGTCCTGCTCCACTGATAATGTGGCCTAACAAGGCTGCCTCTGTCAGCCAAAATTGGCACTTGCTGAACTTGCCATACAACTGATGCTCCCTGAACTTATCCAGAGTCAAGGCTAGATGTTGTTCATGCTCTTCCTTCATCCTTGAATGAATGTGGATGTAATCTATGAATACAATGGCAAACTTATCGAGGTATGGCTCAAACACCTGGTTCATCAAGCTCATGAAAGCCGATGGTGCATTCGTGAGCCCAATGGGCATCATGATAAACTCATGCAAGCCATATCTGCTGCTAAACGCCCTCTTCGGGAGGTCTTCTTCTTGAATCTGTAACTGATAGTACTCCGACATCAAATCTAGCTTCGAGAACCAATGTGCTCCCTCTAGCTGATCAAATAACTCATTGATCCTTGGCAGTGGATATGTGTTCCAGACTATCAACCGATTTTGTGCACGATAATCTATGCACAACCTGAGGATCCCATCCTTCTTTTTCACAAATAAGACCGGAGCTCCCCAAGGCGAGGAACTTGGCCTAACGAGCCTCCACTAGCTCATGCAGCTTACTCCCTCCAGTCCCTTTATGAACTCCTCAAAGACGAAATTGTTCGACACCGTCGTATCCACCAAAGTATGTGTAGGTTTACCACACACGATAACTATTCCTATTTATTTAAGTATGTTTAGGTAACTGAGCCTATGGTTTTCTTTCCTAGTATGCTACTATTGTTTGTTGTTTCTAAAATTCCAAAGGTAAATAACAACATAAAATTACTAGCAAACGAAAGCAGTGTGTTGAGCCTCACCCACAACTAAATCGGTATAAGCACTACCAGTCAGACCTATCTTATGCCTTAATGCTAGTGCACTTAGAGGAACTCCTGTGTACTCTTGCCGGCTAGCGCACCGGACTTTATTTGGCTAAGTGCTAAACCACACCTACCGAGTTAACTTATTGGTGTCGGTGCGATGACCCTCCATTACTGAAGACCCACCACCTTATATTTTATGCACATGAATTATTAATGTATTTCCCCTTGAGCCAAAGCTCCCCAGACTAATCGGTCTGTAATAAATATCTACCGAGCCATCGTCTCGCCGGGTTAACCTGCTCATCACCAAAACCACCAGCCTACCGCTCGTGAGACCCAACCTAACTCCCACAACACCGGGGAGTTTGAATGTAAGTGTAATTCTACAGTATTTCTAATTACTCTTGTATTCCATTTAGTCTTACGACTTACGTTAACCTTGGACTGCCCAAGGCATTCCCTGTGAAGGGCTCTCGAGGGCACTAGGAACTACGATGGGCTGAAGAACAAAGCTCCGTTTCGCAAGGTAGTTATTATTATTGGTATCTACCTATATCCAACTCCATTTAAAGTTATACTTAATCTAACCCGGGTGTATTTTGACTCTCTCACTCCACAGGAAGGACGATGTTTCATCGATCCCGAGCACCATTTAACACTAGTCAACCCAACACTTTCACATCATGACTCCTAATGATAAAATCATTTTCACTTCACCAAAATCAGTAACTATTAACCCTAACTCCCTGTGTCCATTCCACATGCTATCACAATTTCCACTGTTTTACGATATGCAGATCAATCTAAGCTATATGATGTACATGATAGGAGGTACTACAAACATTCATCCAAAAGCCCTAAGATAATTATTAGGGGTCTATCATGACACATTTAACATAAATCCAGAAAAATGTAATTTTCCTAATTAATTTGGCATTTATTAAATTTTCCCAAAAGTTAGGCCATGGGTAATTTGAATAAGAAGTACTATAAAGTTATGACCACTAAAAATTAAGAACACTATATGATAGCAAAATATTAGTGAATACCAAATTTCACAGATTTTCATAAAAGTAATAAGCTCTAAATAATTAATTCAATGTAATTCAAATAATTAGAGGTAATGAAGAGAGTACCACAATTATTATTCCAAAAATTATACAAAATTACCAGAGCCTTATTATAATCATAAAACATTACTGACTAAGTTCCATGCAATTCCAATGTAAGTGAGCTATATAGAAACATATCTCAAATAAATCCATGGTACTGCACTTTGTGAAGAAACATTCTTGTAAACTCATCCAAATAACATATAATAATTTTCTAAGCTTTATTATGCCCTAAAAAATTCTATGACCAAGTTACACAATTTGTCAGCAAGATATAGTATTTATTATCTATTTATCAAAATAAGGTGCACTGGTTCACTTTACACATGAAGTACTAAGAGGGAGTGCCCAATTATTCCAAATAATTTATCAGTGCGTACAAATGGTATTTGATTAACTTTGGCAGAGTTTCATATCATTTTAAGACAATTAAACCACAATTACTTCAATATCATCATAAAGGGCAAGGTGAATGTTATATCTATAAGTATGAGCTACTGTTATCTAAACTTCCTATAATAAATTTCAGAGGTTAATATTACTATAAAATTACCCCTACAAAAATCTCATGAAGATCCAAAGTCAAAGGACCGCTTAATTATTCCATGAGGTGTATAGACCTAAATAATTTTCAAGTGATTAAAGTGCTGTGCATTTGTCCAAATACCACCAAATTCCTTCCTAGGGCATTTAAGCACCCTAATATCACATGGACTAAACACCAAGTCCATACACGAACATATCACCCTATGTCCTTCACAACCCCCCAAAGTTCAACCTTAGGGTTGAAACTAGGGTCCTAGGGCAAATCCACCCTAATCCACCCCAACCCCATGTGAAGGTGTATTTTGTAACACCCTAAAAGTCTCTGGCCTGAACGTTCGACGCTTGATAGGAAATCATCGAGTAGAGCTCGATGAATATTGTCGGGCAGAGCTCGACGATTATCGTCAGGCAGAGCTCGATAATTATCATCGGGCAGTGCTCGATGATTATCCTCGGGCAGAGCTCGACGAATATCGTCGGGCTGAGCTTGACGAATATCGTCGGCCTGAGCTTGACGAATATCATCATGCTGAGCTTGACGAATAGGGTCGAGCCGAGCTCGACGAAATGTCAGCGGATGTTTGTGTCGTTCTACGTAGGCATAGTTACCGAGATTTTAATATTGATGCAGCTTTTATAATGCGGTTGGATATGTAATTTCATATAGGTCGTTGCCGCTGGGCGGTGGAAATTGTGTGGCTAGGGTTGATTCCCGAATCCACTTTCCTGAGAGGTTTGAGAAGAAACTTATTCTGTCTCTTATCATATCTTCTTGTCGTTTCCTGGAAGAGAGGAAAACCTAGTACGACAGTGTTTGGATCTATGCCTGGCGTGCCTTGCTGAGGAGATTTGGTGGTTTTATTCGAGATCCGAGTGCAGTTCTAGGCGAGGAAAGTCGGTGGGATTCTTCCCATCTGACTAGTTCTTCCTCTAATGGCACCCAAACATCTTCCAAGGGTAACGATCTCCTTATTGGATAAGTGAAGTCCCATTTTCTGTATATTTTATGGAATCCTCCACCAAAAGGTGGACATCGAAGGGATTCCCTCGGGATATTGTTGTCATCCCTTGTTGGATTTTCATTTAAAACCAGAAATGTGTAGTACGATTAGGCATGTTGTTTGAAGCCCATCTGGACAAGTTGGTCTGGATTGGTGATGCTTTATTTGCGAACCGGAGAAGACTCCATATACTTTGAGTATTGTATGGAGTCCTTGGTGGTGCCTGTGATGTTATGTAACAGGAAGTACTAGAGTAAGTCCAGGAAAAATATTTGGGAGTTGGTACTTGGTGTTAAACTCTTTTGTCCATCAGTGCCATTCTGGTTGAAGTTGAGTCGTTGTGCTGCAACTGTGGAAGGCCTGTGTGGCCGAACGGGAAAGGTGAAGTTGTACCCGCGTCATTACAATATTGAGTTTGATGATTTTGAGAAACAGGAAAGGTGGATCTGTACCCGTGTTATGGTTGTCTAACCGTGGGTGCTTAAGGCCATGTTAGGATCACATAGCGAGAGCCTTTGGCCTGTGAGCTGAAAAGACTAGGAATGCTCATAATGGACCGTCATGTATGGGACCTCTGAATGGTGGTGGGACCTGGGATTTCCTGTTCACCGATAATGTGCACTGAGTGCACGGATCTTCGGGTCGTCCTGCCGGCGTTTGTAATATGTATTGATTTGTGCGGTCTTGCACTTTCTTGTTGTATATACACATAAATTGTGTGGATGCAATGCTTGCAGAGAAGGAATTCCGCTGCCCCGAGCCAGGGGCAAGGTTGTTTTAATTGGTCGGCTGAATGCTGACCGTTGCCTTGGTTTCCATCTCTTGGTGGAATGTTCCTCTGCAGGTAATGGTGAACCAAACGAGAAATAGCGGACTGAAGCCCTTGTTGCTATGCTAGCCCTCAAAGGCCGTGTTTTGCTTATGTTTATCATGTGTGGATGTATTGCGTGCCGATGTCGTAATCCACACTTTTATCAAGGGAATTTGCAAGGCCTTAAGGCCAAGTACTTTTGTGTATTTTTGTAAACATTCCTATTTTTATTAGTGGACATTTCTGTAATTCTTGAGTTCAGTTTTTCAAGCATGAAGCTTCCTCTAGAGTGCTCTGTGTTAGGATTCGTTGGTTTTTGATATTATCTAGTAACTCCGCTGCCTGTTCATGGAATATGCTGTGGGGCCCCGGCCGGACCCTCTATTATATTTCTTGTAACGGATAGGGGTGTTATAATTTGGTATCAGCTTACAGGTCTTTCTCTTCCGAATTCGTGGTCGAATTCGTTTGAGAGGTGGCGAGCACGTGTAAGTACTGCTATTATAACACAAAAAATGAACTCAAGAATCTCCATTTAGGAATGAAAATACAATTGTTTGTGGAACCTGCGTGTTCCTTTTTGTATGTTTGCCTTTTTGTTTGGTCACTCAATTATGTTTTCTACACATATAGGTGACTAGTAGTGTTGTGGGTCAGTCGGAACACCAACATTCTATTGAAAGTATGACACCATCTGAGGTGCCCACACCTCCTCCATCTGCCGAAACGGTACGTTTGATTACGGAGACAATACTTGCTGTTATGAATGCTCAACAAGCTGGGCAGGCGTGTTTTGATATGGTGCCAATACATGCTGGGTTAAGGGAAGGACCGGTTGAGGTTATAGTTGATCCGCGAGCGGCAGATCAACAATTGAAGAGGTTTATGAGCTTTAATTCTCCTACGTTCTCAGGGACGGGTTCCCCAATGCAGGCTGAGGATTGACTTTCAAGGATTAATAGAATCTTAACAGCTATCGGAGTAGAGGAGGGACAAAAAGTAACCTTAGACACTTTCCTGCAGGAGGGAGAGGCGCGACTATGGTGGGACGAGATAGAGTTGCATCACTTAGCGTGTAGACATTTAGCAGAGATCTCGATTGAGAAGTTTTCACGTTTGTTTTTAGCAAAGCATCTGCCGATGTCACAGAGAATTGCTATGGAGATGGAGTTTCAACGTATGACTCAAGGAGATAGTAGTGTTGATGAATACTTACATGAGTTTATGTGTTTGGGATGTTATGCAGGTTCTACTTTTGCAGAAGAGGAGCGCAAGACCAGTCAATTTTATGAGGGACTGCGAGATGAGTTAGGATTTCTGCTCTCGAGTTCGGTGAGCCAAGGGTTTCAAGCACTGATTTGTGCGGACTCGGTCTTTGGAGAAAGACATGAAAAGAGTGCAGGGCAAAAGGGACTTGGTGGTGACAAATCCAGAGTTCAAGATGCTGCGTTCTGGAAAGTTTGGGTATCGAAAGAAATGGGGAATGAAGTCCAAGTCTTCTGGACAAGCCCCTTCTATTGTCATTTCTGAGGCAACTTCTTGGCGTGCTGCCGATATCAGAATTTGACATATTCTTGGGTGTGGACTGTCCTTCGGAGCAGTATGCCTGTATAGATTGCATATCAAAAGAAGTTACATTGGGACGGAATACCGAACTGGAGACTAAATTCAATGGTATGCGAGGTTAAAGCACAATAATGATATCTGCTCTCCAAGTCATTAAGGCTATTCAGAAGGGTGCGGAGTTATTCTTCACACTTGTAGAGGCGGTGGAGCCTAAGTCCAGTATGAGAGATGTGCCGATTGTATCAGAGTACGCCGATGTGTTTCCAAAAGACCTTCTGGGGTTACCTCCCCAAAGGGAAATCGACTTCTCTATAGAGTTTGTACCAGGTGCGAAACCTATGGCCCGCTCGCCATATAGAGTAGCGCCAAAGGAGATGGCGGAATTGAAAGTTCAATTGCAAGAGTTGCTAGAGCAGGGCTTTATACACCCAAGTAAGTCACCTTGGTGCGCGTCGGTTCTCTTTGTGAAAAAGAAGGATAGTGGCTTGTGTCTATGCATCGACTATAGAGAACTGAACAAGTTGACAGAAAAGAACAAGTATTAGAATCCATGGATTTATGACTTGTTCGATCAACTAGTTGGATTAACAGTCTACTCCAAGCTAGATCTGAAATCTGGATATTATCAGTTGAGGATTAGAGAATGTGACATACCCAAAACAGCATTTGGAACACGCTATGGTCACTATGAGTTTATAGTAATGTCGTTTGGGCTGTCTAATGCACCATCAGTGTTTATGGACTTGATGCATCAGGCTTTTAGGGAGTATTTGGACCTATTTGTGATCGTCTTTATTGACGATATCTTGGTATACTCTTAATCCGAAGAAGATCATGCAAATCATTTACGGATGGTGTTGCACACCTTGAGGAGAAGCAAGCTCTATGTCAAGTTCTCTAAGTGTGAGTTTTGGCTGTCGTCAGTGGCCTTTCTTGGCCATGTGGTTAGTGGAGAGGGCATTGAGGTTGATCCAGCAAAAAATTTGCTATACGAGAGTGGCCTGTGCTTGTTACTGTAGCAGAAGTCAGGAGTTTCCTTGGACTTGCGGGATACTACAGGTGCTTCATAGAGAATTTTTCGCGGATAGCCTTGCCTCTCACCGCACTGACGAGGAAGGATCAGAAGTTTGTTTGGACTCCTGAGTGCACACGAGCTTTCGAAGAGCTAAAGAGTCGTTTGACCACGGCGCCATTCTTAACTTCGCCATATAGTCTGGATGGATTTGAAGTTTATAGTGATGCATCAGGGAGCGGCTTAGGCTGCATTCTTATGCAGTTTGGAAAAGTGATAGCATATGGCTCACACCAGTTTAAAGTGCATGAATGGAATTACCACGTCCATGATTTGAAGTTGGCGGCGGTGATATTTGCGCTTAAACTGTGGCATCATTATTTATATGCTGTGAAAGTTGATATATTCACGGACCATAAGAGCCTTAAATGTCTTTTGGATCAGAAGGATCTTAATATGCGACAGCGGAGGTGGATGGATTTTCTTGGGGACTACACCTTCAAAATTCATTATACACACGCTAAGGGAAATGTATTCGCAAATACCTTGAGTCATAGGACTCTGTTAAGGGCTAATTGGTTGCAAAGGCATGACAAATGTCTAATTCAAGAGCTGGAGGCTTTAGTCATTACCTGTGTTGATAATAATGGCATTGTAAATGCGTGTCTGAACTGGATGGAGGTGCAGTATCACCTCACAGGCAGGGTTCGGCGAGCAACGGAACTAGATGAGAGTCTACAACGCTATGTAGCGGAAAGTTCTGAATCCGAAGCTTCCTTTGATGATGGCCATTTATAGAAAGATGGTCGTTTGTGCGTCCCGAGTGGGGGTAAGCTGCGTGAGGAGTTGATATTTGAAGCTCATTTTACCAAGTATTCTATTCATTCTGGGAGCTCAAAGATGTATAGGGATATGAAGAAAATGTTCTGGTGTCCAGGAATGAATAAAACTATAGCGCATTATGTTGCTAAATGTCAAACTTGTGCCTTAGTTAAGGCTGAATGACAAAAGCCTGGAGGTTTTCTGAAGTCATTACCGATTCCCGTGTGGAAATTTGATGACATTTCTATGGATTTCGTGCATGGGCTACCGAGATCGCAACGTGGAAATGTGTTGGGTATTGTATCCACAACGTACCTGATTTGAAGAAGCCCCTGGACAAGCTAAGGTAAATAGACAATGTATTTGACAAAATATTTCAAGTTGTGCTTGCAGCTATTCCATGCTAAGTGCACACCAATGTCAGGGTGCAGTAGGTCAATGTACACGGGTCTGCACGACGTAATCCCTCGTTGAGCAGATCAGTGTGTTGGCCTACGTGTACTCTCTCTATTGGAGTGCACTTACTTTCAAGTACAAGGCCGTGTTTATACAAGAGCAGACAGGGAGCAAGGATGGGTCAAGGAGCAGCTCTTGGGTGGAAAGACGAAAATTCGTCTAAGTATAATTCGACGAGAATCACCAAGTGATTCTCGCCGATTTGGCTAGAATCACTAGTGATTCTCGCCGAATCGTCGAGAATCATTAGTGATTCTCGCCGACTCTATCCGGCTACCTCAAAACGGTGCCAAGTAAGATTCGGCGAGAATCACTAGTGATTCTCGCCGAACCCATCGTTGAGCAGATCATGAATACCAAGTAATATTCGTTGAGAATCAAAAAGTGATTCGGCGAGAATCACTTGTGATTCTCGACGAATCGTCGAGAATCACTAACTGATTCTCGCCAATTCGTCGAGAATCACCTGCGATTCTCTCCGATTTTGACTTAGCAATTTCTCTGGAAGCTGCTGGACCGGATTCTGCCGCGGGCGCTATTTTGAACCGGGGTTAGGGTTTCTACTTGTGGGACCCACAACGGTCATATTGAAAGTTTCTACAGTATATATACGGGTATTTTTTGACCAGTAAATGACACAGAAGGAAGCCGAGCGAAAAGCTTGACCTAAAATCGCGATCTCCACTCTGCCGCCGCCGTCGCTCTCGAGCTAGTTGGTCGCCGCCTTTGATCGAGATTTCTTCGTGATCTTCCGGCGACAGAAGCTTAGCCAAGCTTACAGTCTCATGTGTCTATCCAGAGATCCCTTGTCTCTCGATTTGTTGATCGGGAAAAACTTCCTCATCCGAATCGATCGAGACGACCAATCCTCGTGTGACCGTTTGTAGACCTAGCTTGCTTCGCTACGAAGTTTGGATCTCCAAAGAACAGCAGCCACACATAGTTATTGCCGCCGATCCCGTGAACCTAGCCGCCGTCCATCTTACCGCCGCCGGTTCCGGGGAGATTCTCTCCAAGAGAGACCAAGGTTGTGGACTCTTTGTAGACTTCAAGATCACGTCGTCAACGAAGAGGGACACCGTAGTCTCCACACGTAGTTTGTATTTCTTGTACATTCTATTTTACTTTTGTTGTAAAGGAACGTTGGTTCCTAGTTGTAAGGGTTGGGTGCAACCCAGTTTGTGGGAGTGTTGGCTCCTACGTGTGGAAGGTTTCCTTCCGATAGTGCAAGGATTGGATTTCAATCCTGTTGGTGAAGAGACCGAGTCGTCCCTTATTGGGAGATAGGTCGAAGGGGGAAAGTGGATGTACCCAAGTCGGGGAACCACTATAAATAGCTTGTGTATTTTGTGTGCTGTGCTGTTTATTTTTATTGTGCAGGTACAATCTTAAATTCCGCAAAAACGATGCACGTCACCTATTCTCCCCCCCCCCCATAGGTGAACATAGTTGACACTAGGTGGACTTTCAAGTGGTATCAGAGGCAGGTTGCTCATCAAAATGGTTAACACCTTGAGTTGAATCCTGCCGCTAGTGTCAAGAAGAAGGCAAACATCTACTATGGATGGGCTCAAGTTTTCAGGAAAGATCCCAGTGTGCACCAGGCTCAACTTTCCTATCTGGAAGGAAAGGATCAGGTTCTACATGGAAGCAGTTGATCCCCGACTCTTCATGATCGTGGAGGAGGGACCTTATGTTCCCACTAAGGTCTCCACCATTGATCCTACCCAGAAAGTGCCGAAGAAACTTTCTGAAATGGACAAGGACGAGATGGTGCTCGTGGGACTTGACAAGAAGGTGCGGAACATTCTGGTCAGCGTGGTTGATGACTCATTGATGCAGAACTTCTACAACTACAGGACAGCACAGGAGATCTGGCATTGCCTGATCATCCTAATGGAGGGCACTGATGAAGTGAGAGATGATCGGAGATCCCTCCTGAACCAGAAACATGAGGCCTTCAGACAAGGGCCTAAGGAAGAGATCGGAGTCACCTACGAGAACTTCCTCAAGATTGTCAACGCCCTCAAAGGATACGGAAGAGTGTTCACTAATGGTGAACTCAATGATAAATTCCTTAGGTCCCTTACTAAGGAATGGGACACAAAGATCTACGCTATCCGAGAGTTTGGCAGACTAGCTGAAACAGACCCGCAAATTCTGTTCGGGAAGCTGATGTCCTATGAGCTTCAACTGAACACCAGGAAAGCAGAAGAAGAAGCAGAGAAGGCTGCTGCCAAAGAAAAGACTGTGGCTCTAAAAGCCAGTTACTCCAGAAAAGGCAAGGGTGCGGTTTCCTACCGTGCCAGGAAAAAGGATGAGGAGGAGGACTCCGAGCCATGCTCCACCAGCTCAGAGCTGTCGGAGGAGGATTTCTCCCTCATCACCCGAGAGTTCAAGAAGTTCCTCAAGATGAGGAATCAAAGAAAGAAAGACGGCTCCTCCTCCAGGCTTCAGAAGAAAAATTATTCTTCTGACAGGTATGCTTCTAGACCGAACAAACATCGCTCTTCTGACATTATTTGCTTTGGATGCAATAAGCCAGGACACGTCGTGGCCGACTGCTATCAAGGCAAGAGAGAAAAAGGGAAAGGAGAGGAGCACAAATCCTCTAGAGATAATAAGAAAGAGCGGAGCTACATCGCCAAAAGGCCAAAGATACTGAGTGAGTCTGATTCTTCAGACTCCAGTGATGATGAGGAAGCCTACTTCGGGCTGGTGGGTCGCTCCGACTCAGAAGGAGAATGTCCCCCATTTACTGGGAAGGTAAAAGCTCACACCCCTCTCTCCGACTCTGACTCTGATCCTGAGTCTCAGGATGATGAACCTGAGGATAGCCTTTCGGCCCGTGAAGCTGAGCTCCTCGAGAAGTATGAGCTTTTGCTCAACACTTTCGAGGAGTGCCGTAAGAGATTGAAGGCTGAGAAAAAGGAAGTAAAATTCCTTAAGGGTGAGTGTGTTTCCCTAAGGGAAGAGGTCACCAGTTTGATTTCTCTCCGACAGGAGCACCTTGACCTGACTTCAAAGCACTCAGAGTCTCTTAAGCTCCTTGATCTTAAGCAGGAGGAAGTCGACAAGTTGGAAGAACAACTTGCGGCAGAAAGGAAGATCGTCAAGAGCTTCTCTATGCCAAAAACTGTTCTTCCAGTAGTTGATACCTTCTCTGCTCAGGCCAAAGGAGCTGGCTTGGGGCATGTAGGGGTATCTGGTTACTCATCCAGGAGAAACAGGAACCAGAGGAAGAATAAGGCCGCCAAGAAGGCCTCTGCTGATGAAAAGGGAAAGGCTCCGCTTAGTCCTGTTGCGTTCAGAAAGCCTGGCTTTCCTTGCAACCAACATGACTTTGAATCAACATTTGGCCATCATTTCCGGCCCTCGGTTGCAAAGCCAAAGAGCCGATATGACGGCTGGACCTTTCCTCGGAACTTCGGTGAGAGTGCCTTCAAGGCACCTTATGAGGAAATCCACATGGGAAATTATGGTCAATTCTCTAGCGGCCATAATGGAAAGCAGGCACCAAAATCCAAGCCTGTTATACAGAAGGTGACGAAGTCATGTGACTGCTGTCACCATGAGGCCTCCACCTCCAGATCCAAGGCCCCAGCTGTACCCACCGTTCCCAGGGTAAGGCAGGAGCCTAGGAAGAGGTACAACAGATTCGACTGTTGGTACTGTGGCAAAGTCGGTCACTTTGCCATGGATTGTTGGTTTAATCCAAGGTATGACGAGACTCCCTATGTTAGCAATGCGAGGCCGACCACTCGTAGGGTTAACCAACCGAGGGGGAGTGTGCTAACCAAGAATCTAGGACCCAAGTTCGATTGGGTTCCTAAGGCAAATTAATTTTGTTTTGCAGGAATGTCCAAAGGCCACCAAAACGCCGATCTAGTATTTGGACAGTGGATGCTCCCGGCATATGACTGGGACAAGAAGCCTGCTGCGTGATTACACTCCAGTCGAGAATGGACCCAAAGTCATCTTTGGAGGGTCAGATCGAGGAGTCACCAGAGGTTACAGTATGATTTCCAACGGTATAATCTCTATCACCGACGTGGCTTATGTTGAAGGGTTAAACCATAACCTGATCAGTGTAAGTCAGTTATGTGACAAAGGTTATGACGTTAAGTTCTGCAAGGATAAATGCCTGATAATTTCACGTACCTCTTCTGAGACGGTATTATCAGGCATTAGGAGCAGAAATATCTTCTGCTTAGATTTTCTCAGCTTAGATTCATCTACCCCCGTATGCCTTGTGGCAAGAGGCAGTGCATCTCTTTGTGATCAATGGCACAAGAGATTGGCACATATTAATTTCAAGACAATTAGTATGCTGTTTTCTAAGAACTTAGTAAGGGACGCTCACATTATCAAGTGCATCAAAGATAGCCCCTGTCCTGCATGCCAGATGGGCAAACAGACTCGGGCTACCTTTAAGAGCATCGCTGACAAAGACTCTTCCCGATGTCTTTACCTTTAACATATGAACTTGTTTTGTCCAATGCAAGTTCATAGCTTGGGAGGCAAGTCCTATACGCTAGTGATAGTTAATGATCATTCTTGGTTTACATGGGTGTTCTTTTTGAAACGAAAGTCAGATACGTTTGACATCTTCACTAGTTTTGTCAAGCAGGTTCAGAACGAATTTAACTGCTCAGTGGTCAAAATCAGAAGTGACCATGGAACAGAATTCGAATCTAGTGCTATGACAGCATTTTGTGAAGAACAAGGTATCTTTCATGAGTTTTCCTCCCCGCGCACTCCTCAGCAAAATGGAGTTGCGGAGTGGAGAAATAGAACTCTAATTGAAGCCTGCACGACAATGTTGAAAGACGCTTCTCTCCCGGAATACTTCTGGGCAGAGGCTGTCAATACAACTTGTCATGTACAAAACTGAGCATTGATCAACAAGCATCATCGTAAGACGCCTTACGAGCTACTGAAAGGCAGGAAACTAACCATGTCCTACTTGAGGATTTTTGGTTGCAGATGGTATGTACTGAATAATGGGAAGTTCATGTGTACTAAATTTGGTGAAAAATGCTTCCAAGGCATATTCATGGGTTATATTTCCCACAGTCGGGCATATAGGGTCTTCAATAAGAAAACCCTAGTGGTAGAAGAATCAATAAATGTTGTATTTGATGAAGGAAGTTTGCTTAACAGCAATTCTTCCAGTGGTATTCTTGAAGATGCAGGTGCACGACTTGAACAGCTGAGTCTGGATGAGACCGCTAAAGATGACACTCCTAAGTACGTCAAAGTTTCCACCTCCACATCATCTGAAAATGTTGAAGATCAAAATGGAACAAATCTCTTAGAAGAAGGAGAAGCCCAAGAAGTAGTCGAAGCTCCAGACGCCAGACTTCTAGAGCTCCGGCACGTGAGGGATCATCCTAGAGATCAGATCATCGGAGATCCTCGTGTCGGTGTCAGAACTCGAAGAGGTACTATTAACGAAATATTGCATCTTAGCTTCCTGTCACAGGTTGAGCCAAAGAAGTTCGACGAGGCGAACAAGGATGCGGCATGGATTCTGGCCATGCAAGATGAACTACATCAATTCGAACGTTGCAACGTTTGGACGCTAGTTCCCAGACCATACAAGCAGAATGTGATTGGCACCAAGTGGATCTTCAGAAACAAGCTAGCTGAACATGGTGTCATCATAAAGAATAAGGCAAGGCTGGTGGCTCAAGGTTACAGACAGGAGGAGGGGATTGACTTCGACCAGACCTTCGCACCAGTAGCAAGGCTCGAGGCAATCAGATTGTTCCTGGCGTATGCTTCGCACAAAGGATTCACAGTTTATCAAATGGATGTGAAATCAGCATTCCTGAACGGAGACCTGAAAGAGGAAGTATACGTCGCTCAACCCCCAGGTTTTGTCGATCCTACTTTTCCCAATCATGTCTATTTTCTTAATAAAGCTTTATATGGGTTAAAACAAGCTCCACGAGCTTGATATGAGACTTTATCTTGTTTTCTTCTTGAGAACAAGTTCTCTAGAGGTAAAATAGATAAAACATTGTTTCTCAGGGAAGTCAAAGGCAAGATTTTGCTGGTGCAAATCTATGTCGATGACATAATATTCAGCTCAACGGACAACAATCTTTGCAAAAAGTTTTCTAAACTTATGCAAGGAAAGTTTGAAATGAGCAGTATGGGAGAGCTCAAGTATTTCTTGGGACTTCAAGTGAAACAGTCTGAGGATGGAATCTTCATCTCTTAGACGAAGTTCACAAATGAACTCCTTAAGAAATTCGGTATGGAGAGTGCAACCTCTATGAGGACTCCAATGGGATCCACTATGTCTCTGGATAAGGATGAGAAAGGTAAACCTTTCGATGAAACCAAATACAGAAGCATCATTGGATCCCTGCTCTATCTTACTGCCAGTAGAGCGGATATCATGTTCTCCACATGTGTCTGTGCCAGATATCAGGTGAACACTAAGGAATCACACTATGTCGCTGCAAAGCGAATTCTAAGATACCTTAAAGGTACTCCCAATCTTGGCTTGTGGTACCCGAGAAACAATGATGTCGAGCTAATAGGTTTTTCAGATGCTGATTTTGCAGGGAGTAGGGATGACAGGAAAAGCACCTCCGGGACGTGTCAATTCCTCGGACGAAGGCTTGTCTCATGGAATAGCAAGAAACAGAATTGTGTTGCAACCTCCACAACAGAGTCTGAGTACATCTCGGCAAGCAGCTGTTGCGCACAACTCCTATGGATCAGAAACCAGTTAGCCGACTACGACCTTCAGTTCAAGGATATACCAATGTACTGCGACTCCTCCAGTGCGATTGCAATTGCCAACAATCCGGTATCGCACAGCAGAACGAAGCATATTGAAGTGCGCTACCACTTCATTCGGGAGCACGTGGAGAACAAGGACATCTCTCTCTGTTATGTCCCCACGGACAAGCAGATTGCTGATATATTCACAAAACCCTTAGACGAGGCCAAGTTCAGTCTTTTCAAGACTGAATTGGGGATGCTAAATTATGATGAATGAAGACTACAGAAGCTCCAGGCTCGTACAAGAACTGAGGGGGAGCAAGGGGTCAAATGCTACAGACCCAGATTTGCAGAAGCCGAAAAGGGGGAGATTACCCTCTCGGCTAATGCTAAGGTGGCTCCAAAGTTTGCTCGCACGAAATTGGTATCGGTAATGAATACCTCACTCAACTCAATTTCAAATTAGGATTTTCATTCCCATATGCTCTATTCACCTTAGCTTGTAGGGTTTAGGCTTCTTCAAATAGGGGGAGATTGTTGGGTATTGTATCCACAACGTACCTGATTTGAAGAAGCCCCTGGACAAGCTAAGGTAAATAGACAATGTATTTGACAAAATATTTAAAGTTGTGCTTGCAGCTATTCCACGCTAAGTGCACACCAATGTCAGGGTACAGTAGGTCAATATACACGGGTCTGCACGACGTAATCCCTCGTTGAGCAGATCAGTGTGTTGGCCTGCGTGTACTCTCTCTATTGGAGTGCACTTACTTTCAAGTACAAGGCCGTGTTTATACAAGAGCAGACAGGGAGCAAGGATGGGTCAAGGAGCAGCTCTTGGGTGGAAAGACGAAAATTTGTCTAAGTATAATTCGACGAGAATCACCAAGTGATTCTCGCCGATTCGGCGAGAATCACTAGTGATTCTCGCCGAATCGTCGAGAATCATTAGTGATTCTCGCCGACTCTATCCGGCTACCTCAAAATGGTGCCAAGTAAGAATCGGCGAGAATCACTAGTGATTCTCGCCGAACCCATCGTTGAGCAGATCATGAATACCAAGTAATATTCGTTGAGAATCAACAAGTGATTCGGAGAGAATCACTTGTGATTCTCGACGAATCGTCGAGAATCACTAACTGATTCTCGCCGATTCGTCGAGAATCACCTGCGATTCTCGCCGATTTTGACTTAGCAATTTCTCTGGAAGCTGCTGGACCGGATTCTGCCGCGGGCGCTATTCTGAACCGCGGTTAGGGTTTCTACTTGTGGGACCCACAACGGTCATATTGAAAGTGTCTACAGTATATATACGGGTATTTTTTGACCAATAAATGACACAGAAGGAAGCCGAGCGAAAAGCTTGACCTAAAATCGCGATCTAAACTCCGCCGCCGCCGTCGCGCTCGAGCTAGTTGGTCGCCGCCTTTGTTCAAGATTTCTTCGTGATCTTCCGGCGATAGAAGCTTAGCCAAGCTTAGAGTCTCACGTGTCTATCCAGAGATCCCTTGTCTCTCGATTTGTTGATCGGGAAAAACATCCCCGTCCGAATCGATCGAGACGACCAATCCTCGTGTGACCGTTGGTAGACCTAGCTTGCTTCGCTACGAAGTTTGGATCTCCAAAGAACAGCAGCCACACGTCGTTGTTGTCGCCGATCCCGTGAACCTAGCCGCCGTCCATCTTACCGCCGCCGGTTCCGGGGAGATTCTCTCCAAGAGAGACCAAGGTTGTGGACTCTTTGTAGACTTCAAGATCACGTCGTCAACGAATAGGGACACCGTAGTCTCCATACGTAGTTTGTATTTCTTGTACATTCTATTTTACTTTTGTTGTAAAGGAACGTTGGTTCCTAGTTGTAAGGGTTGGGTGCAACCTGGTTTGTGGGAGTGTTGACTCCTACGTGTGGAAGGTTTCCTTCCGATAGTGCAAGGATTGGATTTCAATCCTGTTGGTGAAGAGACCGAGTCGTCCCTTGTTGGGAGATAGGTCGAAGGGGGAAAGTGGATGTACCCAAGTCGGGGAACCACTATAAATAGCTTGTGTATTCTGTGTGCTGTGCTGTTTATTTTCATTGTGCAGGTACAATCTTAAATTACGCAAAAACGCTGCACGTCACCTATTCCCCCCCCCCCATAGGTGAACATAGTTGACACTAGGTGGACTTTCAAAATGATGCTGTTTGTGTGATTGTTGACCATCTAACTAAGGTGTCGCAATTCATCCCGAATTGGAAGGATGACTCAGTTGAGAAACTGGCAAATATGTATGTGGATAACATAGTACGATTGCATGGTGTGCCCCATAGCATTGTCAGTGATAGTGATGGGCATTTTACTTCGGGTGATTGGAGGCTAATCCACCAAATGTTGGGTATAAAGTTTCAATTCAACACAGCCTTTCATCCTCAAATAGATGGTCAGACTGAAAGGACCAACAAGACACTGGAGGATATGCTCCGAATGTGCACCTTGAATTTTGGTAAGAGTTGGGAGGATCACCTCTTTATGATTGAGTTTGCCTGCAATAATAGCTACCATGCTAGTATTCAGATGGCGCACTTTGAGGCTTTATATGATAGGAAATGCCATAACCGTTAGCTTGGTTAGAGGCTGGCGAGTCAAAGTTGTATAAGCGGAAGGAAATCGAGGATGCTAACTCGACTATTCGATTAATATGTGAGAGGTTGTTGGTAGCCCAGGATTGGCAGTCTAAATATTATAATGCCAAGCACCGAAATGTGGAGTTTGCGGTGGGCGAATGAGTCTATTTAAACATCAAACCCTTCAAAGGTGTGTCCAGAATATGGCGCTTGAAAAAGCTGAGCCCGAGGTATCTTGGTCCATTTGAAGTGGTGGAGCGTATTGAAGAAGTTGCCTATCGACTAGCACTTTTGCTAGAGCTGAGTGGTTTACATGTTGTATTTCATGTCTCAGTATTACAGAAAGCGGTAAAAGAGCCATTGCAAGTGGTTGTTGCAGGTCAAGTATCAGTCGATAGTGGAATAACAACAAAGGTTAGGCCTATTCAGATCAAGGATAGGGAGGTTAGACAACTACAGAACAAAACAATCGGGATGGTGAAGGTCCGGTGGGACAATTGTCGCCGTGAGGAGTTGTCATGGGAGTAGGAGCAAACCATCCGTATTGAATTTCCCGAGTTGTTTGCATGAAGTTGTTATAACCTTTTGTTTTGAACAGAGAAAATATCTTGTAACATATTGGTTGCTGGTTGCTATGTGCTATAGAAATTTCGGGAAGAAATTTCTTTAAGGTGGGAGGATTGTAACACTCCAAAAGTCTCTGGCCTGAACGTTCGACGCTTGACAGAAAATCGTCGAGCAGAGCTCGATGAATATCTTTGCACAGAGCTCGACAAATATCGTCGGGCAGAGCTCGACGAATATCGTCGGGCAGAGCTCGACGAATATCGTCGGGCAGAGCTCGACGAATATCGTCGGGCAGAGCTTGACGATTATCGTCGGGATGAGCTCGACGAATATCATTGGGCTGAGCTCGACGAATATGGTCGAGCCGAGCTCGACGAAATGTCAGTGTATGTTTGCATCGTTATATATAGGCACAGTTACCGAATTTTTAATATTGATGAGGCTTTTATGATGCGGTTGGAAATGTAATTTCATCGAGGTCGTTGCTGCTAGGTGGTGGAAATCGTGTGGCTAGGGTTGATTCCCGAATCCACTTTTCCTAAGAGGTTTGAGAAGAAACTTATTCTGTCTCTTATCATATATTCTTGTCGTTTCCTAGAAGAGTGAAAAACCTAGAATGACGGTGTTTGGGTCTGTGCCTGGTGTACCTTGCTAAGGAGATTTGGTGGTTGTATTCAAGATCTGAGTGCAGTTTTAGGCGAGGAAAGTCGGCGGGATTCTTCACATCCGAGTAGTTCTTCCTTTATTGGCACTGAAACGTCTTCCAAGGGTAACGATCTCCTGCTTGGACAAGTGAAGTCCTCTTTTCTGCATATTGCATGGAATCCTCCACCAAAAGGTTAGACATCGAAGGGATTCCCTTGGGACGCTGTTGTCATCCCTTGTTGGATTTGCATTTAGAACCGAAAATGTGTAGTACAGTTAGATTTGTTGTGTGAAACCCATCCGGACAAGTTGGTCTGGATTGATGATGCTTTATTTGCGAATCGGAGAAGACTCGGTGTACTTTGAGTATTGTATGGAGTCCTTGGTGGTGCCTGTGATGTTATGTAACAGGAAGTGCTGCAGGAAGTCCAGGAAAAATATTTGGGAGTTGGTACTTGGTGTTCAACTCTTTTGGCCGTGAGTGCCATTCTGTATGAAGTTGAGCCGTTGTGTTGCAACTATGGAAGGCCTGTGTGGCCGAATGGGAAAGGTGAAGCTATACCCACATCATTCCAGTCTTGAGTCTGATGATTTTGATCAACGGGAAAGGTGGATCTGTACCCGTGTTATGGTTGTCTAACCGTGGGTGCTTAAGGCCCTGTTAAGATCACATAGCGAGAGTCATTGGCCTGTGAGCCGTAAAGACTAGGAATGCTCATAATGGACCGTCATGTCTGGGACCTACGAACAATGGTGGGACCTGTGTTTTCCGGTACACTGATAATGTGCCCTTAGTGCACGGAGCGTCGTGCCGTCATGCCGACATTTTTAATATGTATTGATTTGTGCGGTCATGCACTTCCTTGTTGTATATATACATAAATTGTGTGGATGCAATGCTTGCAGAGAAGGAATTCCGCTACCCTGAGCTAGGGGCAGGGTCGTTTTAATTGGTCGGCTGAATGCTGGCCGTTGCCCTGGTTGCCATCGCTAGGTGGAATGTTACTTTGCAGGTCATGGTGAACCAAGCGGGAAATAGTGAACTGAAGCCGTTGTTATTATGCTGGCCCTCGAAGGCCGTGTTTTGCTTATGTTTATCATGTGTGGCGGGCTTGCGTGCCGATGTTGGTAATCCACACTTTTATTAAGGGAGTTTGTAAGGCCTTAAGGCCAAGTACTTTTGTATATTTTTGTAAACATTCCTATTTTTATTAGTGGACATTTCTGTGATTCTTGAGTTCAATTTTTCAAGCATGAAGCTTTCGCTAGAATGCTCTGTGTTAGGATTTGTTGGTCTTTTGATATTATCTAGTAACTCCGCTGCCTGTTTGTGGAATATGGTGTGGGGCCCCAGCCGGAACTTCTATTATATTTCTTATAATAGATAGGGGTGTTACATATTTTGTCATAACAAATCAGTGGCCCAAGTTTAATCCTCTGTTGAGGTGATTTGGTCACTCAATACCCACAAGGGACACCATGACCTAAATAACCCTTTTAGGCCTAAGCTAGGGTTTAACAAATTCCAAACCAAATCATCTCCAAATGGGATGAAATTTTATACAGAGTCCTATATTGACCCCAAGGACTACTCTCCAAAATTTGGGAGGATTTGGAGGTCATTAGACTCTTTAATTAAACCTTACATGAAAAATGAAATAATTTCCAAAACTTAAGAAATTTTTTTCCAACAATTCCCATTATTGGATATGTTATAAAACTAGATATGAATGACTCATGCTCTAAATTTCAATTCATTTGGAGGTATAGACTGATGGGGGTACCCCAAACAATCTCTGATCAACCCTAAGTATAGACCTCACCAAAATGAGTGTCGCGGTCTAACCTGAACTCCAAATTGGTTCAAATCAATTTTAAAATAAACTAGACGCATAGTGCTACAATCTCCTTTCTGAAAAGGCATCTAAGTATTTCACTTTAAATTCAAAAATAGGTGAAATTTTGTTACTTTGTCTAAATCCAGAAACTTGGAATTTTCCTAATTAAAAAGATATTTTATTTATTTTCCCTAAAAATCCAAATGCCCTAGATATGAATATGAAGTGGTTTTTATAATCATGCAAATTGCTCCACAAAATTATGATAAATACTAGGCAGCTAATTGACAAAAAATTCAAGTCTACCAAATTGTTTGCAAGGTTTAGGCCTCTGATCGAAAATTTCCATTGTAAACAGATAATTAATAATTAAAGAAACAAGTGCTGCAAATAGGCTTCCAAAAAATATAAGAAAATTCAATAATGACCAATATTCCGTAAAAACTCTCCTGACCAAGTTTCCAAACTTTCCAGTGAATAATGAACTCTAATTTTAATTTAGAACAATACCCCTCTTTCATAAATTAATGAAACAACTACTGAAAATATTTATCTAAAAATTATGATATAATTTTCTCATGAGCATAATGATCTAAGTACACTTTTGCATAAGTTTCACAATTTTATAACAAACATTGACCTCTGAATCTATTTTTGAACATAATTGCATAATTATAAGCTTGTGATGTAAGTACAGAGAATATACATCTAAAAATTATAATAAAATTCAGGTATGAGTATAATGACCTAAAACACCCTCTGCCCCCAATTTGCATAATTTTCCAATGAACAGTGAGATTACAGTAAACAAAAGACTATCAAGGGCAAATCTATGTATTACAAAGGAGGTACTAAAATTGTTGTTCCATAAATTCCAATAAAATTACCAGGGGCTCATATTCAACCTATGACTGCACTGCCCAAGTTTCACAACTTTTCATAAAGTCTTGATGGCTTATTTTACATGTATAAGATTTGTGCCCTAAACTAGGGTTAGGGTTTTGGGGAGGTTATCAGCCTCTAAATCTCAATATATTTTTACCAGAGGACCTTGAAAACCCTAAAATCCTCTCCACTAAGTTTCAAGTCATTTCAAGGTCACTTGACCCCTTAACCTTCAAACCCTAGGTTTGCACACATAGGACCTACCCTAGTGTCCTAGGGCTCTACCCTTCAACTTCCACAAAATAACAGTGGAGGGGGTATTTTCTGTGCTAATATAGCTGAGTGCCAAGATTCATCATCTTTGGGTGAGGTTGGCCAACTCCAGAGCACTTAGGTCACTTAGCCCTAATTTGACCTAAAAGGGTCAACATTTGGCTACACAATTACCCTATCAAATCAAACCCAAAAGGGGTGAAATTTTTACCAGAGCCCGAAAATATTCCCCAAGATCACCCACCAAAATTTTGATGGTTTTGAGCTGTTTAAGACACCTAATTAATTTGCACATGATTTATTAAATGTTTTCAAAAACTATAGAAAAATTATATCCAAAAATTCCCACTTTTGGTCCGGACCTAGGTATAGTTTAAAATGACTCCATATCCAAATTTTAGGTCATTTGGACAAGAGAAGATGTGGGGGCACACATTTTAGTCTCTGACTAGCCGTAGGTATAGATCCCACCCAAATGCGTGCTATGGTCAAACCACTTACCCATATTGGATGAATTTAATTTTAAAATAAATTAGACCCCTAGAGCTACAATTTTCATGTTGATCATTTGCTCTGAAATAAAACCTAGATATTTTTAATATTTAATTTACAAATAGCCCAGTAATGGGATAGAAATTATTAAAACAGGAATTAATAAAATCAGATCCAGTACGGATCTTAAAGCAAATCCAAAGGCCCTGGCGTCATCTTCTTCCTCTAGCCAAAGGCCAGGATTCACCCAACCTGGAGCACCTTCCAAGCCGATTTCCCGGCAACACAGCCACCTCCCTGGCCAGCCACCACTGCCACCACCTTCATTGAGGTGGGGGCTATCGTCGGGCGGCGGCACGGCCGCCGGAGGGGATGTTTCCGGCGAACCCGAGCATGATGTTTTTCAGAAAACCAGGAAAACAAAAGTTCCAATCGGGCTCAATTGAGCCGATTCTCCATCTAAAAGAATCCTAGGATCTACCCATAGAAGAAGGAGGAGGGGAGTACATTTGTGGTGGTCTGGAGTTGTGCCAATCGTCGGGTTGCCATTAGCGGTGGTGATGTCGCCGGAATTCTGCAACAACATAGTGAACAAGCTTGAAACCACCGGGGGAAGGGTGGAAATGACTCCTTGGTGCCCAGTTATGCTTTTAAAACACCCAAACGGGGTAGGGGAAGAGTGTGGGTGGAATGGACATTAATGGCCATTAAGGGCCATTCTCGGCCATGGTGGTGGGGGGTGAACCTGGCTTGGGGTGGCCAGGAAACGGCTGGAAACTCCTTCCCTTCCCTAGAGGAGTTGAATCCAGCCATTAAAGGTGGCCCTTGGCCTCCCTATGCCATGAATGGCTTCTTCCTCCCTCTTTCTCTTTCCTCCATTAAGGGTGAGGTGGAGCTCTCTCTCCTAGTCACCAAGGCTGACTTGGTCATCCCTTTAAGCTATTTGCAGCCCACTAAATCATATCATCCATAATTAAGAGGTGGTTAGCCCAAATGAAAAGGGCTTGACCTTGGGTTAGCCCATTTGGGTTAAGTTGACCTAAACTAGACTAGGGTTGACCTTGGTCATTTGACCTTTTAGGTTGACCCCAATGGGCCTTTGATGACCAAATTCCAAGGCTCACATCCGTGTTGATGACAACGGCACTGCAGGTCGGCAAATCTCTCTCATGCCTCAGAAAGAGTTTCTTGATCCAGATGTCTGAACGTGGCTATTTCTCTGCGAGCATTAACAATTTTATCAACAGGATGAAACTGAGCCAAAAACATGGAAGATAAAGCTTCCCAGGTGGAAACGGTGCTAGGCGCGATCGTACGCAGTCACGTCTTGGCCCTATCGCTTAGTGAAAAAGGGAAAAACTTTAGTTTGACAACTTTATACGCAATTCCCGCATAGCGGAAAGTACCGCATTTCTCAGAAAACTCAGCCAAATGTAGCTGAGGATCCTCGCTCGGCAAACCCGAGTACTGTGTATTGTTCCTAATCATATTTAAAATCGCAGGCTTGATCTCAAAATGATTATTGGCTATGGCTGGACCAAACCCTGGATAAACACTCCCCATTGTAGGGGTAGTGAAATCCCACATTGTCCTAGTGTGAGGCTGGGCCACATCCTGGTTCTCAATGATTCGTTCCCCTTGGACATTTCCCAAATGGCCCAAGTCATCCATCCTTCCCTCAGCTGCAGCAACACGCAAGTGAGCTCTCCTTGCTCGTGCAGTCTCAGGATCAACACCCAAATCTTCGCCCCTTCCACTAGGGTTCTGATCTGTCATACAACACTCACAAAAAGAAAACACTAAAAACACCAAAACACTCACAAACGTTTCCCAAAAGAAATAAAATCCACACAATAGTTGCACTGCCAGGCAACGACGCCAAAAACTTGATTCGCTGGCGGTAAGATTACCATTCACGGCCAAGTAGTAAAAGGGTGGAGTAGCTTCCCCAAGTATCGATCTCACACGGAGTGCAAGTAGGGAGCATGGATTCCACTTTCAGAGAAATGAATGAAAGTGCTAAGTAAAAACGAGGGGTTTGATTTTGGGTTTCCTACACTAAGCAGCATTAATCGAGAGCAGGTCGCCGTCACCACATTGCCAGGGTGAATTACTCCAAAGAGTAGTATCAGAGACGAACAAACTATCGAGGGTCGTAAACATCTCTTCACATCGCACGGTTCTAGCAGTCGCTAGAACGACTCAAACATAACTTTCTCTAATAAATATAAAGCTCATCAACACACATCATGATCAAGAAATCACCACACAAAACCATAGCAAGACCTTGAGCAAAACATGGTTATTAAACCTCAAGCATACTAGCACAAGTTATGGTTAAAGCAAATCCAAGAAAAGAGGGGGTGAAGCACAACCAAGCACTCGAAGGCTCTCCAAGATTCACGGCTGGAAGCGAGGGTTGTCGAGACTCATGCTAGCTCGGTCTTTGGAAGGTATCCGGGATCCCGAAGGGCTGTCACTTCCTTCTTCACAGCCATCTTCTTCGTATTGTTGTCGCTAAGAGAAATGCTTCACAAGTTCTGCAACTAAGAACTCAAACAGTAGCTTGGAGGATGGCAATGGCTATGGCGGTCAGAGACAAAGCTTTTGCAAGCTCTTTGGAGCAGAATGGGTGGCCAGATCAACCCTCCAAGGAGGAAGGAGAAAATGATGGTTGGAGGAACGAGTTCCCGCTCAAAGGGGCGGAAAAGGCAAAGGAAAACGGAGATGTCCAGGTCCAGAAGAAATCTGCGGCTTAAATAGTAAAACTCAGAAAAAATGGTCATGCACGGTCTAGCACACGATCGTGCATGAACCGTGCAATATTAATATCCAGAAAATGCCTGAGGAAGACGAAGCTTTGACTCGTGCATTTCATTCGCACATGGTGATCTGCCCATGCGTGAATTAATTCGCACGAATAATGACAGAGAGCTAAAATTGCAGGCAACCGGGTATAATCGTGCATTTTACGCGCGCACGGGTGCTTCTGCCCGTACGTGAAGAAGGCGCATGACCAACCACAGAACAGAGTAAAACCAAAAGGCTACTAGAAAACCATGCGTTTCCTTCGCGTACGGTTCCGAAGAAACTGTGCGTGAAGCAATCACACGGGCCGGTCAATCTTCCAAAATAATCTGTAGAAAATGCAGGATGGAAACAAACTGTGCGCCAAGAAAACACATGATAGTGCATTTTCCACAAATCAGAATTCTGAAGTGGGGAAAACTGACCACCTGCACACAATAAAAACTCACAAAGGAGGACCCTCCAGCAATCAACAAAATGCAATAAAAGCTACTGGAACGAGCCTTGGCGAGCACCAAGTGCATACCCCCAGCAATCAAAAGCGCAATTGTGCACCCACAGGCTAGAAAAGTGCACTAAACGTGGAATGCAGTAGGAACAAAATATCAATGAAAACAACCGAAAAGTGAAGTGCAAAGTCATGAAAACCAGCACAGATGAGTCCGCAAAACCCTATATAAACGGGACTCATCACACCCCAGACTTACCTATTTGCGCGTCCCGAGCAAAGAAGATCCTTGCAGACTAGAAAAAGAACTAACTAACACAGTAATTAAGATCCAGAGTACCATGCGAAGTCGCACACTCGCGGGCGTAAAAATATAGTAGAGAAAATTTCTAAGCATACAAAATAATTTATACTTTTCAGCCTGCAAAATAAAAATTCTATGACTACTAAAAAACATAATCGCGGTGTATCCTCCGGTCACGCATAGGGAGAAAATAGACTAACCGCTAAGGCAAGTATTGCCAAAGATCAAGATTCGGGACAACCGCCAAAGGAATCCAGCAATGTCGGTGACCGTATGCTTGCCCGTTTGCACTCTCTCCACGACACTAGTTTGCTTTAATCGTGACTCTATAGGACTTTGGGTAGTAGTGAGGCTTGGGTTAAGGCGAGGTAATCAAGGATAAAAACGAAGGTTATGCAAAAAACCCAATTGAGCTGGCACAAAAAGAGTCTATCCGCTACCCACAAAACATGCGGGTACACCACACCCCCAGACTTAATTTTTAAAATACGGGTGTGCGTACCGCCAACTCCAAAAAATATATTAACTCAAATCAGATTTTTAGTTATACTTTTCCTTTCTCTTTTTCTTTCTTTTTCAAATTTCCCTTTTATAAATCTTCTTCTTAATTCTTCTTTTCCTTTTACACAATTCCAGCAAATAAATTCATGGGAGCACAACCATATATTTCACAAAGAACAACACCGCATCAACACCCCCATCCTGAAATTAGAAAACAGTAAAGCTATACTTGGGTGTGCGACTAGGGTCCGTTACTAGGCTTTGGTGAAATAAAAGTGGAGCTGAATCAAAGGAGGGGTAGGCACAACGGGGCTAGCGAGGATAAGATGTTAGGAACCGGTACAAATCTCAACCTGGCCAAAATGATGGCCTACATCATGTTCACACTTAACTAACCATGCACCAATGCTTTGAGAGTAGCTTGGGGCAAGTTCTTAGCTAATGAGAAAGACTATCCATCCTCCCGACTCGAGCAATACGAATCTAACAGCTGTCTACACACATCCATAAGCTACCGTCAGATTCAGACCGGATTCAGCAATTTTTGAGTAGAATAAAAAGAATTTACACAATTAGAAAAATATAAAACTAAAAGCATGCAAAAAAATTAATTCTACTCTAATTTCTACATGAGACGGGAGCACTCGACTAGGAGCACAACAAGGTCAACATTTTACCCTGTCTCACAATCCTATGTTAGCAAGGTAATTTTCCTAAATATAACAAAAGAAATAAGTTTGACTCACCGTACGCAAAAAGTTAAGTACGCGCTTATGTGGGTGCAACAATATGCAATGTAATGAACTAAACAAATAAATTAAAAACAGCTACTGATATGCAAATGAAGTGCACATGCAAAGGTAACATTGACAAGCTCTCCCCCAGACTTAAGCTAAGAAGCACAACAAAATATGTTGAAGCTAAAATCAAAATGAGATAACAAGAGAAGTTACCCAATGCTCTGAAGATGAGCATACCAGAAGATTGGCTTTAAACTTGATCAATAAGCCCACGGCCGAGACAAAATCACCTGCAAGAAGCACATCTCCAACCAAGTAAATAATAGGCATGCACACTCAAAAAGCTAAACAAACAAATTAAACGGAGCTAAATTGGGTTGTCTCCCAGAAGCCCTTTTCTTTACCGTCATTGAGGTGGACTAAATACCTGTATTAACAGTTTTATACAATGTTCAGGTAACAAAAGTTTAATACGCAGAGAAAGATAATTCAAATTCACACACAGCATTAAGCAAATAAAATGCTAGTAGCAACAAGACAAATGGAGACGCCCCCGGAGATCCCTCACTTTTCAGCTAAACGCCGAATCATGATAGATCCCCCCAAACATTTGAGATGAGGAGGAGAGGAGAGCTTTAGGTACCAAGGAAGACAAGTATCCCCTGCCCCTAGCCTCCTCCATCTCGCGCTTGCGGGCAAAACTCTATGCTTTGCGCAGAAGCAATTCCTTTCGTTTTAATTCCACAGAAGAGGAGCCCCAGGGCGGTAAGGTCTCACCAGGCTCTTCAGCAGCTAGATTAACATCCAAAACCGGGGGCATCCTTTCTTCACCCGCTGAGCGTGATAGATAAGCCCATGTTACCTGTTTCATAGTTTTACAGACTTTGGCTAAACAAATTGCAGTTTTTAAATCAAAATTCTACACACCCACATTCGGCGTGCAAATCACATCCATCTTTGCAGCAGCATCATGCATCACATCAAGGACCTGTGTCACTTCTTTCCCTTTAGTTGTCTTTGGCATTTCAAAAACTTCCTCAACCTGTTCTTGTCCCGTTGATTGAAAATCTACCTTAACACCACTAGAAACATCATTAGATGACACGATAGTTAAGTTGACTGGTTTTACGAGGTCAACAAAAATTAATTGAGGAGGCAAAGGTGGTAAAGGTGCATTAACTTTGGGCGCAACAGTGATGCCACTAGCATCAAAATGCAACGTTGCCTCACTGTCTTTAAGGAAGGGGACCCCAAGGATGGGTTTTGATGTGTTACCCCTGGGTCCAAGCACCTGAAATCTGTGAAGACAGTCGCCCCATTCAAAACCACTTCTAAACCCTTCACCTCTCCATTGGTCTCAACCACAGATCCATCAGCTAGCATTAAGCAAGGACAAGCCCGACTCTCCTTCCCTCTATCAGGAAAAAAGGAAAAAGGGGCAAATCTCTCTCCCTCTATCCCGATCTCTCTCCCTCTGTCCCGATCTCCCTCGTCGTCGCCGCCTAGGGCAAAAGCAAGGACGAGCCTGACTCTCCTTCCCCATCGCCACCTGCATCAAACCCGAGCCCTAGCTTCTTTCCCGTCACCGTCCACGAGGGGCAGCCCGAGCCCCCTCCATTTCTTCTAGTCTAGGCCGCCTGGAGATCAGCCCGAGCCTCTACCTCTTTCAGTCCAGGCCGTCGCCGCAAGGAGGAGCGCAGCCCGGCCCCTCCTAATTTTTCTGTACAGGCCACCGCCCGGAGGTGGTTCCCGAGCCTCCTACTTCTCCTGTCCAGGCCGCCGCCAGCAAGAGCAGACCGAGCTCCCTTCCTGCTTCCTCTGTCCAGACCGCCGCACAGCTCGTTCCTCTCCCTCTCGTGTACAGCAAGGCTCGACCAACCAAGTAAATGGAAATCGCGAATAGGGCTAGGGCATGCACCGCCTTCAGCAAAAACAGCTAGGAGCTCCTCTCCGGGTATCGAGTATTTTGCATGATGTTCAGTTGCGGCTCCACCAAACACGAGTCATGGGTAACAAAGTTTCTTCTCGGGCAGGTGAAGCCCTCAAATACCATACTTGCATGGAAGCTCCTCTCCACCGACGGGCGGAGGAAGGGTGCTCTCTGACGGGTTGATGTTCACATCCCTGCTATTAATTGCATTAGCACCCGGAAGCGTGTGTACGGGTTTAGGCATGTTGTGTGAAGCCCATCCGGATATGTAAGCCGGTTTCGTGATGTTCTGGGGTTCCCGGAGAAGACTCCGAGGAAGTTGTATATTATTTGTTTATAGGGATTGAGCAATACGCCCCCTCCCCCCCTCCCCCCCCCCAAAAAAAAAGGGGTGTGTGCAATATATTTGGCCAGCTTATGTTTGTCGACGGTTGTTCAGCTGGCAGTCGCTTGTCGAGACGTTGGCGTACAGGTGTTGCAGTACTAAGCAGGGAGTAGCGTGCTTAAACCCAAGCTTGTGCCGGCCCTTGAAGGCCTATTTTTTGCTTATATTGTCTGCCTGCGTGCCGAAGTATGGAATTCATATTCCTATAATTATTTATAATGCATGTGACGCCTTGTGTATGTTGTTTATTCTTCTTCGTATTAGGCGGGCGGTGTTCTCGTGAACTGCTCGCCCCCGTGGGGGCCTCGAGGTATAGTTGCCGGGAAGCCCATGATGGCCTGTTGACAGCCTTTTAGGACAGTGGAGTCGTGTTATTTGCAGCCCAGTTGAGGCTACGTAAAGAATAATTGCTCAGCGAGATTGCGCCATTGGTAGGGCGGGTGAGGAACATTTTGTATAGACCCGAGGAGGCACCTCTAGTCAGGAGAGAGTTGGTCTTGAGATTCTCCTTTGAGGTTCTGGTCGGCCAAGAGAGCCCTACAAAGGTGCCTTAGCTCTGCTTTTGGCTTGGGAGGGGAAGAGTTTGCTAGTCTTCCGGGTATGCGGCGGGACCTCCACGCTGAGACCTTGGGTATGTACCTTGTGTTCCTAGTCTTGTGCCTAGATCATTTGCTTGAGGGTAGTAGGTGTGCGGTCACCCCTTCCCTGTAATTATTTACAAGCTCCAAATTGATATTGAGAAAATCAATTTGGAGCTTGTAGGACTGATCAGGAGATGAAACTGAAGATTACTTGAAAAATAAACTTGACTTGGCCCAGACACGGGCGAGAGATGTGTTTGTGACCCATAAAGGCGCTCCTGAGTACTTGCCACATCGGATTAAAGTTACAAGCCCCAGTCACGGGCGTGACCTATGGGTCACGGGTGTGACCAGTAGACGTGACTAGATGGCGGGGCTGCAGTTTCGATTCCAGACAGTTTTCAAGCTACACGCCCCAGTCACGGGCTTGACCTTCATGTCATGGGTGTGGCTTTCAGGGGTGATGTCCAGGCGTGCCACGCTTAATATCGCCAGTTACAGATCCAATCGGTTTTCGGCTTACATGCCCTAGGTCAAGGGTGTGACCTAGGGGCGTGACACTTCAGCAACAACCAAAGTTATTTCACGCCGTTTCGAGTTCGCACCATTTCCTGTAACAGACTTGACACGCCCTAGGTCATGGGCATGACCGAGGGGCATGACCCGTAGAACGACGAATTTTGGCAGTTTTCTCCCAATGTTCCCGGGCTTTTAAGATAATGGTTCATGTTGAAAATCAACAACCTGGCACTACTACCATGTTGAAATTTCTCCAGGTGGTCAACGAGATAGCCTGACGCCAAATTAATATTCTCAGGACTATCAAGATCACACCTTGATCACGCGGAAATTTCCCTAGACCTTGGAGTGAGCAGGGGTTATCTCAACTAAATCCAGTCAACCAGAAAACACATGCAACACAAGGGTCTTTATTGATTAACAACAAACTTCTTTACACCACGAGACATACATGGCGAGACATGCTTCACCAAAACCAATACAAGGAGAGCAGAGACAATTACAAAGACAAGACAAACACGCCGCGCGGACTCAAACACCAGGCCGCCAGTCCACTGTTGCAGAGTCCGCACAGTCCACCAGCTTGCCAGACCGCAACCCAAGCCGCGCGGACTACCCCTTATTCCAATGCTTGCCCTAGCCGCCGATCTGCAAGCCTCCTGACCGCGAGGTCGCCTAGCCGCCAGACCACACAAGCTGCGATGCCGAATAGAACAGTCCTCCTGAAGTAGGTGACTTATTGAACCCCAAACCAAGTTGCCAAAGAGAAGACCGTCTGATCGTTGTCTGCAACCTGCTGTTTACTACCTGTTGCTTAACCGCAGAGTCTGCACTGTCCATGACCGCAATCAGAGCCAAGTCCTGGCTTTCCAGCACTATTCACATAACCTGCACAACACAACCCAGTCAACTCAACCAAACCGCACGGACACCAAAAGGCAGTCCGCAGCAACTTGTGCGGGCTCAGGTTACTGTTCACTTACTTCGGTTGGTTACTAGGTTCCTGATGTGACATGGGTCCTATTTATAGGCATGATGATGAGTGTGGTCACTAGCCTAGCCGATAGGATTACTGTCACATCCCATAGCAAGAACAAGTGTATCTACAAGCCCGTGGATACACACACCAGTCCGCCGCTGCCTGTGCAAGATAGCCAGCCCACCTAGCTTCTCCATGGTCGGACACAATCGCCAGTCCACCTTATCGCCAAGTGCCAAGCCAGGATCACCACAGCTGGACTCCGCAGCAACATTGTCAGCCAATCCACGGACACAGCACCGTCCCGCTTATCCTGAGCCTACAGCCTTGCCATCAAGGCACCTGCCGGACTCAGCGGACACACTATTCCAGTCCGCTCATACTGCGGATAGCTCTAGTCTGTATATCCCTGCAGACAACTCCAGTTCGCATGCCCTGAGTCCATAGCCTTGTTACCAACACACCTACCGGACTCAGCAGACACCGCTCCAGTCTGCTTACACAGCAGACACCTCCAGTCAGCATCTTCCATAGACTGCTCTTGTCCGCATAACTTGAGTCCACGATCATGCCAACAAGTTAGATGTCAGACTCAGTGGACCCTAGCTCCAGTCTGCATGCAGTTGCGGACACAATCTCCAGTCTGTTTCTCCCAAACTCGCAACTAAGGCACACAACACTTCTGCCGAGCTTGGCGGACTGAGACACATTCTGCACTCCACTGCGTGATCTCCCAGGACTGAGCCAAACATGGACTTGGTTTAGAACCAACCAAGTCCACACCACTGGCTACAAGGGCCAGTCTACACTTACTAGCGGACACTGGATTCAGTCTGCCTCTCCTGGCGAGCTCTAGTATCAGTCCACACTGACTGGCGGTCTCCGCGACTTCCACTAGCTGCTGCACCAGAGTAAGACCAAGGCATTCGCCAAGCCAGTCTATCGAGCTCCAATTCTTCAGTCTGCTTCTTGCCAGACTCCGCAGATAGAGTCGTTATCCGCATGGTTACTTCCTAGTATCCAACTGCCTCCTGAGAGCAAGCCGACCTGGCTAACTATAGTGGGATCCAACTGCTCTCAATCCAGAAGAGGAAACTATAGAGGAAATCAAAGAGAATTCCAGGTTTTTTCTAAAGGATATTCAAGGCAACATCCCTACTCCAGGGAAGGACAAATCTCATCAGACACAACATCTGGTCCTTTTCCCTATAAACTGAAGGAAGTAGTTTCATCCAGGCCACCTCAGGACAATCCATCAAATAGATATGAGCCACCAGTGCCATTTGAAGATCCTGAAAACAATCCAACTGCTTGGACTGCAAGGATGAAAGAGCTTGCTGCACTGGACCAGATTAAGAAAGCTAGAGAGCAAGGCAAAGACTCCTCCAACATCACTACATTATCTGAATAGAGAAAGAAAGAGTTGGAAAGATATGGTTCAAGTAAATTCTTTGATTCTGATAGATACATGGAGCTGCATCCTGAAGCTGTAGTTCCCAGGCCCAAACAACAAACCTCTTTAGGTGTAGCAGATGACACAAGATCAAAGAAGGAAGCTCTCAACCCCAATAGAGAAATCAAACTTATTAAGAGCAAGGAGAAGAAATGACTATGTAAGGTGACAATCATCTTGATTTCTGATTATTAACTGGGATGATATATATCTGTGGTTCTGTAATGTCCAGCTTATTGCTTTTCCGTATTGTTGCTGTGTATGTTGTTATTTAATTTTTTTCAAACTCTGTAAATAGTAATCCTAACCCAAATAGGGGGAGATTGTTGGAACACCCAATTACTAATTTGGGTAGGGCTCACTATGTCTCTAGGAAACCTGTTTTTGACCTCCTGTATAGATCTAAAGGTCAATTAGAATTGAGTCTAAGGGTTAGAAGTCTAGGTTTGGAAGCTGCCCTCAAGACCAAGAATTTTTTAGTTTGAGACTAAGTCATATCGTCGAGCTCAGCACGACGATTCGTCGAACTCCAATCGACGATCGTCTAGCTCAACTTCGACAGATCATCGAACTCCATTCGACGATCGCTGAGCTCAACTTCAACAAATCATCGAACTCCATTCGACGATCTGCGAGCTCAGTTCGACGATCTAGACTCAGTATTGGATCTCTATCTCTGAGCTCAGTTCGACGATCTTTGAGCTCAGATCGACGATTTTTGTTGCTGTCTAAGTCCAAATCGCTGAGCTCAGTTCGACGATAGCAGAGCTCAGTTTGACGTTTTCTGATGACTTCAAGGATTTTCAAGATTCAAATTCAGAACAGTTAAGGAGTTATTCAGCAATTAATTCAGAAGATTTTCTAGCCGTTTTCATTTATTTCTGGACCAAGTTTCAAGGGATTTTCAAGGAATGTTTCTTTGGACTTTCCTCCAGAAGACAATTGCAATTAAGGATGCAATTAATGACAGGCCAACGGCTATTCTTGACAGAGGATGTTTTTCTATTCAGTACCAGAGAATAAAACACAAGATTTTTGAATCTCTCCATCAATTATTCTCAGACACAGATAAGAAGAACAAGAACAAAATATTCTCTGTCTAAAAGAATTCTCTGAAGAACACACATCCAAGGAGATCAAACTTTCTGAAATCTTCTAATCTCTATTGTCTCAAGTGTTCAAGGACAACATCTTTCAAGACTCCAGACACCTAACATTTCAGCTGTTGCTGAAATCATCATTTGCTGGAGATCAACTTCTGAAGGCCTATCACCCTACAGCAAAGCTTCATTTCCTGAACATCTCAAGGACTCAGGGGGAGCTTTGACACCATCAAATCCACATATCTTCTCAGCTTCTTTGAGAAAGAGAAGACTTCCTTAAATCTCTTATCCCCATCTCTATAAAGGGTTTCTCAAACTCCCTTCAAAAGTTTGAGTTTGGTTTTTGAGAACCTTGTCAAAAGCTCATTGGTGGCAAGACACCTGATCAAAAAATCTGATTTGGTTTTTGAGCACCTTATCAAAAGCTCATTGGTGCCCAGGACACCTGATCAACTCATCCTGCAGTGGATTCCTACCTAGGGTGGTAGAAGAGTGGATGTACCCAAGTTTAGGGGAATCACTATAGCTCCTTGTGTCATCTGGATTGCTTGTCTTTATCTTTTGTTTCTGGCTGTGATTATTTTGTGATTAGTTTAGATCTGTGATTAATTTATGTTGTAGGTTATTCTGTGATTATATTTAATAATTGCTTCCCTGTTCACTCAGATTACAACAATTGTTGTAAAAAGTTTTCAAGCATCATATACTCTATTCACCCCCCCCCCCCTCTAGAGTATATCAGATCTAGCTGCACTATCAATTGGTATCAAAGCGAGGTTGGTTAAACATACCACACCTTGGTGGTTGCACAGGCTAAAACTTGAACCCAAAGATTCCTAGTTAGATCTGTTTTCTTTTGAGTTTAGTATTGGATTTGTTTTCACAAATCATGGCCCAAAACAAAGATTATGCTAGCACCAGACCTCCAGTGTGCAATCTATCCAAGTTTGCACTTTGGAAAGCAAGGATCAGATTATACATGAATTCTATTGACGAGGATATTTTTAACTCTGTTTTGACAGTCTGTCCAAGACCTCCAGAGAACTCAAGTACAAATGTTGTTCCACCTCCATCAGGAACAGATGTTGATATCAAGAAATGGAAGGTAGCTGATGCCAAGGCTATGAACATCTTAGCCCAGACCATGTCTGATGATATCTTTCAAAAGGTGGCTGAATGCAATTCAGCAAAGGAAATCTGGGATAAACTCTCTGAAATAGTCTCAGGCTCAGCTAATGAGAGAAAGGATAGGAGATCCCACCTCATATCTCAATATGAGAATTTCAAGAAGGGAGAAGCTGAGCCAGTTGGAGATATGTACAACAGGCTCAGTATAATAGTCAGTGAACACAGGACTTTGGATAAAGAGATCTCACTAACTGAACTTAATGACAAAATTCTAATGTGCTTCCCTAGCACTTGGGATTCAAGAATCTGGCCAATCAAGGATGCCAGAAGTTTGAATGAGATCACCACAGAAGCTCTATTGGGTAAGCTCAAATCTTATGAGCTACTCATTAAGAATAGAGAAGAAGAACAGAAGGCTGCCTCACCAGCCACAAGAAAAGAGAAGATAATAGCCTTCAAAACAACTGAAGATCAGCCTGAAGACAAAGTCACAGGCAATGATGAACTGCTCAGTCTGTTGGCCAAAAGATTTTATAAGATGGCCAGAAAGGACTTCGGAAGGAGATCATACAAGGAGCATGATAAGCCAAGGTATGATAAGTCAATTAATAATAAAGAAATTGTTTGCTTTGGTTACAGGAAACCAGGGCACATTGTTCCTGACTGTCCAGAAAACAAAAACAAGGACAGAAGGGACAAGAAAGAAAGAAGAAAGGAGAAAGACTCCAAGAGGAATGGCAATGGCAAACCCTCCTCAAGCAAAAACAAACACACAAGAAAGGGGTTTGTTGCTGAATCCTGGAGTGAGACTGAAGAGGAGTCAGATGCCTCATCCAGCTCCAATGGTGATGAAGATGATGCAGAAGAGAAAGAGTTCTGTATGATGGCAATCAATGCCTCACAACATAATTCAGATGAAGAAGAGTCAGAGTCAGATTCAGAGACTCAACTTGAAGAAGATCAGGTAATTAGTTCATTTGATTTCAATTCAGAGGACTTTAAATCTGAGTTTAAAGCTTTATGTTTAGACCTGCTAAAATCTGAGAAAGAAATTATCTCTCTCAGAAATCATTTATCTGAACATAATACCTTAAAGTCAGAAAACCTCAAACTCTCTCAGGAGTTGGAGTGTTGTAGGGAGCAGATAGCTTCACTGAAAGGTGAGCTATCTGAGGCCAAGAAGCTTGAAGAATCCCTTAATGGGAGAAGTATCAAGCTGATGGACATCACAAGCACAGTGAACTCCAAATTTAATAGTACACTGGGCTTGGGTGCTTCATCCAGCCAACCCATAGTTCTAACAACTCCAATCAAGTTCATTTCTGATAAAGGAAAGGGAGTTGTAGAGGTAGCTAGGAAAAATTCTGATCTGCCCAAGAAAACTAAGTCCCAGCAGAAATCGTCGAACGGAGATCGACGATCACCGAACGCAGATCGATGATCTCAGGCAAAATCGTCGAACTCAGGTCAACGATCTCAAGTTCCTGAACTCTGCCATAGTCGACCGTCGAACGGAGCTCGACAATCTGACCCAAGATCGTCGAACGTAGCTCCACGATCGTCGAACAGAGGTCAGAGCTCTGGAAATTCTTTCAAGGGCAAATCAAAATCCAATCCTAAGGGTCCTTCATCCCAAATCTTTAACCCTTATACTGAATGGATTATACCTCCAAGGAGATATCATCCTGAAGGTTATAAGAGTCAACCTGGGATGTCTTTTATTTCAGAGTTTAAAGGTTATCAACCTAGGCCCAAGGTAAACTGGGTCAAAAACAAAAGAATTATCTTATATGCAGGTGAAGACCTATCCAACATCTAACCAGCAATGGTACTTGGATAGTGGGTGCTCTAAGCACATGACAGGAAATAAGGACAACCTCACATCCTTTAGAGCCAAGCTTGGACCCAAAGTTATCTTTGGTGATTCAAACTTTGGACAAACCAAAGGATATGGTGCAGTCTAGATTGGATCAGTAACATTCAAGAAGGTAGCTTATGTGGAAGGACTGAAGCACAACTTAATAAGCATCAGTTAGCTGTGTGATGAAGGCTACCAGGTGACCTTCAGCAAAGCATTATGCAAAATCAAGTAAGAGGACAACACAACTGTGTTGACAGGTAAAAGAAAAGATAACATCTATCTAGTAGATTTTTTTTCAACAGATGTAGATATTTGCTTGTTCAATTCTGTTTGTAGACCAAATATTTTATTCCATAAGAGACTAGGACACCTAAACCTTAGAACTATTGCTAGGCTATCAAAGGACAACCTTGTTAGAGGACTACCATCTGGCCCCTACAAGAAGGAAGGACTCTGCAGGGCTTGTCAATTAGGCAAGCAAACTAAAAATAGTTTTAAGTCACTTAATAAGAGTGATTCACCTAGGATATTGTATCTGTTACACATGGATCTTTTTGGACCCATCACAGTACAAAGCCTAGGAGGGAAATCTTACACTTTAGTAGTTGTAGATGACTTCTCTAGATTCACTTGGGTGTTCTTTCTAAGGAAGAAGTCTGATAACTTTAAGTGTCTGACAGAGTTTCTCAAATGTATACAGATTGAGTTCAATACTCACATTGCCCTGATCAGAAGTGATCATGGGACAGAGTTTGATTCTCTTCTTATGCAAGAGTTCTGTCGGAGTGAAGGGATCAGGCATACTTTCTCAGCTCCTAGAACTCCTCAACAAAATGGGGTAGCTGAAAGGAAAAATAGAACCCTTATTGAATCTGCCACTACATTGTTGTCAGATGCTCACCTTCCTCTATCCTTCTGGGCAGAGGCAGTGAACACCTCCAACTATGTGCTGAATAGAAGTTTGATACATAAACTAAAGGGAAAGACTCGCTATGAATTACTCAAAGGGAAGAAACCTAAAGTTGATTATTTTAGAGTTTTTGGTTGTATTTGCTACATACATAATAATGACAAGAAATATTTAGCAAAATTTCAAGCTAAAGCTGATGAAGGAGTGTTTCTGGGATACTCCATGATGAGCAAGGCTTATAGGGTTTATAATAAATCATCTCTAAAAATTGAGGAATCTGTTCATATATCATTTGATGAATCTAACATGTCTTTCAAGGAGAAGATCTCTTCTACCATAGAACCTTTGCAGGAACATTCTCTTGTTGAAGACTTGAAGAAGTTACAGGTTACTCAAAAAGAGGAAAGCAGTGAAGATGAAGAAAGTATTCAACATATTGAAGAACAACTTGAAGAGCCAGTTGTTGTAGCACAAGAGGAAACAACAACACAGGTTGGTGAACAATCAACACCCCCTGTTGATTTAGTAACATCAAGAGATCATCTAATTTTCCAAATAATTGGAGACATCTCAGCTGGTGTGCAAACCAGAAATCAGGTCAACCAAAACCTGTTGCACACCTGTTTCCTATCTCAAATTGAACCTCGGTCCATTCAAGATGCAGAGCAAGATCCACACTGGATCATTGCAATGCAAGAAGAGATACATCAATTTGAAAGGAACAAAGTGTGGGAACTAGTGCCAAAGCCTAAGGATCACTCCATTGTTGGAACAAAGTGGGTGTTCAGAAACAAACTGGATGATCAAGGAGTAATTGTAAGGAACAAGGCAAGGCTAGTTGCTCAAGGATATTCTCAAGAAGAAGGAATAGACTATGACCAGACTTTTGCACCAGTTGCAAGATTGGAAGCCATCAGAATATTTTTGGCTTATGCAGTACATAAAGGATTCAAGGTATATCAGATGGATGTCAAAAGTGCATTCCTGAATGGAGACATCAAAGAAGAAGTATATGTCAGACAACCTCCAGGCTTTATCTCTCCAACTTATCCTGATTATGTTTTTAAGTTAAACAAAGCATTATATGGTCTCAAGCAAGCTCCTAGAGCATGGTATGAGACCCTAGCATGCTTTCTTTTGGAAAATGGATTTATAAGGGGTAGAGTAGACCAAACTCTTTTCATTAGAACCCATAAGTCCCATACCCTACTAGTACAGATCTATGTAGACGATATTATTTTTGGTTCTACTGACTCAAAATTGTGCAGAAGGTTTTCCAACCTAATGCATTCTAAATTGAAATGAGTAGCATGGGTGAGCTATCCTTCTTTCTAGGATTGCAAGTCAAACAACATGCTGAAGGCATCTTTATTTCTCAAACCAAGTATGCAAATGAATTGGTTAAGAAATTTGGCATGTCTAAAGCATCTTGTATGAAAACACCTATGCCTACCAATGCTGTATTGGATGCTGATGAACATGGGAAACCTGTTGATCAGATAACATATAGAGCAATGATTGGCTCTTTACTGTACCTTACAGCTAGTAGACCAGATATAATGTTTGCTACATGTATATGTGCTAGGTTCCAAGTAAGCCCTAGAGAGTCACACCTAACACTAGTAAAGAGGATTCTCAGGTATATTAAGAGTTGTCCAAATCTAGGTCTCTGGTATCCAAAAGATTCAGCATTTGATTTAACTGGATTTTCTGATGCTGATTATACTGGATGCAGAATTGACAGGAAAAGCACCAGTGGAACTTGTCAGTTCCTTGGTGACAGACATGTCTCTTGGTTTTGTAAGAAACAAACTTCTATGTCAACCTCAACTGCTGAAGCTGAATATATGGCTGCAGGCAGTTGTTGTTCACAAATCTTGTGGATTCAAAACCAACTCCTAGACTATGGCTACAACTTAGAGAAGTCTAAAATCTTTTGTGATAACACCAGTGCTATTTCTATAGCTCAAAATCCAGTCCTCCATAGTAGGACAAAACACATAGAGATTAGGCATCACTTCTTAAGGGATAATGTTGAAAAAAATAAAATTGAACTGCAATATATCCCAACTGACTTACAAAGGGGAGATATTTTCACCAAGCCCATGGATGAAAAGAAACACACCTTCTTTCTAAATCAGTTAGGAATGTTAGATGTAGGAAGTCTTAAATAATATCCAAGATTTTAAAAGTTTAAAAATTGACCAAGACTAGGCAAACATCTTGAGTTTTTCTTAGTGTCTAGAGTTTTTCTGGTCTCTGAACTGCGCTCGACGATTTTCCCCTAGATCGTCGAACGGAGATCGACGATTTCCGAAATTGTCGACCTGAGTTCAGCGTTTCTCAGATAGTATGAACTATCTCTTCCGGTCAGCGATCGTCGAATGGCGCTCGACGATTCTGTTCTCTGAACGATCGTCGAACAGAGCTCGACGCTCTCCAATATCGTCAAACGGAGATCGATGATATTGAAGACTCTTCAGATTCCTTTAGAAGCCCCGATCGTCGAACTGAGTTCAACGATCTTTCCATTTCTGCGTCGAACCGTAATATAAAATTCATTTTTCGCCGTCATTCTCCTTTTGCGCTTTCGATTTCTCTGCAAAAACTTTCTTTCCCTCCAAACATTTCTGCACTTGGTCGTTTTGTTTGTTGATTCTTTGCAGGTAACTATGGCCGTTTCTGTTGCTGTTCTCGCCGCCATGAAATTTGATGTCGGCTTTGACATTGACATGGAATCCTTCAGCACAACAGATCAAGTTTTCCAAGACATTTTGGAGTTGTTCAAGGAGCAGAAACTTGCTATCATTATGACCACCAGAATCAAACTTACTGCTGATGAAATTAAAGAGTGGGTCTACACTGCCCACAATCAGGATCAAAACACAATTGTTGGATCAATCTCTGGCACCCAGGTACCCTTGACCCCAGCAATTCTAACCGAAGTTTTTGAGTTAAGTACTGGTGGAGATTCTGCTGATTTATCTGGAGAGGAATATGCTGACTTGCTTGCAAGAATGGGTCATTCTGAGGCTAACCCTAGCAAGCTGTTGAAGAAGAATATGTCTATGGAATATAGATTCTTGGCTGATGTAGTTGGGAAAGTTGTGTTGGCTAAGCACTCTGCCCATGATACTATTTCTAGGTATCAGCTCTGCTTAATGGGAGCCATAGTGGACAAGAAGAATTTAAACTGGGGAGAGGTCTTCTTTGACCTAATCAAAAAGAAAATTAATAAGAGTTTTGTAAATTTTGGAAGGATTTTAGGCCTTTTTCTGCAGAACAGATGCCCTGCATTGCTAGTATCTTCTTGCATACACACAAATGCTTCAAAGAGACTGCCCTGTGCCCTATTTGGTAAATGGGACAGACAGATCACCAAGCCCAGTAGGCCCTCTTCCAGCACACCTTCAGGCACCAGGACTGCCAGAGTCACTTCCCCTCAGGTCTCTGCCCCTGCAGATGACCTGCCTACTGCTGCTTCTCCTCCTCCTCCTCCAATTCAATCTTTTCAAATTCCATCTTCTCCAATTCCATCCACCATTCAAACTCCATCAACTATCATCATCTCCAGCCCTTCTCCGACATCAATACCATCCCCACTTCCAACTGTCACAGAAGAAATATTCCATCCATTATACTCCTACCCTCAACCAGATATTGCCACTTCACCGTCCATTCCATCCTTCAACCTTATTGATGATTCCTTCATGGATGACTCACCCTCCTCACCTCCTGAGCTACCCTCATCATCCACATCTTACCAAGACCTTCTACAAGACATCATTGATCAACCCACCTTCACACCATCTATCTCCATCCCACTGTCCTCCATATCCACTTTACCCACACCTCAACCATCTCTTCCCCAATATACCAGCTCTCCTCTACCATCACCAATAGCTCCACCTCCATCCTCTACCTCTGCTCCAGTCACTGTTGAGCAAGTAGATCTTGCAGCCCAAGCTGACAGGATTTATGAATTGCTAGCCCCTAGGCTATCTCTTCTCTTGGAGACCTCCTTGGCTCCATTACTCCAGTCAGTGGCAGCTCTTTCTGCCAGGCTCTCCTCCTTTATCCCTCAGTTAATCCCTTCAGCAGTGTGCCTTGATCCAGCCTTGTCTGAATCTAGGGAGGGGGAGATGCCCTATGAAGTGAGCTTGCCTGCTGTGTCTCCTGTTTCTTCAGTTGTTGCTGCTGCTGCTGTTCTTCAAGATCCAGTTTCACCTCCTGTTTCAGTCTTCCCAGTGGACATCAGGTCCTTACTTTCAGCATGTGATTCAGCCTACTTTAGTTGTTTTCCAGAGAGAGTTGCTATCCAGTTCCCAGAGGATCTCTCCAAGGCCCTTGTGCCCTTTTCTTACTGTGGTACCAGCATTATAACTTCCTTTGTTAATTCAGTATATGCTGCTGCTACTCCTGCTGAAAGCAGTGTTGATGTTTATGATGTTGCTGCCCTTCCTGCTGATAATTTTGCTGATACTATTGTTGATACTGCTGATGAGTCAATTTCTAAGGATATGCAGATGACAGAGGCACATGATGTTGAGCCTTCTGTTTTTGCTGATGACATTCCCCCTGCTGCTGATATTGTTGTTTCTATAAGTGACACTGTTGCTGCACCAACTGCTATTGTTATTACTACTGCCACAACCTCAGTATCTGTTGTTGTTACTACTCCTACTACTTCAACTACAATTACTACAAGTGTTGTATCTGCTATTGCTCCAACCTCTGCTGCCTCATCTGCTTCAACCCAGCTCAAGAAAGACTTGATGAAAAAGATTGATGCTCTTTATGATGAGCAAAGCTCTGAAAGTCATGAGTTCAAGACAGATTCTGATGATTTTTCTGCTACCATTGCCAGAAAGAGAAAGGCAAGGAGCAAAGCCATGAAGAGAGTACCTCCAGCCAAGGTCAAGGACAATAATGACATACCATATTATATTCTTCATGATTGCCCCATAACTGAGCACTGGATGCAGTATTCAAAGAATCAACTCAAAGTCATGAAGAAAAAGAGGAAATATGAAAAAGGATCTTCTCAATTTCAACATCCTCATCCTCCTCCACCACCTCCTCCTGATGCAGGTGCAGGTGGAAGTTCAGCTGCTCAACCCTCTGCTAGAAGCCAAACCCCCTATCAGCCTCATGCCAGATCCTATCATAGGGGAAGCCAGTCCAGGGGCTCTCAATCCAGAAGAGGAAACTATAGAGGAAATCAAAGAGAATTCCAGGTTTATTCTAAAGGATATTCAAGGTAACATCCCTACTCCAGGGAAGGACAAATCTCATCAAACACAACCTCTGGTCCTTTTCCCTATAAACTGAAGGAAGTAGTTTCATCCAGGTCTCCTCAGGACAATCCATCAAATAGATATGAGCCACCAGTGCCATTTGAAGATCCTGAAAACAATCCAACTGCTTGGACTGCAAGGATGAAAGAGCTTGCTGCACTGGACCAGATTAAGAAAGCTAGAGAGCAAGGCAAAGACTCCTCCAACATCACTACATTATCTGAACAGAGAAAGAAAGAGTTGGAAAGATATGGTTCAAGTAAATTCTTTGATTTTGATAGATACATGGAGCTGTATCCTGAAGCTGTAGTTCTCAGGCCCAAACAACAAACCTCTTTAGGTGCAGCAAATGACACAAGATCAAAGAAGGAAGCTCTCAACCTCAATAGAGAAATCAAACTCATTAAGAGCAAGGAGAAGAAATGACTATGTAAGGTGACAATCATCTTGATTTCTGATTATTATCTGGGATGATATATATCTGTGGTTCTGCAATGTCCAGCTTATTGCTTTTCTGTATTGTTGCTGTGTATGTTGTTATTTAATTTTTTCCAAACTCTGTAAATAGTAATCCTAACCCAAATAAGGGGAGATTGTTGGAACACCCTATTACTAATTTGGGTCAGGATCACTATGTCTCTAGGAAACCTGTTTTTGACCTCTTGTATAGATCTAAAGGTCAATTAGAATTGAGTCTAAGGGTTAGAAGTCTAGGTTTGGAAGCTGCCCTCAAGACCAAGAATTTTTCAGTTTGAGACTAAGTCATATCGTCGAGCTCAGCACGACGATTCGTCGAACTCCAATCGACGATCGTCTAGCTCAACTTCGACAGATCATCGAACTCCATTCGATGATCGCTGAGCTCAACTTCAACAAATCATCGAACTCCATTCGACGATCTGCGAGCTCAGTTCGATGATCATGACTCAGTATTGGATCTCTATCTCTGAGCTCAGTTCGACGATCTTTGAGCTCAGATCGACGATTTTTGTTGTTGTCTAAGTCCAAATCGCTGAGCTCAGTTCGACGATAGCAGAGCTCAGTTCGACGTTTTCTGATGACTTCAAGGATTTTCAAGATTCAAATTCAGAACAGTTAAGGAGTTATTCAGCAATTAATTCAGAAGATTTTCTAGCCGTTTTCATTTATTTATGGACCAAGTTTCAAGGGATTTTCAAGGAATGTTTCTTTGGACTTTCCTCCAGAAGACAATTGCAATTAAGGATGCAATTAATGACAGGCCAACGGTTATTCTTGACAGAGGATGTTTTTCTATTCAGTACCAGAGAATAAAATAAAAGATTTTTGAATCTCTCCATCAATTATTCTCAGACACAGACAAGAAGAACAAGAACAAAATATTCTTTGTCTAAAAGAATTCTCTGAAGAACACACATCCAAGGAGATCAAACTTTCTGAAATCTTCTGATCTCTCTTGTCTCAAGTGTTCAAGGCCAACATCTTTCAAGACTCCAGACACCTAACATTTCAGCTTTTGCTGAAATCATCATTTGCTGGAGATCAACTTCTGAAGGCCTATCACCCTAAAGCAAAGCTTCATTTCCTGAACATCTCAAGGACTCAGGGGGAGCTTTGACACCATCAAATCCACATAGTCTTCTCAGCTGCTTTGAGAAAGAGAAGACTTCCTTAAATCTCTAATCCCCATCTCTGTAAAGGGTTTCTCAAACTCCCTTCAAAAGTTTGAGTTTGGTTTTTGAGCACCTTGTCAAAAGCTCATTGGTAGCAAGACACCTGATCAAAAAATCTGATTTGGTTTTTGAGCACCTTATCAAAAGCTCATTGGTGCCCAGGACACCTGATCAACTCATCCTGCAGTGGATTCCTACCTAGGGTGGTAGAAGAGTGGATGTACCCAAGTTTAGGGGAACCACTATAGCTCCTTGTGTTATCTGGATTGCTTGTCTTTATCTTTTGTTTCTGGCTGTGATTATTTTGTGATTAGTTTAGATCTGTGATTAATTTATGTTGTAGGTTATTCTGTGATTAGATTTAATAATTGCTTCCCTGTTCACTCAGATTACAATAATTATTGTAAAACGTTTTCAAGCACCATATACTCTATTCACCCCCCTCTAGAGTATATCAGATCCAGCTGCACTTTCATGCTCCATTCACCCACTTTCACTTCACAAATTTCAATAGTTCTGAGCCTTGCACGCCCTAGGTCACAGGTGTGACCAAGGGGCGTGACCTTCTAGAAATTTTCCTATAAATTTTAAACAAAGCCGGGGCATGGAGGGGGATCTAAGGAGGCATCTAGGAGTAGTTCTTAGCCAGTTTTAGTAGTTTATTTTCTTATCTTTGCATTCCTTGCACTTTTTAAGTCATAGTTTCATTTTACTTTTGCTATTTACAATTCAAGTACTCTTTCATTGTAAGCATGTCTCTCCTTTTATATCTTTATGTATTTTTTTAATCATGTCATGTAGCTAATTTCTTTTGCACTTGATCATGTCAATCTTTAAAATTAAATAAATTTCTTTTCTTTTTAAACTATCTTTATCTCTACTTTGACTTATCTTTGAATTATTTTCTGTCGAATTTTTATTTTGCGGATATGTTCTTCGATCCTAGATCTATATCTTAAATTACCGAGAGGTTGCGGATACGAGTAGATCACTTAAAGGTAGAAAGAGCCGCATACACTCATCGAGAGAGGATGACATGGATCTTCCGAATTGGAGTCAAATCCAATATCGGGGTTCACCGCCTAAAGCAAACTTAGGGGTTTCGACTGGCTGAGAGGTCTTAATCGATCAACTTAAGGTTAGTCAAAAGTATGAGCTCGAGAGAGATGCTTTCGTACTTTGGGAACCTCTATGGTCGAAGTAGATAATTAAAGGTTTGCATTTTATAGAAGTTTATTTGAGTTCAAAGGAAGTCTTGATCAAGTGTTTGGTTTATTTTCATTTTTCTTCATGTAATTTTAATTTACCTCTAAACTATTATTAGATAAAATAATATTAATTTGCGTGAGTATAAGTACTCAACAGGCCCCGAGTCTAATACGACAATTTCTATACTATATTTTGATAAGTACACTTGCCTATTTTGGGCTATTTGTTTGAAATTATTTTAAAACTATTTAAAATCTTCATCACCGTGGCAGCGGTTTGCCGTGGCGTTTCTCCTCTCCGGCGAGTTTGCACGATTCCTTGATCCTCCACCTAAACCATTGATCCAATACATAATTTCGACTACCAAGAACATTTTGAAGGTGATGGATTGACAAAGAGTGGTAAAGGGGGTTGTATACGGTGATTTATATATATTCATGGGAGGGGAGGTGAAGGGGTGGTCGACTATGGTGGTTGGGCTCCCCCCATTAGTATTGGCTAGCTGGAATTGATGGAATTCTCATCCCAAGAGTCAAGGATGATGAATGGGGGCAATGAGGAGATGAATGGGGTGGCCTATGGTCTCCCTCCATAACCCTCTCTCTCTTTCTTCTTTCTCTTTCTCCATTAAGGGGGAAAACTCCCATTTTCTCTCTCCTTATCACCACCTCCATATTTTTAGTGGCATTCCATGTAATTTCAGTGGCGGGTCATCATTTGGGCCATTGTGTTGGGTAAATTGGAAACTGTGTACATGATTTGGAGAAGCCTCACCTAACTCAATGATATTCATCAATGTGTATTTGATGTGTTGTTGAGTTTTGATGTGTAGGTTAATGAAATACAGAAAATATTCTAAGTACAAGTGTCGACACTTGAGAAGGAGATGTGTCGACAACAGAAGCTAGATTGTGTCAAAACACAGGACTTGTGTCGACACACTAAAAATCTGTCAACAATAATTGTGTCGACACACATGACTTGTGTCGACAAACTTAAGAATTCTGTCGACACCAGCTATGTCGAGACCAGAAGCAAATTGTGTCGACACACAGGACTTGTGTCGACACCCAGATATTCAGTCGACAACAACTATGTCGACACACAGGACTTGTGTCGACACACACCAAGATTCTGTCAAACATCAACTATGTTGAGACTTGAAGCTGTTGTGTCGACACACAGGACTTGTGTCGACACATTCCATAGAAGCTGTGTTGAGAATATAAAGAAGGGCTGAGTCAACATTGTGTGAGATGTGTTGAAATCATCAAGAATTATGTCGACACATGGTCAATTTATGTTGACACATCTGAAGTATTATCTGGACATTTTCTCTGCTGAAATAAAGTACACTGAGGCATCAGGTGTCAAGACTAAAGACTTGACAGCTGTTATAACTAACAATGCAGTTACATCTGTCAGAGGTGTCAGTAGGCCGTTATGAACCGAATCAGCCGGTAACCTCAGATGGTTCTATATAAAGACCTGTTCTATCACCTAAAAGGAGAGATTAGAGATCAAAAAAGGAGAGAGATCCAACAAGAAGAGAAGTTCAGATCCTGAACTAAACAAGTCTCTAAGGGCAGATTCTGAACAAGTCTGCAAGAAGAATTTAGATCTACATCTGAAAGTAGAGGAAGCTGGATTGAGGCTCATCTCCAACTTCTCAAGAAGATCAACCTTACTTTGTTTAGATAGAAGAAGCATTGAAGAAGCTAAGACAGGTTTAATCTAAAGCAATCAGATCTATCAAGAACTGATCAAGAAATCTTCAACCCTTTCTCTCTCTACCTGGGTGAAGGATTTATTCTTTTTATAATCAATTTTCTCTGTAGGATCTTTTATATATCTGAGTCTAGGAGAGTTATCTCTTTGAGTTGTAAGCCTAAATCTATAAAGGTTGAGGTAGGGCCGAGTGCCTGAGGTAGGGGATTAATTTCTCTGAGTTGTAGGCCTGTTGAAAGAGGCCGAGGTAGGGCTGGATTGCCTGAGTTGTAGGAGTGTGGACTCACTCTGAGGTAGGATTCTCTGGAAGAATCTGAGATGTAGCACTTTGTGAAGTGTGAGCTGTAGGAACCTTTCAGGGTTCTGAGTTGTAAGATCTGAGGATTTGAGAAGAAAGAAGGGAGTTAGGCTGAATCTAGTATACTGCTAGGTAGGCAAAGGGGGGAAAGTGGATGTACCCATCTCTTGGGGAACCACTATAAATCTATGTGCAATATGTGTTGGTTGTGTTTGTTTTTAAGCTGTATTGTGATAGTTGTTGCATAGATTAGTTGCTAGTAAAATATATTGTCTACCTTAATAATAAGGAATTGAACCTATTCACCCCCCCCCCCTCTAGGTGTTTAGGATATCTTAAAACCAATTCTTTCAAGTGGTATCAGAGCCAGGTTACTCAAGAATAGACTTAACAGTCTGAGTTGATCTATAAGGCAGTTATCAGTTATAATCAAAATGGGTTCAGGTGAAACTCACAAGGAACTTAGATCCATGGAACTACCTATCTGTTAAAGGAATTTTTTGGCATATGGAAAGAGAGAGTCAGATTGTTCATGAAAGCTTCTGACCCAAGAATATACATCACAGTCAAAGAAGAGCCATTCATTCCTATGAATATCTAAGCTCTTGATGCCAACATCAGGACTCCAAAAAACTACTCTGAAATGATAAAGGAAGAGATCATCTTAGCCACCATGGATAAGAGAGCACAAAATATAATAGTTAGTGCTATAGATGACTCAACCTTCCAAAACTTAGTTCACTACAAAACCTCCAAGGAGATGTGGGATACTTTAATTATCTACATGGAGGGATCAGAAGAAGTGAGAGAGGACAGAAAGTCTATGCTAAATCAAGAATATGAAAGCTTTAGACAAACCAAGACAGACAACATAACTGAGTGCTACAAGAAGTTCTTCAGAATAATTAATGAGCTAATGTCTTATGGAAGAGTCTTTAGCACATATGAGCTCAATGATATGTTTCTCAGTTCATTAACCAAGGACTGGGATACCAAGATATGTGCCATCAGGGAAGTGTCCAAACTTGCAGACTGTAACAGCCCAAATTTTCTCAGCAGACAATTTTTGGGGGACACGGCCTGGGACACGGGCGTGTCCCAGGACGTGTCAAGCTGGGGTCGATGATTTTGCCGCGAAGTCGACGAAATTTGGAGTCGACGGTCGTCGAACAGTAGACACGGCCTGCGACACGGGCATGTCGCAGGGCGTGTCGAGTCCGTGTCGACGATCGGCATTGGTGTCGACGATTTTTCGCTCGACGATGTGTCGAGAGGAGGCACACGGCCCAGGACACAGACGTGTCCCAAGCCGTGTCGTGTGCTCGACGACTTTTGCTCGACGATCGTCGAGTGTGGAGACGTGGGCGTCGAGTGTCGAGAAGTTGCACAAGGCCTGTGACACGGGCGTGTCACAGGGCGTGTCAAATCGGGTCGACGACTCAGCCCGACGAAAGATTTCGATAGGGCGTGTCTTTGTGTCGTGTCTGGGCACACGGCCTGGGACACGGGCGTATCACAGGCCGTGTGAAGTCTCGGGATGTTTTGGGATTTTTTTCGCCAATGCACACGGCCACAGACACGGGCGTGTCTGAAGGCATGTTGGATGACACGGCCCATGACACGGGCGTGTCCTATGGGCGTGTCACTGGTTTGGATAAGCCGGTTGACCACTGCTTGAGGCACACGGCCTGGGACATGGGCATGTCACAGGCCGTGTCAGGTCAAAATCAGTTTTTTTGGCAAAATCGTGGCCGTCCATTCCTTCAGCCTGGATCCAAAGGCTAAAAGGCCTCCAGCTTTCCTTAAGGCCGTGAATGAGAAAGGATTTCTCATAGTGTATTTTGGCCTTCATCTTTCTACAAGCTTAGAGAGAGAAAGAGAGAAGAAGAAGTAGGAGGAGGAAAGGGGGCTGGTCACCGGTGGTGCTGTCGTTTTCCGACGAGAAATCTGAAGCCGGCGTTGCGGAGGAAACACTCTTATGAGTCTTTCAAGCTAGCTTTGAGTTCATGGCACCGAAGCGGTCGGCAAGTGTAACGACTTTTCTTCCTAGCCATGTGAAGGCTTCCTTTTGGCATATATTTGTGATTCTCCCACCAAGAGGCGGTTGCTTTTGGGGAGTCTTTTGGGTGATTCATGAAATCCCCTTTTGTTGGCATATAGATCCGGAAATGTAGTACCGAATAGGCATGCTGTGTGAAGCCCATCTAGACAGGTTGGTCTGGATTGGTGATGTTGCATATGAAATGGAGAGGCCTCCGTGATAAACGTGTAGTTTAAGAAGTCAACGGGTTTGCCTGCGAAAAGGAGTAGCAGGAAGTACTGGAGTGGTAACCCAGGAAAATATCTGTGGTATGTTGTTGGGTCCAACCTGTGAATGAGGCATAGGAAGTACTGGTGTGACCAGGAAAGGCCCTTTGTCATGCTTGATGTCGTAGGGTATCCACCTGTGAAGCGACTAACAGGAAGTACTGGCATGGTAGCCAGGAAAGACCCCTGACATTTGTGATTTTGCGGTGTCCACCTGTGAAGAGAGTAACGGGAAGTAATGGAATGCCCAGGAAAGACCCGCTGTTGTGATAAGGAAATGGGTATAGAGAAATACCCAGGCTGTGTGCCAAGAACAGGATTGGTGAGACCGACCCACGCCTTTGATATAGCCAGGAGTACGCTATGCTCGGAGAAGGCAAGGCGATTTGAGCAACGGGGGGTGTAGGATCCGACCTGCGCTATGTCCGTCCGACGTGAGACCAAAAGGTGCGGTCTGTTGGAGCGCATAGCAAGAGTCTTCGGCTTGCGCGCCATGACACAATGGGGGGCTACGGGCCATCCCGATGTAGGACGACTAACTCCGGCTGCACGCCATGGTGTAAATGCTCAAGAGATTTACCGTTGGGTTGTGACCCTGATACGGTGGTGGGCAAGAGCTTTGCCAGAACACCAAGAATGTGCCCTGAGTGCACGGACCGTTGGGCCGGGTGGCGAACGGTTGTGATGGCTTGTGTGCGTGAAAGCACATTTTGATGAGATATATTGCCATTTTGTGATATGATATGCCTGTAGGGAAGATTACTGCTGCCCCGAGAAAAGGGGTAGGGTCGTTATAATTTGGTCAGCTGAACGCTGACCGTTGCTTTTGTTTGCCACTGTTGGGTGGATTGTCCCTGTACAGGTGCTAGAGAGCCGAGCGGGATGCATAGAGGTTGATGTTCCTATTACTGTTGCTGCTACTGCTGCTAGCCCTCGAAGGCTATTTGGAACTTTTGTGTGTTTTCTTTTCATGTGGCCGGTCTGCGCGCCAATCTGTTTAGGCCACTGTTTGACAGCCATGTAAGGCCATAAGGCCAACTCTTTTTACTTGTTGTAAGACATTCCTATATCGTATAAAATGTGGAGTTTTATATTTGGGCATTCATGAGGAGTTCAAGTTGTAGTCTAGGCTTCCGCTAGAATGCTTTGTGATAGGTACGATTGCGCTACTCTGGTATCATCATGTACCTTCACCGCCTGTTTTGTGATATATACTGTGGGGCCCCGGCCGGACCTTCTAGAATATACCATATGAACGGATGGGGTTGTTACATTTTTTGGTATCGGTTGTCTTGGTCTTTCCCTCTCGAAGTCGTGGCCGCCTTCTTTTGTTGGGTGGCGAGCACGTGTTTGTGCAAACCAAAGTCTACGAATGAACTCCTGAATGTCCATGATAGGAATGCATATTGGTGTGTTTGAGGAACCTGCATGTTCTTATTTTGTGTGGATTGCTTGTGTGCGACCGCTAATGTGTGTGTCTTGTCCACCTTTAGGTGACACGAAGTGGGGCTGGGCCGTTTGAGCCCCAGCATTCTGATGAAAGTACGGCACCAGTCGCGGTGCCTACACCTCCACCGTCTGCGGAACATGTGCGTTTAGTTGCGGAGGCTTTATTTACCATGATCCAAGGACAGCCAATGAGGCAGGAGCAAGCAGCCATGAGGCCAGAACAGGTGGCGGCAAGGCCTGAACCTGTAGTGGATGTGGCTCCTCGAACGGCTGAGAAGCAGCTAACACGGTTTATGAGTTTCCATCCGCCGACGTTCTCAGGAGCGGGAACTCCGACGTAGGCTGAGGATTGGCTCTCGTGCGTCAAGCAAGTGATGACGGCGATTGGAACGGCAGAGCATCAGAAAGTTACCTTAGTTACCTTCTTGCTTGAAGGAGAAGCTCGATTATGGTGGGATGAGATGGAGTTGCATCACTTGGCGGGTCGTCCATTAACCCAAGTATCCATGGAAGAATTCTCCCGACTTTTCCTAGCGAAGCACCTTCCTGCGGCTCAACGGATAGCCATGGAAAATGAATTCCAAAGGCTAACTCAAGGTGATGGTAGTGTTGACGCTTACCTGCATGAATTTACTCACTTGGGGCGGTATGCGGGTTCTATATTTGCTGATGAGCAGAGGAAGACCAATCGGTTCTATGAAGGACTGAGGGACGAGCTAAGGTTCATTGTGTCAAGTTCTATGAACCAAGGTTTCCAAGCGTTGGTGGACACTGCGAGCGTGTTGGAAAAGGATATGAAGAGGGTGCAGGGGAAGAGAGCGTTGGCTGTATCGCAACCGGAGTGGAAGGCACCCCGATCGGGGAAACCATTTTATAAAAAGAGATGGGGCAAGAAGTCCAAGCCTAGTGGACAATCTCCTTCATCAGTTGCAACGGGAGCAACGTCAGGGGCTACCTCCAAGCCAGATACTCGTATCTGCTTCAATTGTGGCCGGATGGGGCATATAGCGTGAGATTGTCGGATGTCGTCAAAGAGTGAAAAGAAGGCAGGAGCATCTAATGCGGAAAAATGAAAGGCGGTGGTGGATTTCTTTGCCTCGCAGGCGCAACCCCGGGTCTACAATCTTTCCCTGCAGGAGGCCATCAAGCAGAGTGACGTGGTCACAGGTATGAGTTTAGTTTTGCATATACTATTGCTTGTATGCTTTGTTTAGTCTATCTATGTGTGCGGTTGGTGTGTGACATGATTGTCACAGACTTTGTGATGATTCGGGACTCACTGGCGCGAGCACTGTTTGATATGGGTGCATCGCATTCTTTTCTGTCTAGCGAGTTTATAACGCGGCTTGGGATACCCAGTCGTGCAAAGACAGATAGTGTTAGAGTGGTGTTGCCTAATGGCTGTTGGATGCTTGCGGATCAAGCTTGCGATGTGGCGATTCAAATAGGAAGTCGGAATTTCATTTTGACTGCTTCTGTATTGCCAATATCGGAATTCGATGTGATTTTTGGGATGGATTGGTTTGCGGAGCAGCATGCCATGACTGATTGCCAGTCCAAAGAAATCACGTTGGGCCAGAATACCAAACATGAGACAAAGTTCGCGGGTATGCGAGGAGTGGGCAGGACATTGATGTCTGCACTCCTGGTAGTCAAAGCTGTTCGGAAGGGTGTGGATTGTTACTTCGCACTGATTCAGGTTGTTGATCCTAAGGACAGTGTGTGCGAGGTTCCGATTGTGGCGGAATTTACAAATGTGTTTCCCACGGACCTCCCTGGGCTACCACCCCAGCGGGAGATTGACTTCACGATTGAGTTGGTGCCAGGTGCGAAACCTGTGGCCCGCTCGCCATATCGCATCGCCCCAAAAGAGATGGATGAGTTGAAGGTTCAACTGCAAGAAATGCTGGAGCAAGGTTATATACGCCCAAACATGTCACCTTGGAGCGTGCCTGTGCTTTTTGTAAAGAAGAAAGATGGTGGGTTGCGGTTGTGTATTGATTACCATGAACTGAATAAGCTGACCGAGAAGAATAAGTATCTGATACCCCGGATTGATGAGTTATTCGATCAGCTAGTGGGCTCGACCGTCAATTCGAAGTTGGACATGAAGTCTGGGTATTACCAGATATGAATTCGGGAAGGTGACATTCCCAAAAACGCATTTGGAACGCGGTATGTGCACTATGAGTTCACTGTCATGCCATTTGGACTGTGCAATGCGCCCTCGGTGTTTATGGATCTGATGCACCGTATTTTTCGCGAGTACCTGGATCTGTTTGTGATAGTGTTCATTGTTAACATCCTGGTGTACTCGAAGTCCAAAGCTGAGCATGAGATTCACTTGCGGTTGGTGTTGAACACGTTGAGGCAAAATCAGCTCTATGCCAAGTTCTCGAAGTGCGAGTTTTGGTTATTGTCGGTGGCATTTCTGGGCCATGTGGTGAGTGGAGCGGGCATTGCAGTGGATCCAGCAAAGATAAGGGCCATACAGGAGTGGCCAATGTTGTCTTCCGTTGCCGAGGTCAGGATTTTCCTTGGACTTGCGGGCTACTATAGAAGATTTGTGGGAAACTTCTCGCGGATTGCTTTGCCTCTAACCACATTGACACGAATAGATCAGAAGTTCGTTTGGACGCCAGAGTGCACAGGAGCTTTTGAAGAGCTGAAGATTCGGTTAACCACGGTGCCGGTGTTGTCTTCGCCACATGGGACCGATGGATTTGTGATGTATAGTGATGCCTCAGGGAGCGGCTTAGGCTGCGTTCTTCTGCAAAGTGGAAAGGTTATTGCTTATGGCTCACGCCTGCTAAAGGTGCACGAGCGAAATTATCCCGTCCATGACCTGGAACTAGCGGCGGTGATTTTTGCACTCAAGTTGTGGCGACACTACCTTTATGGAGTGAAGGTGGAGATCTATACAGATCATAAGAGCCTAAAGTACCTATTAGAGCAGAAAGATTTGAATATGCGACAACGAAGGTGGTTGGAGTTCCTTGGGGACTACACTTTTGAGATTCACTATACGCCCGGGAAGGGGAATGTTGTCGCGGATGCCTTGAGTCGGCGGGTTCCGGCTATAGCAAATTGGTTACAAAGGCATGATGAACGCCTTATCCAGGAGCTGGAGGCGTTGGAGATTTATTGTGTTGACAAGAATCCCACTGCCACTGCATGGTTGAACTGGACTGAGGTGCAATGTGACCTTGCAGACCGAGTTCGACGGGCAACGGAGTTGGATGAAGATCTCTTACGCTATGTGACTGAAGGGCCAGAGGGCAAATTCACCAGGAAGGACGGTCTTTTGCGAAAGGAGGGCCGTTTGTGCGTCCCGAATGTGGGGAAATTGAGGGAAGAACTAATGTACGAAGCGCATTATACAAAGTATTCCATTCACCCTGGGAGCACGAAGATGTTCAACGATATGAAGAAGCTATTCTGGTGGCCAGGGCTCAAGAAAGATGTTGCCCTTTATGTCTCGAAATGCCAAACATGTGCGATGGTGAAGGCGGAATGCCAAAAGCCGGGCGGTTATTTGAAGTCACTGTCGATCCCAGAGTGTAAATTTGATGATATTTCCATGGATTTTGTGCACGGGTTGCCGAGATCGCAGCGAGGAAATGATTCCATTTGGGTGATTGTTGACCGGCTAACTAAAGTGACACATTTTCTCCCGAATAGGCGGGATGATTCAGTTGAAAGTTTGGCAAAGTTATATGTTGACCAAATTGTGCGGCTTCACGGTGTTCCTCGGAGCATCGTAAGTGATCGAGACGGGTGATTCACGTCAAATGATTGGAGGCTAGTTCACCGACTGTTGGGCACGAAGTTGACATTCAGTACAGCCTTTCATCCCCAAACGGATGGCCAAACTGAACGTACCAACAGAACAATGGAGGACATGCTCCGAATGTGCGCCCTTGACTTCAGAAAGAGATGGGAAGATCATCTCTATATGGTAGAGTTTGTATATAATAACAGCTACCAGGCGAGCATTGGGATGGCACCATATGAAGCTCTATATGGAAGGAAGTGTCGTACTCCCTTGGCTTGGGTAGAAGCGGGCGAAGCTCGGATTTTTAAACCAAATGAGGTTGATGAAGTAAACGCAATCATACAGACTATTCGAGAGAGATTGATTATTGCTCAAGATCGACAAGCGAAGTACTACAACGCCAAGCACCGGAACGTGGAATTTGCGGTTGGCGATTGGGTCTACTTGAAGATCAAGCCATTCAAAGGTGTCTCCAGGATTCGACGATTGAAAAAGTTGAGTCCAAGATATTTGGGTCCGTTTGAAGTGGTTGAGCGAGTTGGCGAAGAGGCTTATCGACTAGCTCTGTCGGCAGACTTGGGTGGATTACATGATGTATTTCACATGTCGGTGCTTCAGAAGGCTGTGAAAGATCCAGCTCAAGGGATCGCGGATGATCGTGTGCCGGTGGAGTATGGGCTAACAACGAGAGTTAGACCCATTCAGATCGAAGATCGATCCGAGAAATAGTTGCGGAACAAGACGGTCGGCATGGTGAAAGTCCGATGGGATAACTGCGGCCATGAAGAACTGACATGGGAGCGAGAGCAAACCATGCGAGAAGAGTTCCCTGAGCTATTTTTGTAATCTGTAAAGAGGATGTTGTAATATAAAAATTTGCATGTTGTAACATTTATCTTGCTGGTTACTTATTGCCTTCCTGTGTCTGAATTTCGGGGACAAAATTTCATGTAGTAGGGGAGGATTTTAACAGCCCAAATTTTCTCAGCAGACAATTTTTGGGTGACATGGCCTGGGGCACGGGCGTGTCCTAGGGCGTGTCAAGCTGGGGTCGACGATTTTGCCGCAAAGTCGACGAAATTTGGAGTCGACGGTCGTCGAATAGCAGACACGGCCTGCGACACGGGCGTGTCGCAGGGCGTGTCGAGTCCGTGTCGACGATCGGCCTTGGTGTCGACGATTTTTCACTCGACGATGTGTCGAGAGGAGGCACACAGCCCAGGACACGGGCGTGTCACAAGCCGTGTCGTGTTCTCGACGACTTTTGCTCGACGATCGTCGAGTGTCGGGACGTGGGCGTCGAGTGTCGAGAAGTTGCACACGGCCTGTGACACGGGCGTGTCACAGGGCGTGTCAAATCGGGTCGACGACTCAGCCCGACGAAAGATTTCGACAGTGCGTGTCTTCGTGTCGTGTTTGGGCACACGGCCTAGGACACGGGCGTGTCACAGGCCGTGTGAAGTCTCGGGATGTTTTGGGATTTTTTTCAGTAATGCACACGGCCACAGACACGGGCGTGTCTGAAGGCGTGTTGGGTGACACGGCCCATGACACGGGCGTGTCCCATGGGCGTGTCACTGGTTTGGATAAGCCGGTTGACCACCGCTTGAGGCACACGGCCTGGGACACGGGCGTGTCACAGGCCGTGTCAGTTCAAAATCAGTTTTTTTGGCAAAATCGTGGCCATCCATTCCTTCAGCCTGGATCCAAAGGCTGAAAGGCCTCCAACTTTCCTTAAGGCCGTGAATGAGAAAGGATTTCTCATATTGTATTTTGGCCTTCATATTTCTACAAGCTTAGTGAGAGAAAGAGAGAGGAAGAAGGAGGAGGAGGAAAGGGGGCTGGTCACCGGTGGTGCTGTCGTTTTCCGACGAGAAATCTGAAGCCGGCGTTGCGGAGGAAACGCTCTTACGAGTCTTTCAAGCTAGCTTTGAGTTCATGGCACCGAAGTGGTCAGCAAGGTTAACGACTTTTCTTCCTAGCCATGTGAAGGCTTCCTTTTGGCATATATTTTTGATTCCCCCACCAAGAGGTGGCAGCTTTTGGGGAGTCTTTTGGGTGATTCATGAAATCCCCTTTTGTTGGCATATAGATTCGGAAATGGAGTACGGAATAGGCATGCTGTTTGAAGCCCATCTGGACAGGTTGGTCTGGATTGGTGATATTGCATACGAACCGGAGAGGCCTCCGTGATAAACGTGTAGTTTAAGAAGTCAACGGGTTTGCCTGCGAAAAGGAGTAGCAGGAAGTACTGGAGTGGTAACCAGGAAAATATCCGTGGTATGTTATTGGGTCCAACCTGTGAATGAGGCACATGAAGTACTGGTGTGACCAGGAAATGCTCTTTGTGATGCTTGATGTCGTAGGGTATCCACCTGTGAAGCGAGTAACAGGAAGTACTGGCATGGTAGCCAGGAAATACCCCTGACATTTGTGATTTTGCTGTGTCCACCTGTGAAGAGAGTAACAGGAAGTACTGGAATGCCCAGGAAAGACCCGCTGTTGTGATAAGGAAATGGGTATAGAGAAATACCCAGGCTGTGTGCCAAGAACAGGATTGGTGAGACCGACCCGCGCCTTTGATATAGCCAGGAGTACGCTGTACTCGAAGAAGGCAAGGCGATTTGAGCAACGGGGGGTGGAGGATCTGACCTGCACTATGTCCGTCCGACGTGAGACCAAAAGGTGCGGTCTGTTGGAGCGCATAGGAAGAGTCTTCAGCCTGCGCGCCATGATACAATGGGGGGCTACGGGCCATCCCGGTGTAGGAAGACTAACTCCGGCTGCACGCCATGGAGTAAATGCTCAAGAGATTTACCGTTGTGTTGTGACCCTGATACGGTGGTGGGCAAGAGCTTTGCCAGAACACCAAGAATGTGCCCTGAGTGTACGGACTGTTGTGTCGGGTGGCGAACGGTTGTGATGGCTTGTGTGCGTGAAAGCACATTTTGATGAGATATATTGCCATTCTGTGATATGATATGCCTGCAGGGAAGATTACCGCTGCCCCGAGAAAAGGGGTAGGGTCGTTATAATTTGGTCAGCTGAACGCTGACCGTTGCTTTTTTTTGCCACCGTTGGGTGGATTGTCCCTGTACAGGTGCTGGAGAGCCGAGCGGGACGCATAGAGGTTGATGTTCCTGTTGCTGTTGCTGCTACTGCTGCTAGCCCTCGAAGGCTATTTTAAACTTTTGTGTGTTTTCTTTTCATGTGGCCGGCCTACGCGCCAATCTGTTTAGGCCACTGGTTGACAGCCATGTAAGGCCATAAGGCCAACTCTTTTTACTTGTTGTAAGACATTCCTATATCGTATAAAATGAGGAGTTTTATATTTGGGCATTCATGAGGAGTTCAAGTTGTAGTCTAGGCTTCCACTAGAATGCTTTGTGATAGATACGATTGCGCTACTCTGGTATCATCCTGTACCTTCACCGCCTGTTTTGTGATATATACTGTGGGGCCCCGGCCGGACCTTCTAGAATATACCATATGAATGGATGGGGTTGTTACACAGACACCTCTCCTCCAACTCTATTTGGAAAACTGCTATCATATGAGATGCAACTAATGGCCAGGAAGGAGGAGGAGAAAAGTAATAGGTCTGAGTACAAAGATAAATCTATGGACTTCAAGGTTGAATCACCAATGAAGTACAGGAGGATGTCTCCATCTCCTCCTAGGAAAGCTACTGAATTTATCTCTGAGAATTCTGGCAACAACACATCAGACAGCCCTAATTCTGATGAAGACTTTGCTGCCTTCACCAGGTAATTCCAAAGATTCTTGAAGAAAAAATAGTGGAGAACCAAGCCATCCTCCTCAGAGTCTAAGGATGACTATTAGCAGAAAAAAAACCTTCTAAAAAGGACAGCTATGGCACTAAACCTAGTAAATTAACTCCTTCTAAGATTGTTTGCTATTATTGCAATAGGTTTGGACATGTTGTTGTTGACTGCCCTGACAAAAGAAAGGAATCTAATGACAAAAAGAAACATCAAAATAAGGGAAAGAAGGAGAGATCCTTTGTTTCAAAGAAGCAGAACAACTGGACTGATTCCTTATCATTAAATTTAGGAGAAGAGGCTGAAGCTGAAACCTATATTGGATTATTCACTACTGAAGAGGATCCAGTAGAATCAAAATTCTTACAATTGCTGGATTCTATAAATAGGATTGAAGATCATCATTGCAGAGGGCAGATGGCTTTGACTGAGGAAGATTAGTGCCAGGATCATCCTGGTCCCAGTAAGTTAAACAACCTATCTCCAGATTCTGATTATTTCACTGGATCAGAATCAGAAGCATCTGCATCAAAAGATGGGGATGGTTCTGAATTTGAAGGGGATGTTCATCAATTAATTGATGAGTATGGTGATTTGTTGCAAGCTCTTAAGAGAAGCAGAATCCCTAACAAGAAACAGGCTAAGAAAATTGCAACTCTTCAATTGGTTGCATCAGATTCAGCAAAAATGCTGGATTTGAAGATGAATGAAGTTGTCAAACTGAAAAACATAACTGTTATTCAGTTGGGTACAATTACTTTCAAATATGATCAAATCAAGAGTCTGGAAGTCAGACTTCAGAGAGAGAAGGATCTTGTGGGTAAATTCTCAAAGCCAAAGTCAGTCTTACCCTTAATTGATGACTTCATCCTCCAAAAGGGTAAGACAGGATTAGGCTTCAAGGGAAGAACTAGGGCAGCTAATTCTAAAGGAAAAGGCAAAGACCCAGTTCACCACAAGCCTCCAAACCCCCTATTTCTTTCAGGAAAGTGATGCAGCCGACTTACAAGTATGACCATGACATTACACATGGTCACTATAAGCTTGGTGTTCAGAATGACATGGGTGCAAATGCCAATAGGGCATCCCATAAACAAACACACCATGTTCTTCTTGAATCATTAGTGTTTGATGCACCAGCCCCATCACTCAATAAAAGGACCGTTGACAGCAATGTTATTAATACTGTACTTAAAAGAAGATACAACAGATATGAGTGTTGGTGTTGTGGCAAAGTGGGTCATTATGCCATTGAATGTTGGCACAACACTATAGTAAGGAAAAATGCAAGCTTACCTGTCAGAAAGGCTGCAGGCAAGTATGTTAAGTTTCAGTCTAACCTGAACCTAGAACCCAATAATTATTGGGATTCCAAGGTTAAGTAATTTTATTTGATGCAGGTGAGTCCAAGTGGCCATACCCCAATATGGTACTTGGATAGTGGATGTTCCAGGCACATGACTGGAACAAGAAGGATGCTGGAGGATTACTCTCCCATAGAGAATGGACTCAAAGTGATCTTTGGTGGATCTAAAAAGGGGATCATCAAAGGGTTTGGTAACATTTCTAATAGCTCTGTCACTATCACCCAAGTGGCTTATGAGAAAGGTCTGAAACATAACCATATAAGCATAAGCCAATTGAGTGATCTTGGTTATGCCACTACTTTCATTATGAATGGGTGTCAAATTAGAAGGACAAGTGATCAAGAGGTCATCTTGTCAGGCTATAGAAAAGGAAATGTTTATTGTCTAAAGTTTGTGAGTAAGAATAAAGATTCTCCCGTGTGCCTAGTTATAGATGAGAAAGCTTCTCAATGTGTCAAGTGGCACAAGAGGCTTGCTCACCTTAACTACAAGACCATTGGTCAACTCTTTAGTAAAGAATTAGTGAGAAATGGTCCTCAAGTCAAGTGCATCAAGGAGAGTGTATGTTTAGCTTGTCAAAAAGGCAAACAGACTAAGACCTCCTTCCACAGTCTTGATACCAAAGACTCAGTGAGGTGTTTGTACCTCCTACATATGGATCTATTTAGTCCTATGACAGTTCATAGTTTAGGCAGGAAAGTGTAAACATTTGTGGTTGTGGATGACTATTCTAGATTTACATGGGTTTTCTTCCTGAGGCAGAAATCTAAAACCCCTACTATCTTTCACAATTTTGTTAGGCAAATTCAGATTGAACATAATAATTCAGTGGTCAAAATCAGAAGTGACCATGAGACTGAATTTTAGTCTGAATGCATGACAAGATTTTGTGAAGAATTAGGGATTCATCAAGAGTTCTCCTCACCTAGAACTCCCAGCAAAATGGTATTGCTGAAAGAAAGAATAAGACTCTTATTGAGGCTGGTAGAACACTATTAAGTGACACTTCTCTCCCATAATATTTCTAGGCTGAGGTAGTAAACACTGCATGTCATGTTCTCAATAGAGCTTCTATCACCAAAAGACACAAGAGGACACCCTATGAGAATATGAAAGGCAGAAAACCAAATATATCCTATTTTAGGATCTTTGGTAGCAAATGCTATATACTTAACAATGGCAAGTCTCATTTAACAAAGTTTGCTGCCAAATCCCAAGATGGGATATTTGTTGGGTACAACAACAGCGGTAAGGCATACAGGGTCTATAACTTGACTACTCAAGTTGTAGAAGAATCTATCCATGTAGTCTTTGATGAATCTAAGCCAATTAACTGTGAACTGTCTAGCACCTCTTGTAGCTCTACAGGTTTGAAGGAAAAGATGGACAAGCTAACCATTAGTGAAGACCAACTTGCAAGGCAGGATGAAGAAAATGATGGATGCTGTCCAGGGGGAGTACAAGATCCATAAGCTGATGATGATGAAGACAATGAAGTACAACTTGATGAAGAGATTGGAGAAAATCAAGTTGTGGATAGATTGCCTCCAATAACAAGACATCTAAAGGATCATCCAGCACACAAATTATTGGTGATCCAAGACATGGTGTCTAGACAAGGAGCAAGAATTTGAACACAGTTCTTTGCTCAAGTTTCCTGTCCCAAATGGAACCCAAGAAATTTGAAGAGAACATACAAGACTCAAACTGGATTGATTTCATGCAGGAAGAACTGAATCAATTCAGAAGATGTAATGTCTGGAAGTTGGTTCCTAAACCAAAGAATCATAATGTCATAGGGACTAAGTGGATCTACATGAATAAACTAGATGAAAATGACATTATAGTCAAAAACAAAGCAAGACTGGTAGCTAAAGGCTATATGCAGGAAGATGGAATAGAATTTGATCAGATATTTGCCCCAGTGGAAAGGTTGGAAGCAATATGGTTGTTCGTTGCCTATGCAGCATATCAAGGGTTCAAGGTATTCCAGATGGATGTAAAGTCAGCATTTCTGAATGGTGACTTAAAAGAGGAAGTTTATGTTGAACAGCCCTCAGGTTTTGTAGATCCACTCTATCCTAATTATGTGTATAGGCTTAAGAAAGCTCTATATGGATTGAAACAATCCCCTAGGGCTTGGTATGAAGCATTGTCTAGCTTCCTCATTGAGAACAAATTCTTAAGGGGGAAAATAGACAAAACTCTATTCCTTAGGGAATCAAAAGGCAAGATCATCCTAGTCTAGATATATGTTGATGACATTATCTTTGGATGATTTGAAAACAACCTTTATTGAAAGTTTGCAAAACTTATGCAAGGGAAGTTTAAGATGAGCAGCATGGGTGAGCTGAAATTCTTCTTGGGACTCCAAGTTAGACAGACTGATGATGGCTTGTCCATATCCCAGTCTAAGTTCACCAAGGAGTTAATTAAGAAATATGGCATAGAGTCAACCTCCACCATGAGAACTCCAATGTGGTCAAGTATGCCTATAGGTAAAGATGATACAGGAAAACCTGTAGATGAGTCTTTGTATAGAGGGATAATTGGCTCCCTTCTATACTTAACTGCTAGTAGACTAGATATCATGTATGCTACATGTGTCTGTGCTAGATATCAAGCTTGCCCTAAAGAATCTCATTATACTGCTGTCAAAAGAATATTGAGATATCTTAAGGGAACACCAAATCTTGGCCTTTGGTACCCTAAGAATAAAGATTTTCTACTAAAAGGTTATTCAGATGCAGACTTTGCAGGATGTAAAGAAGATAGAAAAAGCACCACTGGCACATGTCAGTTTCTAGGTGGAAGATTGGTGTCATGTGTAACACCCCCACCTATCACATGACATATAATGGTGGGTCCGGCCGGGGCCCCACGCCATATATTACAGACAAGCGAAGGAATTACGTATGGAAATCAAAATCTATGTGTATCCTTAACTCATTCATTCTAGCGCAGCCTTTTTATGTTAGCACGAACTCAAACCAGAATGTCCACCAATATATAAATACCACATTTATATATAACAACACCAGGAATGTATACAACCCACACACCCTGGCCTTATGGCCTTACAGGTTCCACTTTTACACATCAATAATTTCGTACATCGGCACACAGGCCGGCCACACATGAAATCCAAACACAACTCTTCGCATGGCCTTCAAGGGCCTATAGCAGCAAGCTAGCCATTCCACTTATTCATTTCAAGCGGCAACACCTGTAGTTAAATATCCAAGCCAACACAGAAAACAAAGTAACGGTCAGCATTTGGCTGACCCATTATAACGACCATACCCCCTACCCGGGGTAGTGGTTCCTTCCCTGTATACAGTGCCATCAGCTATCATCAAACATCATATATATATTATTTTCTTTATCCCGCTAGTAAACACATTCCATCACAAACGTTGGAATCCACCAGACGCTCCGTGCACTCAGGGCACCTTCTTGGCATACCGGAATCCACCAGTCATACACCGCCGATCAGAGGTTTTAACTTGTTGGTTGACCAGCCCTAGTCCACTAGTCTCGCAAGCTGGCGACATCCCGCCCAAACCAATCAGAGGTACAACCTCACAAAATCTAATAACAACCAGAGCAGATCGACCCACACCATGTGGTGTGGCAAGCCGGGTTTATCCAAGCTCCCCAGGCATTACCACCCATCGACCCCCTCCTATTCTGATCGACCCACCCATGTGGTGCAGCAAGCCGGGTTTGACTCGGCTCCCCTAGCATTGCCACCAATCGATCCCTACCTAACTAGATCAACCCAAACTAGTGGTGTAACAGGCCGGGTTTATCTCGAGCTCCCCAGGCGTGTTACCAATTGATCATAACATAACCAGGAGCTTCACCAAAGCCTCCTCACATACAGCATCACATCCATACATTCATCACAACAAAAATCCATTTACATCTCATCAAATCCACGGAGTCTTCTCCGGTTTTCCCATGAACATCACCAATCCAGACTACCGGTCCAGATGGGCTTCACACAACATGCCTATGCCATACTCCATATTTTCGGCTCTAGATGTAGACTCAACAAAGGAATCACTTCACGGATATCCACCTCTTGGCGGAGGATTCCAAGCACATGCATAAAGGAAGGGCTTCGATGTCCAAGAAGGAGATCTTTACCCTTGAAGATCGCTTATGCACCATGATGTAGCCGGATGGAAATCACCGCCTCGGCTCTGCCTTCACGAATCTGCTCTCGGATCTTCGCTCTGCACTCCGCATCTCCTCCAGTAGCTGGTAGACTCCTCCCGTCCCTCTTGCCTTAGGCCTTTCTTCCTCCCTCTCTTGGCATAAAATGAAGAAGAAGAAGAAGAAGAGAAAGAAAGGGTTATATCCCCTTTTTCTCGGCCTTCACAATTCCTGGACAGAGCCCAACCACTGGATCCAGGAAGAGGGAAACAAACGGCTCAGATTTGGCCAGAAAAGCTTGAACACGGCCTGACACGCCCTGTGACACGCCCGTGTCACAGACCGTGTCCCTCTAAGCGGCAGTCAACCGACTCAATCAAGCCAATACACGGCCATGCGACACGCCCGTGTCAGGTGCCGTGTCCACGACACGCCCTCAGACACGCCCGTGTCTGAGGCCGTGTGCATCAGGTTGCACACCCGCAAAACCACCCGAGACTCACACGGCCCTGGCACACGCCCGTGTTCCAGGCCGTGTGCACCTGGACACACCCGTGTCCCGCAAACACGCCCTAGCGCAAGACGTCGATCTGAGCTCGACGACCACTGACACGGCTTGTGACACGCCCGTGTCACAGGCCGTGTCCTCACTCGACACTCGACACTCGACGATCGTCGAGCAAAATTCGTCGACCTCACGACTTGACACAACCCAGGCCTGACACGCCCATGTCCCAGGCCGTGTCACCCATGCCTGAACCCAAATTGGCCCAAAATAACCCGATTGACTTCGGGGTGTTACAATCCTCCCCTCCTTCAAATAATTTCGTCCTCGAAATTTGTCACACTCCAATTAGCCACAACATCACAAAATCTTACACCGCAAGCGTCCGCACAAACTAACAAACATACAACACAAACAAACATCCGTAACTTCCACTTGTGCACAGTCAGCCAAAACATCCAGAGTGTGATCTCGACACAAACATATCGGAACTAGACATCATGATCAATCTATCTCATCACTGTCACATGTGCCCTAAACGTTGATAGATATATATAACATTCATCACGTTGATAGCGTTAATTCATGATTCACCACCGCTCAGCCACAGAATACATCAAAACAAGACAGCATGATCTATTTATCTCCTCACAATCACAAGTGCACCAAGCTTTTATAGATATGTACAACCTCTTTTATTCATCACACCTATATATCAACATAGTTTACATACACAGCCATTTCCGACCCAGTAAGTTACTAGTAGGATCGAAGGGAGTTAAGTCAGGATTCACCGCCGTTCAGCCTCCCGATTTTGCAATTCGCAATTAAGAGACAAATTAAACACCAGAGGCCGAATTTTACCAACTGAGCTTTGCGGCTCTTGCACTTCCATCACATGCAATCGAGGTTGCGTCCGGGGTGCAGATGACTCGGCAACTGCTTTACCCTTTTCTTCATATGACGCACCTATCTTTTTCTCACTCCCTGGAGGGGCATTCCAACATAATTTTGTTATGTGTCCTTGATGCCCACATTTATAGCATATACGCGTATCAACACGTCTTGACCCATAAGTAGCCCCCGAAGAAACAGTCGATGGAGCTGATTACGTAGGCCTAAATCTTTTCTTCTCTCGTCGTCTAAACTCTGATTGATCCAATTGCGGCACTTTAAACTCTGGCTTTTCTGCTGCCAGTCTCTTCGTTTCTTGTACCCGCTTCATATCCTTCTCCAATGCACAAGCTGTGTCTACCAATGCTTGGAAGCCTTGGCTCACCGAACTCGGAAGTGCCAACCTCAATTCATCCTGCAGTCCTTCATAAAACTGATTTGTCTTTCGCGCTTCCTCCGCGAAGTTCGATCCTGCATATCGCCCCAATCTTATAAACTCATGAAGGTAGGTATCAATATCTCGCTCACCTTGCACCAGACGTAGAAACTCATTTTACATTGCAATCCTCTGCGACACTGGCACATACTTGGCTAAAAATATTTGGGAAAATTCATCCATTGAAACTTCCGTTAAACCCCGACCTGCCAAGTGATGCACTTCGATCTCATCCCACCACAATCTTGCATCGCCTTCCAACAGAAAAGTGGCCAACGTCACTTTCTGCTCCTCTACCGTCCTGATTGCAGTTAGGATCCTTTTTACCCTTGCCAACCAATCTTCCGCCTGCGTTGGGGAAAGCGCTCCACCAAACGTCGGTGGATGAAAGTGCATAAAACGTGTCAATGACTCGTCACTTGCTTGCGCCTCCACCACCACTGCAGCATGCTCTTGACTTGCACCAGGCCTTGCCTGTTGTTGGGTACATTGGTTCAAATGTACCTGATTTGAAGAAGCCTCACCCAACTCAATGATATACATCAAAATGTATTTGATGTATTTTGAGTTACTTGTGCAGGTTAAGTATTTGCAGGAATAAAGCAAAAAGTTTTTAAGTCCATGTGTCGACACCCAGAGGGAAAGTGTCGACACTTAAGAAGACTTGTGTCGACACCCAGGCAAGCAGTGTCGACACTTGGAGTCATTGTGTCGACACCAAGGATGCTCAGTCGACACCAGACAGAAAGTGTCGACACAAGGAGTTGTGTCGACACTCAATGAAGAAAAGCCAGTAAAGCTGTGTCGACACTTAACAGTTGTGTCGACACCCAGTGAAGCTGTGTCTACATCAGAAAGTGTCGACACTTGGAGCTGTGTCGACACTCAGCAAAAGTCAGCAGAGACTAAGTACAAGTGTCGACACCAAGAACAATGTGTCGACACTCAACAGAAGAGTCAGCACTTGAAGTAAGTGTCGACACCAAGAACAATGTGTCGACACTCAACAGAAGAGTCAGCACTTGAAGTAAGTGTCGACACCAAGAACAATGTGTCGACACTCAACAGAAGAGTCAGCACTTGAAGTAAGTTTCGACACCCAGAACAATGTGTCGACACTCAGCTGAAGACTCAGCACTTGAAGAAAGTGTCGACACATGGAGCTGTGTCGACACTTAACAAAGAACAGCAAGATCAACAAAATATTCTAAGTACAAGTGTCGACACTAAGGGAATGTGTCGACACTCAGCTGAAGTCTCAACAAGAAGAAGAATGTGTCGACACAAGGAGCTGTGTCGACACTCAACAAGTATCAACACTGAAGACATGTGTCGACACCAAGAAGTAGTGTCGACACTTGACAGATACAACACATGAAGATGTGTCGACACAAAGGTGTTGTGTCGACACTTAGAAGAATTCAGCAAAATTCTGAAGAACAAGTACTTGTGTCGACACTCAATTTCAGTGTCGACACATGAAGAAGAAACTGTGTCGAGATAAAGAATCAACAACACAAGAAGTTGTGTCGACACCTTGTAGGCTAGTGTCGACACTTACACAACTTGTGTCGACACTTGGTCTATAAGTGTCGACACTTAAAGACAGAAAGTCTCGACACTTAAAGACAGTTACAGCATTTTCAAGAACTGACTGGATGACTTGACAGCTGCCATTCCAGCCGGTCTACAGCACCTGTCAGAGTTGTCAGAATTCAGTTATGAACCGGACCAGCCGGTTACCATGAAGGAGGCCTATAAATAGGCCTATGCTGTCAACAGAAATTGATTGATCAAAGGCTTAAAAAAAGTTGTTGTTCAAATCATTGATCAAGTATTCAACAAAGAAGATCTAGCTATTTCTTGAAGAATCAAGTGCAGATCTAAGAAGTTGGAGAGAGAGAGCTCCATCCAAGAAATCAGCCGTTGGAACTAGGCTGAGAAGAAGGATTCAGATTAGTCTGAATCTTAAGAAGCAGAGATCAAGGATCAACTGCAGAAGGAGTCAATCTCATTGAGTTCTACTTTCAAGAAGCTTTGAAGAAAGCTAAGTCAGATTGATTCCAGCTGAGTTCTTCCAAGAACTCATCAAGAAACTCACAACTCCCCTCTCTTGTCTTTGGGTTGCTGAGTTAACAATTGTATAATCATTTTTATCTTGTAGGATTCTTTGGATCTGAGTTTTGTAAGCCTGTAATTATAAAGGCTGAGTGTAGGGCTTTGAGAGCCTGAGTGTAGGAGATTGAAATCTCTGACTGTAGGCCTTGGTGGCTGAGTGTAGGCCTGGGTGGCTGAGTGTAGGCCTTTGTGGCTGAGTGTAGGCTTTGTGGAAAAGCTAAGTTGTAGGGCTTTGGGCCTGAGGTGTAGGAACCAGTTTGGGTTCTGAGATAGTGGAGAAGTTTGGCCGAATCTAGTACACTGCTAGATAGGCGAAGGGGGAAAGTGGATGTACCCAAAGCTTGGGGAACCACTATAAAACTCTGTGTCTGCTGTGATTATGATTTGCTGTGTATGCTGTGTGATTGCTGTGCAAAAGTAGATTAGATTCTGTGTTTAAAACTGATTGCTGCCATTAAAGTTCAAAAAGATTTTGGTCACCTATTCACCCCCCCTCTAGGTGTTTAGGTACTATATCTTTCACCTGTCCAGTAGGTTGTGCTTGTAACACTGCAAGCACTGTCTCCGTCACCACCTGTATGGCTTCTGCCGAGGGAGGCATAGGCGCTTCCACGGGTGCTGCACTCTCATCAGACCGCTGGGGCTCAGACGGCCCAGCTCCATCCCTCGCCACCTATCAATGTACAGAACACCATTAATACTTCAAATCATAATGGTACTGCTACATTGACTACACACTCACGCATATCATGAGCATGACATACATTCCTAGTGGACATTTATGAGTTCATTTATGTTCTCTCCTCCCAAACAATCTAAATCGGCCTCTGATACCACTTTGTAACGCCCCCACATGTCACATGACATATAACGGTGGGTCCGGCCGGGGCCCCACGCCATATATTACAGACAAGCGAAGGAATTACGTGTGGAAATCAAAATCCATGTGTATCCTTAAATCATTCATTCTAGCGCAGCCTTTTTATGTTAGCATGAACTCAAACCAGAATGTCCACCAATATATAAATACCACATTTATATATAACAACACCAGGAATGTATACAACCCAAACACCCTGGCCTTATGGCCTTACAGGTTCCTCTTTTACACATAAATAATTTCGTACATCGGCACGCAGGTCGGCCACACATGAAATCCAAACACAACTCTTCGCATGGCCTTCAAGGGCCCATAGCAGCAAGCTAGCCATTCCACTTATTCATTTCAAGCAGCAACACCTGCAATTAAATATCCAAGCCAACATAGAAAACAAAGTAACGGTCAGCATTTGGCTGACCCATTATAACGACCCTACCCCCTACCCAGGGTAGTGGTTCCTTCCCTGTATACAGTGCCATCAGCTATCATCAAGCATCATCAAACATCATATGTATATTATTTTCTTTATCCCGCTAGCAAACACATTCCATCACAAACGCTGGAATCCACCAGACGATCCGTGCACTCAGGGCACCTTCTTGGCATACCGGAATCCACCAGTCATACACCGCCGATCAGAGGTTTTAACTTGTTGGTTGACCGGCCCTAGTCCACCAGTCTCGCAAGCTGGCGACATCCCGCCCAAACCAATCAGAGGTACAACCTCACAGTATCTAATAACAACCAGAGCAGATTGACCCACACCATGTGGTGTGGCAAGCCGAGTTTATCCAAGCTCCCCAGGCATTACCACCCATCGACCCCCCTCCTATTCTGATCGACCCACCCATGTGGTGCAGCAAGCCAGGTTTAACTCGGCTCCCCTAGCATTGCCACCAATCGATCCCAACCTAACTAGATCAACCTACCCTAGTGGTGTAATAGGCTTGGTTTATCTCGAGCTCCCCAGACGTGCTACCAATTGATCATAACATAACCAGGAGCTTCACCAAAGCCTCCTCACATGCAGCATCACATCCATACATTCATCACAACAGAAATCCATTTACATATCATCAAATCCACGGAGTCTTCTCCGGTTTACCCATGAACATCACCAATCAAGACTACCGGTCCAGATGGGCTTCACACAACATGCCTATGCCGTACTCCATATTTCTGGCTCTAGATGCAGACTCAACAAAGGAATCACTTCACGGATATCCACCTCTTGGTGGAGGATTCCAAGCACATGGATAGAGGAAGGACTTCGATGTCTAAGAAGGAGATCGTTACCCTTGAAGATCGCTTCGGCAACATGAAGTAGCCGGATGGAAATCACCGCCTCGGCTCTGCCTTCACGAATCCGCTCTCGGATCTTCGCTCCGCACTCCGCAGCTCCTCCAGCAGCTGGTAGTCTCCTCCCTTCCCTCTTGCCTTAGGCCTTTCTTCCTCCCTCTCTTGGCATAAAATGAAGAAGAAGAAGAAGAGAAAGAAAGGGTTATATCCCCTTTTTCTAGGCCTTCACAATACCTGGACAGAGCCCAACCACTGGATCCAGGAAGAGGGAAACAAACGGCTCAGATTTGGCCAAAAAAGCTTGAACATGGCCTAACACGCCCTGTGACACGCCCGTGTCACAGGCCGTGTCCCTCTAAGAGGCAGTCAACCGACTCAATCCAGCCAATACATGGCCAGGTGACACGCCCGTGTCATGTTCCGTGTCCATGGCACGCCCTCAGACACGCCCTTGTCTGAGGCCGTTTGCATCAGGCTGCACACCCGCAAAACCACCCGAGACTCACACGTCCCTGGCACACGCCCGTGTTCCAGGCCGTATGCACCTGGACACACCCGTGTCCCGCAAACACGCCCTAGCGCAAGACGTCAAGCTGAGTTCGATGACCACTGACACACCCTATGACACGCCCGTGTCACAGGCCATGTCCTCACTCGACACTCGACACTCGACGATCGTCGAGCAAAATTCATCGACCTCACGACTCGACACAACCCAGGCCTGACACGCCCTGGGACACACCCGTATCTCAGGCCGTGTCACCCAGGCCTGAACCCAAATTGGCCCAAAATGACCCGATTGACTTCGGGGTGTTACATCATGGAGCAGCAAAAAGCAGACAAGTGTGGCTATATCCACTACTGAGTCAGAATATGTAGCTCCAGGCAGTTGCTGTGCTTAGCTATAATGGATACAATATTTGCTTGAAGATTTTGGCATCAAGGTAAGTAGAACTCCATTATTTTGTGATTATACTAGTGTCATATCTATTGCTAGAAATCTTGTTTCAGATAGCAGAACTAAGCATATAGAAATCAGATTTCATTTTATTAGAATTTATCAACACAAATTTTCAAATTGCTGACATGTTCACCAAACCACTGGATGAAACTAAATTCAATTATTTAAAAATTGAATTATGCATGCTAAACTTGTAATAAGAATGACAAATTTGACTAAGTAAATTTATGTCGACACATAAATACATCTGTGTCGACACTTAGTAGTTGCTTTCGACACATAAAAAAACATTCGGTCGACACATCAAGAAGATTGTGTCGTCACTGAGAATTTGGTGTCGACACATAGCTCTCCTGACACTTAGATATTGGTGTCGACACATACAGTCGTCTGTGTTGACACGCAGAATTTAGGCTATACTCTTAAGGTTGTCTGTGTCGACACAATCGCAACAGTGTCGACACAATAGGCTTATTTTCACCCGCCTTTTGACCTTCTTTTAGAAATGTATAAATAGGTGGAAACAAGACCTTGTCGACCACGCTCACAGAATTCTTGACACCAAACCATTTGTGTCGACTAGACCTTCATCTCTCTTCTCCTCAATCTCTCATCCCTAATGGCGCCAAAGCTGGAAGAGAACATCAACGAGGGCTATGAACTGGTTCGTCATGCTTTTTAGACTGCCATCCCAGAAATCAAAGCCATGATTACCCTAATCACTGAAAATGGATTGGAATACTTAGTCTCAGAACCTACCCGCATATTGAAGAAGGAGGTTCTTTAATTCTACTTGGCAGCATCAATGGATTCAACGGGCTTGAAAATTAAGTCATCTATTCACGGAACCAAGGTCAAACTCACCCAGAAGAGTTTAGGGAAGACACTACAACTTTCCAGGATTAAAGAAGAAGGTGACTTAACATCTCCAATGACAAGTGATGCTCTCCAATGGTGTGGATTGGATCCCACTACCAAGATTGGATCATCAATGACCAGGAAGGGAATGAATTCCCAGGGCAAATTTCTTTCTGAGATTATAGGAAAAGTTATTCTGTGCAAATCAGGAGGACATGATAGGATTTCAGCCTATATATTCAATTTAATGACCAGAGTTATATTCAAGGTGAAAACAAATTAGTCTGCTGTTGTCTTTGACAAGGTCAAAGAAAGTCTTAAGAAACCTAATCTGGGCAGAATACTAAGCTTATATCTGGCTATGAATATTGCTGAAGTGATGAATCAGACTGCTGGTTCTAAGATTAATTACATGAGGAAAATGGACTTAAGAATACTGTCCAGATGGGAAAGGGTATTAACCAAGGATGTTTCAACTCCACAGAAACAGATACAATAGATTCAGAAAAAGAAGAAAGCAGCACACCAGACCACTGAATCTTCCAGTGATTCAGAGGAAGAGGTTGTTTTAGCTCAGATGAAGAAGGGGGAGAAATAACTAGAAAATCACATGCTCTAGAAAATGTAACTGAAAGTCAGATGCAGGGGGAGCAGATTCCTGCCACCAACATCTCAGTGGATCAGGTCTAGGAAGAGCCTCATCAAGGGGGAGCTAATGAGCCATTTCTAGATCCAGCTCAACAAGTGCCATCACCTTCAGGGGGAATTACTGAGCAAGAACCAAATGTCCAAACAGCGTTATTGGACAGTGAAGCAGCAACTAAATCTATACTTTAGGTACTACTGGATATCAATCAAGCTGGTATAGATACTGAGAATAATGCACTAAATGTGAGTATAAATGATGTTGAACAGACTAACCAAGATAATGTACCTGCACATGCTATTACCATGGAAGACACTTTTGCATTCAAAGATAGTCTACCTGCTGAGAAAGCAACTATTCCTCCATCAATTCAAATTCAACAAGAGGTAACTCTAGAGGAGTTATTTCCTTACATATAAGGTGCAAGGACTGAGGGGGAGCAGTCCAGAACTGAGAAGGAGCTACCCATTATTTCCTCAAGTCCAAAAGATACTGTGGATATAGCAAGTTCATATGATTCTTCTGAACATGAAGAAGCCTCCAGGGCTAAGAAGAGAAAAATTGTGGAGCTCAAGAAAAGGAGCTCAAGCTATAAGAAAGCCTTGCAGGCTGTTCCACAAATTCCAGCTCCAGCAGTAGACTTCAGTTCACTTCTCGTGCAACTGCAAGTAAAGATGGATGAACAAAGAAATGCACTTGAAAAATATGTTGATGAAAGCAATAAAGAATTGCAAATTCAACTGGCCCAAGATATCAAATCTATCAGATTTGAAGTAAATTTACATTAAAAGGAAATGACAGATTGCTTCCATAAGGTAGGTAATGTTGTTGTCTATTTGGCCAAGCAACAACAGGAGGCTAAAACTCAAATAGATGACATAGTAGTTAAACGAGGCTATGTTCTGGAAAATAAAATTAGAATGAATGACAATCTAACAGAATCACACAATGTTATTACAACAGAACTTCAGAATAAAGCAACTGCTTTCACAAAAAGCATGCTTAAAGAAAAGTCTGAGTTTGATAAACAAATCAAAGCATATTTGGCTAATGTCCACACTGCTATTTAGGACTCTCAAAAAGTGATTGCTGATCAACTACAAAAATTCAGATCATTCTATAAAGAAGGCACCAATTATCTAGCTAATCAGATAATATTTCAAAAGGATGATCTAAGAGACCATATTGAAAGAGAAGTCATAAAGTGGGAGAGAGTATTAGTCAATGCAGGCTCTGATCATGCTAAATGGATCACTAATGCTATCAGAGCAACTCTTGGTTATCCACCCCTGTGTGATGATGATAACACTGCTGAATCAGGTATTCAACTGGCTTCAAATGAAGGGGTTCAGCAGGAGGTAGCTCAAATTATTTATCCACCTACTGATTTTGAGGGAATTCAATATGTCGTTCAACAAATGTATAGTCCTCCAAAGGAGGTACAAAATATCATTATTGAAAAGGTTGAAATGACTGAAGCTGCTTTGAAAAGAGAGCAAGAAGCTCAACTTTCTAAGAAAAGATTTAGAGAACAAGTTGAATTAAAGCCTGATTTTGAAAAATGGAGTCTCACCTCCAGAAATATTATTCTCACTGCCTGGCAAGCTGTTAAAGACAACATGCATGATAGAGGCAAGTGCTATTCTGAACAAGTGTGGAGCAAATATCATAAATGAAAAGATGTCATATATCAGTTTAGAAGAGATCTCAAAGCTGGGAAGATACCTACTACTTCTGTGGAGCCTCGCAAATACTTTCCAAAGCCTTATCATTATTTTGAAAGGCAAAAAGTCAAGTCTGAAGAGCTCAAGAAGAAGGATCTTAAAGGAAAGAAGCCGGCTGATGACACTGAAGCTAATGTACAAGCTAGAATTCAGTCTGGCAAAGGAATTGTTATCAAGGAACATGATCAATCTGAGAACTAGATGGTCTAGGCTTTGTTCAATGTAAACTTTTGGACTAAATCATTGTTATTCTGAACATATATTAATAAAATTCCTTGGTTTAGTCTTAATTTGATATTGGATACTTAAAATTTTGTGATGCATGTTTGTAATGTTATAACACATTCTGTGATAATATTGATACATGCTATGACTGCTTATGGTTACTCGTCTTTGAAATACTTCTTTACATCATAATATTTGATTTATTATAAGTGATGTATATCATTGATTAAGGGTTATGACTTCTCCAAATAGGGGAAGATTGTTGGGCACATTGGAAACTATGTACCTGATTTGGAGAAGCCTCACTTAACTCAATGATATTCATCAATGTGTATTAGATGGGTTGTTGAGTTTTGATGTGTAGGTTAAGGAAATGCAGAAAATTTTCTAAGTACATGTGTCGACACTTGAGAAGGATATATGTCGACACTAGAAGCCAGATTGTGTCGACACACAGGACTTGTGTCGACACACAGAAAATCTGTCGACAACAACTGTGTCAACACACAGGACTTGTATCGACATACTCAAGAATTCTGTCGACACCAGCTATGTCGAGACCATAAGCATATTGTATCGACACACAGGACTTGTATTGACACCCAAATATTCAGTCGACAACAACTATGTCAACACACAAGACTTGTGTCGACATACACCAGGACTCTGTCAAACATCAACTATGTTGAGACTTGAAGCTGTTGTGTCGACACACAGGACTTGTGTCGACATATTTCACAGAAACTGTGTTGAGAAGATAAAGAAGGGCTGAGTCAACATTGTGTGAGCTGTGTCAACATCATTAAGAATTGTGTCGACACATGGTCTATTTATGTTGACACATCTGAAGTATTATCTCAACATTTTCTCTACTGAAATAAAGTACACTGAGGTATCATGTGTCAAGACTAAAGACTTGACAGCTGTCATAACTAACAATGCAGTTGCATCTATCAGAGCTGTCAGAAGGCCGTTATGAACCGAATCAGCCAGTAACCTCAGATGGTTCTATATAAAGACCTATCCTATCATCTAAAAGGAGAGATTAGAGATCAAAAAGGAGTGAGATCCAACAAGAAGAAAAGTTCAGATCCTGAACTAAACAAGTCTCTAAGGGAAGATTCTGAAGAAGTCTGCAAGAAGAATTCAGATCTATATCTAAAAGTAGAGGAAGCTGGATTGAGGATCATCTCCAACGTCTCAAGAAGATCAACCTTACTTTGTTCAGATTCAAGAAGCTTTGAAGAAGCTAAGACATGTTGAATCTAAATCAATTAAGATCTATCAAGAACTGATCAAGAAATCTTCAACCCTTTCTCTCTCTACCTGGGTGAAGGATTTATTCTTTTTATAATCAATTTTCACTGTAGGATCTTTTATAGATCTGTGTGTCGGAGAGTTATCTCTCTGAGTTGTAAGCCTAAATCTATAAAGGCTGAGGTAGGGTCGAGTGCCTGAGGTAGGGGATTAATTTCTCTGAGTTGTAGGCCTGGTGAAAGAGGATGAGGTAGGGATGGATTGCCTGAGTTGTAGGAGTGTGGACTCACTCTGAGGTAGGATTCTCTGGAAGAATCTGAGTTGTAGCACTTTGTGAAGTGTGAGTTATAGGAACCTTTTAGGGTTTTGAATTGTAAGATCTGAGGATCTGAGAAGAAAGAAGGGAGTTAGGACGAATCTAGTATACTGCTAGATAGGCGAAGGGAGGAAAGTGGATGTACCCATCTCATGGGGAACCACTATAAATCTGTGTGCAATCTGTGTTGGCTGTGTTTGTTTTTAAGCTGTGTTGTGATAGTTGTTGCATAGATTAATTGCTAGTAAAATATACAATCTGCCTTAATAAAAAAGGAATTGAACCTATTCACCTCCTCTATGTGCTTAGGATATCTTGAAACCAATTCTTTCACATTGAAATTGGTCTTAGCCCATGTGGATTGGGGTAGGTTAGGTTAACTTGAGTTAATTTGACCCATTTTCGGGTTGAGTTGACTTTGGTCAACTTATCCTTTTGTTTTGACCCCAATGGGTCCTTAGTGACCCATTTGCCACTCCTAAGGTCTATGGGGACTTAGGTAGTGTTGGTTTGGCACCTTGGAGGGCAGTTGATCCATAATATATATTGCACTTTGACCACTTTAGGGTTAGGGTTGACTTTGGTTAACTTGACCTTTTGAGTTGACCCTAATGGGTTCTTAGTGATCGAATGGATCTCTTAAAGTATTAGGGATGTTGTGGCGGAGTCAAGGGATCAAGCTGAAGCCAAAAAGACATACCCTTGGGTTGGTACTTGTATTGTTCTATTTGCACACCAAGGTGATCTTCACCTTCATGCCTAAGTTCACATGGTCTCTTTGAGCTTCCTAGGGTTTAGTCATGACCTAGTCATGACAAAACAATCTTATGGGTCTAGTTGCTTGAGGGATGATACACTAAGTTTATCTGTCAACTCCTGTCGGTGTGACGACTGGCAAAACCGTAGACCTACCACACTATCCTTAACCCAGGATTATGACACTGCATGTCAACTCGCACCGCATGCAATTTCACGTAGTCATGCTAACGAACATTCAAGGGCTCCAACCAAGTCCCTTCTCATCACATAGCTCCAGTGCGATCAAATACTCGCGCAATATAACCCTTACACATTTTTGTGCTCCCCAAGCACTCAAGGGTTTGACATCATCACAGACGGCAAGCTACACTGTACAACATACTAATCCTACATTGCTACCCTTAGGGTGACACAACTCGAAGTAGTGGATTATACTAGTTATCCTTTAACACTTGAGAAAATGATTCTACACATTACATGGCCATGAGATTTACCTCATCTGATTCCTTCCTAACAATCAAGCATTCACGAACAATTATGCTTCCATATGTTTATCACAACATTATAATAATAATTCACATCTTCTTCAAGCATAATAACATAGGTATAAGTTACGCATTCAGTAATCAGGCAGCACACTCTCTTTTACAACCAATATCAATTCTCTGATTATGATCACACACATCCTTACAGGATTTCACAAATAACCATTTGTACAACTAAATTCCATCAAATCATTTGTTTATCATTGTTATTTATTACTAGTTTCTCCCAACCTTAATAGCACATTGCTACGATCTTTCTACCAAGTCCAAAATCCAGTTATACACTAACCCGAAAAACAACATGCACATAAGTTATCACCGTGTAGCAAATTCAACTGGACATTTTCTGCGCTACGAAGCTCGTATGAAAATGTGTAACCATCCTTTGGAAAGTTCTTTCTGAGGACTACAACTTTCGTGCTTGGCCCTAGACCTAGATCTGCACGAATAATGCTCGAAAATGGCCTCAAAGTCCACTGCATAGAAAAAACAGATTTTTTGCACGCATCTTAAAGTAAAACGAACGACATTTGTTCGTCTTCTTCCTCTAGCCATTTCTTCAAAACTATATATAGCTCTTCCTTCTCCCTTATTCACCCTTAGTAGACCATCCATCTTTATGAAACCAAGTCCACCGTCTTCATACAGAAGAGAGGAGTGGTTGAAGAGAACTAATTCCTAGGACAAGGTCCTAACATGTCCTCTTCCTAGGAGATCTTCATCATGCACAAGTCAAACTCTCTTGAGTCGACATCTCTCCAACATTGTAACTAAATATCTAGCAACACGAGAGAGGGTAGGAAGCTCACCTCATTTCTGAACATAGATCTTGTTATCCATCTTGGTGGCATGGCGACTTCATACTTGGATCCCGCTCTTCTCCTCCCAGAGAAGTCTGTCCAGATCCTTGGCCTTCTAAGAGATGCTTTGCACCTTGTTCTTCAAAGGAAAATCAGAGAAGGAGAGAACCAGCCAAGTCTTTAGATAAACCAATATAAAGGAGACGACCAAGTATATCTAGGGTTTCCAGAACATGGAGCTACCATCACATGATAGCATGTTACCGCCGTGCGGTAGTTTCAAAATCGACTTCCTCTACAAGCCACCATCCAAACTGCCCACTCAGGCCTCTCCACCTGTACCGCTACCGCCGAGTGGTACCCTTCTATCAGCGTGCGTTATCTCACCAAGTTCCATGGAAAACAATTTAGCGGGGCTTTCCCCGGCGGTATCCCTACTGCCAGGCAATAGCTTGCCGAGCCTTGCGCAAATAAACCAGTCGGCTACCGCAGCATGGTATCCCGCTAACGCCGCGGGTTATCTTGCAAAGCAATTAACCAATTAATTCAGCAAGCCTACAACTCGCGGTAGGAATAACGCCAAGAGATAACCTACATAGCCATATGTCGATAAATCAGTTAGCTACCGCTGTGCACTATCCTGCTACCGCCACGAGATAGCACTTGCCGATCGTCGAGTCCACTCGATGCCCTTGACTCTTCCTTGCATGAATCGTATATACTCAACGATGGCTACCACCGCACGGTACCTAATACCGCCGCATAGTAGTGTCCAGACACTCAATTGTCGTGTCAACATTTCCCCTAGTTCAGGTGCAAGCTTACCCTTTAGCGCACCCTGAGCCCAAGTCAACTCTCCCGACCCGAAAATGTGTACGAGGGGTCTTGCGTGAATCGGGATGTTACATGCAGATTCCATGAAAAGGTTGACTCTTTCTTTCCACATAGGAATGTTCTCTTTAGTTCACACAGGTAACTTCACAGAAGACATATCCTTGCTTTTGTCCATAGCAATCGAGCATGATCTCTAGACAACTAGATGAGAGATCTTGTTCATGGTGTTAACCTTATGCCGAACAATGACCCTCTGATACCAATTGAAAGTATTTATAGTCTACCTAAATCACCTATAGGTGGGTGAATAGGTGATGTCTGTGTCTTTTTGCGGAATAAAAATAACTTAAAAAAATAGAGCAGACAGAACACAAAGATCTATATTGGTTCCCCGAGTTGGGTACGTCCACAGTCCCTCCTCTCCTATCTACCACGAAGGTCTAGATTCGGCTACTTCACCTTTCTCAGATTTTAAAAAATCTTACACCTCAAAGCCTCGACTCCTACAACTCGGAGAGAATGATCCTACCACTCGGAGATCAACCTTTCTTACAACTTGATACATAGACGTATCTATAACTCGATCTACACATGGATCTACTACTCGGAGGTAAAACCCCCTAAAAATGTAAAATAAGATTTATAGTAAATATTACAAGTAAACCTATTTAGATCAAAGTCTCCACTTTGTCATTCTTCGACTAGGTTGAACTTGATTATCTTAGAGAACAAGAAAAATCTGAAATCTTTGAAGAAGTTGATCAAGGAACGACTAGTTCTTAGAAATTCAGAAACTTTTGAGAACGATGATCCAGTCATTGCTTAAAGATGAACGAATCGTGCAACTTGTGTCAGTCTAGCGGAAGTTACGAATGAAGTACGAAGCCGATGGAAAATCTTGATCGGGAAAGTTCTTGATTTTTATACGATTAGCACGATTAGGCTTGAGGAAATAATCCGCCCTAAATATATATAGGGACCTTCTTTGCAATAAATAGAACAGTTATTACACGCCAGAAAAGTTGCGAGTTATTGTACATGGCTGTCGGCAAGAAAGAACAAAAAATTTGAAATCGGGAAGAAAAATAACCCTAAGTAATATTCGTCGAGTATCGTCAAGTATAGTTGAAGATAATTGCCGAACAATAATGAGTTTCGACGAATTTTACTTGGAGAAATTTCAGTTCAGTCGAAATTATAACTCACAGCTTAGCAAAAGTAATACTCGACGAATTCAACGAGTATCGGCTGATACACTCGACGCATTCGATGCATGTGCTAAGCTATATTTGATGAATCTGACAAAGAATATCAATATAAGTAAAGTCGAAATGACTCGACGAATTCGCCATGTATCGACATGTATAGTCGACGAATTCGGCGAGTATCGAAAGATACATTTGACAAATTCGACGAGTATATACAGTGATACTCGATGATTTTTACTTGACCGATTTTCCAACTTTCAGAAATTTTACCCTAAGTACATAAGATAAATTCGACGAGTGCTAGTAAGTATATACGACGAATTCGAAGAGTATAAACGAGTATACTCGGCGATTTCGACGAATATGCCTTACGATACTCGACTAATTTTACTTGGCGAAAATTCTATTCTTTGATTTCCATTCCTTGTCCTTCCTTGATCCTTCTAATGTACTTGGGATAGAAGTATACCCCAATTGAGAGATTACACATGAGTAAACACATTGGCCTATACAAAGAAGGATTACATTGTGTAGTCTTGTGTTTCATGACCCACTATAACCTGAAATTGGGTTGAACTTAGTACTACAGTCCTGCAAGTGCATAACTAAAACATAGCATCAAATACAAACTCAATTCATCGTAGCTTAATGGGACCTTTCTTCAAATCAAGGTTATTGTGGATACAATATCTTACACGGATAATGTAGTTTTTTCTAAGTATTAGAAATAAATTCCGGCATGAATCTTAAAGACGGACAAACGATAACTGTTCATCCTCTTCCTCCAGCCAACATACAAGGTAACCTTTTCTTCTCTCCTCCATTTCTCCCTCAATTGACCACCGTCTTCACGAAATCAAGTCCACCACCTTCGTATTGAAGAGAGGAAGTGATTGAAGATATTTTTGTAGCGATCGATGCACTAGAATGAAATGTTGTAGCATGGCTTTCTCCTGGGAAACTCCATTATAATTCCAAGTTCAAAAACTCTTGACTCTACATCTCTCCTAATTTTAGATCTAAAGATCCAGCACCAAGGGAGAGGGTAGAAAGCTCACCAAATTTTTGTCCATCGATCGAGTTCTTCTTCTTTGCGGCATGGTATGTTTGGTTTCTGATGACCATGCTCGTTCTTTCTTTCTTCCAGGGAGAAACAGTTAGAACGATGAAGAGGAAGAAGAAGCTATGCCTCGTAAGTATAAAGTTAAGGGAGGAGAGAAAAGTACAATAAATTGACTAAGAATTAAAGGTTCAATGGATATCACACCACGTGTCACTCTCCTATTAGACAACACTTAGTTTTATTCTAAACACAAAGCTTTAAAGAGGCATATACGCCATTCTGTACAAGTCTCGAATGTACCTCAGTCATGGATTACACCATACCTCTTCTCCAGGCCATAATTAATTAAGATAGCACAACCGAATTTTCCAAGTCCATTCGTTGAGTAATCCCGACGATTCGTCGAGATAATAAGAAGGGTTCATTGAGTCCTTTCATTCAGTTCAACTCCTTTTGACAATTTGCCGAGTCATTTTAGTGAGTTTATCGAGTCCCTTTGACTAGTTTAACGAGTTCGATAAGTCTTGTCGATGAATTTGATGAGTCCTTTCAATTATTTCAATCCCTTTTGACGTTTTGTCGAGTCCTTTCAATGAGTTTATCGAGCCCTTTCGACGAGTTAGTCAAATCCTTTCAGTGAGTTTATCGGGTGCTTTTGATGAGATTGTCGAGTCATTTCAATGAGTTCAAAAACTCCTTTCTACGAGTTCAATGAATCTTTTCTAAAGGTTCGACAAGTCCTTTTGATTAGTTAAGGTCCTCTTTTGACGATTCATCGAGGCTACTTGGGATTTCTCACATTCCGACCGGCCTACCATCCACTCAAGGTGACACAGAACACACACGAGGGGTCTAGGTCAAATATTGATGTTACAAATCCTATAAACAAATAAAAAGATTTCATCCCCAAAATTGATGTTAAGTTTACGGTAACAAAGCAAGAGGAATACAAGGTAAGTTTTGAATTTACATTGGGAAATAGTTCTGAGTAGCGTTGCTCCATATGGTCCGTAGGATCCCAGTTATACACCTCTTCCCACAATTAGACTACAAAACCTTTACAAAAGGAACACTTTTTTTCTCAGCCTTCATCCCTCAGTACCAATTATCCACACATACACTAGCGGGACAGATCTACTAGAAGCTATAGGGCCAGACGTAGCGGTGACAAACTGCTCAGGCCGAAGTAGTGCCTTCTAAAGGGAATATACATGAAAGAACTAGTGTAAGATCTCTAGTTCCTGTGGTAGCTCCAGTCTATAAGTCAACGGACCGATCCTCTCCATAACGGTATAAGGCCCCATGTATCGCGGTTTGAGCTTCTTCCTTCCATGAATGTGTGACACCCAATACATTGGCCTAATCATTAAGAATACCTTGTCACCCACTTCTAAAGGTAAGATACAAGAAAGACCTAGTGTAAGTTCTCCAGTTCCTATGGTAGCTCCAGCCTATCATCCAAGGGACCGATCCTCTCCAAAATGATATAAGGCCCCATGTATCGCAGTTTGAGATTCTTCCATCCACGAATGCGTGGCTCCCCATGCATCGACCTGATATTTAATCATACCATGTCACCCACTTGGAATTAGCATCATGTGTTTTGCATCATAGTACCTTGCTCGTTGTCTCTGAACCTCTTGCATGTGGTCCTAAATCAATCTAATCATAGTATCCTTGCAATCGATGTACTCCACCCCCAATGCCTTAGGATCCTCATCCTGGACCTATGATAAAGGCATTTTGTACCTCCTATAATAAAGTGCCTTATAGGGCTCCATTCTGATGCTTGCTTGGTGGTTATTATAATATGAAAACTCTACCAATGGTAGAAATCTCTCCCATGGCTCTGCCCTATCCAAAATACATAACCTCAACAAGTCCTCCAAAGTTCTGAATATTCTCTTAGACTGGCCATCAATATGAGGGTGAAAAGTCATGTTGAAGGTAAGACGAGAGTGCAAATACACATGTACTGCCCTCCATTCCTTAGAGGTGAAGCGACCATTTTAGTTAGAAATTATTGACTTGGCTACCACTTGGTATCAAATGAATTGCTCCACAAAGAGACGCACCAACACATCAACATGCGCCTCCTTTCTCATCGGGATAAACTTGGCAACCTTTCTAAAACGATTTAATATCACCCAAACATAATGATTCCCGGAGCGAGATCGGGTAAGGCCATAAAAGAATCGATGGAAATATCCTCGAACTTCAACTCTGGGATGCATGATGACTATAATAATCCATAGGGGCTCTTGTACTCCACCTTCACCTTCTGATAAGCCTCTAGTGCTTAATATAGTACGTGACATCTCTCATTATTCTTGGCCAAAACTTGGTCCTTCGCAAGTCGGTGTACATCTTGGCAATTCTGGGATTCACCTAATACATGATGCAATATGTCTCTCTCAAGATGTCTTCCCGAATCCCACCACCTACGGGAATGTAAAGTATGTCATGGAAATGAATGAGGTCTTCATTTAGAATGTATCTCTTGGTCGATCCTCCCACAATGTCTTGGAACACATGGGCCAAAGCAACATCCTTCCCTTATTATTCCCAAATTCAATCACGGATGTCATAAACTATACTCAAAGTGGCCAAGTACTCTTTATATGCCTTGGTACAATCTTTAGACACCAGTGTAATCTCAATCTCTTCAAGTACTAGATCCAAATTCATATCCACTTATTGAGACTTGGGGCTCGATGCATGTTCATTCCTACTTAGAGCATACGCCACTGAGTTTGTCTTACTGGGGTGGTAGTTCAATGTAAACTCATAATCACATAGAAACTCCAGCCACCACCGCTACCTCAAGTTCAGATCTTTATAGGTGTGAATATTCTTCAAGTTTTATGATCTAAAAAGATCTCACAGTGGATGCCATATAGATAGTTCCTCCAAATCATCAGATCAAAGACCACTCCTCCCAGCTCTAAGTCATGCACTAGTAATTGTGCCCTCATGCCCTGATAGGATGCATCAGTATTGATCTGGAATCCTTCCTTCCCGAATGGGGGGAGAGTGAAAGTCTTTGTTTCAAGAGTAGTTAAACACCTAGAGGGTGTGAATAAGTTTTTATGTCTTTTGGACTCTCATTTTACTTTGGTGTATTATGATTTAGTTTTAAATTAGCTTTCAAGAACACACAACATCACACAAGTTAATTAGTGGTTCCCCAAGGTCTGGGTACATCCACTGCCCCTCCCGCCTTTCTCATAGTGTGTTAAATAAGGCCAATGATGGAGGTTTTATAAGTTTTGAAAATATCCAAACTAAAATCTCGAAATAGGCTAGTGCACCTATCGAAATGTAGTATAGGAAATGTCGTATTTGAACTCGGGGACAGTTGAGTACTTGTACTCACAAGGAAGGGCTATTCTTTTATCGAACGAAAATTGGTTTTGCAAAAGAGAAAACGTTAAACAAAGAGAGAAATATGATGATAGGAAAGCTAGCACTTGATCTAAAATCCCTTTGGGCAAGAATAAATTCCATGAAATTAAAGAGCGCAAGAATCTAAATTATTAACTTCGACCGCAGAGGTTCCAAAGCTACGAAGCACCTCTCTCGAGAATACGCACTCGACTAACCTTAGGTTGATCGATTAAGACCTCTCGGCCAGTCAAAAAACCTAAGCTTGCTTTAAGCGGTGAACCTCACTAATGGAATTGACTCCAATGCGGAAGAATTTTTCCTTCCTCTCTCGAGGCATGCATGAAACTCTCTTTATCCTTGAGTGATCTACTCGTATCCACAATCTCTCGGTAAATCTAAGATACGGATATAATATCGAATACACATAATTTGCAACTTATGAATTCGTAGAAGTGAAAGTCAAAGATAAATCAAAGTATATAAAAAGAATGCTTGATAATTTGAGACAAAAATAAGAATTTTATTCCATTCCAAAGTTCATCATGATCAAGTGCTAATTGGAAATTAGCTACTCATCATGATGAGAGAATTACATGAAAGCTTAAAGAAAGACATGATTAACGATAGACTTAAAAGTAAAGGCTACACTATGAAATTAGAATGCAAGAAAAATAGTAAACAAAACAGAACTAAGCTCCTAAAAATCCCCCCTCAGCTTCTGGAATTGCCTGGATTTTATAGGGAAAGTTGCTGGATGGTCACACCCCTAGGTCACGCCCGTGACCTAGGGCGTGTCGGGCTCGAAACTGTCGTCTTCAAGACTCCAGAACGTTGGCGCAAAACAGCCAAAAATTGTTAATTAGCGGGTCACGCCCCTAGGTCACGCTTGTAACCTAGGGCGTGTCTTGACGATTGCTGAAATCGGCGGGAAGCAGAAACGGCGGGAAAAACTCTGGCCATTGTTGGAAGTGTCACGCCCATGGTCACGCTCGTGACCGAGGGCGTGTAAGGCAGAAACCGCCAGATATTGAAACTGCTGCATTAACTTGGCACGTCGGGATGTCACGGCATGCGGGCACGCCCGTGCCTAACATGACACGCCCGTGGCAAGGCGTGTAACTTTATTCTGCCGTGGATTGGAGGCCTGCACCATTATCTGCATGTCACGCCTGGAAGACACGCCCGTGTAAACTTGGTCACGCCCGTGACCGGTGGGCGTGTACTTTTAAATGATGTGGCAATGAAACCTGGAACATACTCCGGGTCATGGCTTGATGTCACGCCCGTGACCTGCTGGTCACGCCCGTGATCGGGGCTTGTACTTTGCACTTTTTACGGTTTTTGTCCAGATTTATCTCCTGATTGATCCTGTAAAGTCCATATTGATATTTGCAGCCTGGATTGATCCTAAAATAAGAAATTAAGGAGATTAGATAATAAAATCATAAAATTTATTTATAAACTAATTAATTATTAAGTAAAAAATATAAAAATATGGACAAAATCAGAGTTATCAAATACCCCCATACTTACTCGTTTACTCGTCCCGAGCAAACAACTTTTCATGGTGAGTAGAAAACTTTTAACGCTAGAAATGAAAATTGAACCTAAGTAGTAGAATGCGAAGTCTTATGCCTATGTGCGTAGTTATTTTTGTAGAAAAACCCACTCAGCATAAAAATTAGTTTTTACATTTTTAAAATGTGTTTTCACTTATTATTCTTACTTCGAAGATGAAAACCCGATAAATCTTAAAATCTCTTTTAGGGAGAAAGTAGCATGTTTACTAAGATAACATTGCACAAATTGAAGATCGGGATACCCTTTAAAGAAATCCATCAATGTCGATGGCCATAGGCTTGCCCTTTCACACTCTCGCCACGACACTAGTTTAACTTATAAACACAAATCAGTAGGGCTTAACTAGGTTGAAATGTAGGCCTAGGTTTTGGTTTGGAAGATCAAAGATAAAAAAAAGATGGGTAAACACACCAAAACCTAAAGAGAGCTTGCACAAAAGAAATAAATTTAAAAACTCTGCCAATTCCTAAATTCCTTTGTTTTTTTTTGTAACATGTTGAAAGTTTTTTTTTCAACTTCCTCTATTTATTTCAATTTTTTTCTATATATTTATTTTCTTTTTTTTCTCTTTTTTTTTGATTTAGAGGAGGAATGAAAAATAAAACAACTCTTTTTTTCCCAATTAGCCACCAAAATACAATGGCTCCTAATCAGTCATACACCGATTTTGTATCTAGGTGTGTAATTAGGATAGTTTTAGGCTTTGCTAGAGTGTTGGTGGAGCTAAAACAAAAGAAAGGGTATAAGCTCAAATTGGCTTAGTAAAGATAAAATGTTAGGTATGGGTGCAAAGGCTCAAACTTGCCAAAAGAAATGCCTAAATCATATTTATGCTAATGAGTTTAACCTATGCAAAGTCTTGAGAATAGCTAGAGGGCAAGTTCTAGACATCGAGAAAGAATACCTCTTTCTTGATCCGCGAAATATCTCTCTAGTAAACTTTTACACACTCTCCTAAACTATTCTTAGATTTTACCGATTTCAAAGTAGAAGTAAAATAAACTATTTCTATGCATTTAGAAAAATAAAAATCTAATAGTATGCTGAATATTTAATTCTACTTAAATTCTACAAACATGTGCACTTGACTAGAAACACAACATGGCCAATAATTCTACTCCAAAATTCAATTAAAGCATCAAAAGTCTTCTAAACTTATGTAAAAGTTGAATACTAAGGAGTTCGCATGTGAAAAAATATAGAAATAAAGATTTCTCTAATTTTAAAATTAACCAAAACAAATTTTTTTATTTTTATTTTTTTTGATATATATTTTTTTTGTTAAAACTTTTTGTATATAAAAGAAAATTGAAACTTGAAAAAGTTTTTATGATTTTTTGAAACTTTTTATGATTTTTTTTGTATGTTTTGCTTGATAAATATCCCCTCATACTTAAACAATACATTGTCCCCAATGGAAAAATAAATAAAAAAAAATAGGAGACTTCCCTAAAGCGGTCCAATCAGCAACAAAATGTACTTGGAAGACAAGACTGAAGCAAAACATATTTTTGATATTTTTGTTTTAAGAAAAACAAAAGATACATGGCAAGTGAAAAGAAAAGATAAAAAAAAGATACATGAAGACGTACTATAACCCCTAAGATAAGAACTACTCCTCATCGTTATCATCCCCCTGAGGCGGATAATGAGTGCGCAGAGTCGCGAACTCACGGGTAATATGAGCCACGGAAGAGGCGTGGCTCTTCTCCAGCGAGGTAAAACGAGCATTGAAAGTAGTAAAACGGATGCCAAAATTGGTCTCCATCTGATTTAGGCGGGTGTGAATCAACCCAAATTGACGATCCCAATAAGTTTGAGGGCCGAGCTCTGTAGAAGGATCCTGTGGTGGTGGTGGAATGGGGAGAGAGGGAATAGTGCCACTAGGACCGGCACCGAAATCTAGATTAAGATCCCCGCCACCGACCGCTTGGGGGATAGCCTCAAACTCTCCATCACGTCGTCGCACCAGGCCGAGGGCCCGAAGGGTCTTTAACTGGATGACTTGCAGCGTCTGGACGCAGCTCAGTCGCGGAAGAGTATCCCAAAGGCCGATCTGCTTGGCGAAAAAAGTGATGAAATTCCCGTCGTGCACCGCTCCCAACCTCACATTTTCAGCTTGATGCCGAAAGAAAATTGCGAGCATATAGCCAAGGTTGAGCGGGACCCGGTAAAATATACTATATAAATATAGTAAATCTACCCGTGTCACCACTCCATATCTATCGCCACGAGCAGAAAGAGTAAAGGTGAGGAGGTTGTGGATAATGCGCAAGGCGGGGAAAATGAGGTGGCTGCCTTCGGATTTCTTTGGGGTGTAGGGTGCAGTGTCATTACTGAGTTCTTCCTAAAAGGTGAGAAGGTGGACATCGGGAGGGAAATCGGTAAGGAGACCGAGGTAGGTGGGAGATTAGGAGAAGTCCTCCGAGCAAAAGCCCATGACGACATTGAGTTGGCGGATGGTGAGCTGACACATCACCCCACCCGTGCGAAAGATGATGAAATCGTCACTCATCGCCCAACGGAACTCGAATGATGCCAGGAACTCAACGGTGAGCTCAAGGAAGGTGTGCTCGGAAATGGAAAAGAGGGAACTCCATCCAGGAGTGGAGAGAAATTCCAGCACCAAATCCACTGCTCCAAAGGTGTCGAGGATCGCCCAGTCCAAGATGCGGAACACGCCAATGGGTTTGGCGCGTAGGTGATCGCTGCGCTCTTGCTGGGTTGGGTTTTCAAAGAGGAGCATGGCTTCCGCCATGGCAGGATCCGCGGGTGTTGGGTACATTGGAATATATGTACCTGATTTGAAGAAGCCTCACCCTACTCAATGATATACATCAAAATGTATTTGATGTGCTTTGAGTTTCTTTGTGCAGGTTAAGTAACTGCAGGTTTGCAGGAAAAATTTCTAAGTCCATGTGTCGACACCTAGAAGAAAAGTGTCGACACTTAAGAAGGCTTGTGTCGACACCTAGAGAAGTAGTGTCGACACTTGGAGTAATTGTGTCGACACCAGGAATGCAGAGTCGACACTAGAAGGAAAGTGTCGAAACATACAGACAGTGTCGATATACAATGAAGAAATGTCTACATAATCAGTGTCCACACCTAGAGGAACTTTGTCGACATCAAAAGTGTCGACACTAGGAGGCTGTGTCGATACTCATCAAACTTCAACAATGTTCAAGTATAAGTGTCGACACTAGGAGGCTGTGTCGACACTCAGCAAACTTCAATAGAGTTTAAGTACAAGTGTCGACACCGAGGAGATGAGTCGACACTCAGAAAAAGTCTCAACACAAGAAGAATGTGTCGACATAAAGGAGATGTGCAGACACTCAGCAAAAGTTTCAACACATAAGGCATGTGTCGACACAAAGAAGATGTGTCGACACTTAGCAAGTTTCAACACAAGAAGATGTGTCGACACAAAGGAGTTGTGTAGACACTTAGCAGAAATCAACTAAGTATTGAAGAAGAAGGACTTGTGTCGACACACAAAATCAGTGTCGACACATTCTGAAGAAGCAGTGTCGAGAAGTAATTTCCACAACACAAGGAGTTCTGTCGACACAATGAAGGCTAGTGTCGACACAGTCTACTTATGTCGACACTTGGTCTATTTGTGTCGACACATAAAAACTATCTGTCTCGACATTTTCAGACAGTGACAGAGTTTTCAAGAAGTTACTGGATGACTTGACAGCTGCCATTCCAACCGGTCAACTGCTACTGTCAGAGCTGTCAGAAGTTTGTTAGGAACCGGATCAGCCAGACACCATGAAGAAAGCCTATATAAAGGCTTATTCCTTCAACAGAAGGCAATTCAATCGACTCAGATGAGAGGCAATCATTGAAGTGAGAAACAACAAACCAGAAGAAGACCTTCAAGTGAAGATCTAAGAAGTTGGAGAGAGAAAGCTCCTTCTAAGAAGACAGCTATTGAACCAGGCTGATAAAGAAAGTTTCAGATTGAGATCTGATTCTCAAGTCAGCAGTTGATTGAAGATCATTTGCATAGAGATACAACCCTACTGTGTTCTAATTCAAGAAGCTTTGAAGAAAGCCAAGGGAGGTTGATCTCTGCAAAGTTCTTTCAAGAACTCATCAATTAGCCCGTCAACTCAACTTTCTCAATCAGAGTTGTGGTTATTAATCCTTGTATTTTTTATTTTTTGTAGGATCCTAAGGGATCTGAGTTGTAAGCCTATATTTATAAAGGCTGAGTGGTAGGGCTTGTGTGTCTGAGTGTAGGAGATACATTTCTCTGAGTGTAGGCCTTGTTGAAGGCTGAGTGTAGGCCTTGTTGAAGGCTGAGTGTAGGTCTTGGTGAAGACTGAGTGGTAGGGCTTTTGTGCCTGAGTTGTAGGAGTGGGATCACTCTGAGTTGTAGGAACCTATTTGGGGTTCTGAGCTGTAAGATCTGTGGATCTGAGAAGTAGTGGAGAAGTTAGGCCGAATCTAGTACACTACTAGATAGGCGAAGGGGGAAAGTGGATGTACCCAGACCTTGGGGAACCACTATAAATCCTGTGTTCTCTCTGTGATTGTATGCTTGTGTGATTGCAGTGTTATCTGTGCTGTGAATTGCAATTACTGTATTGTATTTCTGCCTTAAAAGTTTAAAAAGATTAAGTGCACCTATTCACCCCCCCCCCCCCTCTAGGTGGTTTAGGCACTAGTTCTTTCAAGTGGAATCAGAGGGAGGTTACTCAAAAAGGACATAACAGTATGAGTTAAGATCCTGTAGGCAGAATCAGTATAATTAAGAATCAAGAAAATGGGTTCAACTGAGAATCACAAAGAGCTAGGATCTATGAAATTGCCAATCTGCAGAAAGGAGATCTTTGGCATTTGGAAAGAAAAGGTTAGACTTTTATGGAAGCCTCTGACCCAAGAATATACATTACTATTAAAGAAGGGTCATATGTGCCAATGAAAGTATCAGTTCTAGATGCAAATCAGAGAACTCCCAAAGACTATTCAGAAATGACAAAGGATGAAATTATTCTGGCCACTATGGACAAGAGGGCCCGGAATATAATTGTAAGTGCAATTGATGATGCCACATTTCAGAATCTGATTCATTGTAAAACATCAAAAGAAATATGGGACACACTGATAGTCTATATGGAAGGATCAGAAGAGGTAAGACAAGACAGGAAGTCTTTATTAAATCAAGAGTATGAAAGCTTCAGACAAGGCAGGTCTGATAGCATAAATAAATGCTACAAGAAATTCTATAGGATAGTCAATGAATTGATGTCCTATGGAAGTGAGTTCAGCAATTATGAATTGAATGATAAGTTCTTGAGATCCCTAACAAAGGACCGGGACACCAAGATTTGTGCCATAAGGGAAATGGCCAAATTAGCAGACATTCCTCCTCCAATTTTGTTTGGAAAACTGTTATCTTATGAGATGCAGTTAATGGAAAGGAAGGAGGAAGAAAAGACTACTAGGGTGGAGCACAAAGAAAGAGCCGTGGCCTTCAAGACTGAAGCCACAAGGAAATATAAAAGCAAGTCTCCATCTCCACCTCAAAACGTTGCTGAGACAGTATCAGATACTTCAGATAGCAAGAAGTCAGAAAGAAGTGAAAGTGATGAAGACTTTGCTGCATTTACTAGGCACTTTCAGAAGTTTCTAAAGAAGAAGCAGTGGAGGTCCAAGCCATCCACTTCACAGCCAAAAGATGACTACTACCAGAAAAGGAAGTCATCAAGGAATGACAGGAGAAATTCCAAGTCTAGTAACACAACATCCTCAAAAATAGTATGCTATTGCTGCAATAGACAAGGACATGTAGTAGCTGATTGTCCAGAAAAGAGGAAAGAGTCCACTGATAAGAAGAAGACACAGTTCAAGGGCAAAAAGGAAAGGTCCTTTATTGCCAAGAAGGATAAAAGTCTGACTGATATGTCATCTTCAGAAACATATTCAAAAGCTGAAGCCTATATTGGCTTGTTTGCTGAAGAAGAGGAAAATGAGTTCACGCAGCTAATGAACTCAATTTATGAGCATGAGGACATTCAGTGCAAGGGACTGATGGCCTTATCAGAAGGAGGCAAAATCCAGGATCATCCTGGACCTAGTCAGGTACAAAATTGTTCTTCAAGTTCAATTTCTAGTACTGAGTCAGATTCAGATACATTAGCATCAAGTGATGTGAGTGGATCTGAATCAGAAGGAGACATTCATCAGTTGATTGATGAATATAGAGTATTGTTGCAGGCTTTAAAGAAAAGCAAACTCTTGGCCAAGACTCAGGCTAAGGAGATTGCTAGTCTCAAAGTGGCTGCAATAGATTTTGACAAGTTATTAAATCAGAAATTAAATGAAATAGCCAGACTGAAGAATATTACAGTTATTCAGATGGGGACTATTACATTTAAAAATAATCAAATTAGAAATCTGGAGATTAGTCTTCAGAAGGAGAGAGATATTGTAGCAAGGTTTTCTAAACCAAAATCTATTCTACCTTTGATAGATGAGTTTGTACCTCATAAGGGTAAAACTGGATTAGGGTTTACAAAACCTGCCTGGACAGTAAAGTCTAAGTCTAAGGGCAAATCCCCAGTACTCAACAAGAAGCCTGCTATAGATAAAACAGCCAGGGTTGTACCTAAACAAAGGTACAACATATTTGAGTGCTGGTGTTATGGCAAGGTAGGCCACTTTGCCATAGATTGTTGGCATAATTCAAATGCCAAGGTGAGTAGCAAACTGCCTGTTAGAAAATCTACAGGTAGTTTTGTTAAGAATCAGACTAACTTGCACGAAGGACCCAAGAATTATTTGGGTTCTAAGGTTAAGTAATCTATTTTGCAGGTGAGTCCAAGTGGCCATGCCCCAATATGGTACTTGGACAGTGGATGTTCTAGGCACATGACTGGAACTAGGGGATTGCTGAAGGACTATACACCAATCAAGGATGGTCCTAAAGTTACCTTTGGTGGTTCTAAAAAAGGAATCATCAAAGGTTTTGGTAACATTTCTAGCAACCTTATTACAATTACTCAAGTGGCTTATGTAAAGGGTTTGAAACATAACCTCATTAGCATAAGTCAGTTGAGTGATTTAGGATATGACATCTCATTTGTCAAAGATGGTTGTCATATCAGTAGGTCAAGTGATCAAAAGATCATTCTGACAGGATATAGGAAGAGAAATGTCTATTGTCTAGACATTATGTGTGAGAACAATGCTTCTCATATTTGTCTTGTAGTTGATGAAAGAGTCTCACATTGTGTAAAATGGCACAAGAGGCTGGCTCATCTTAACTATAAGACAATTGGCCAACTCTTTAGCAAAGAGTTAGTGAGGAATGGTCCTCAGGTTAAGTGTATAAAGGATGGGATATGCTCAGCTTGTCAAAAGGGTAAGCAGACCAGATCCACCTTTAATAGTATTGAGAACAAAGATGCTGTGAGGTGCCTATACCTCTTGTATATGGATCTTTTTGGTCCTATGCCAGTTCACAGCCTAGGTAGGAAGGTCTACACATTTGTGATTGTAGATGATTATTCAAGGTTTTCCTGGGTATTCTTCCTAAGGCAAAAATCTGAAACTCCTAGTATCTTTTATAGTTTTGTCAAACAAATTCAGAATGAGTTAGACAGTACAGTGGTCAAAATAAGAAGTGACCATGGTACTGAATTCCAGTCTGATAGTATGACAAAGCTATGTGAAGAGTTTGGGATATTTCAAGAATTTTCCTCACCAAGAACACTTCAGCAAAATGGTATTGCTGAAAGGAAAAATAGAATCTTGATAGAGGCTGGTAGAACCCTATTGAGTGACACATCTCTCCCAGAATATTTCTGGGCTGAGGCAGTTAATACTGCATGTCATGTGATCAATAGGGCTACTATCACCAAGAGCCACAATAAGACCCCCTATGAGATTGTGAAGGGCAGAAAACCAAATCTATCCTATTTCAGGATCTTTGGTTGTAAATGTTATATACTTAACAATGGTAAGTCTTATTTAACCAAGTTTGCTGTCAAATCCCAAGAGGGGATCTTTGTTGGGTACATAAACAACAGTAAGGCTTATAGGGTCTACAACTTGACTACTCAAGTTGTAGAAGAGTCAGTACATGTAGTGTTTGATGAAGCTAGACTCATTAAAAATGAATTGTCTAGAAGTGTTTGCAGCACCACAGGTGTAACTGAGAAGATGGACAAGCTTACTATTGAAGAAGGTTATACTGTAAGTCAGTAAGTGGATGATAGTGGCTGTTATCCAGGGGGAGTACAAGATATTCCTGTTGCTGAAGAAGACCAAGAGGAGCTGCTGAATGAAGAAGCTGAAGGTGTACAACCTGAAGATAGGCTGCCTCCAGCAAATAGGCATTTAAAAGATCATCCATCCAATCAAATTATTGGAGATCTCAGACAAGGGGTACAAACAAGGAGCAGGAATCTAAGTTCAGTTCTCTACTCCAGCTTTCTATCCCAAGTAGAGCCAAAGAAATTTGAAGAAGCGATCCTAGACCCTCATTGGATTGAGGCTATGCAAGAGGAGCTGAACCAGTTCAAAAGATGCAAAGTCTGGGAGCTAGTTCCTAAACCAAAAGACCACAAGATTATAGGAACTAAGAGGATATTTAGGAACAAGCTGGATGAGAATGGAATTATTATAAAAAAATAAAGCTAGACTAGTTGCTAAAGGATATAGGCAGGAAGAAGGTATTGATTTTGATCAAACCTTTGCTCCAGTAGCAAGACTAGAAGCAATAAGGATGTTCCTTGCCTATGCAACATTCCAAGGGTTCAAGGTATACCAAATGGGTGTTAAGTCAGCTTTTCTGAATGGAAATCTGAAGGAAGAAGTCTATGTAGAACAACCATCAGGTTTTGTTGATTCTACTAAATCTAATTATGTTTATAGACTTAGGAAGGCTTTGTATGGGTTAAAACAAGCCCCTAGGGCTTGGTATGAAACCATGTCTAGTTTCCTCATTGAGAATAAATTCACAAGGAGGAAAATAGACAAGACTCTATTCCTTAGGGAATCCAGAGGCAAGATAATCTTAGTCCAAATATATGTAGATGACATCATATTTGGGTCTACAGAAAGTATTCTTTGCAGAAAGTTTGCAAAACTAATGCAAGGACAATTTGAAATGAGCAGTATGGGGGAACTTAAGTTCTTCTTGGGTCTCCAAGTTAGACAGACTGAGGATGGTTTATCCATATGCAAGTCTAAGTTCACCCTAGAATTGATAAGGAAGTATGGTATGGAATCATCCACTACCATGAAAACTCCTATGGGGTGAACAATGTCTTTATGCAAAGATGATGCAGGGAAACCTGTAGATGAAACTTTGTATAGAGGGATAATTGACTCCCTATTATATTTGACTGCAAGTATACCAGATATCATGTATGCTACATGTGTCTGTGCTAGGTACCAAGCTTGCCCTAAAGAATCTCACTTGACAGCAGTCAAAAGAATTTTGAGATATCTTAAGAGCACTCCTTATCTAGGCCTTTGGTACCCTATGAATGGAGATTTTAAACTGACAGGTTATTCAGATGCAGATTTTGCAGGATGCAAGGAAGATAGGAAAAGTACAACAGGTACCTGTCAATTCCTAGGTGGAAGGCTGATATCATGGAGTAGCAAGAAACAAAGAAGTGTGGCTATCTCCACAGCAGAATCAGAGTATGTTGCTGCAGTAAGTTGTTGTGCTCAATGTTGGAACACCCTATTACTAATTTTGGTCAGGATCACTATGTCTCTAGGAATCTTTGCTTGACCTCCTATATAGCTTAATAGGTCAATTTGAATTGAGTCTAAGGGTTAGAAGTCTAGGTTTGGAAGCTGCCCTGAAGACCAAGATTTTGTATTTGGAGACTAAGTCATACCGTCGAGCTCAGCACGACGATTCGTCGAACTCCGATCGACGATCGTCTTGCTCAACCTCGACGGATCGTCGATCTCCACTCGACGATCGTCTAGCTCAACTTCGACAGATCGTCGAACTCCATTCGACGATCGCTGAGCTCAACTTCACTATATCATCGAACTCCATTCGACGATCGGTGAGCTCAGGTCGACGATTTTGACTCTGCCTTGGAACTTTATCTCTGAGCTCAGTTCGACGATCTTTGAGCTCAGATCGACGATATTATGCTGCTGAATATTTCCAGATCGCTGAGCTCAGCTCGACGATAGCAGAGCTCAGTTCGACGATTTCAGATAACTTCCAGGATATTTCTTAATTCAAATTCAAATCAGTTAGGAGTTATTCTGCAATTAATTCAGAGATTTCCTAGCCGTTTTCATTCAATTCTGGACCAAGTTTCAAGGGATTTTTCAAGGAATATATCTGTGGACTTTCCTCCAGAAGAGATTATGCAATTAAGGATGCAATTAATGCAGGCCAACGGCTATACTTGATAGAGAATGTTACTCTATTCTGTACTAGAGAATAAAAGACAGAATGTTTTTGAATCTCTCAGAATAGCACACACAAAAGAGAGAGAGAATACAGATTACAGAGACACATTCAAAAATCTTCTGTCACAAAGAATTCTGAAGAACACTCATCCAAGGAGATCAAGCTTTCTAAAAATCTTCAGATCTCTGTAGTTTTCAAAGTGTTCAAGGCCAACATATTTCCAGACTCCAGACATTCAACATTTTAGCTATTGCTGAAATCATCTATTGCTGGAGTTCAACCTTTGAAGGCCTATCACCCTCAGCAAAGCTTTTCTTCCTGAAGATCTCAAGGATTCAGGGGGAGCTTTGACATCAACAATCCACTTAGTCTTCTCAGTTGTTTGAGAAAGATAAGACTGTCATCACTCTCTCACCCCCTCTCTGTAAAGGGTTTCTCAAACTCCCTTCAAAAGTTTGAGCTTGGTTTTTGAGCACCTTGTCAAAAGCTCATTGGTGGCAAGACACCTGATCAAAAAATCTGCTTTGGTTTTTGAGCACCTTATCAAAAGCTCATTGGTGCCCAGGACACCTGATCAACTCATCCTGCAGTGGATTCCTACCTAGGGTGGTAGAAGAGTGGATGTACCCAAGTTTGGGGAACCACTATATTTTCTTGTGTCTTCTGGTTTTGCTTGCTTTCATTTTTGTTTCTGGCCTTGATTTTTCTGTGCTTAGTTTTTGCTTAACTTAGTGCTATGACTAAATTTATTATTGCTTCCCTGCTCACACCTATTACAACAATTGTTGTAAAAAGTTTCAAAGCACCATATACTCTATTCACCCCCCCCCCCCTCTAGAGTATATCAGATCTAGTTGCACTTTCAATTGGTATCAAAGCCAGGTTGGTTAAATATACCATCTCTGATTGGTTGTACAGGCTAACACCTGAACCCAAAGATCCCAAATTAGATCTGTTTTTCTTTGGTATTTCATTATCAGTTTTTGTTCTCACAAATCATGGCCCAAAACAAAGATTATGCTATCACCAGACCTCCAGTGTGCAATCTATCCAAGTTTTCACTTTGGAAGGCAAGGATTAGAGTTTACATGAATTCTATTGACGAAGATATCTTTAATTCTGTTTTGACAGTATGTCCAAGACCCCCAGAGAACACAAGCACAAATGCTATGCCACCTCCATCAGGAACAGATGCTGACATCAAGAAATGGAAGGTAGCTGATGCCAAGGCTATGAACATCCTAGCTCAGACAATGTCTGATGACATATTTCAAAAGGTAGCTGAATGTAATTCAGCCAAGAAAATTTGGGACAAGCTCTCAGAAATAGTCTCAGGCTCAGCTGATGAGAGAAAGGATAGAAGATCCCACCTCATCTCTCAATATGAGAATTTCAAGAAGGGAGAGACTGAGTCAGTGGGAGATATGTACAACAGACTAAGTCTAATTGTCAGTGAACTCAGGACATTGGACAAAGAGATCTCTCTCACAGAACTTAATGACAAGATCCTAATGTGCTTCCCCAGCACTTGGGATTCAAGAATCTGGCCAATTAAGGATGCCAGAAGTCTAAATGAGATTACCATTGAAGCTCTATTGGGTAAGCTCAAATCTTATGAGCTACTCATCAAAAATAGAGAGGAAGAACAGAAGGCTGCCTCACCATCCACAAGAAAAGAGAAGACCATAGCATTCAAGGCAACTGAGGATCTGCCTGAAGATAAAGCTACAAGCAATGATGAACTACTCAGTCTGCTGGCCAAAAGATTTTACAAAATGGCTAGAAAGGACTTCAGAAGAAGATCTTACAAGGAGCAGGACAAGCCAAGGTATGACAAGTCCATTAGTAATAATAAAGACATTATTTGCTTTGGTTGCAGGAAACCAGGGCACATAGTTCCTGACTGTCCAGAGAACAAGAACAAGGACAGAAGGGACAGGAAAGAAAGAAGAAAGGAGAAAGTCTCCAAAAGGAATGGCAATGGCAAACCTTCTTCAAGCAAAAACAAGCATACAAGAAAAGGGTTTGTTGCTGAATCCTGGAGTGAGACAGAAGAAGAGTCAGAAGCCTCATCCAGCTCCAGTGATGATGAGGATGATACAAAAGAAAAGGAGTTATGCATGATGGCAATCAATGCCTCACAGCACAATTCAGAAGAAGAGGAGTCAGAGTCAGACTCAGAGACCCAACCTGAAGAAGATCAGGTAATTAGTTCTTTTGATTTTAGTTCAGAGGATTTTAAATCTGAATTTAAAGCACTGTGTTTAGACCTGCTAAAGTCTGAGAAAGAGATTATCACTCTCAGAAATCAATTATCTGAACACAATACTTTAAAGTCAGAAAACCTCAAACTCTCTCAGGAGTTGGAGTGCTGTAGAGAACAGATAGCTTCACTGAAAAGTGAGCTCTCTGAGGCCAAGAAGCTTGAAGAATCCCTTAATGGGAGAAGCATCAAGCTGATGGACATCACAAGCACAGTGAACTCTAGGTTTAACAGTACACTGGGCTTGGGCGCTTCATCCAGCCAACCTATAGTCCTAACAACTCCAATCAAATTCATTCCTGACAAAGGAAAGGGAGTTGTAGAGGTTGTTAGGAAAAATTCTGATCTGCCTCAGAAAACTAAGTCCCAGCTGAAATCGTCGAACAGAGATCGACGATCGCCGAATGAAGATCGACGATCGCCGAACGCAGCTCGACGATCTCAGGAAAAATCGTCGAACGCTGATCGACGATCTCATCCAAAGTCGTCGAACGCAGGTCGACAATCTCAAATACCTGACCTCAGCTATAGTCGACCGTCGAACGGAGCTCGACGATCTGACCCAAGATCGTCGAACGCAGCTCCAAGATCGTCGAACAGAGGTCAGAGCTCTGGAAAATTTTTCAAAGGCAAATCAAAATTGAATCCTAAGGGTCCTTCATCCTAAATCTTTAACCCTTATACTGAATGGATTATACCTCCAAGGAGATATCATCCTGAAAGATATAAGAGTCAACCAGGGATGTCTTTCATTTCAGAATTTAAAGGTTATCAACCTAGGCCCAAGGTAAACTGGGTCAAAAACAAATAAATTGTCTTATGTGCAGGTGAAGACCTATCCAATATCTAACCAGCATTGGTATTTGGATAGTGGGTGCTCTAAGCACATGACAGGGAACAAGGACAACCTCACATCCTTCAGAGCCAAGCTTGGACCCAAAGTTATCTTTGGTGATTCAAACTTTGGACAAACTAAAGGATATGGTGCATTCCAGATTGGTTCAGTAACTTTCAAGAAAGTAGCTTATGTGGAAGGACTGAAGCACAACCTAATCAGCATCAGTCTGCTGTGTGATGAAGGCTACCAGGTGACCTTCAGCAAAGCCTTATGCAAAATCAAGTCAGAGGACAACACAACTGTGTTGACAGGTAAAAGAAAAGTTAACATCTACCTAGTAGATTTTCTTTCAACTGATGTAGATATTTGCCTGTTTAATTCTGTCTGTAGACCAAATGTTTTATGGCATAAGAGATTAGGACACCTTAACCTTAGAACTATTGCTAGGCTATCTAAAGACAACCTTGTTAGAGGACTACCTTCTGGCCCCTACAAGAAGGAAGGACTCTGCAGGGCCTGTCAATTAGGCAAGCAAACTAAAAACAGCTTTAAGTCACTTAATAAGAGTGATTCACCTAGGATATTGTATCTGTTACACATGGATCTCTTTGGACCCATCACAGTACAAAGCCTAGGAGGGAAATCCTACACTTTAGTAGTTGTAGATGACTTCTCTAGATTCAATTGGGTGTTCTTTCTAAGGAAGAAGTCTGATAACTTTAAATGTCTGACAGAGTTTCTCAAATGTATACAGATTGAGTTCAATACTCACATTGCCCCGATTAGAAGTGATCATGGGACAGAGTTTGATTCTCTTCTTATGCAAGACTTCTGTCAGAGTGAAGGTATCAGGCATACTTTGTCAGCTCCTAGAACTCCTCAACAAAATGGGGTAGCTGAAAGGAAAAATAGAACCCTTACTGAATCTGCCACCACATTGTTGTCAGATGCTCACCTACCTCTATCCTTCTGGGCAGAGGCAGTGAACACCTCCAACTATGTGCTGAACAGAAGTCTGATACATAAACTAAAGAGAAAGACTCCCTATGAATTACTCAAAGGGAAGAAACCTAAAGTTGACTATTTTAGAGTCTTTTATTTTATTTGCTATATTCACAATAATGACAAGAAATATTTAGCAAAATTTCAAGCCAAAGCTGATGAAGGAGTGTTTCTGGGATACTCCATGATCAGCAAGGCCTATAGGGTCTATAATAAATCATCTTTGAAAATTGAGGAATCTGTTCACATTTCATTTGATGAATCTAACATGTCTTTCTAGGAGAAGAATTCTTCTACCATAGAACCTTTGCAGGAACATTCTCTAGTTGAAGACTTGAACAAGTTACAGGTTACTCAAGAGGATGAAAGCAGTGAAGATGAAGGGAATGCTCAACACATTGAAGCACAACTTGAAGAGCCAGTTGTTGTACCACAAGAGGAAACAACAACACAGGTTGGTGAACAATCAACACCCCCTGTTGATCTAGTAACATCAAGAGATCATCCAATTTCCCAAATAATTGGAGTAATCTCAGCTGGTGTGCAAACCAGAAATCAGGTGAACCAAAACCTGTTGCACACCTGCTTCCTATCTCAAATTGAACCTCAGTCCATTCAAGATGCAGAGCAAGACCCACACTGGATCATTGCAATGCAAGAGGAGTTGCATCAATTTGAGAGGAACAAAGTATGGGAACTAGTGCCAAAGCCTAAGGATCACTCCATTGTTGGAACAAAATGGGTATTCAGAAACAAACTGGATGATCAAGGAGTAATTATAAGGAACAAGGCAAGGCTAGTTGCTCAGGGATATTCTCAAGAAAAAGGAATCGACTACGACCAGACTTTTGCACCTGTTGCGAGATTAGAAGCCATCAGAATATTTCTAGCTTATGCAGCTCATAAAGGCTTCAAGGTATATCAGATAGATGTCAAAAGTGCTTTCTTGAATGGAGACATCAAAGAGGAAGTTTATGTCAGACAACCTCCAGGTTTTATCTCTCCAACTTTTCCTGATTATGTTTTTAGACTGAACAAAGCATTATATGGTCTCAAGCAAGCTCCTAGAGCATGGTATGATACCCTAGCATGCTTTCTCTTGGAAAATGGTTTTATAAGGGGTAGAGTAGACCAAACTCTTTTCATTAGAACCCATAAGTCCCATACCCTACTAGTACAAATTTATGTAGACGATATTATTTTTAGTTCTAATGACTCCAAACTATGCAGAAGGTTTTCTAACCTGATGCATTCTAAATTTGAGATGAGTAGCATGGGTGAGCTATCCTTCTTCCTAGGAGTGCAAGTCAAGCAACATGCTGAAGGAATCTTTATTTCTCAAACCAAATATGCAAATGAATTGGTTAAGAAATTTGGTATGTCTGAGGCATCTTGTATGAAAACACCCATGCCTACCAATGCTGTATTGGATGCTGATGAACATGGGAAACCTGTTGATCAGACAACATATAGAGCAATGATTGGCTCTTTACGTTATCTTACAGCTAGTAGACCAGATATAATGTTTGCTACATGTATATGCGCTAGGTTCCAAGTAAGCCCTAGAGAGTCACACCTAACTGTAGTAAAGAGGATTCTCAGGTATGTTAAAAGTTGTCCAAATCTAGGTCTCTGGTATCCAAAAGATTCAGCATTTGAGTTAACTGGATTCTCTGATGCTGATTATGCTGGATGCAGAATTGACAGGAAAAGCACCAGTGGAACTTGTCAGTTCCTTGTGACAGTCTTGTCTCTTGGTTTTGTAAGAAACAAACATCTGTGTCAACTTCAACTGCTGTAGCTGAATATATGGCTGCAGGCAGTTGTTGTTCACAAATCTTATGGATTCAAAACCAACTCCTAGACTATGGCTACAACTTAGAGAAGTCTAAAATATTTTGTGACAATACTAGTGCTATTTCCATAGCCCAAAATCCAGTCCTCCATAGTAGGACAAAACATATAGAGATCAGGCATCATTTCTTAAGGGATAATGTTGAAAAGATTAAAATTGAATTACAATATATCCCAACTGATTTACAAAGGGGAGATATCTTCACCAAGCCATTAGATGAAAAGAAACACACCTTCTTCCTAAATCAGTTAGGTATGTTAGATGGAGGAAGTCTTAAATAATATCCAAGATTTTGAAAGCTTAAAAATTGACCAAGACTAGGCAAACATCCTGATTTTTCTTAGTGTCTAGAATTTTTCTGGTCTCTGAACTGCGCTCGACGATTTGCCCTAAGATCGTCGAACGAAGATCGACGATTTCCTAAATTGTCGAACTGAGTTCAGCGCCTCTCAGATAGTATGAACTATCTCTTCCGGTCAACGATCGTCGAACGGCGCTCGACGATTTTGCTCTCTGAACGATCGTCGAACGGAGCTCGACGCTCTCCAATGTCGTCGAACGGAGATCGACGATGTTGAAGACTCTTCAGTTTCCTTTAGAAGCCTCGATCGTCGAACTGAGTTCAACGATCTTTCCAATTCTGCGTCGAACCCTAATATAAAACTCATTTTTTGCCGTCGTTCTCATTTGTGCTTTCGATTTCTCTGCAAGATTTTTCCTTTCCCTCCAAACAGTTCTACGCTTGGTCGTTTTATTTGTTGAGTTTTTGCAGGTACAATGGCTGTGTCAGTTGTTGTTCTTGCTGCAATGAAGTTTGATGCCGGTTTTGATATTGATATAGAATCCTTCAGCATGACTGATCAGATTTTTCAAGATATACTGGGTTTGTTCAAGGATAAGAATCTGATTGCTATAATGACCACCAGGATCAAGCTGGCTTCTGATGAGATCAAGGAGTGGGTTTATACTGCCCATAATCAAGATAACAGCACCATAGTTGGGTCAATAGCTGGAACTCAGGTACCCTTGACCCCAACCATTCTCTCAGAAGTTTTTGAATTGAGAAATGGAGAAGATTCTGCTGAGCTATCTGGAGAGGAATATTCTGAACTGCTTGCCAGGATGGGTCATCCAGAGGGAAACCCTAGCAAGCTCTTCAAGAGGAATCTGTCTGTAGAATATAGGTTCCTGGCAAATGTGGTTGGGAAAGTGCTACTGGCAAAGCACTCTGCCCATGATACTATATCAAGATATCAGCTCTGCCTCATAGGAGCTCTTGTGGATAAGAAGAATCTGAATTGGGGAGAGGTTTTATTTGACCTCATTAAAAAGAAAATAAACAAGAGTTTTGTTAACTTTGGGAGAATCCTTGGAGTATTTTTGCAGCACAGGTGTCCTGCCTTGCTGGTCTCCTCTGGAGTTCATATCAATGCCTCCAAGAGATTGTCCTGTGCCCTCTTTGGAAAGTGGGACAGGCAAATCAGCAAGCCTAACAGGCCCTCCTCCAGTGCTCCTTCAGGCACAAGGACTCAAAGAGTCACTCCTCCATAGGTCTCTGCCCCTGTAGATGACCTGGCTGCTATTGCTACCTCCTCTCTTCCTCCTCCAATTCCATCCCTTCCCCTACCATCCACCATTCCAGCACCATCCACCATTATCATATCCAGCCCATCTCCAACATCAACACCTTCTCCAGAACTTATTCTACCTCCACCAGAAGACCAATTCCACCCATTGTTCTCCTACCCTCCACCAGATGTCACCTCTTCACCCTCCATTCCATCCTTCACCCTACTGGATGATTCCTTTATGGATGATTCCCCATCATCTCCTCCTGAGTTACCTTCCTCCTCCACTTCATTTCAAGATCTCTTACACCAAATCATAGATTAACCCACATTCACCCCATCCATATCCATTCCCCTATCCTCCATATCCACCCTAGCAACACCTGAGCCATCCCTTCCACCATTCTCCAGCTCTCCACTTCCAGAACCTTCAACTGCTCCTATTCCTTCTACCTCTACTCCAGCTCTTGAGCAAGTAGACCTTTCAGCCCTAGCTGACAGGCTGTATGAGTTACTTGCCCCCAGGCTAACTCTGCTGTTGGAGACCTCTTTGGCTCCACTCCACCTGTCAATGGCAGCCCTTTCTGCCAGGCTCTCTTCCCTCTTCCCTCATGCAGCACCTACATCAGTGTGCCTTGATCCAGATGTGTCTGCATCTAGGCAGGGGGAGATGCCATATGAAGAGAATCTTCATGCTGCTGCTGCTGCTGTTTCTGCAAGCTCTTTGTCTGTTGCTGCTGTTAGTACTGCTTCTTCTGTTGCTCCCCTTGTTGCTGTTGTTGTGCCTCCAGAGAGTCAGATTTCACCTCTAGTTCTTGCAATAGACCTCAGGTCTTTGCTATCAGCTTTTGATTCTACCTTCTTCAGCTGCCTGCCAGAGGGTAATGCTGTCCAGCCCCCAGAAGACTTATCTAAGGCAATTGTGCCTTTCTCTTGCTGTGACCCTAGTATTATCACTGCTTTTGTAACTTCAGTCATTGCTGCTGTTGCCTCATCTGAAGAAAGGATTGTTGATACTGCTGCTGAGATTGTCAACACTGATGCTGAAGTTTCTGCCGTTTCTGATGAACCATCTTCCAAGGACATTCTGATGTCAGAGGCCACTGAATTTGAGCCTTCTGTAGTCTTTGATTATGTTCCTTCTATTTCTGTTGTTAGTGAATCTGCTGTTTCTGTTGTTGCTAGTGAAGTTGCTGCTGTTGTCACTTGTCCAGAGTCTATTGCTGCTGCTGTTGTTTCTGCTTCACCTTCTCCATCTGCTGCTGTCCCTGCTGTTACCATCTCAATACCTGCTGCTGCTGCTGTTTCAACTTCTGCCTCATCTGCCTCTGTTCAGCTTAAGAAAGACTTGATGAAGAAAATAGATGCTCTCTATAATGACCAGAGTTCTGAATCTGATGAATTTAAAACAGACTCTGATGATTCTTCTGCTACCATTGCCAGGAAAAGAAAGGCAAGGAGCAAGACTATGAAGAGGGTACCTCCTGCTAAAGTTAAAGATAACAATGATATCCCATATTACATTCTTCATAACTGCCCTATTTCTGAACACTGGATGCAATACTCTAAAAATCAGCTAAAAGCAATGAAGAAAAAGAGAAAATATGAGAAGGGTTCATCCCAATTCCAGCACTCTCATCCTCCTCCACCACCTCCTCCTGATGCAGGTGCAGGTGGAAGCTCTGCAAGTCAACCCGCAGCTAGACGTCAGGCTCCCTATCAACCTCATGCCAGATCTTACCACAGGGAAAGCCAATCCAGGGGTTCACATTCTAGGAGAGGAGGATATAGGGGAAATCAGAGAGATATTCAAGTCTATTCTAAAGGTTACTCCAGGAAGCAACCATATTCCAGGGAAAGACAAACTTCAACTGACACGACATCTGGTTCCTTCCCTTATAAGCTGAAAGAAACTGTGTCTGCCAGGCCTCCTCAGGACAATCCTTCCAACAGATATGAACCACCTGTACCCTTTGAGGATCCTGAAAACAATCCAGCTGCTTGGACTGCCAGATTAAAGGAATTGGCTGCACTGGATCAGATTAAGAAGGCCAGAGAACAAGGAATAGATTCTTCCAACATTTCTACTATGTCTGAACAGAGACAAAAAGAACTAGAGAGATATGCTTCAAGTAAATTCTTTGATGCTGATAGATACATGGAATTACATCCTGAAGCAGTGGTTTCCAGGCTTAAACAGCAAACATCTCTAGGTGCAGCAGATGACACCAGATCTAAGAAGGAAGCCCTCAATCCTAACAGAGAGATTAAAATGGTTAAAGGCAAAGAGAAGAAATGATATTGTAAGGTGACAATTTCTGTGATCTTTGATTGCTATCTGGATGATTTATATATCTCTGTGATTCTGCATGTCTAGCTGTTGTTTTTATGTTTTTCTTATTGTATGTTGTTATTTAAATTATTCCAAAGTCTGTAAATAGTAATCCTAACCCAAATAGGGGGAGATTGTTGGAACACCCTATTACTAATTTGGGTCAGGATCACTATGTCTCTAGGAATCTTTGCTTGACCTCCTGTATAGCTTAATAGGTCAATTTGAATTGAGTCTAAGGGTTAGAAGTCTAGGTTTGGAAGCGGCCCTGAAGACCAAGATTTTGTATTTGGAGACTAAGTCATACCGTCGAGCTCAGCACGACGATTCGTCGAACTCCGATCGACGATCGTCTTGCTCAACCTCGACGGATCGTCGATCTCCACTCGACGATCGTCTAGCTCAACTTCGACAGATCGTCGAACTCCATTCGACGATCGCTGAGCTCAACTTCACTATATCGTCGAACTCCATTCGACGATCGGTGAGCTCAGGTCGACGATTTTGACTCTGCCTTGGAACTTTATCTCTGAGCTCAGTTCGACGATCTTTGAGCTCAGATCGACGATATTATGATGCTGAATATTTCCAGATCGTTGAGCTCAGCTCGACGATAGCAGAGCTCAGTTCGACGATTTCAGATAACTTCCAGGATATTTCTTAATTCAAATTCAAATCAGTTAGGAGTTATTCTGCAATTAATTCAGAGATTTCCTAGCCGTTTTCATTCAATTCTGGACCAAGTTTCAAGGGATTTTTCAAGGAATATATCTATGGACTTTCCTCCAGAAGATATTATGCAATTAAGGATGCAATTAATGCAGGACAACGACTATACTTGACAGAGAATGTTACTCTATTCTGTACTAGAGAATAAAAGACAGAATGTTTTTGAATCTCTCAGAATAGCACACACAAAAGAGAGAGAGAATACAGATTACAGAGACACATTCAAAAATCTTCTGTCACAAAGAATTCTGAAGAACACTCATCCAAGGAGATCAAGCTTTCTAAAAATCTTCAGATCTCTGTAGTTTTCAAAGTGTTCAAGGCCAACATATTTCCAGACTCCAGACATTCAACGTTTCAGCTATTGCTGAAATCATCTATTGCTGGAGTTCAACCTTTGAAGGCCTATCACCCTCAGCAAAGCTTTTCTTCCTGAAGATCTCAAGGATTCAGGGGGAGCTTTGACATCAACAATCCACTTAGTCTTCTCAGTTGTTTGAGAAAGAGAAGACTACCATCACTCTCTCACCCCCTCTCTATAAAGGGTTTCTCAAACTCCCTTCAAAAGTTTGAGCTTGGTTTTTGAGCACCTTGTCAAAAGCTCATTGGTGGCAAGACACCTGATCAAAAAATCTGCTTTGGTTTTTGAGCACCTTATCAAAAGCTCATTGGTGCCCAGGACACCTGATCAACTCATCCTGCAGTGGATTCCTACCTAGGGTGGTAGAAGAGTGGATGTACCCAAGTTTGGGGAACCACTATATTTCCTTGTGTCTTCTGGTTTTGCTTGCTTTCATTTTTGTTTCTGGTCTTGATTTTTCTGTGCTTAGTTTTTGCTTAACTTAGTGCTGTGATTAAATTTATTATTGCTTCCCTGCTCACACCTATTACAACAATTGTTGTAAAAAGTTTCAAAGCACCATATACTCTATTCACCCCCCCTCTAGAGTATATCAGATCTAGTTGCACTTTCACTCAACTTCTATGGATTCAACACCATCTAGAAGATTATGGTATTCAAGTAAGTAGAACACCTTTATATTGTGATTCTACTAGTGCCATTTCTATTGCAAATAATCATGTCTCCCATAGTAGGACTAAGCACATAGAAATAAGGTACCATTTTCTAAGAGAACATGTGGAAAAAGAAGATATTTCCCTAGAGTATATAAATACAGATAATCAGCTAGCTGATATGTATACTAAGCCTTTAGATGAAACCAAATTCAATAAATTTAAAATTGAATTAGGGATGATAATCTTAGAATAGTTTACAAAAAAATTGGCTAAGTAAAATAGTGTCGACACACAGAGTTGTCTGTGTCGACACATAGAAGTGGTGTCGACATTTCAGAGAAATGGTGTCGACACATCTAGGAAGTCTGTGTCGACACTTCAGAGAATTTGTGTCGACACATGCAGTGTTTGTGTCGACACATCCAAGGTGGTGTCGACACTTAAGATTTACACAGAATTAGTCCAGTAAAGTCTCGACTAAGTGTCGAGTTGAGTGGTGTCGACACATATACAAGTGTCGACACATATATTCTGTCGACTATACTTGTGTCGACACATAGTTGTCGAGACATTATAAGTAAGTGTCGACACTTTTCAACAGTGTCGACACAATTTAAGTATTTTGACGCGCCCTTTCATCTTCGATTCTAGAAAGGTATAAATAGGTTTTCGCCATTGTTTGTCGACACGCTCACCAAAGTTTCGAGACCAAACTTGTGTGTCGACATCTCTCTTCTCCAAATTCAAATTTTCTTCAAACCCTAATGGCACCCAAGCTAGAAGAGAATGTTAATGAAGGATATGAGCTCGTGCGACATGCCTTTGATGACGCGGAACCTGAAATCAAAGGTGTGGTAACCCTAATTACTGAAACTGGACTGGAATACCTTGTTTCTGAACCAATCAAGATCTGGAAGAAGGAGGTCCTAGAATTTTTGAGTGCAGCTTCACTTGACGACTCTGGACTCAAGATGAAATCCAGAGTTCGTGGAACCAAAGTTAAGATTACACAAAAAAGTCTGAGAAAGGTACTTCAACTACCAAGAACTAAGGAGGAAAAAGATGTATCTGCTTCTAAGACTAGAGAGGCATTGAGATGGTGTGGACTGGATTCTAATCTGAAAATTGGATCTATTTTCAATAGAAAAGGAATGAACATCCAAGGAAAGGTTCTGTCTGAGATAGTTGGCAAGGTCATCCTGAGCAAGCCTGGAGGACATGACAGGATTTCAGCTTATATGTTCAGTTTGATGACAAGGATTATCTTCAAACTTAATACTGATTGGTCTACAGTTATGTTTGATAAGATAAAATAAAGTATGAAGAAGCCCAATCTGGGTAGAATTCTGAGTCTATATCTTGCTGGTAGTATACCTGAGGTAATGAACCAAGCTGCAGGTTCAAAGATTAACCACATGAGAAAGATGGATATGAGAATTTTCTCTAGGTGGGATAGGGTGCTAACAAAGGAACTACCCACTCCAGAAAAGGAAACACCCCAGAAGAAAAAGAAGAAGACAGCCACTGTAACTCAAGAATCCTCTAGCAGCTCTGAAGAGCAAGTAGTCTTTACTCCTGATGATGAAGAGACTGGAAATGCTGGACAGTCTCCAGCAAGACAAGAAGATGTACAAAGGTAGGGGAGCTACCCTCAGCAAGCCCAATTCACTTGGATCCACTCCAAGGGGAGCCTCTACTTGTGGAAGAGCCAACTCCACTAGAGAGTGAAAGGGCTACCCAAACAATACTAGATGTACTAACTGACATTAATCAATTAGATTTCCATATTGAGGATGAAGTTTTGACTGATTCATTATCTAATGTTCATCAGCAAACACAAATACACCCTCAACCACAAGATGTTGTCATGGAGGACACATCTGTTGCAGATAAAATGGTAGGTGAGATCAGAGATTCTCCAGCCCACTCTCAACAGGAATTCACATTAGAAGAATTGTTCCCTGATCTTCTACAAACTGATTTTGAGAGAGAGAAAGTTGCTACTAAGGGAGAGAAGGTCCATGTTCAGGGGGAGCATGCGGAGACTGTAGAATAAACTGTAAGGAAAGAGACTGAGGAGCCAAGAGATGCTGAAGGGCTACACAGGACTGAGAAGGATTCACATCCTAGTCCTAAGGATAGAGTGGATATAGCTAGCACATCTGCTTCAGAGGATGAAGAGGCTGCTAGAGCCAAGAAGAGGAAGTTCCAGGTCTTCAAGAGAAGAAGCCAGAACTATAAGAAAGCCCTACAGATAGTTGCTCCACAACCTGCCACCACTAATGATTACAGTTCACTGATGGTGGCTTTACAGATTAAGCTGGATGAGCAAAGGCAAGCTATAGAAAAGTATATGGATGAAGGCCATAAGTCACTTCAGTTTGATCTGGCACAAGACATCAAGTCTATTAGATTTGAAGTGAATCTCAACAAGAAAGAAATGACTGACTGCTTCCATAAGGGAGGAAATGCAGTAGTCTATTTGGCCACTCATCAAGAAAAGATCAAAACTCAAGTGGATGACATGGCAGTAAAACAAGTATATGTACTGGAAAATCAAATAAGAATGAATGATAATCTGACAGCATCCCATAATGCCATTGTCACTGAACTGAAAACCATAGCCACTGCACAGTCTGTAGAAAGTGCAAATGCCAAAGAAGCTTTTGATAAGAAGTTACAAGAAAGTCTTACTGCTTTTAAAACTGTGCTTGAAGATTCACAGAAGGCTATTGCTCAACAGCTTCAGAAGTTTAAACCTTTCTATAAGGATGGAGTAAACTATCTGAATGCTCAGATCAGGTTCCAGAAAGATGATCTTAGGGATCACATTGAGAGAGAAGTCATAAAGGGGGAGAGGGTACTAGTCAAGGCAGTCTCTGATCATTCCAAATGGATTTCAAATTCCATCAGAGCCACCCTTGGATATCCACCCTTATGTGATGATGACAATGTTGCAGAGTCTGGAATAAATCCTGCATACCTTGGAGGAGAGCAAGCTGAAGTAGCTCAAGTGATATACCCTCCACCAGACTTTGACATGATACATCAAGAGATACAGACTATGTACAGTTCTCCTGAGGGAAATCAGAATGTCATCATAGAGAAAGTAGTTCAGCCTGTGCCAGAGGCAATACTGAAAGAACAAGAGGCTTTGCTAAAAGAACAAGAAGCTCAATTGTCTAAGAAAAGATTCAGAGAGCAAGCTGAATTGAGACCTGATTTTGAACAATGGAGCCCCACTTTCAGGAATATCATCTTGACTGCATGGAAGGCTGCTAAGGACAATGTCCTGGATAGAGGCAAGTGGTATTCTGAACTGGAGTGGAGGAAGCACGAGAATAGTCAAGAAGCCATTGTACAATATAGAAGAAAGGCTAAATTGGGAAAGCTACCTCCTACTGCCCAGGAGCCTAGCAAGTATTTTCCCAAGCCTTATCATTATTTTGAAAGACAGAAGATAAAGGCTGAAGAGTTGAAAAAGAAAGATCTTAAAGGGAATAAGCCTGCTGATGATGATGATACAGAAGCCCTAGTTCAAGCAAAGATTCAATCTGGAAAGGGGATTGTAATCAAGGAACCTGAGCAGCAATAGGATAGCATTTTCTTTAGTTTATAAGTTATAATTTGTAGTAAACTCTATGTAAAGTTTTGATTAATGTAAATGTTAGAATTTGTAAGAACAATGTTATATGTTCATCTATTACATTAATTGTTCTGAGATAATTGTGTATACATGTTCTGTTTATACATGTTTAAGTTTTTACCCTGTCATATATTACTGTTTTACATCATACTGTGAATTTGTTATGTATGGTGTATATCATTGACTAAGGGTTATGACTTCTCCAAATAGGGGGAGATTGTTGGGTACATTGGAATATATGTACCTGATTTGAAGAAGCCTCACCCTACTCAATGATATACATCAAAATGTATTTGATGTGCTTTGAGTTTCTTTGTGCAGGTTAAGTAACTGCAGGTTTGCAGGAAAAATTTATAAGTCCATGTGTCGACACCTAGAAGAAAAGTGTCGACACTTAAGAAGGCTTGTGTCGACACCTAGAGAAGCAGTGTCGACACTTGGAGTAATTGTGTCGACCCCAGGAATGCTGAGTCGACACCAGAAGGAAAGTGTCGACACATACAGACAGTGTCGACACACAATGAATAAATGTCTACATAATCTGTATCGACACTTAGAAGCAGTGTCGACACCCAGAGGAACTTTGTCGACATCAAAAGTGTCGACACTAGGAGGCTGTGTCGACACTCAGCAAACTTCAACAAAGTTCAAGTACAAGTGTCGATACTAGGAGGCTGTGTCGACACTCAGCAAACTTCAACAGAGTTTAAGTACAAGTGTCGACACAGAGGAGATGTGCCGACACTCAAAAAAAGTCTCAACACAAGAAGAATGTGTCGACACAAAGGAGATGTGTCGACACTCAGCAAAAGTTTCAACACAAAAGGCATGTGTCGACACAAAGAAGATGTGTCGACACTTAGCAAGTTTCAACACAAGAAGATGTGTCGACACAAAGGAGTTGTGTAGACACTTAGCAGAAATTAACTAAGTATTGAAGAAGAAGGACTTGTGTCGACACACATAATCAGTGTCGAAACATTCTGAAGAAGCAGTGTCGAGAAGTAATTTCTACAACACAAGGAGTTGTGTCGACACCATGAAGGTTAGTGTCGACACTTAGTCTACTTGTGTCGACACTTGGTCTATTTGTGTCGACACATAAAGACTATCTGTCTCGACACTTTCAGACAGTGACAGAGTTTTCAAGAAGTGAATGGATGACTTGACAGCTGTCATTCCAACCGGTGAACTGCTACTGTCAGAGCTGTCAGAAGTTTGTTAGGAACCGGATCAGCCGGTCACCATAAAGAAAGCCTATATAAAGGCTTATTCCTTCAACAGAAGGCAATTCAATCGAATTAGATGAGAGGCAATCATTGAAGTGAGAAACAACAAACCAGAAGAAGACCTTCAAGTGAAGATCTAAGAAGTTGGAGAGAGAAAGCTCCTTCTAAGAAGACAGCTATTGAACCAGGCTGATAAAGAAAGTTTCAGATTGAGATCTGATTCTCAAGTCAGCAGTTGATTGAAGATCATCTGCATAGAGATACAACCCTACTGTGTTCTAATTCAAGAAGCTTTGAAGAAAGCCAAGGGAGGTTGATCTCTGCAAAGTTCTTTCAAGAACTCATCAAGAAGCCAGTCAACTCAACTTTCTCAATCAGAGTTGTGGTTATTAATCCTTGTATTTTTTTAATTTCTGTAGGATCCTAAGGGATCTGAGTTGTAAGCCTATATTTATAAAGGCTGAGTGGTAGGGCTTGTGTGCCTGAATGTAGGAGATACATTTCTCTGAGTGTAGGCCTTGTTGAAGGCTGAGTGTAGGCCTTGTTGAAGGCTGAGTGTAGGTCTTGGTGAAGACTGAGTGGTAGGGCTTTTGTGCCTGAGTTGTAGGAGTGGGATCACTCTGAGTTGTAGGAACCTATTTGGGGTTCTGAGCTGTAAGATCTGTTGATATGAGAAGTAGTGGAGAAGTTAGGCCGAATCTAGTACACTACTAGATAGGCGAAGGGTGAAGGTGGATGTACCCAGACCTTGGGGAACCACTATAAATCCTGTATTCTCTCTGTGATTGTATGCTTGTGTGATTGCAGTGTTATCTGTGCTGTGAATTGCAATTACTGTACTGTATTTCTGCCTTAAAAGTTTAAAAAGATTAAGTGCACCTATTCACCCCCCCTCTAGGTGGTTTAGGCACTAGTTCTTTCAGCGGGGTGCTCGGAGGAGGAAGCGGTGGAGCGAGGGTTGTGGCGAGGCATTGTGGAAAAAGGGATTTTCGGGTTGGCAAAGGGAGAAGAGTAGGGTTGGATGGTGTGGGGAGAAGAGAGGGAAGAAATCCTTATTTATAGGGTTTTCTGGTCGGTTACGCTGCCCTGTCATGCCCATGACATGGGGCGTGACAAGCACGGGAAAAAAATTAAGGAATCTGAGGCTTTTGGCCTCGAATTCGATGGTCATGCCCCCGAGTCACGCCCGTGACTCAGGGCGTGAAAGGGGAATCCTAGGGAGCCGCGCGGGAATCCAAGGAGCTAGCCTTGGATTCCATGGACACGCCCCTGGTAACGCCCGTAACCTGGGGCGTGTCACATAAACTATGAAAAAGAAAGGAATCTGAGGCATTGACCAGTGGTCACGCCTCGGATTCGCCGACACGGCCCAGGGTCACGCCTGTGACCCTGGGGCGTGTTACTGAAAACGATTTAAAAAAATAGGTTATTGTCTTTTTAGGAGTTTGGGGATCCGGGCAAGTCACGACCGTGACTGTCTCTTGTCACGGGCGTGACATGAATTTTCACAGGCGTGACTGGGGAGAAAGTGTTTTCCTTCACTCCATTTCGTCGAACGAGGTTCCGTGCTGGTCACGCCCGTGTCCGTAATGGATGACGAACTAGAAACTTCGCTCGACGAAACCACTCTTGGGTTTCGCAAGACGAACTAAACACGGCTCTGTCACGCCTGTGGCCCATAGGTCACGGCCGTTACTTAGGCGTGTACGAACAGAAAAACTTATTTTTTCTTTTTTATATTTTTTCTTTATATATATATTTTTTGTAAATATAATTGTGTTTTGACAAAAATAAAAGAAACTGAATAAAAATTGCCGACATGAAGAGCTCATATGAAGTTGACGTTCGAACCCGATCGATCGTCACAGCGCAAAGATTCTTCAAACCTGCAAAAACTTTACGATAAAAAAAGTAAAATGGAATGATAACCATGGGGTGCCTCCCACAAGCGCTTTGTTTATGGTCGTTAAGCTCGACCAAAGTGGGGCACTATTTTATGGGTTCTGAAGGTTGATTTCCTCCTGGAGCTCATTAGTAGTATCGCTGGCAAAGAATATTTTCAGCCAGTGCCCGTTCACCTTGAATTCGCCTTTTTCCGGGTGAGAGATAAGGACCGTCACGTAGGGCCAAACCTCTTTGACAATAAAAGGGTCGGACAAACGGGACTTGAGTTTGCCCGTAAAAAGTCGTAGACGTGAATTATAGAGGAGAACTTGGTCTCCCGGTTTAAAATCCTTGGGGTGCTTAAATTTTTTAATCATGATAAAATATTGTGTGCTCCTTATATAGTTTATTACTTTCGTAGGCGAAGGAGCGCCACTCATCGAGCTCGTTAATTTGGAATTTTCGGAGCTCGGATGACAAATTTTCATCTAGATTCAAAAATTTAAGCGCCCAAAAGGCGCGGTGCTCAAGCTCAACCGGTAAGTGACGTGCTTTCCCATAGACCAATCGGTACGACATACAACCGATTGCGGTCTTGTACGCGGTCCGATAAGCCCAAAGTGCATCGTCAAGCATAACCGACCAATCCTTTCTATTTGTAGAAACCATTTTTTCTATAATTTATTTAAGTTCACGGTTTACTACTTCTACTTGTCCACTAGTTTGAGGGTGATAGGGGTTGGTCAACCTATGTGTAACACCATATTTAGATAGAACTTTGGCAAATTGTGCGTTACAAAAGTGAGTTCCCCTATCACTCACTATTGCCCGCGGCGCTCCAAATCTTGAAACGAGTTTTTTGAGAAATTGGGTCACGACCCGGGCATCATTGGTGGGAAGGGCTTGTGCTTCCGCCCACCGTGACACGTAGTCAACCGCTACCAAAATATAATGATTTCCAAAGGAAGTGGGTAGCGGGCCGACAAAGTCGATTCCCCATAAATCAAAAATCTCAATTTCTAAAAATGAATTCAATGGCATTTCATCATGGCGGGAAATATTACCTAAGCGTTGGCATTGTTCACAACAACTTACATGTGCGTGAGCGTCTTTGAAGATACTCGGCCAATAGAAGCCCGCCTCAAGTACTTTCCGCGCCGTCCGATTTGCTTTATAGTGCCCGTCGGCGGGTCCCTCGTGGCAATGTTTCAATATTTGGGCGCGCTCGTCATGAGAAACACACATCCGCACTACTTGGTCCGCGCAAACTCGAAAAAGAAACAAATCCTCCCAAAAATAATTTTTCAAATCAGAAGAGAATTTCTTCTTTTCTTGGTAAGAAAAACCTTTTGGGAGAAATCCTTTGGCATGAAAGTTTGCGAAATCGGCGAACCAAGGGGTGGGGAGAGTCATTACCTTATATAAAGCGAGGAGGCGCTCCTCGGGAAATGTATCATCGATATCCTCTTCGATAAGCTCCTCCAAGTTGGGATTCTCCAACCGAGAAAGGTGATCCACCGCCAAATTCTCCGCTCCTCTTTTGTCCCGGATCTCCAAGTCAAATTCTTGAAGAAGCAATATCCACCTAATCAATCTAGGCTTTGCATCTATTTTGGTTAGTAAATAATGCAAGGCCGAATGATCGGTAAAATAATGACTTTGGACAAAGTGAGATAAGAACGAAATTTATCAAAAGCAAAAATAACGGCAAGAAGTTCTTTCTCGGTAGTTGTGTAATTTTCTTGTGCGGTGGTTAGTGTTTTGCTCGCATAATAGATAGGATGCAAATTTTTATTGATGTGTTGTCCTAAGACCGCACCAACGACACAACTACTAGCATCGCACATGATTTCAAATGGTTGATCCCAATTGGGAGCTATTACGATAGGTCCGTTTATTAATTTTTCTTTTTTAATAGAAAAAGCTCGTAAACAATTTTCATCAAAAATAAACGGCGCTTCTTTTTCTAACAAGTGTGTAAGGGGCTTAGTTATTTTAGAAAAATCTTTAATAAACCGGCGATAGAAACCGACATGCCCCAAAAAACTATGAACGGCCTTTACATTTGAAGGGGGGTAGCTTTTCTAGAGTTTCAATTTTAGCTTTATCTACCTCTATGCCCTTACTTGAAATTTTATGGCCTAAGACCAAACCTTCCCGTACCATAAAATGGCACTTCTCCCAGTTTAAAACTAGGTTCGTGTCCTCACATCTTTGGAGTACACGGGAAAGGTTTGCCAAACATAAATCAAACGAATCTCCAAAAACGGAGAAATCGTCCATGAAGACCTCCATGATATCCTCCACTAATTCGCCAAAGATCGCTAGAATACACCTTTGGAAGGTTGCCGGCGTATTGCACAAAACAAAGGGCATCCTTCGAAAGGCGAAGGTGCCAAATGGACAGGTGAAGGTTGTTTTCTCTTGGTCCTCGGGTGCAATTTGGATTTGGAAATAACCCGAGAGACTGTCAAGAAAATAATAAAAAGCATGACTGGATAACCGTTCAAGGATTTGGTCAATGAACGGTAAAAGAAAATGATCCTTTCGGGTTGCATCATTTAATTTGCGGTAGTCGATGCAAACCCACCATCCGGTAACGGTTCTAGTAGGGATTAATTCATTTTTATCGTTAGGCACTACCGTTAATCCTCCTTTCTTGGGCACCACTTGGACCAGACTAACCCAAGTGCTATCCGAAATCGGATAGATGATGCCCGCGTCAAATAATTTAATAACCTCCGCCTTAACCACCTCCTTCATATTAGGATTTAGCCGGCGTTGAGGTTGTATAGTTTTATGAAAATTTTCCTCTAGTAAAATTTTGTGCGTACAAAAGGAGGGATTAATCGATTTTAGATCCGTAATTTTCCACGCAATTGCGCGTCGATGGCGTTTTAAAACATTTAATAATTTAAATTTTTCTTCATCGGATAAATACGCCGACACAATAACGGGAAGTTTTGAACCCTCCGCTAAAAATAAATATTCTAAATGATCTGGCAATTGTTTTAGTTCTACGGTTGGAGGTTCATCGTAAGAAGTTTTTAATCGGTCACTTCCTAATTCTAGAATTTCAAAAATAGGATCTTGTGTGTCTGATTGATTATCACTAATGTCTTGAGAAATGAGATCTAAAGTTTCAAAATTTTCTTCATGATCAATAGAGGAATAAAGATTTTCAGAAAATAAAATGGAGTCCTCCTCGGGAGAAGCCTCCAAAAAGAAACATGAGTTGTCGTTAGCAAGCGTATTTTTCATAGATGATTTGATAGTAAAGGTAACTTCTTCATCTACGACTCTAAGGAGAAGTTTACAGTTACTAACATATATAATAGCACGTGAGGTGGAGAGAAAAGGGTGACCGAGAATAAGCGGAACCTCAGTGTCCTCTTCTATGTCAAGGATGACAAAATCTACCAGAAAGATAAATTTGTCAACCTTGACAAGCACATCCTCAATAATATCCATATGGTATTTAATAGATCGATACGCCATTTGGATGCTCATTCGTGTTGGATTAGGCTCTCCTAATCCTAATTTTTTAAATAACGAATAAGGCATTAAATTAATCGAGGCGCCAAGATCAGCCAACACATGTTTTAGCAATAAATCGCCAAAGAGACAAGGAATAGAGAAACTACCCGGATCGGTTAGTTTCTTAGGCAATTTATTAAGTAAAACTGCGGAACATTCCACATTCAATTGAACCGTGGAAATTTCCTCAAGTCTCTTTTTATTTGTTAAAAGATCCTTGAGGTATTTTGCGTATTTCGGCATTTGCGCTATGACTTCATAAAACTGTAAATTAATATGGATTTGCTTAAATAATTCTACAAATTTACCGAAATGATCATCCGCCCGCTCTTTCTTGAATTGGGACGGATAGGGAAGAGGCAGTTGATATTCTTTAATTTTATTTTCATTAAAAACTTTAGGAGGAGGAGGAGGTGATGTAGAAATTGTTACCTCTTGTTCAACCGGATTTGAAGAAGAATGTACCTCTTTCCCGCTCCGTAGCGTGATAGCCTTCGCTTGCTCCATTGGGTTGGGCTCCGTATTGCCCGGTAATGCTCCATGTTGGCGATCGGAGAGCATTTTAGCAATTTGCCCAATTTGGTTCTCCAAACTACGAAGTGATCCGGTGAGATTCCGGATATTGACATCATTTGAAGTCGTATATTTGGTGAACAACTCCTCGAGATTGGGAGCTTTGGGAGCTTGTGGCGGAAAATAACTAGGTGGAATTGTGTTTGGTGGGCGAGCCGCGTTCCCCGGATTACTCCAAGAGAGGTTGGGGTGATTCCTTATACTCGGGTGATAGGTATTACCAAAATTATTTCCCGGATTATAAGGTGTCCGATTCGGATTACCCATGTAATCCACATGCTCGGCAATAGTAGAAGGCTCCCAATATTGGGGCTCACAGGTAGGTGTAGACGAGGAAACAGACATCTCGGCTATTTGTTTTTGTAGTTTCTCAACCTAGAGAGACAAACTTGAAACCGTATCGATTTCATACATCCCGGCCGGTTTAGGTGGACGAGACCAGGGTGTACTCCATTGATACGTGTTCATGTCCATTCCTTCTATAATCTCTTGGGCGGCCGTCGTTGTTTTGTTGTTTGACGTTCCACTGGCGGCAGCATCAATATTTTGCCTCGTTTGTTGATTGAGGCCATTATAGAAGGTTTGGATTTACAACCAATCGGGGATTGCATGATGCGGACATCGGTGAAGCAATTCCTTAACTCGCTCCCAAGTATCATATAACGTTTCCGTATCAACTTGGGAGAAATATGTAATATCATTACGCAACTTGGCCGTTTTTGCAGGCGGAAAATATTTTGTGAGAAATTTTTCCGTCATCTTGGCCCAAGTAGTGATGGATCCTCTTGGTAAAGAGGTCAACCACTGTTTAGCTTTGGTGCGCAATGTGAAAGGAAAAAGCCTTAGCCGGATGGCATCATCCGAAACCCCGTTAATTTTAAGTGTCACATATTTCTAAAAAGTTAGAAATATGTGCGTTAGGATCCTCATCCTGAAGCCCATCAAATTGTACATATTGTTGTACCATTTGAATGATTTTTGGCTTCAATTCAAAGTTATTGTTCGCTATAGCGGGACGAACAATACTTGATTAAGCATTATCCAAATTTGGCCGGGCATAATAAGACATAATCCGTTCTTCGGCCATATTTGGATTTTGGTTATTCAAAATAAAAGAGAATTGAGAAGAAGGGGAAGATGATGAAGAAGAAGAAGACGAAGATAAAGAAGAAGAAGTGTTACCTACAGATTCCTCAACCAAATCTGGAGAATTGAGTTCACGGAGTCTTAGGCGTCGTCGTAAGCTTTGCTCGATCTCCAGATCCAAATCAAATAGATTTGACGGATTCCCTCGGGTCATATACTGAAATAAAATAAAAGTAAAGGTTTTAAAACTAAAAATTTATAAAATAAAATTTCCCGGACTTCCCAAGGGCTACCCAATGACGGGTTCGCAAGGTAATAGGCTGTATTGCGGGATGAAAACCCGGCACGGCCCTTTCGCAAGAAATTTTAATTATAAAAAATTAAAGTTAAAACTTTTAAAGAGAACAACCAAATTTTTTTTTTTTGATTTAAAACGGAAAAGAAAAATGATAAAACTAATAGATCCTTGCTTTCAAAATATCGACAAAGAAAAGTCCCCGGCAACGACGCAAAAAACTTGATGGAGGTTTTATAAGTTTTGAAAATATCCAAACTAAAATCTCTCAATAGGCAAGTGCACCTATTGAAAAGTAGTATAGGAAATGTCGTATTTGAACTCGGGGACCGTTGAGTACTTGTACTCAAAAGGAAGGGCTATTATTTTATCGAAAGAAAATTGGTTTTGCGAAAGAGAAAACGTTAAACTAAGAGAGAAATATGATGATAGGAAAGCTAGTACTTGATCTAGAGTCCTTTTGGGCTAGAATAAATTCCATGAAATTAAAGAGCGCAAGCATCTAAATTATTAACTTCGACCGCGGAGGTTCCAAAGCTACAAAGCGCCTCTCTCGAGAATACGCACTCGACTAACTTTAGGTTGATCGATTAAGACCTCTCGGCCAGTCAAAAACCCTAAGCTTGCTTTAGGCAGTGAACCTCACTAATGGAATTGACTCCAATGCGGAAGAATTTTGCCTTCCTCTCTCTAGGGGTGCATGAAACTCTCTTTATCCTTGAGTGATCTACTCATTTCCACAACCTCTTGATAAATGTAAGATACGGATCTAATATTTAATACACATAATTTGCAACTTATGAATTCGTAGAAGTGAAAGTCAAATATAAATCTAACTATATAAAAAGAATGCTTGATAATTTGAGACAAAAATAAGAATTTTTTTCCATTCCAAAGTTCATCATGATCATGTGCTAATTGGAAATTAGCTACTCATCATGATGGGAGAATTACATGAAAGCTTAAAGAAAGACATGATTAAAGATAGACTTGAAAGTAAAGGCTACACTATGAAATTAGAAAGCAAGAAAAACAGTAAACAAAACAGAACTAAGCTCCCAAAAATCTCCCCCTCATCTTCTGGAATTGCCTGGATTTTATCGGCAAAGTTGCTGGATGGTCACGCCCCTAGGTCACGCCCATGACCTAGGGTGTGTCGGGCTCAGAACCGTCGTCTTCAAGACTTCAGAACGTTGGCGCAAAACCGCCAAAAATCGTTAATTGGTGGGCCACGCCCCTAGGTCACGCTCGTGACCTATGGCGTGTCTTGACGGTTGCTGAAAACGGCAGGAAGAAGAAATGGCAGGAATAACTCCGGCCGTTGTTGGAAGGGTCACGCATATGGTCACGCCCGTGACCGAGGGCATATAAGGCAGAAATAGCCAGATCTTGAAACCGCTGCATTAACTTGGCAGGCCGCGATGTCACGGCATGCGGGCACGCCCGTGCCTAACATGACACGCCCATGGTAAGGCGTGTAACTTTATTCTGCCGTGGATTGGAGGCCTGGACCATTATCTGCGTGTCACGCCTGGAAGACATGCCCGTGTAAGCATGTTCACGCCCGTGACCGATGGGCGTGTACTTTTAAATGACGTGGCAATGAAACCTGGAACATGCGTCAGGTCATGGCTTGATGTCACGCCCGTGACCTGCTGGTCACCCCTGTGATCGGGGCATGTACTTTGCACTTTTTACGGCTTTTGTCCAGATTTATCTCCTGATCGATCCTGTAAACTCAATATTGATATTTGCAGCCTGGATTGATCCTAAAATAAGAAATTAAGGAGATTAGATAATAAAATCATAAAATTTATTTATAAACTAATTAATTATTAAGTAAAAAATATAAAATATGGATAAAATTAGAGTTATCAGCCAACCTCTCCAAACTCAGCACAACGAGCTTAAAACACAGGAACCTCAGGATCTCTCAGACTCCTCCAAGTCCTACCTCAGGCCCAAGGCCCTACACTCAAAGATATAATCTCCTACAGCTTTATAATCTGTACCAGATTTCCTACCTCAGACTTTATCTAAATTCCTACACTCAGGATAGGTGGTTAGCCCTACACTCAGATATACTATAGGATGTTAACTCAGAGTAACTCCCCTACAACTCAGGAATATAGGCCCTACCTTCCATCCACAGAAGTATCCTATAACTCGGCCTTTATAGTTTAGGCTTACAAATCAGATCTATTAAGATCCTATAGATGAAGTGTTGGTTGGTATTGATGATAGACGACAAAGAAGTGATCGATGAGTCTGCCTCTTCCTGAACTAAGAAGACTAAGTCATATCCTCTTTATAGCACCAAGAATGGATCTTCAAGGTTGTTCTGCTTGTGATGTGAAATAACTTGCAGAGCACTATTTCTTCAAGTCTTTTGAGTAGAGAGTTGAATATAGTGGCCATATAGATGAACAACAACTTTGGCTTGCTCTGCTCCTCCTTTTATCTTAGAGAGTGAACTTTCTGAACTTGTTGTTGAATGTGTTACTATCAACAGCTAACTGTCTGAACTTCTAAAACCAACAGTAAGAGTATTTTCTTCGAGCTCCGCGACTTAGTTGAGAGGAAGAAGATGAAGCTCAAAGCTCTTGTTTCCAAAAGTTAATCTCTTTTTCCTTGAAACTATACTTTTGTATTCCGTCGTCCAACGGCTCTCTGTGCAGTATGGACCACTGGTGAAAGTTATTTAACTTAAGGTTAGCTAATCACCTAGAGGGGGGTGAATAGGTGTTTGATATTTTGTTAAGTCTTTTACTGATTTTTGAATAATCTATCTAGAGCTTGTCCTTAGATCCTGCAAAAATAACACAAGCAACACAGCAAACGCAAGAGGATTTATAGTGGTTCCCCAATTGGGTACATCCACTTTCCCTCTCATCTATCTAACTGATTTGTTATTCTAGGCACAAACTCCACCAATATGCTTGTCAGAGCTCATACCGCGGGCCCTTAGCCTTATGCACAGGTTCACTTCAGAACCAAACTTATACCCGCAAGGGTTCCTACCTCAGAGCACTGCAGAGCTCCTACAACTCAGTGATCCACTAATCACCTACCTCAGCCTTATTTCTAAGGCCTACAACTTAGGCTCTTCAGCCATACAGCTTCAGGCACACAGCCCTACTCATAGAGTACTGCAGCACTCCTACAACTCAATACACCTCCAGGTACCTACAAATCAGCCTCCTCTAAGGCATATATCTCACTGACACACTTGTCACCTACAACTCAGTGACTCTCCAGTCACCTACCTCAGACAGAAGGCCCTACACACATGCTGGGAGGACAGCCCTACCTCAGATCAACACTTGGATCCTACCTTAGAGGACAACACTCCCCTACCTCACGAAATTAAGCCATACAGCTCAGATCCAAACTTGGATACTACCTCAATGACTAATTAGTCACCTACAACTCAGGCACAAAGTGCACTACACTCAGATTCAGATAACCTAAATCCAACAGGAAATTAATACAGGATGTTAAGAAAAAATAAAATAACTAGCTCAGAGATTAATCTCTGAGTCTACTCTGCTGGACTGAGCAGATATCAATCCAGCTCTCTCTTGTTGTAGAAGGGATGAGTCTTTTTTACAGCTAACTTGTCCTTTGCTACACAAATGAGCAGCTATCAGCTTGTTGAATGGATGAATCTGCTTTTTTTTCAGGGCAGAAATATCTTGTTGAGCTTGAAGAGCTTCAGCTATCTTCCTTAGCCTTCTGGCTTACTTTGCTAAACTTGGCTTGAAAGCTTGTTGAAGAAGATCAAGTCCAGCCGCCTTCGGTTTTCTTTCTTTTTGTATTTTCTTCAATTGTTCTTTGTTACCCTAATCCCCTTTTCTTTTTCCTTTTTATATGCTCTAATTTGAATCAATGGCATAAATGTGTGTCGGCCGAGCCAAGCATTGGTGAGCCCCACTGTAACAACCACATCCGTTCATATAAAATATACTAGAAGGTCCGGCCGGGGCCCGACAACATATATCACAAAACAGACGATGAAGCTACAGAGTGGTACCAGAGTAGAGCAGCGCACCCTAACACATTGCATTCTAGTGGAAGCCTATAACACTACACATGAACTCCACACCTGAATGTCCAACAAATAAAAGCTTCACACTTTATATATTATAGGAATGTCTTACAAATGCAAACGGGTTGCCTTATGGTCTTACAGGGCTTTCATATAGTGGCCTCAACATTGGCGCGCAGGCTGGGCACATCAAAAGAAAACATAGCATTTAAAAGATTAGCCTTCGAGGGCTAGCAGCAGCAACAGCAAATGCAGCAGGGACTTCAGCCCTTATGCATCCCGCTCGGCTTTCCAACACCTACACAGGGACAGCCCACCCAAAGGTGGAAACCAGAGGCAACGATCAGCATGCAACTGACCAAATTATAACGATCCTAACCCCTTCTTGGGGTAGCGGTATTCTTCCCTGCAGGCATAACATATCACAAGCATGTATATATATCTCACATATAAGGTGCTTTCACGCACACATGCCATCACAACCGTCAGCCACCCGACCCGACGATCCGTGCACTCAGGGCACATTCTTGGTGTACCGACGAACCTGTTGCCCACCACCGTATCAGGGTCGCAGCCCAACGGTAAATCACTTGAGCATTTACTTCATGGAGTGCAGCCGGAGTTTTACAGTCTTAGTGAAGCGGGATTGGCCCATAGCCGCCTATTGTATTACAGCGTGCATGCCTAAGACTCTTACTATGCGCTGCAACAGACCGCACGTTCAGGTCTCACATCGGACGGACATAACGCAGGGCGGATCCTCCACCCCGCGTTGATCAAATCGCCTTGCCATCACCGAGTATGGCGTACTCGCGGCTAAATAAAGGCGCGAGTAGGTCTCATCGTTCCTGTTCTGGCATTCAATCCTGGGTATGTCTCTGACACCCATTTTATATCACCACATCAGCGGGTCTTTCCTGTGCACACCAGTACTTCCTGCTACTCTCTTTGCAAGTGGACATCACAAATATCACAAATGTCAGGGGTCCTTCCTGGCTACCACGCCAGTACTTCCTGTTACTCTCTTCACAGGTGGACTCCCTATGAACATTAAGAATTACAAAGGGTATTTCCTGGAATTCCAATCCATTACTTCCTGTTACTTCCTTTCATAGGTAGAACCCAACAGCACAAGCAGTACAAGCATTCTTCGGGTATTTTCCTGGACTACCACTCCAGTACTTCCTGCTACTTCCTTTCACAGGTCCAACCCATCAACTCATAAACTACGCGTTTATCACGGAATCTTCTTTGGTTCGTATGCAACATCACCAATCCAGACCAACCTGTCCAGATGGGCTTCACACAGCATGCCTATTCCGTACTCAATTTCCGGATCTATATGCCAATGAATTGGGGATTCCATGAATCCACCCAAAGACTCCCACAATCAGCCACCCTTTGGTGGGGGAATCATATACATATGCCAAAACGGAAGCCTTCACATGGCTAAGAAGAAAGGTCATTACCCTTGAAGACCGCTTCAGTGCCATGAACTCCTAGCTGGCTAGAAAAAACCGCAACAGCTTTTCCTTCGCAAAGATGGCCTCGGATCTCAACTTGACACTCTCAAGCTCCACCAAAGATCAGCCCCTCTTCTTCTTCCTCCTTCTTCCTTTCCCTTTCTCTCTCTAGAATTGTAGAATGATGAAGGCCAACATAAAATGAAACTTTCCTTCTCAAGTCTCGGCCTTAAGGAAGCAGGAAGGCCTCTCAGCCCTTAGATCCCAACAGAAGGCAATGGACGGCCACGAAAAGCTGTAAAATTACTTTTCGGGTCTGACACGCCCTGTGACATGCCCGTGTCACAGGCCGTGTACTCTAAGCAGTGCACAAACCGTCTTATCCCGAAACAGGTCACGGCAAGGGTACATGCCCATGACGGTCAGGTCACGCCCGTGACATAGGGCGTGTACCTCACTCGAGTCATATTCACGACCTACTCGAGAGGACTACTCGAGTAGTTAGTTATGACACGCCCGTGTCACATGACCAACACGCCCATGTTCCCTAGGTACTCGAGACAGTTGCATCCACTCGAGACATACTCGAGAGGACTTACTCGAGAGAGAACCAACTACTCGAGTACCTGGATCGGACACGCCCGTGTCACAGTGATGACACGCCTGGGAAGGCATTGGTACGTGGTCGGCGAAATTCATGGGCGTGTCATCACTGTGACATGGGCGTGTCCGATCCGGGTACTTGAGTAGTTGGTTTTCTCCCGAGTAAGTCATCTCGAGTATATCTCGAGTGGATGGACTTTTCTCGAGTACCTAGGGAACACGGGCGTGTCGGTCATGTGACACGGGCGTGTCGGTCATGTGACACGGGCGTGTCATAACTAACTACTGTAGTAGTCCTCTCGAGTAGGTCATGAATATGACTCGAGTGAGGTACACGCCCTATGTCAGGGGCGTGACCTAGCCGTCACGGGTGTGTACCCTAGACGTGACCTATTTCAGGATAAGGCGGTTTGTGCACTGCTTAGAGTATGCGGTATAACGGTCCAGGCCCATCCCATTGGAACCCGCTGGAACCGTCGGCCTACCAGGGTCCAGACCCGGGCCCACCACTGGTAGTCAGCCTTTCACATTCAAGTCTGCAGGCCATGCACCCCAACCCCTCTCCGCGCCTGTTTATCAGCAGCGGTAGGTTGTTGCCACTGGGTCTCGAACCCAGGACCTTGATGAGAGAGCTTTCCACCACTCCCTCATCACCAACTGAGCTGCAGCTCAATTGGTGATGAGAGTTGAAAGAACTCCATAGTTAAGTGTGCTCGGGCTGGGGAAGTCCTGGGATGGGTGACCTCCTGGGAATTCCCCGTGCTGTCTGCTTAACGGGAGAATTTCACTCATCAAAGGGAGGCTACGACCACCAACAACCCGCCTGTGGAGGGAGAGGGGTTTGGGTGCATGGCCTGCAGGCTTGAATGTGAAAGGCTGACTACCAGCAGTGGGCCCGGGTCTGGACTCTGGTAGGCCGGCGGTGCCAGCGGGTTCCCATGGGATGGGCCTGGACCGTTATAAAAAGTGCACTTTTTATTGTAACGCCCCTACCGATCCAACGTGATAGCGTAACGGCTCCGCTCTAGGCGATGCTACCGGGCTGCAGCCCAAGAACCCCAACCCCTCTCTAGCCCACTGGCAGGTTGTTTGTGGCCACAGCCTCCCTTTGACGAGTGAAATTCTCCCATTAAGCGGACAGCACGGGGACTTCCCAGGAGGTCACCCATCCCAGGACTTCTCCAGCCAGAGCATGCTTAACTATGGAGTTCTTTCAACTCTCATCACCAATTGAGCTGCAGCTCAGTTGGTGATGAGGGAGTGGTGAAAAGCTTTCTTATCAAGGTCCTAGGTTTGAGACCCAGTGGCAACAACCTACCGTGCTGATAAACAGGCCGGAGAGGGGTTGGGGTGCATGGCCTGCAGGATTGAATGTGATAGGCTAACTACCAGGAGTGGGCCCGGATCTAGACTCTGGTAGGCCGGCGGTCCAGCTGTGTCCCATGTTGATGGGCCTGGACCGTTACAAAAAGTGCACTTTTTTGTAACGGTCCAGGCCCATCCCATGGGAACCCGCTGGCACCGTCGGCCTACCAGGGTCCAGACCCGGGCCCACCACTGGTAGTCAGCCTTTCACATTCAAGCCTGCAGGCCATGCACCCCAACCCCTCTCCGCGCCTGTTTATCAGCAGCGGTAGGTTGTTGCCACTGGGTCTCGAACCCAGGACCTTGATAAGAGAGCTTTCCACCACTCCCTCATCACCAACTGAGCTGCAGCTAAGTTGGTGGTGAGGGTTGAAAGAACTCCATAGTTAAGCGTGCTTGGGCAAGAGTAGTACTGGGATGGGTGACCTCCTGGGAAGTCCCCGTACGGCCCAGCTTAACTGTCGAGTTCGCTCATCAAAGGGAGGCTGTGGCCACCAGCAACCCGCCTGTAGAGGGAGAGGGGTTGGGGTGCTTGGGCTGCAGCCCGGTAGCGTCGCCTAGAGCGGAGCCGTAATGCTATCACGTTGGATCGGCTAGGGTCGTTACACGCGGCCTGTGACACGGGCGTGTCACAGGGCGTGTCAGACACGAAAAGTGATTTTATATCTTTTTCGTGGCCGTCCATTGCCTTTAGCTGGGATCTAAGGGCTGAGAGGCCTTCCTGCTTCCTTAAGGCCGAGACTTGAGAAGGAAAGTTTCATTTTTTTTGGCCTTCATCTTTCTACAATTCTAGAGAGAGAAAGGGAAAGGAATAAGGAGGAAGAAGAAGAGGGGCGGATCTCTGGTGGAGCTTGAGAGTGTCAAGCTGAGATCCGAGGCCATCTTTGCGAAGGAAAAGCTGTTGTGGTTCTTTCTAGTCAGCTAGGATTTCATGGCACCGAAGCAGTTTTCAAGGGTAACGACCTTTTTTCTTAGCCATGTGAAGGCTTCCATTTTTGGCATATGCATATGATTCCCCCACCAAAGGGTGGCTGATTGTGGGAGTCTTTGGGTGGATTGATGGAATCCCCAATTCGTTAGCATATAGATCCGAAAATTTAGTATGGAATAGGCATGCTATGTGAAGCCCATCTGGACAGGTTTGTCTGGATTGGTGATGTTGCATACGAACTGGGGAAGACTCCGTGATAAACGCGTAGTTTAGGAGTCGACGGGTTGGACCTGTGAAAGGAAGTAGCCGGAAGTACTGGAGTGGTAGTCCAGGAAAATACCCGAAGAATGCTTGTGCTGCTTATGCTATTGGGTTCTACCTGTGAAAGGAAGTAACAAGAAGTACTTGATTGGAATTCCAGGAAATACCCTTTGTAATGCTTAATGTTCATAGGGAGTCCACCTGTGAAGAGAGTAACAGGAAGTACTGGCGTGGTAGCCAGGAAAGACCCCTAACATTTGTGATATTTGCGGTGTCCACCTACGAAGTGAGTAGCAGGAAGTACTGGTGTGCCCAGGAAAGACCCACTGATGTGGTGATATGAAATGGGTGTCAGAGACATACCCAGGCTTGAATGCTAGAAAAGGATCGGTGAGACCTCCCCGCGCCTTTATTTAGCCGCGAGTATGCCGTACTCGGTGATGACAAGGCCATTTGAGCAACGGGGGGGGGGGGGGGGGTGGGCGGAGGATCCGACCTACGTTATGTCCGTCCGACGTTTGACCTGAAAGTGCGGTCTGTTGGAGCGCATAACAAGAGTCTTAGTCCCGCGCGTCGTGATATAATGGGGGGCTACGGGCCAATACCGGTTCACTAAGACTATAAAACTTTGGCTACATGCCATGGAGTAAATGCTCAAGTGATTTACCATTGGGCTGCGACCCTGATACGGTGGTGGGCAACAGGTTCGCTGGTACACCAAGAATGTGCCCTGAGTGCACGGATCGTCGGGCCGGGTGGCTGACGGTTGTGATGACATGTGTGCATGAAAGCACCTTATATGTGAGATATATATACATGCTTGTGATATGCTATACTTGCAGGGAAGCATATCGCTGCCCCGAGAAAGGGGTAGCGTCATTATAATTTGGTCAGCTGAATGCTGACCGTTGCCTCTGGTTTCCACCTTTGGGTGGGCTGTCCTTGTGCTGGTGTTAGAAAGCCGAGCGGGATGCATAAGGGCTGAAGTCCCTGCTGCATTTGTTGTTGCTACTGCTAGCCCTCGAAGGCTAATCTTTTAAATGCTATGTTTTCTATTGATGTGGCCGGCCTGCGCGCCAATGTTGAGGCCACTGTATTAAAGCCATGTAAGGCCATAAGGCCAACCGTTTGCATTTGTAAGACATTACTATGATATATAAATTGTGAAGCTTTTATTTGTTGGACATTCAGGTGTGGAGTTCACGTGTAGTGTTATAGGCTTCCGCTAGAATGCAATTTGTTAGGGTGCGCTGCGCTACTCTGGTATCACTCTGTAGCTTCATCGTCTGTTTTGTGATATGTGTTGTCGAGCCCCGGCCGGACCTTCTAGTATATATTATATGAACGGATGGGGTTATTACATTTTTGGTATCAGCTGTCTCGGTCTTTCCCTTTCGAAGTCATGGTCGACTTCTTTTGTGGGGTAGCGAGCACGTCTTTGTGCGAACCAAGTTACACGACTGAACACCTGAATTTCCCGTAGGAATGCAAATACATGTGTTTGAGGAACCTGCACATTCCTATTCTGTTGTGCTTTCTTGTGTACGATCGCTGATGTGTGTGTCTTGTCTACCTTTAGATGACATGGAGTGGTACGGGGCAATCGGAGCCCTAGCGATCTGATGAAAGTATGACACCAGCTGAGGTGCTGACACCTCCGTCATCTGCAGAAACTGTACGACAAATTGCTGAGGCTTTGTTTACTATGGTTCAAGGACAGCCAGTTGGGCAGGCGCAAGGGCAGGCCTGACAGCCGGCATTGAGGCCAGAACAGAGGGCGGTAAGGCCAGAAACTGTACCAGCTGTGAATCCTCGAGCAGCTGAGAAACAGTTAAAATAGTTCATAAGTTTTCACCCGCCTACGTTCTCTGGAGTGGGATCTCCTGCATAGGCTTAAGACGGGTTATCACGCATCAAGCGGATCTTGACGGCGATTGGAATGGAGGAGCATCAAAAAGTCACCTTAGCCGCCTTCTTGCTGGAAGGTGAGGCGCGGTTGTGGTGGGACGAGATGGAGCTGCATCATGTAGCGGGAAGACCGTTAACACAAGTGTCGATGGAGGAATTCTCTTAGCTCTTCCTGGCGAAGCACCTACCGGCGGCACAGCGTATAGCTATGGAGAATGAATTCCAAAGGCTGACACAAGGTGAAGGCAGTGTGGAAGCTTACCTGCATGAGTTTACACGCTTGGGGTGGTATGCGGGTTCGATTTTTGCTGATGAGCAGAGGAAGAAGAATACGTTCTATGAAGGTCTGCGGGACGAGTTGATATTCCTGCTTTCTAGTTATGTGAACCAAGGCTTCTAGGAATTAGTTGACACTGCTTGCGCGCTGGAAAAAGATATGAAGAGGGTGCAAGGGAAGAGGGCCTTGGCTATGACACAACCATAGTTTAAGGTGCCTCGACCGACGAAGTCATTTTGTAAGAAGAAATGGGGCAAGAGACCCAAGGCGACAGGACAAGCTCCTTCGTCAGTTGCATCGAGAACATCTTCGGGGGCCACCTCAAGGCCGGATACTCGTACATGCTTTAATTGTGGACGGGTGGGACATATAGCCCGGTATTGTCGGCTGCCGCCAAAGAGTGAAAAGAAGGCGGGAGCGTCATATGCGGAAAAAGGAAAGGCCATGGTGGAATCCTCTGCCTCGTAGGCGCAGCCCCGAGTCTACAATCTTGGCCTACAGGAGGCCATCAAGCAAAGTGACGTCATCACAGGTACGAGTTAAGTTTTGAGTCTTATATTGCTTGTATGCTTGGTTTATTGCATATGTGTTTGTGGTTTGTATGTGTGACATGATCGTCACAGGATTTGTGATGATTAGGAACACGGTAGCGCGAGCCCTGTTCGATACGGGTTCTTCTCATTCTTTTCTGTCTAAAGAGTTTATAGTGCGGCTTGGGATACCTAGTCGTGTGAAGACAGATAGCGTCAGAGTGGTGTCGCCAAATGGTTGTTTGATGCTCGTGGATCGAGCTTGCGATGTGGCAGTCCAAATAGGAAGTCGGGATTTCTACTTGACTGCATCTGTATTGTCGATAGCGGAATTCGACGTGATATTTGGTATGGATTAGCTCGTGGAGCAGCATGCCTTGATTGATTGCCAGTCCAAAGAGATCACGTTGGGCCAAAATACCGAACAAGAGACGAGGTTCGTGGGTATGCGAGGAGTTGGCGGGAGATTGATGTCTGCACTCCAAGTTGTCAAAGCTGTTCGGAAGGGCGTAGAGTTATACTTCACGCTAATTCAGGCTGTTGAGCCTAAGGCCAGTGTGTGCGATGTTCCGATCGTATCGGAGTTTGCAAATGTATTTCCCAAGGATCTCCCTGGGCTACCACCCCAGCAAGAGATTGACTTCACGATCGTGTTGGTGCCAGGTGCGAAACCTGTGGCCCGCTCTCCATATCGTATCGCGCCAAAGGAAATGGCTGAGTTGAAGTTCCAACTGCAAGAATTGCTAGAGCAGGGTTATATACGCCCAAGTATGTCTCCTTGGAGCGCGCCTGTGCTTTTTGTGAAAAAGAAAGACTGTGGTTTGTGGTTATGTATTGACTACCGCGAACTAAATAAGCTGACCGAGAAGAATAAATATCCGATTCCGCAGATTGATGAGTTGTTCGATCAGCTAGTGGGATCGACCGTCTACTCCAAGTTGTACTTGAAATCTGGTTATTACCAGTTGACAACTTGGGGCAGGCTTATTTGGGGACCAGGATGACGAACTGTAGGAATTCCCCACCAAAAGGGTGGAGTGTTGATGGATTTCCGTTGGGTGATTCATGAAATTCCCAGTAAGTCTTGTATATAGATCCAAAATTGTGTAGTACGGAATTGGAATGTTGTGTGAAGCCCATCTGGACAGGTTGGTTTGGATTGGTGATGTTTATTTTGCGAATCGGAGAAGACTCCAAGTATAAACGAGTAATTTACGGGGTCTGCTGGGTTGTACCTGTGAACTGGAAGTAGTAGGAAGTACTAGAGCTGCATTCCAGGAAAATACCCAAGAAATACCACAGTTTGGATAACTGTTGGATGTCGTCGGGCGACAGTGAGTATCGCCAACGACGATAGATGTTGGTGAGATATTTGTGTTGTGAAAGTCCAGTGTTTCTGGCACTGCAGGTGGCTGTAGGATTTTCTGGATGGTTGGTCCAGTTATGGTTGGGGCTGGGTACAAAAAGAGTGTTCTGTCGCTAACTCCAGGCGATAGTAGTTGTCACTAGCGATAGCTCCCAGCTAACTTGTGATTGTGAAAGCTTGTCTCTGGGAGATTGTGAGGCTATTTTATGAGCTGCGAGCTCTTAAAGGCCAGTGAGCCAAACAGATAAAGGGAAGCTGACCCGCGTCAGTCTAGACATTGAACTGACGATTTGAGCAACGGGCAATGGATGAACTATATCCGTGTTATGGTTGTCTAACTTGAGTGCCTATGTTGTTGGCGTTCGTTAGGATCACATAATGAGATCTTGCTCTATACGCCATCAAGACTAAAGTCTCCGATCGTGGGCCGTGGAGCATGAATGCACAGTGTTTACCGTTGGGTCTGAGACCTTTGAACGGTGGTTTTCTGGTACACCAATAATGTACCCTGAGTGCACGGAACGTCGGGCCGTGTGGCTGACTTTTGTGATATATTGAACTATGCGTGAGTTCACGTTTAGAGATATATCTGCTTGTTAAAATGCTATGCCTGCAGGGAAGGAATACCACTGCCCAGGGAAAGGGGTATGTTCGTTATAAATTGGTTAACTGAATGCTGACTGTTGCCTTATTTTCCACCGTTGCGGTGTGCTATCCTTGTGCATGTGCTGGAGATCGGAGTGGAGAATAGCGGGCTAAAGCCCTTACTGCTGCTACACTGGCCCTCAAAGGCCGAATGAAGAATTTTACTGTTTTCATATGTGGTCGGCCTGCGTGCTAATGTTTGTCGTCCACACTGGTAAAATGTAACTGTAATGCCTTAAGGTCATAACATTTGTGTATTTGTAAGTGATATTCTTATACTTTCAAATATAAATGGTTGTTTGTATATTGTGGACATTCAAATGAGTTTGATTTCAAGTAACCTTAAAGCTTCCGTTAGAATGCTCTGAGTTAGGATGCGAGTAGTCTTTGATATTAACCTGTAAACGCGCCGACTGTTTGTGGAATATGGTGTGGGGCCTCGGCCAGACCCTCTATTATATTTTATGTAATGGATGTAGTTGTTACATAATGTGTTGAGCTGAGAGCCTGTGTAGCCCATCGTAGGCAGCTGTGAGTGCTGGCCTTGATACAAAACAAAGTTATGTAATATTGTGAATGGGAAAGGGTAGGCTGACCCGCATCATAGCTTGTGAGCCTAACTGTTTGAGTAACGAGATGTGGCTGACCTGTACCCACCTTTTGGCGATCTACATGGAGTGAGTCAGTGGCATGGATCCAGTGAAAGTGAGCGCCTTGTCTTTGTCGTAGCATAGGAAGAGAGTATTTGGCTTCGACATGGAAAGACTAGTAATGCTCAAATGATGCTAACCATCGCTGAGAATGGTGGTGGGGCCTGAAATCTAGACACACCGATAATGTGCCCTGAGTGTACGGAGCGTGAAGTATGTAAGATATTAATATTTGTGAAAATTGTGTAAGGCCTTAAGGCCAATACTATTTGTGTATTTGGTTTATCATTCTTGTTTTGTGATCTCGGGCATTCATATGGTTGGGTTCTATCTGTAATCTTAAATTACTTCCGCTAGAATGCACTCTGAGCTAGGATGTGTTTATATCAGATTATGGTCACAATACGTTACCTCGCCAACTGTCCGTAAAATATTGCATAGGGCCCCTGCCAGATCTTCTGTTATATCATATATGACGGATGGGGATGATATAAACAATCCAAGTGAAAATACTAGGGTTTGATTCTTTCAAAGAATTATATATCGGTGATCCCTATTTTAGTCATCCTTGGGCTAAATTTCAGAACTAGCCCTTTAAATAGTTTTCGTTGGTCAATGATTTCCTCTTCATGCGAAATCACCATTGTGTTCCTTATTGTTCCCTTCGTGAAACTCTAATTCAAGAATACCGTGCGGGGGACCTTGCCGAGCATTTTGGAGAAGAAAAAACAAAAGTGTTGGTTGGTGAGCATTTTTACTGGTCATGACTAGACCGAGATATGGCTCGTTACATTAAAAAGTGTGGTGTTTGACACGTAGCGAAGATGAAGGGCAGCAAACGTTTGTAAATATTAGCGACTCGGATACTCAATTAATGTTGAAAATATTCCTTGGAAAGTGTTGAAGATGATAACAGCCGGCCGCCAACGTCTCTGGCAGCATGTCCACAATATTTGAATTTTGGTTCACTTTTTGACTTTGCTGACGTCGGCATGACTCAACATCAATGGACATAGACAAAATTCCATCATTAGAACTAAGGTTTTGAGTGAGTAAATATCACTCAATGCCACAACACTTATACAAAATTCTATCTGTCTTGATATTGAGCTCGACGAATGCTAAGCTACGTTCGATGAACGGGAAGCTCAATTCAACGAATGCGAAAGTTCAGTTAGATGAACTTTAGATTTAGTTCGAGGAAATCTAACCTTAGTTCGTCGAAAGAGTAAATTTAGTTTGTCGTTCTCCAGACTCAGTTCGACAAAAGTTAAGCTTAGTTCGACGAAGCTTAGCTCGACGAAAGCCAAGTTATCCACGCATTTGGACTTAGCCAAATTTTTTGCGTCAAGGTGTTGAGAGTGTTGAGAGCATTGAGTGACCTTGCCTCACTCAACGCTATTTGCCTTAGCATATATTTTTGCACCTTGGTGTTAAGAGAGTATGCACCACTCAATGCCAAACTACTTAACAGAATTTCTCTGTTACCTGGTGTTGAGTGAGTAAACTGCACTCAACGCTTGTGGACTTAGTCAAATTTTTGCCTAACCTTTCTGTGGAGTTTGATAGTCACAACAACACTCAATGCTAAAAGCTGTATGGCATTGAGTGAGTAAACCACACTCAATGCCTATGGACTTAGCCATATTTTCATCCAATTTCTCTATGCTTAGACTGACTCAGCCTGACTCCCAGCCTTTTTTTGTATGGAGTTGAGTGAGTCGACTACACTCAATGCTTTTGTACTTAGTCAAATATTTGGCTATCTTTAAGTTAGGCTAAGATAGACTCAACAGTATATGTTATATGGCGTTGAGTCAGCTATCCTCACTCAACGCTTGTGGACTTAGGCAAATTTCTACTAAACAATATTGAATTCATACCTCTGGCATTGAGTGAGCTTGCTCCACTCAATGCTTGTGGACTTAGTCGATTTTTGCTATGTCCTGCAACCACGTATTTTGTCCACATGTCCAATCAATGTGATATGGACAAAACTGCACTCAAGACCTCAAAAACACATCAAATACAGTTGATGTGTGTGACATTGACCTCTTTGACTTCTTACAAATCGGGGATATTGGGAACAATGGACCCAATAACCTCCCCCATTTTGAAGAAGTCAAAACCCTTATCAAAAATAAAAAAATGTTTTCTTTCCATGGTCAATGACAAACACAACCTATACAACAAAGTAAATATTAAAATTCTGATAAGCTATAAGTAAGTGTACCTCATTTCCTGCCTATATGGTGAGCATCACTTACTCCCCCTGTTTTGCTACAAGGAGTTTGTCCTTACTTGAGTGCCACATGTCTTTCTTTCCCCTTTGCCATCTCTCCCACTTGCTGCCTCTCCCCCTTACTAATACCATATATCTTCTCTCCCCCTTTTTGACTTCTGCAGAATAGACAAACAGGGCCTGGCCCTTCCACTGGTTGACCTTCTTTCTTCTTTCCAGAGTAACTTACTCCCCCTCAATTAAAGCATCAGTGAAATGATACCACTGGGGAGTCTGAATGTCCAGTATGAGGAACAATAGCTGCACCACAAAAAAACAATGCAAAAGTGAGTTCCTGAAGCTATGCCAAGTTCAACATAACCAAATCAATTTTGAGGGCGTTGAACTTTGCTTCATCTAATAGCTTAGTGAAGATATCATCCACTTGCTTGTCTGTGGGGACAAACTCAAGACTAATATCTTCATTCTCCACATGCTACCTAATAAAATGATTTCTTATTTCTATATGCTTAGTCCTACTATGTGAGACAGGTTTGCTAGCAATAGAAATAACACTTGTAGAATCATAGTAGAGAGGAATTCTACTTACCTGAAGGTTATAATCCTGGAGCTGATGTTGGATCCACAATAGCTGAGCACAGCAGCTGTCTGCTGATATATATTCTGACTCAGCAGTGGATATAACCATACTAGTTTGCTTCTTGCTATTCCAAGAAAGCAGTCTTCTTCCTAAGAACTAACATGTTCCAGTAGTGCTTTTTTCTTTCTTCTTTGGAGCCTGCAATATCTACATCTGAAAATCCTGTTAAATCAAAATCCCTATTTCTAGGGTACCATAGGCCAAGATCTGGTGTGCTCTTAAGATACCTCAAGATTCTCTTTACAGTAGAGTAATGAGATTCTTTATGGCAGGCCTAATACCTAGCACAGACAAATGTAGCATACATGATGTCAGGCCTACTAGCAGTCAGGTATAGAAGGGAGCCAATTATCCCTCTATATAAAGATTCATCACAAGTTTCCTTACCTCATCTTTGCCTATAGCATACTTGGCTCCATGGGAGTTCTCATGGTGGAGGCATTCTCAATACCATATTTTTGATTAGCTCCCTGGTGAACTTGGACTGGGATATGGACAAGCCGTCATCATTCTGTGTTACTTGGAGTCCCAAGAAGAACTTGAGCTCGCCCATGCTGCTCATTCCAAACTTCCCTTGCATAAGTTTAGCAAACTTCCTACAAAGGTTGTCATCATTAGATCCAAAGATAATGTCGTCGATATATATATCTAGACTAGGATAATCTTGCCCTTTGATTCTCTTAGGAATAGGGTCTTGTTAATCTTCCCCCTTGTGAATTTGTTCTCAATGAGGAAGCTAGATAAGGTTTCATAACAAGCCCTAGGGGCTTGCATTAGCCCATATAGAGCTTTCCTAAGCTTATAAACAAAATTAGGAGAGTTGGGATCTATAAAACCTAGCGACTGATCAACATATACTTCCTCTTTTAGGTCCCCATTCAGGAATGCTGACTTGACATCCATTTGGTAGACTCTGAATCCCTGATGGGCAGCAAATGCAAGGAATATCCTTATTGCTTCCAATCTGGCTACTGGGGAAAAGGTCTGGTCAAAGTCTATGCCCACCTCTTCTCTGTAGCCTTTAGCTACCAGTCTAGCCTTATTCTTGACAATAATACCATCTTGATCAACCTTGTTCTGGTAGATCCACTTGGTCCCTATGATAATTTGTCCTTACCGTCTGGGGACCAACTTCCAAACCTTACATCTCTTAAATTTGTCCAGTTTTTCTTGCATTGCTCTAATCCATAACTGATCCTTCATTATTTCTTCAAACTTCTTGGGCTCTTCTTAAGACAGAAGCTTGAGTAGAGAGTTGTATTCTTGCTCCTGCTTTTCGTCTGGACTCCATGATTTGCATCACCAATGATTTGGTGTGCTGGATGGTCCCTTAGATGCCTGGTAGCTGGAGGCAATCTAGCTGTAGCTTGCTAATCTTCAGGGTTTTCAGCTAGTTGGTCATCATTTTCTTCAGTTATATTTTCCCCTTCACTTGGAATAGGCTGACCATCATCATTATCTTGGACTGTGGGGGTAGCTTCCTTGATGGTCAACTTGTCCATCATCTGCTCTGTACCTGCAATACTATAAGAGGAGGAGCTTGGAAGCTCACATTTAACCATGCTGGATTCATCAAAACCAACATGCATTGATTCTTCTACAACTTAAGTAATTAAGTTGTATATTCTATATGCCTTACTATGAGTGTTGTACCAAACAAAGATCCCTTTTTGGGACTTGGCAGCAAACTTTGTTAAATGAACTTTTCCATTATTGAGCACATAGCACTTGCAACCAAAGATACTGAAATATCTCAGGTTTGGTTTTCTGCCCTCCAAGATCTCATAGGGACTCTTCTTGTGGCTCTTGGTGATAGAAGCCCTATTAGGGACATAGCATGTAGTGTTAACTGCCTCAACCTAGAAGTATTCTGGGAGTGATGAGCCACTTAATAAGGTTCTACCAGCTTCTATGAGAGTCCTATTTATCCTCTCAACAATTCTATTTTGCTGGGGTGTTCTAGGAGAGGAAAATTCTTGATGAATCCCTTTCTCTTCACAGGATTTTGTCATTCACTCATAATGAAACTCAGTCCCATGGTCACTTCTGATTTTGACCACAGAGTTATTGAATTCATTTTGAATTTGCTTGACAAATGTTTGGAAGATAACAGGGGTTTCAGATTTCTTCCTTAGAAAGTACACACAAGCAAATCTATAAAAGTCATCAAGAACCACAAGGCTGTAGACTTTCCTACCTAGACTTTGAATTGGCATAAGACCAAACAGATCCATATGCAAGAGGTATAAGCACCTCACTGAGTCTTTGATGCCAATGCTCTTGATGGATTTCATAGTCTGTTTGACCTTTTGGCATGCAGAGCAGATACCCTCCTTAGTTCATATAGACTTAGACCCATTGTAACACCCCCTACCCGTCGCATAGCATATAACAGTGGGTCCGGCCGAGGCCCGACACCATATACCATAGATAGACCGGAAGGTTACACAATGGAACCATCCTGCCAATAACCAGTGTCCTACACAGAGTACATTCTAGCGGAAGCAATTTAAAAGTTGCAATTAAGAACCCAGCCAACAGCATGAATGTCCACTACACAAACCCAACAGGAATGAACGTAAAAATACACATGTACTTGGCCTTATGGCCTTACAATAATTTACTCAAATAAAAGTGTCTTCCAAACCTCGGCACGCAGGCCGGTCACACATGAGAAATGAAGTAAACATGCAAATAAAGGCCTTCGAGTGTCGGCTCAGCAATAAGGGCTTTTGCCCCCATATTTGCCACTCGGCTCCGCAGCACCTGCATGCTACAATCCACCAAAGCAGTGGCAAACAAAAGCAACTGTCAGCTAAGTTGACCAAATTATAACGATCCCGCCCCTAAATTCTGGGCGGCGATGCTCCTCCCCTGTACTTTATTAGCATTGCCATAGAATAGAGAAATTACACATCATCACAGGCGTAGGCTCGCACGGCCACACACACTATTCTCTCAGGGCACATTCTCGGTGAACCTGGTCATAGTCTGCGGTCTCACCACCGCCCCTTGGACGGCAAATCTCGTGAACATTTGAGTCTTTCCGGCAGAAGTCACGTCAATTGAAACATCGACAGCCTAAGACCCTCCCTCTTTGACATTGGTAAGCCTTTAAAATCGAATAACATAGTGTGGGTACAGTTCCACTCAACCCGTTGCTCACCTCGCCACGACAATTTAATTCATCGGTGTGGGTCAAGCTTCCCAGAATCCCGATTCGAACACACACTTTACATAACCCGGTTATGTACAAGTTGGCTCCCAGGCCACCATGTTGGTAGAATCACGCATATATCCAGTTTTCCGGGAGCACCTCAGAGTTAGTCCACAAGGTTCCATATTGCAATCTACCGCGTAGAAGACCCGAAAAACAACCATCGGCGCGGAGTCTTCTCCAGCCACTCATGCATTGCAACATCACCGATCCAGACCAACTTGTCCGGGTAGGCTTCACACATCATGCCTATGTCTGTTTCTCGATTACAGACTATACATGCAAAACAACGGGGAATATTCATGTCTACCCGAAGGAACACCTCACACTCACCGCAAACTCGCGAGAGCGGGCTTCCTATGTAAAAGAAAGAGGACTTCACATGTCCAAGATGAGAATCGTTACCCTCACATTCCTCCTTGGTGCCATGAAGATCTATGCAGATGAAAAGCACCGCAACGTCCTCGTCACCGTATATCCAAACTCGGCTTGCGATTTGGGGCTCCGAAGCTCCACCGGCGGTCGGATCTCTCCTCCTTCTTCTTCCTTGCTCTCCCCTCTCTCTAGAACTCTTAGAAAGAGAAAACCTAAAAGAAATGAGGGTTTATAAACCCTATTCCCGGGTTGAGCCCTGCCAGGATCAGTTAGAACCCTTGGATCCCAAATGAAGTAAACAGATGGCCCCCATTCGTACTTAAAATCAGATTCCTGGGCCGAACACGGCTTGTGACACGCCCGTGTCCAAGGATGTGTGCCTCATTTGACGCCAAAACCGTCGCATCCCGAAAAGAACGCAGGCTCTCGACATGCTCGTGTCAGGCTTGACACTCCCGTGTCAACAAGTACATGCCCGTGTAGCGTGGTGTGTTCCTCTATCGACACAGGACCAACATCAACCTGAGGAGAACACGGGTATTCTACACGCCCTTGTCAAATATGACACGCCCGTGTCAGGCTGAACATGTCTGGGCTCCAGGCCGTGTTCCACCCCCGACATAGCATGACTAACAACCCGAGTAGGACACGGCCTGGGACACGCCCGTGTCTAAGGCCATGTTCGCTATTTGACGATCGTCGACTGCTCTTTCGTCGATCACATGACCATTGTCGAACCCGAGCACGACACAGCCCTTGGACACGCCCGTGTACCAGGCCGTGTGACCCCTACCAAGTCCCAAACTTGGCTCAAAATGCTACTCGTGCCTCTTTTGAGTTTCGGGGCATTACCTCTCTCTCCCTCTTAAAATAATTTCGTCCCGAAATTTATAGAAAGGAAAGATATAAACAAAACTTAAACGGTACCTGAGTGGAATAACTCTAGGTACTCCTCAAGCATGGTCTGCTTTCACTCCCACGAGAGCTCCTTCCGACCGCAGTTGTCCCAACAGACCTTGACCATTCTAATGTCTTTGTTACGCAGTCACTTGACTTCCGAGTCCTCAATGCGAATGGGTTTGACCTTCATCGTCAACCCATTACCGACCGGTACTTGATCGACCACAACCACTTACGAAGGCTCTTCCACCGCCTTCCGTAACACCGATATGTGGAATACATCATGTAGAAAACTTAATTTCACCGATACCTTTAATCAATATGCAGATTCACAAATCCGCTCCAAAAACTCAAACGGTCCAAGGTACCTCGGGCTTAGCTTCTTCAAGCGCCGTACCCGCAAGACACCCTTGAACGGCTTAATCTTTAAGTACACCCAGTCACCAACAACGAACTCCACGTTCCTATTCTTGGCATTATAGTACTTAACTTGCCGGTCCTGAGTGATTAGCAATCTCTCTCGAATGGTTAGTACCAATGAGGTTGCATCTTCCACTTCTTGCCGCTTGTACAGCTTTGACTCACCTGTTTCCAACCATGACAACGGCATGCGACATTTCCTACCATAAAGGGCCTCAAAGGGCGCCATTTGTATGCTCGCCTGGTAGCTGTTGTTATAAGAGAATTACACCAAGCACAAGCGAACTTCCCACTGCTTTCCAAAGTCCAAGACGCATATGCGAAGCATGTCTTCCATCGTCCTGTTGACTCTTTCGGTCTGACCATCCATCTGCGGATGAAAGGCTGTGCTGAAACCGAGCTTCGTTCCCAACATCTGTTGCACCAAACTCCAATCATTGGACGTGAACCGCCGATCTCGGTCACTCACGATGCTACGGGGCACACCGTGAAGCTGCATAATATTATCCACATACAATTTTGCTAATTTCTCCACAGAATCATCCTTCCTATTCGGAATGAAGTACGAAACTTTCGTCAAAAGATCTACGATCATGTAGATGGCGTCGTTTCACTTTTGCGACCTTGGAAACCCATGAACAAAGTCCATTGTAATGTCGTCGAACTTCCACTCCGGGATAGGTAAGGATTTCAAGAATCCTCCAGGCTTTTGGCACTCCGCCTTTACTAAGACGCGCATTTGATACTTTGCCACATAATGTGCCACATCCTTCTTAAGTCCTGGCCACCAGAACAACTTCATATCACTGTACATCTTCGTGCTCCCCGGGTGAATCGAGTACTTGGTATGATGAGCCTCGTACATCAATTCCACACGCAATTTGCCCACATTCAGGATGCACAAACGACTATCCTTCCATAACAATCCATCAAAGACATCAAATTGGGAATTTGACCCATCCAAAGCCTCAACCATGATTTGCATCATGTGGCCATCCAAATCCAGATCCTGCCGAATCCGATCAGCCATGTCATACTGAAATTTTGTCCAGTTCAATAGCGCTTCGGCACTAGTATGCTTATCAACACAAGAGATCTCCAACACCTCCAACTCCCGAACCAAACGCTCGTCATGATCCGACAGCCAGTTGGCTTGAGCTGGGACCCTGTGACTCAACGCATCCACAACTAGATTGTCTTTCCTAGGTACATAATGAATCTTGAATGTGTAGTCCCCCAGGAACTCCATCCATCTACGTTGTTGCATGTTTAGATCCTTCTGATCCAACAAGTACTTCAGGATCTTGTGGTCGGTATAGATATCGAGCTTCACCCCGTACAAGTAATGCCACCACAGCTTCAGGGCAAATATCACGACCGCTAACTCTAATTCATGGACCGGATAATTCCTCTCATGCACCTTCAGCTGACGCGAGCCATAAGCTATCACACTTCCATGCTGCAGTAGGACACAACCCAATCCACTGCCCGAAGCATTGCTGTAGATCTCAAAGCCTTCGGTCCCACTCGACGAACTCAGCACAGACGTCGTGGTCAACCGACTTTTCAACTCTTCGAAAGCTCGTGCGCACTCCGGCATCCAAACAAACTTCTGCTCTTTCCTCGTCAGAGTCGTGAGGGGTAACACTATCCGCGTGAAGTTCTCCACGAAGCGCCTGTAATAGCCAGCAAGCCCCAGAAAACTTCGGACTTCCGTTACCGTAGACAGCACTGGCCACTCTCGTATAGCAACAATCTTCGTCGATCCATGACAATTCCCTCTCCACTGACTATGTGACCAAGGAACGCTACTGAATACAACCAAAACTCGCATTTGGAGAACTTGACATACAGTTGATTCCTCCTCAGCATCTCCAACACCAAATGCAGATGCTTAAAGTGATCCTACTCACTCAGCGAGTACACCAATATATCGTCGATGAAGACGATCACAAAGTGGTCTAGGTACTCTCTGAAAGTCCTTTTCATCAGATCCATGAACACTGACGGCGCATTATTTATCCCAAACGGCATGACCGTAAACTCATAATGTTTGTATCTCATACTAAAAGCTGTCTTGGGGATATCACTTTCCCTTATACTCAGCAGATAATACCCGGACTAAGATCCAATTTTGAGTACACCGTTGACCCGACTAACTGATCAAATAGATCATCAATCCTTGGGATTAGGTAGTTGTTCTTCTCCGTTAACTTGTTCAGTTCTCGATAATCAATACAGAGCCGCAAACTTCCGTCCTTCTTCTTCACAAAAAGTACCGGTGTGCTCCAAGGCGACGAACTTGGACGCACATAACCCTGTTCCAAAAGCTCTTGAAGTTGTACCTTCAGCTCCGCTATATCCTTAGGCGCTAGCCGATACAGAGAGCGTGACATTGGTTTCGCACCTAGCACTAGCTCAATAGTGAAGTCTATCTCCCGCTGAGGTGGGGCTCCAGGAAGATCGCCAAGGAACACATCAGGGTATTTGGATAACACTGAGATGTTGTCCAAAGTAGGCTTAGGCTTCGAAGCCTCCACTAACGTGAAGAACATCTCTGCACCCGCACGAACCGCCTTAGCCACCCGAAGAGCAGACATCAAAGTCTTGCTCGAACCTTTCAAGCCTGCAAAGGTCATCTCACGACCTGTTCCCAACTTAACCTCCTTGCGATTGCAATCAACATATGCTTGCTGCTCTGCGAGCCAGTCCATACCAAATATCACGTCGAACTCAACAAGCAGCAGTAACAACGCTTGCAAATCGAACTCCTGACTCCCAATACGAATCATTACGCCACAGACTCTATCCGCTCGAACTCCCATTTGGCAACAACACATCATGTTTGTCCTTTTCCATCGAAGAAGGTACTCTGATGCGCGATATGAATCCTTTGGACAGAAAGGAGTGCGAAGCTCCCGTATTAAAGAGAGCTCTCGCTGTATTATCACAAATCAAAACAAAGCCGATCCAAGCAGTTGTAAGCTAATACGCGCAAGGTAACAAGTATTTAAAACTAACTTGCTATAAATTTAAACCGTACCTATCACAGCATCTGCTTGCTTTATGGCCTCCTGCTGGACAAGATTATAGACTCTAGGTTGAGCTGAAGCATAATGGGATGCGGTTGACTCCACCGCCTTGCCCTTCTCCTCATAGGTTGCTCCCGGCTTCTTCTCGGACTTGGGACGTCCGCTTCGATAATCTCGGGCATAGTTTCCCAGCTTTCCATAATTATAGCATGCGCCAAGGGTTCGGACTGTAGTCGCCCCGGATGCACCAGAAGAAGGGGTTGGACCCGAAGTCCTAGCCTTTTTATTCCACTTACGGAAGATAGATTTTGAGGAGTTCGGCACTTTGAACTCTGACCCGTTTGCACTAGAGTCTTTCTTCTCTTGCACATTCCTCATGTCCTTTTCCAAAGACTGGGATGTATTGACCAGGGTCAAGAAGCCCTGCGTTATAGGCCCAGAGAGTAGTAGCCTTAGGTCATCCCTCAGACCCTCATAGAATCAGTTTGTCCTACGCTCCTCATCAGCGAATGTAGAGCTAGCGTAACGGCCCAATCGTGTAAATTCGTGGAGATACTCATCCACGCTACTCTCTCATTGGGTCAACTTATGAAATTCATTTTCCATCGCGATCCTCTGAGCCTAGGGAAGGTACCTCTCCCAGAAGAGTCTCGAAAATTCTTCCATCTAGATGTCTGTGAGTTTCCTTCCCTTCAGATGATGTAGCTTCAAACCTTCCCACCACAGCTTTACATCTCCGTCCAACAGGAATGTAGCTAAGGTGGTTATCTGCCACTCTTCCGTTTCAGTAGCTGTCAATACTCTCATTATTCGAGAGAGCCAATCCTCAGCTTGGGTTGGGGTTCCCGTCCCCGACAACACCGGAGGATTAAAGCCCATTACATGCTTGAACTGCCTTTTAGTTGCTCTCCTAGGTACCAAAGGTTCCACCACTACTTGCTCCACCCTTCTCAGTTCCGCTGCTTGAAGCGGTACCTGCTCCACCACAGTAGCAGACTTCTGCATTTGCCTTGCAGGCTCCATATTGATCAAAGCAAACATCGCTTCAGCCACCAATCATATGGTTTCTACCGAGGGAGGTGTCGCAGGCAAATCATTCGGTGCGCTACTTGCCTCAGAAACCAGACATTCTGACGGCCCTGCACCACTTCTGGTCACCTATAGTCGTACAAAACACCATTAAGCGATCAAACAAAATTGCAAAAAGCAATTATAGGAACACACAGGTTCCTCAAACATGTGTATTTTCATTCCTAAGTGGACATTCATGGGTTCTTTTATGTTATAATGATGACGCACACCCATGTGCTCACCACCCCTTAAAATAATTCGTCCACGAATTCATTTAAGTTGACCGAAACCAGTTTTCTGATACCAAATTGTAACACCCCCTATCCATCGCATAGCATATAGTAGTAGGTCCGGCCAGGTTCCGACACCATATATCACAAACAGACTGGAAGGTTATGCAATGGAACCGTCCTGCCAAAAACCAACGTCCTACACATAGTACATTCTAGCAGAAGCAATTTAAAAGTTGCAAATTAAGAACCCAGCCAACAACATGAATGTCCACTACACAAACCTAACAGTAATGAACGTACAAATACACCAGTACTTGACTTTATGGCCTTAAAATAATTTACTCAAAAAAAAGTGTCTTCCAAACCATGGCACGTAGGCCGGTCACACATGAGAAACGAAGTAAACATGCAAATAAAGGCCTTCGAGGTCTGGCTCAGCAACAAGCGTTTTTGCCCGCTATTTGCCACTCGGCTCCGCAACACCTGCAAGCAACAATCCACCGAAGCGATGGCAAACAAAAGCAACGGTCAGCTAAAGTGACCAAATTATAACGATCTCGCCCCTAAACGCTCGGCGGCGATGTTCCTTCCCAGCACTTTATTATCATTGCCATATAATAGAGAAATTACACATCATCATAGGTGTAGGCTCACACGGCTACACACACCGTGCTCTCAGGGCACATTCTCGGTGAACCCGATCAACGTCTGTTGGGTACATTGGTTCAAATGTATATGATTTGAAGAAGCCTCACCCAACTCAATGATATACATCAAAATGTATTTGATGTATTTTGAGTTTACTTGTGCAGGTTAAGTATTTACAGGAAAGAAGAAAAAGTTTCTAAGTCCATGTTTCGACACCCAGAGGGAAAGTGTCGACACTTATGAAGACTTGTGTCGACACCCAGGAAAGCAGTGTCGACACTTAGAGTACTTGTGTCGACACCAGGGATGAAGAGTCGACACCAGACATAAAGTGTCGACACAAGGAGCTGTGTCGACAATCAGTGAAGAAAAGTGCAGTGAAGCAGTGTCGACACTTAGCAGTGGTGTCGACACCCAGAGAAACTGTGTCTACATCAGAAAGTGTCGACACTTGGAGGCTGTGTCGACACTCAACAAAAGTCAGCAGAGACTAAGTACAAGTGTCGACAACCAGAACAATGTGTCGACACTCAGTAGAAGAGTCAACACTTGAAGTAAGTGTCGACACCCAGAATAATGTGTCGACACTCAGCAGAAGAGTCAACACTTGAAGTAAGTGTCGACACCCAGAACAATGTGTCAACACTCAGCAGAAGAGTCAACACTTGAAGTAAGTGTCGACACCCAGAGCAATGTGTCGACACACAGCTGAAGACTGAACACTTGAAGAAAGTGTCGACACAGGGAGATGTGTCGACACTTAGCAAAGTTCAGCAAAATTCTAAGTACAAGTGTCGACACTAAGGAGATGTGTCGACACTCAGCAAAAGTCTCAACAGAAGAAGAATGTGTCGACACAAGGAGCTGTGTCGACACTCAGCAAGTATCAACACTGAAGACATGTGTCGACACCAAGAAGCTGTGTCGACACTTAACAGATTCAACACATGAAGATGTGTCGACACAAAGGTGTTGTGTCGACACTTTGAAGAATTCAGCAAAATACTGAAGTACAAGTACTTGTGTCGACACTCAATTTCAGTGTCGACACATGAAGAAGAAGCAGTGTCGAGATATAAAATCTACAACACAAGGAGTTGTGTCGACACCTTGTAGGCTAGTGTAGACACTTGGTCTATAAGTGTCGACACTTAAAGACAGAAAGTCTCGACACTTTCAGACAGTTACAGAATTTCCAAGAACTGACTAGATGACTTGACAGCTGCCATTCCAGCCGATCTACTGCACCTGTCAGAGTTGTCAGAAATTAGTTATGGAACGGACCAGCCGGTTACCATGAAGAAGGCCTATAAATAGGCTTATGTTGTCTACAGAAAGTTGTTGTTCAAGTAATTCAAAGAAGATCTAGCTATCAAGTGAAGATCTAAGAAGTTGGAGAGAGAGAGCTCCATCCAAGAAATCAGCCGTTGGAACCAGGCTGAGAAGAAGGGTTCAGATTTATTCTGAATCTTAAGTAGCAGAGATCAAGGATCAACTGCAGAAGGGGTCAATCTTATTGAGTTCTACATTCAAGAAGCTTTGAAGAAAGCCAAGTCAGATTGATTTCAGCTGAGTTCTTCCAAGAACTCATCAAGAAACTCACAACTCTCCTCTCTTGTCTCTGAGTTGCTGAGTTAATATTATTGTATTCATATTTTCTTGTAGGATCCTTTGGATCTGAGTCTTGTAAGCATGTAATTATAAAGGATGAGTGTAGGAGATATAAATCTCTGAGTGTAGGCCTTGGTGGCTGTGTGTAGGCCTTGGTGGCTGAGTGTAGGCCTTGGTGGCTGAGTGTAGGCCTTGGTGGCTGAGTGTAAGCTTTGTGAAGAAGCTGAGTTGTAGGGCCTTGGGCCTGAGGTGTAGGAACCTGTTTTGGGTTCTGAAATAGTGGAGGAGTTTGGCCGAATCTAGTACATTGCTAGATAGGCGAAGGGGGAAAGTGGATGTACCCAAACCTTGGGGAACCACTATAAAACTGTGTGTCTACTGTGTGTTGTGATTGCTATGTGATTGCTGTGTACAAATAGATATAACTCTGAGATAAAAACTGATTGCTGCCATAAAAACTTAAAAAGATTCAAGTCACCTATTCACCCCCCCCCCCTCTAGGTGTTTAGGCACAATATCTTTCAAGTGGTATCAGAGCCAGGTTACTCAAAAAAGGACATAACTGTCTGAGTAGATCCTGTTGGCAGATTCAGTGTAAGTCAAATTATAGAATCAAGAAAATCAAGAACCATGGGTTCCACTGAGAATCACAAGGAATTGGGATCCATGAAGTTACACATATGTAGGAAAGAGATCTTTGTAATCTGGAAGGAAAGGGTGAGACTGTTTATGGAAGCCTCAGACCCTAGGATTTATATCACAGTAAAAGAAGGGCCATATGTGCCCATGAAGGTGTCAGTCTTAGATGCAAATCAGAGGACACCTAAGGATTTCTCTTAAATGACAAAGGATGAAATAGTTCTAGCCACTATGGATAAGAGGGCTCAGAACATCATAGTGAGTGCCATAGATGATGCAACTTTTTAGAATCTGATACACTGTAAGACAGCTAAAGAAATGTGGGATACTCTTATTGTGTATATGGAGGGTTCTAAAGAAGTGAGGCAAGACAGAAAATCCTTGCTAAACCAAGAATATGAAAGTTTTAGACAAGGTAAGGCTGATAGCATAACTGAGTGCTATAAGAAGTTCTACAGGATTGTGAATGAGCTCATGTCCTATGGCAGAGAGTTCAGTAATTATGAACTCAATGATAAGTTTCTAAGATCCCTAACAAAAGATTGGGACATCAAGATCTATGTCATTAGGGAAATGGCAAAGTTGGCAGAAATTCCTCCACCAACACTGTTTGGCAAACTGCTGTCCTATGAAATACAGTTAATGGTGAGGAAAGAAGAGGAGAAATCAACAAGAAGTGAACACAAAGAAAGGACAGTGGCCTTCAAGATAGAAGCCCCCAGAAAGTATAGAAGTAAGTCACCTTCTCCACCACCAAAAGTAGCTGAAACTGAATCAGATGAGTCAGCAAGTAGAAGGTCTGAAAGCAGTGAAAGTGATGAGGACTTTGCTGCCTTGACAAGACATTTTCAGAAGTTCTTAAAGAAGAAATAGTGGAGGACAAGGCCTTTTACTTCACAGGGAAAAGAAGACTTTTATCAGAATAAAAAGTCTTCAAAGAAAGACAAGAAAAAGACTAAGTCTAGCAAAGCAACTCTTTCAAAAATAGTTTGCTATTGCTGTAATAGACAAGGTCATGTTGTTGCAGATTGTCCAGAAAAAAGGAAGGAGTCTAGTGACAAGAAAAGGACTCAATACAAGGGCAAGAAGGAAAAGTCTTTTGTTGCCAAAAAGGACAAGAGCTTGTCAGATATTTCTTCATCAGAAACTGAGTCAGATGCTGAGGCATATATAGGACTGTTTGCTGAGGAAGAAGAGGAAGAGTTCATTCAGATTATGAATTCTATATATGAACAAGAGGACAGTCAGTGCCAAGGGCTAATGGCATTGACAAAAAGTGACAAAATCCTGGAGCAGCCAGGACCTAGTAAGGTACAACATTGTTCTTTTAGTTCAATTTCTTGTGCCAGTACAGAATCAGATTCATCTTCATCAAGTGATGAGAGTGCATCTGAGTCTGAAGAGGATATTCATCAGTTGATAGATGAATATAAAGTTCTGTTGCAAGCTTATAAGAAGAGCAAGTCCCTAGCCAAAAGTCAGGCAAAGGAAATTGTTAATCTCAAAGCTGCTGCAACTGATTTTGAGAAGTTATTTGATCAAAAGCTTAATGAGATAGCCAGACTGAAGCACATAACTGTGATTCGGATGGGGACTATATCATTTAAGAATGATCAAATTAAGAGTCTGGAGATTAATCTTCAGAAGGAGAAAGACTTAGTTGCTAGATTTTCTAAACCTAAGTCAGTTCTACCATTAATTGATGAATTTGTTCATCACAAAGGTAAAGCTGGACTGGGATTTACTAGACCTGCAAGGACTGTTCAGTCCAAGTCCAAGTCCAAGGGCAAAGCCCCAACTCTCAACAAGTCAGCTGTAGATAAAACAGCAAAGACAGTACCTAAGCAAAGGTACAATAAGTTTGAGTGTTGGTGCTGTGGCAAGGTAGGCCACTTTGCAATGGACTGTTGGCACAATGCTAGTGCCAAAGTGAGTAGCAAACTACCTGTTGGAAAACCTGCAGGTAGCTTTGTTAGGATGCAAACTAACCAGTACCAAGGACCCAAGAATTCTTTGGGTTCTAAGGTTCACTAATCTGTTTTGCAGGTGAGTCCAAGTGGCCATGCCCCAATATGGTACTTGGACAGTGGGTGTTCCACACCTATAAAGGATGGTCCAAAAGTCACCTTTGGTGGTTCTGAAAAAGGGATCATCAAGGGTTTTGGTAACATATCTAACTCCTATATTACAATTACTCAAGTGGCCTATGTTAAAGGTTTGAAACATAACCTTATTAGTATAAGTCAATTGAGTGATGTAGGATATGACATCTCATTTGTGAAAAATGGTTGTCATATCAAGAGGTCAAATGATCAAGAGATCATTTTGACTGATTATAGAAAAAGGAATGTCTATTGCTTAGACATTATGGCTGAGAACAATGGTTCTCCAGTGTGTCTTGTAGCTGATGAGACAGTCTCTCATTGTGTCAAATGGCACAAGAGGCTAGCCCATCTAAACTACAAGACAATTGGCAAACTCTTTAGTAAAGAGTTAGTGAGGAATGGTCCTCAAGTTAAGTGTATTAAATATGGTATTTGCTCAGCTTGTCAAAAGGGCAAGCAGACTAGATCCACCTTTAGAAGCATTGAAAACAAAGATGCTGTGAGGTGTTTATACCTCTTGCATATGGATCTCTTTGGTCCAATGTCAGTTCACGGCCTAGGTAGGAAGGCCTATACCTTTGTAGTTGTAGATGACTACTCAAGGTTTTCCTGGGTGTTCTTCCTAAGACAGAAATCTGAAACACCTAGTGTCTTCTATAGCTTTGTCAAGCTAATTCAGAATGAACTAGACAGTACAGTGGTCAAGATTAGAAGTGACCATGGTACTGAATTTCAGTCTGATATCATGACAAAACTATGTGCAGAATTTGGGATATTTCAAGAGTTTTCTTCACCAAGAACACCTCAGCAAAATGGCATTGCTGAAAGGAAGAATAGAACCTTGATTGAGGCTGGTAGGACCCTATTAAGTGATACATCACTACCAGAATATTTCTGGGCTGAAGTAGTTAATACTGCATGCCATGTTATTAATAGGGCTACCATAACTAAAAGCCACAACAAGACTTCCTATGAGGTTGTGAAAGACAGGAAACCAAACCTATCTTACTTCAGGATCTTTGGTTGTAAATGTTTTATACTTAACAATGGAAAGTCTTACTTGACTAAGTTTGCTGCCAAGTCCCAAGAGGGAATTTTTGTTGGGTACAGCAACAATAGTAAGGCTTATAGAGTCTACAACTTGACTACACAAGTTGTAGAAGAGACTGTACATGTAGTATTTGATGAAACAAGACTTATTGACAATGAGTTGTCTAGTAGTGTATGCAGCCCCACAGGTTTAACAAAGAAGATGGACAAGCTCACTATAGAAGAAGAACCTACTGCAAGACAGCAAGTAGAAGACAGTGGCTGTTGTCCAGGGGGAGTACTACATGTACCTAATGCAGAAGAAGTACAAGGAGTACAGCAAGATGAAGAAGTTGAAGAATTTCAACCTGAAGTCAGGATGCCTCCAGCCAATAGGCATCTTAGAGATCATCCAGCAGAACAAATCATTGGTGATCCAAGACAAGGGGTACAGACAAGGAGCAAAAATCTGAATGCAGCAATCTACTGCAGTTTTCTATCCCAAGTTGAACCAAAGAAGTTTGAAGAAGTCATCCTAGACCCTCATTGGATTGAGGCAATGCAAGAAGAGCTGAATCAATTCAAGAGATGCAAGGTCTGGGAGCTTGTTCCTAAACCAAAAGACCACAACATAATTGGGCCAAGTGAATCTTTAGGAACAAGATGGATGAGCATGGAGTCATCATTAAGAACAAAGCAAGATTGGTTGCTAAAGGATATAGGCAGGAAGAAGGTATTGGTTTTGATCAATCCTTTGCTCCAGTAGCCAGACTGGAAGCCATAAGGATGTTCCTGGCCTATGCAACCTTTCAAGGATTTAAAGTTTACCAAATGGATGTCAAGTCAGCATTTTTGAATGGTAATCTAAAAGAGGAAGTCTATGTGGAATAGCCATCAGGTTTTGTTGATTCAACTCTACCTAATCATGTCTATAGACTTAGGAAAGCTTTATATGGGTTAAAGCAAGCCCCTAGGGCTTGGTATGAAACCCTGTCTAGTTTCCTTATTGAGAATAAGTTCTCAAGGGGTAAAATAGACAAGACTCTATTCCTTAGGGAATCCAGAGGCAAAGTAATACTAGTCCAAATATATGTAGATGACATTATATTTGGGTCTACTGAAAGTATCCTTTGCAAAAAGTTTGCAAAACTAATACAAGGTCAATTCGAGATGAGTAGTATGGGGGAGCTTAAGTTCTTCTTGGGTCTCCAAGTAAGACAGACTGAGAATGGTTTATCCATATGCTAGTCTAAGTTCACCCTAGAACTCATAAGGAAGTATGGTATGGATTCATCCAGTACCATGAAGACTCCTATGGGGTCAAGTATGTCTCTTAGCAAGGATGATGCAGGGAAGCCTGTAGATGAGTCTTTGTATAGAGGGATAGTTGGCTCCCTATTATATTTGACTGCCAATAGACCAGATATCATGTATGCTACATGTGTCTGTGCAAGGTATCAAGTCTGCCCTAAAGAGTCTCATTTGACAGTAGTCAAAAGAATAATGAGATATCTAAAGGGCACTCCTTATCTAGGCCTCTGGTACCCTAGGAATGGGGATTTTGAACTAACAGACTATTCAAATGTAGACTTTGCAGGATGCAAAGAAGACAGAAAAAGCACAACTGGAACCTGTCAATTCCTAGGTGGAAGACTGATTTCATGGAGTAGCAAAAAGCAAACAAGTGTGGCTATCTCCACTGTAGAATCAGAATATGTGGCTGCAGGAAGTTGCTGTGCTCAACTTCTGTGGATACAACATCAGCTTGAGGACTATGGAATTCAGGTAAGTAGAACTCCACTCTTTTGTGATTCTACAAGTGCTATATCAATTGCACATAATCCTGTTTCCCATAATAGAACTAAACATATTGAAATAAAATATCATTTTCTTAGGGAGCATGTAGAGAAAGAAGATATTTTACTGGAATATGTTAAAACAGATAATTAACTAGCTAATATGTATACTAAGCCCCTAGAAGAAACTAATTTCAATAGGTTTAAAATTGAACTAGGCATGATAAACTTAGAATAAGTTTATAAAATTGGCTAAGTAAAAAGGTGTCGACACACAGAGATATCTGTGTCGACACAGAAAATTGGTGTCGATACTTCAGGGAAAAGGTGTCGACACATCTAGGAAGTTGGTGTCGACACTTCAGAATATTAGTGTCGACACATGACAAGTAGGTGTCGACACATCCAAGGTGGTGTCGACACTTAGGTTTTACTCAGAATTATCTAAGTAAAGACTCGACTATGTGTCGAGTTATGTGGTGTCGACACATAAACAAGTGTCGACACATGTGTCGAGACATTATAAGTCAGTGTCGACACTTATTGACAGTGTCGACACAATTTAAGTTAGCTGCCCGCCTTTTCATCTTCAAACCTAGAAAGGTATAAATAGGATTTTGCCTTAGACTATAGACACGCTTTCAAAAGTTTTGAGACCAAAACTTGTGTGTCGACACCTCTCTTCTCTCAGTTCAAATTCTTCAAACCCTAATGCGCCAAAGCTTGAGGAGAACGTCAATGAAGGCTATGAACTGGTGCGCGACGCATTTGGTGATGCAGACCAAGAAATCAAGAATGTGATAACCCTAGTTGCAGACTCGGGGTTGGAATTTCTTGTTTCTGAACCCACAAAGATCTGGAAGAAGGAAGTACTGGAATTCCTTAATGGATCAACCCTAGACGACACTGGATTTAAGATCAAGTCCAGGGTCCATGGTGAAAAGGTGAAGGTGTCACCTAAAAGTTTGAGGAAAGTACTACAGTTACCAAGAACTAAAGAAGAAGATGAAGTTACTGCTTCAAAGACCAGAGAATCTCTAACTTGGTGTGGACTAGATTCTAAAATGAAAATTGGATCTGTTTTCAATAGAAAAGGCATGAACAGCCAAGGGAAATTCATGTCAGAAATTGTTGGCAAAGTGATTTTAAGCAAACCTGGAGGGCATGATAGGGTATCTGCTCATATGTTCAGCATTATGACCAGGATAATCTTCAATCTGAAAACTGACTGGTCTGTAGTGATCTTTGAGAAGATCAAGGAAAGCCTGAAGAAGCCCAACTTGGGCAGGATCTTAAGTCTATACCTTGCTGGAAGTATTCCAGAGGTAATGAGTCAAGCTGCTGGAACAAAAATAAATCATATGAGGAAAATGGATATGAGGATATTCTCTAGATGGGACAGGGTGTTGTCTAAGGAGATGCCAACCCCTGAGAAGATAATTCCTGAGAAAGTATCACCTCAAAAGAAGAAGAGGAAAACTGCTCCAGTGGCTCAGGTTTCCACTAGCAGCTCTGGTAGTGAAGAGCAAGTGGTCTTCACACCTGATGAGAATGAAGAAGGAACTGCTATAAAGTCTCCAGCTCCTCAAGATGTTGCTGAAATCCAGGGGGAGCCACTAGTTGTGGAAGAGCCCACACCTCTTGAGAGTGAGCAAGCAACCCACATCATCCTTGAGGTAATCTCTGAGCTTAATGCTTTAGATTTCCTTAAAATGGATACTGTTTTATCTGACCCATTAGTTAATGTAAATCAGCAAACTCAGCTGGATAGCCAACTCCCAGATGTTGTCATGGAAGACACATCTGTTGAAGTTCAAGTAGTTACAGATCCAGTGGTAAATGAGCCAAGAATTTCTCCAGCCCATTCTCCACAAGAATATACAATGGAAGATTTGTTCCTTAACCTGGATCAAACTGATTTTGACAAAGAAACTGCTGCTGAGGGGGAGAATGCTCCAGTTGAGGGGGAGCAAGTAGTACATGTTGAAGAGCCTGTAAGGCAAGAACCTGAGAAGCCCAAAGAAGTTGAGGAGCTACCTAAGGAGAGGGTAGACATAGCCAGCACATCTGCTTCTGAAGATGAGGAGACAACAAGGGCTAAGAAAAAGAAGTTTCAAGTATTCAAAAGAAGGAGCCAGAGTTATAAAAAGGCATTGCAAACTATTGCACCACAGCCTATATCACAGCCAGCACCAACTGTTGATTATAGTGCACTGATGGTTGCTATGCAGATTAAACTGGATGAACACAGGAAAGCTATTGAAACTTATGTGGATGAGGGGCACAAATCATTGTAATTTGATCTGGCCCAGGATATAAAGTCTATAAGATTTGAGATGAATCTTAATAAGAAGGAGATGATAGACTGCTTCCACAAGGGAGGGAATGCAATGGTGTATTTGGCTACTCATCAAGAAAAGATCAAAGCTCAAGTAGATGACATTGCACAGAAGCAAGGATATGTTCTTGAGAACCAAATCAGAATAAATGATAACTTAACTGCTTCCCATAATGCAATTGTCATAGAAATGAAAAACATAGCTGCTGGCCTGCCTACTTCTACTGCTACTACTAAAGCAGAATTTGACAAAGTATTCCGGAAGAAATAACTGTTGTTAAGACTGCCATCCAAGACTCACAGAAGATCATCACTGACAAACTCCAAAGGTTAAAACCTTTCTTTAAAGATGGAGTCAATTATTTGGATAACCAAGTGAGATTTCAAAAAGATGATGTGAGAGATCACATAGAAAGAGAAGTCATAAAGGGGGAGAGAGTGTTAGTCAATGCCAGCTCTGATCATGCTAAGTGGATATATAATTCTATCAGAGCAACTCTTGGATATCCTTGTCTTTGTGATGATGATAATGTTGCAGAATCTGGAATACATCATGCATATCTTGGAGGTGAGCAACCTGAAGTAGCTCAAGTTATCTATCCTCCACCAGATTTTGACATGATACATGCTGATATACAGTCCATGTATAGCCCACCTGGGGGCAAGGTCAATGTCATTATAGAAAAAGTTGTTCAGCCAATATCTGAAGCTATGCAAGAAGCACTGCAGAAAGAAGAAGAAACTAGATTGTCCAAGAAGAGGTTTATGGAGCAAGCTGAACAGAGACCAGACTTTGAGCAGTGGAGCCCTACTTCAAGAAATATTATCTTAACTGCATGGAAAGCTGCAAAAGATAATATACAAGACAGAAATAAATGGTTTTCTGAACTTGAATGGAGGAAACATGAGTCAAGGCAAGAAGCAATAGTCCAATACAGAAGAAAGGCCAAGATGGGAAAGCTACCTCCTACTGCCCAGGAGCCTAGCAAGTACTTTCCTAAGCCTTATCATTATTGTTGGGTATTGTATCCACAATTACCTGGATTTGAGGAAGCCACCTGTCAAGCTAAGATGAATTCACAATGTATTTGATGAAACATCTTAAGTTGTACTTGCAGCTCCTCCACGCTAAGTGCACACCAATGTTAGGGTGCAGTAGGTCAATATACACGGGTCTGCAAGACGTAATCCCTCGTTGAGCAGATCAGTGTGTTGGCCTACGTGTACTCTCTCTATTGGAGTGCACTTACTTTCAAGTACAGGGCCGTTCATATGCAAGAGAAGACAAGGAGCATGGATGGGTCAAGGAGCAGCTCCAGGGTGGAAGACGAAAATTTGTCCAAGGAAAATTCGACGAGAATCACCAAGTGATTCTCGCCGATTCGACGAGAATCACTAGTGATTCTCACCGAATCGACGAGAATCATTAGTGATTCTCGCCGACTCCTTCAGGCTACCTCAAAACGGTACCAAGTAAGATTCGGCGAGAATCACTAGTGATTCTCGCCGAACTAGTGGTTAAGCAGATCATGGATACCAAGTGAAAATCGCTGAGAATCAATAAGTGATTCGTCAAGAATCACTAGCGATTCTCGACGAATCGTCGAGAATCACTTGGTGATTCTCGCCGATTCGTCGAGAATCACCTGTGATTCTCGCCGATTTTCACTTAGCGTTTTCTCGGGATGTTCCTGAACCGGATTCTACAGCTATCAATTTTCTGGACCGGGATCTAGGGATTTCTATTGTGGGTCCCACAAACGGTCATATTGGAGTTATCTACAGTATATATATTCGGGTATTTTGAACAGTAAAAAAAAAAGAAAAAGAAATCGAGTCGCGACGTAACCCTAAAACCGTGATTCCTCTCCGCCGCCGCCGTCGCGCTCGGGAACGTAGGTCGCCGTCAACAATCGGGAATCCTTCGTGTTCTCCGGCGACAGAAGCTTAACAAAGCTTGAGTCTCACGTGTCTATCCAGAGATCTCTTGTCTCTCGATTTGTTGACCGGGAAAAACTCCCCCGTCCGAATCGATCGAGACGACCGATGCTCGTGTGACCGTTGGAAGACCAAGCTAGCTTCGCTACGAAGTTTGGATCTCCTAGTTCAGCAGCCGCTCATCATCACAGCCACCGATCCCGAAGCTAGCCGCCGCTCGTGTTGCCGCCGGCGGTTCCGGGGAGATCCTCTCCAAGAGAGACCAAGGTTGTAGACTCTTCGTTGACTTCACGAACACGTCGTCGAACGAAGAGGAACACCGTAGTCTCCGAAAGAAGTTTGTATCTCGTATACATTCTATATTTACTGTTGTTGTAAAGGAACTTTTGTTCCGTGTTGTAAGGGTTGGGTGCAACCCGTTTGGTGGGAGTGTTGACTCTCACGTGTGGAAGGGTTCCTTCCGGTAGTGCAGGGATTGGATTTCAATCCCGTTGGAGAAGTGACCGAGTCGTCCCTTGTTGGGGAGATAGGTCGAAGGGGGAAAGTGGATGTACCCAAGTCGGGGAACCACTATAAATTGCCTGTGTATTCTGTGTGTTGTGCTTTTTATTTTTATTGTGCAGGTACGTTCGTAAATTCCGCAAAAGCGCTACTCGTCACCTATTCCCCCCCCCATTGGTGCACATAGCTGACACTAGGTGGACTTTCAAGTGGTATCAAAGCGAGGTTACTCATCAAAAAGGTCAACACCTTGAGTTGAATCCTGCCACCAGTGTCAGAAGCATGGATCTGGATTATGAGATACCGCCACTCAAACTCCCCGCATGCACAAAGGATTATTATCCCATCTGGAGAATGAGAGTGTCATTTCACCTGGATGCCATCGATCCTCGAGCATCCTTCATCCTGGAAGAGGGTCCGTTTATTCCCATGAAGACCTCCGACTCTGGGATCCAAGTGCCCATGAGCATTGCTGAGATGTCAGAGACAGAACTATCACTATTTCACTTGGACGAGAGGATTCGTCAAATTATCATAGATATCTGGTCTGGAGCCTCTCGCTCTAGATTGGAAAAATGTAGAACGGCTAAATCTCTGTGGATGATGATCTCAGAGCTGATCGGGGGGTCAGAAAAAGCTGGAATATGCTGTCAATCAGAGGATGAAGCGTATGTGGGGGTCCTCACTTCTGAAGATGAAGGCAAGGATCCCTCGGACTGCATCAGAGCTCCAGTGTCCGTGTCAGAGACTGAAGAGGACAGTCATGAAAGCAGCTCTGATGTGGATGAAACAATAGTCACTGAATCTAATGACAACAACACAGAAGAGCAGGTAACTTCTTCATCCTGCCCCGTATCTCTTGAAATTTCTGAAGACAGGAACTACCCTCCTTCAGAAAATGCTGATTCCCTGAAGAGAGCCCTTCAGTCAAGCAACCTACTTGCTGAGGAGCAAGCTCAAGAGATTGCTCGACTGAAGGTCTTGTTGGTTCTCCAATTGGCGTCCAACAAGGCCAAGGACTCTAAGATCTCAGCTCTAGAGAGCAGTCTGGAGAATGAGAAAAGAATAGTATCAAACTTCTCCAAGGTTGATGCCATTAAGAGAAAGCAAGAAAACGGGTGGATCTCCCGGATTATCAATTTGTGGAGAAATGGGGAAACGGTATTCCGACCCCCCACTCCAAGCAGGAAGGCAACTCATCATGCCTTCAGGTATGACCACCGGAATAGTCGTGGTCGCTGCAAGGGTGATCTGTCCCCTTGTGGAAACGTCCATAGTGCAAGGGCCGTCATGGCCACCCATGAGGAAATACCTAAGGATCATTCTAAGCCCTTTGTATTCACTGCCTCTACCTCAACACAGTGTGGATCTGCATGTCCCAGCGCACAGAAGACTTCTCACCACTCAAGGACACGGGACAGAGAGGATAGAAGTCATGATGTCAGGTTCCATGGGGCCTCTGTAAGGGAGATGCCTGAAAGAATGGCACCACCTTCCCGGCCTCATAACGCTCACAACATGCATTCTTTCCACCCTTCCACGTGTCACGATGGAAGAGGAATTTTTGTGACAAGATCATGCCCTATCCCGTTCAGACCTAGGACCGTGACTACATCAGTCACTAGATCAGGTCGGAAACGGCGATACAACATTCACCCATGTTTGTGCTGTGGCAAAGTGGGACACTTTGCCATCGATTGTTGGCACAACCCCTCTGTGCCCACGGCAAGGGCTCATCCAGATTCTCGGGACAGAGGTAGTCTTCTAGACAGGTTTTCTGAAGGAAGGCAGTGGCGTGCTTATGCTAACAGGAACCTAGGACCCAATATGATTTGGGTTCCTAAGGTAAAGTAATTCTTTCTTGCAGGGTAGTCTAGGTTCCCGTGAATATGATGGGAACTAGACAGTGGGTGGCTCAAGACTAAATTGGAACAATCGTCTGCAATAACAGATGTGATATCAATTTGAGCATACTCACATTGAGCTTCTGATATGTTCTACCTGAGGGACTAAAACGATGACTCTCAAAATCCCAGGTACTCATAATCAGTTCCAAGACTTGAGTCATTTTCAATTGACAATTACCTATATATATATATATATATATATATATATATATATATATATATATATATATATATATATATATATATATATATATATATATATATATATATCCTTATATTCAGATACATCTTTGTATATTAGTGTATCTATGCACATCTAAGGATAGGTTAAATCGATACATGCAAACCTTTCTACTTCAAAAATTAACGAAGATATGTCATTGTGAATCTCGACAACTCACAATTGACATCAAGAAGTGTTTGGAGAAGCCTCGCTCAAATCCAAATAGACTGTCTGTATAATAAACATGTATTTATCATCTTTATATTGACTTGACATCAGAAAATTTCAAAAATGTTGCAAGCTTCTCAACGTGAAAATTTCTAGTCAAGAGACCTCTCAATTTCGAATTAGACAAATGGTATCAGAAACCGAATTAAACAAATCTCCTGTCAGACAAAACCCGCCGACCCTTCGCATTCTTCACGAATCCCGCCGAATTAGACAAATCTCGCCGAATTAGTCAAATCCCGCCAACCCTTCGCCTTCTTCACGACTCCCGTCTCACGTCGCAGCAAATATCCCGCAAGAGTTCTTCCGCAGACTTGCCGAAACCCGCAGGAGCTTTCCCGACGACCCACAGCAAGCTCCTCGCCTACGCCAAACATCAACGTGAAAATTTCTAGCAAGCTCCCGCCGACTCTCCTCCTCTGGACACTCGCCGAGGGGCCACTAATCGCCGCAAGGGACACTTATCGGAAGGGCACCTCGCCGACTCCTGCTGGAAAGCTCGCCTCCATCAAAGGTTTCCCGCAAGCATCCCGCCGAAGCCTTCACCGACGAACTCTTCAAGTTTCGATTTCTCTCCGCTCGAACCAACTCACCGTCTTCACCGCTAGGTAACCTCTTCCTCACCCGTACTTGGACGCGCTCACTAGTGATGCTTTCTTTTTGAAAGTTCATTAACGCTTAGAGTAGGGCTTCTCTCTCTAGATCTACAATGGCTCCAAGGACAACTGCTGGGTTGGTCTCTGGCTGCGAGCTGGTTCAAACTGGGTTTTCTCACGCCTCGGACGAATTCCGCAACATCATTCTGATGCTGGAAGAGGCTGGGCTAACCTTCGTCTTGGAGCACCCTTGCAAAATCCTGGACAAAGAGGTGCTGGAGTTCTTTGCTACCGCAAGACTCCGAAATGGCGACTCCCTCATCAAAAGCAAGGTGTCTGGGGCAAAAATCAAGATGTCTGCCGGCAAGCTGACCCGCTATCTACAGCTTTCTAGCCTGGAGCAGGAGGACTATCTGGAGGACGAGGACAAGACCAGAACTCTCTTATTCTACGGTCTCGCACGAGGAACTCGATCAATAAAGAGGAAGGATATGAATGAAGAAGGGAAGCTCCTGTCTGATATTATTGGAAAAGTACTCATCTGCAAGCCGGGCTCTCATGACCATATCTCAGGAGATATGTTCAAGATCCTCATAGCTGTTGTCTGCCGCAAGAGGTTCAACTGGGGGGAGTTGCTGTTCGAGAAGATCAAGGACACCTTGGGCACTCCGAGTTTTGGGCGCATCATAAGCCTATATCTAAACCAGCTGAATGGAGACAAGTTTGACATGAGCAAAGGTGTTCCTCTCCACTACTTGAAGAGGATGGACGCAAGTGTGTTTGATCGATGGGAGAGGCGTATTGGGCAGCCTGCAGTGGAAGAGCAACAGGGAGTATCTCCAGCAGTCATCCCCGGTGAAATTCCTGATACCCTGACTGCAGGAATCGAGGGGGAGCCTCTACCTCCTCATACTGAGGTAATATCTGACATCTCCCAGGTGGCCAGTGATGCGGTGGCCGAAATTCATGAAGTAAGTGAACCTGAGCTGGAGGATGAGGAGGTCCTGAACAGAAACACTCAAGGAACCGAAGCTGATGCACAGGGGACTGCTGACCAAGAGTTAGAAGAGGATGCTGCTGCTATAGATGATTTCTTGGATGATGACGGAGAGGACGATGAGAATGAGGGACATGAAGTATTGGAGGGTCCGGATCTTGTTGAACCTCCATCTGAAAAGAATGCACCAGTGGAGGGGGAGTCAGATAAATCTCCAGAGGCAGCCAGCATTCCTCCTTTAGAGACTGTGATTGTATCCAGCTCTACAGATGCGTCTGCTGAAATGCAAGGCCCACAAGTGCCTCCGGCTATTCCGTTACGAGATGAGCTAGCCACTCACACTGTCAATATCATTCAGGGCATTGTGAATGAACTTAAAGCCTCCTTTGATGAAGCTCAGAATAAACTGCTGAACAGGATTAAGACTTCTGAAAATCTGATGCTCAAGAATATGGTGGAAATCAACCATAAACTGGACGTGATGGAGAAGAAATTTGAAGAGAAGTATACCGCGGTCGGCGAAGCTGCCACACTCCTAATGGCCGGTTTGAAAAATAATACTGATACTCTTGCCGTCGTCAATCAGAATGCACATGTTGTCGCCAACAACATTCAGAAGTTTGACGGTAATATGGTAACTCATAACGCCAATCAGCAAGCCTTAGTCTCTGAATTCTCCAAGACCACCAAGCATATTGATGACTCCCTACACTCATATGCAAACTGCATCGCTGTCGAAGCCAAAAGGGGGAGAAAGAGTATATAGCTAAGTTGGCCGAGCTTCAAGAAAGCATGAGCACACACTTCGCACAATCAAGCAAATATGTCTATGAGAGCTGCTGGTGGATGCTCCAACAGGCGTTAAGTACGTTAGGCGTCGTTCTGCCTGACAATCCTGCAGGTATTCATGTTCCTGAGACATCTACGGCCGCTGAGGGAGTGTGTGCTGCTGAGGACTTAAGTACAAGTGTTGTAGATGTTCCCACAAATGACGCTGATGCTAGGGCTCTCTCCAAAGCTAAACTGAGGAGCATGTTTGACCAAGAGGCCTTAGCAAAGGCCAGGGGAAAGAGAAAAGTTCAGGAAGGGACCTCCAAGGAGACTCTAGCTGAGAAGAGAATCAGAATGAGTGAGGAGGATGTACGAAACGAAAGGTGGAGTCCAGTTTCAAGGAACATCATCTTAGACACCTTCTGGCTGCAAGAAAGAGGAGAGATCAATTGAAACGAAGTATATAGCCAGTATGAGTGGGAAACGCACAAAACGTTTGAAGCGAAACGCAACATCTTTTTCAGAAACAACAAGGATGCAGATAAAGTTCCTCCTCCTAGGTATTACCCGAAGCCCAAAGAATACATGGAGAGGCAAAGCAAGAAGTACTTGGCTCAAAATCCTAAGGGTGACTTAGCTAAGGAAAAATAGTCAAAAACTTATAGCTTGTCACTTTGTTTTAAGAACATTTAATGATTATTGTTATCATATAAACAATTCTGAGATTATATGTGTATATATTTATATTGGTATATATATTAGAATTTGTGAATGACTCAAGTCCTGATCTGTTTGCTCATACTCTCTTGTGCTGCATGTTAAATTTCTGAATGCTATGTTTATTATTTGATAGGTGTTATTCATCTTAGCTAGTAGGGTTTTGGCTTCGTCAAATAGGGGGAGATTGTTGGGTATTGTATCCACAATTACCTGGATTTGAGGAAGCCACCTGTCAAGCTAAGATGAATTCACAATGTATTTGATGAAACATCTTAAGTTGTACTTGCAGCTCCTCCACGCTAAGTGCACACCAATGTCAGGGTGCAGTAGGTCAATATACACGGGTCTGCAAGACGTAATCCCTCGTTGAGCAGATCAGTGTGTTGGCCTATGTGTACTCTCTCTATTGGAGTGCACTTACTTTCAAGTACAGGGCCGTTCATATGCAAGAGAAGATAAGGAGCATGGATGGGTCAAGGAGCAGCTCCAGGGTGGAAGACGAAAATTCTTCCAAGGAAAATTCGACGAGAATCACCAAGTGATTCTCGTCGATTCGACGAGAATCACTAGTGATTCTCGCCGAATCGACGAGAATCACTAGTGATTCTCGCCGACTCCTTCAGGCTACCTCAAAACGGTACCAAGTAAGATTCGGCGAGAATCACTACTGATTCTCGCTGAACCAGTGGTTAAGCAGATCATGGATACCAAGTGAAAATCGCTGAGAATCAATAAGTGATTCGTCGAGAATCACTAGCGATTCTCGACGAATCGTCGAGAATCACTTGGTGATTCTCGCCGATTCGTCGAGAATCACCTGCGATTCTCGCCGATTTTCACTTAGCGTTTTCTCGGGATGTTCCTGAACCGGATTCTACAGCTATCAATTTTTTGGACCGGGATCTAGGGATTTCTATTGTGGGTCCCACAAACGGTCATATTGGAGTTATCTACAGTATATATATTCAGGTATTTTGAACAGTAAAAAAAAAGAAAAAGAAACCGAGCCGCGACGTAACCCTAAAACCGCGATTCCTCTCCGCCGCCGCCGTCGCGCTCGGGAACGTAGGTCGCCGTCAACAATCGGGAATCCTTCGTGTTCTCCGGCGACAGATGCATAGCAAAGCTTGAGTCTCACGTGTCTATCCAGAGATCTCTTGTCTCTCGATTTGTTGACCGGGAAAAACTCCCCCGTCCGAATCGATCGAGACGACCGATCCTCGTGTGACCGTTGGAAGACAAAGCTAGCTTCGCTACGAAGTTTGGATCTCCTAGTTCAGCAGCCGCTCATCATCACAGCCGCCGATCCCGAAGCTAGCCTCCGCTCGTGTTGCCGCCGGCGGTTCCGGGGAGATCCTCTCCAAGAGAGACCAAGGTTGTAGACTCTTCGTTGACTTCACGAACACGTCGTCGAACGAAGAGGAACACCGTAGTCTCCGAAAGAAGTTTGTATCTCGTATACATTCTATATTTACTGTTGTTGTAAAGGAACTTTTGTTCCGTGTTGTAAGGGTTGGGTGCAACCCGTTTGGTGGGAGTGTTGACTCTCACGTGTGGAAGGGTTCCTTCCGGTAGTGCCGGGATTGTATTTCAATCCCATTGGAGAAGTGACCGAGTCGTCCCTTATTGGGGAGATAGGTCGAAGGGGGAAAGTGGATGTACCCAAGTCGGGGAACCACTATAAATTGCCTGTGTATTCTGTGTGCTGTGCTTTTTATTTTTATTATGCAGGTACGTTCGTAAATTCCGCAAAAGCGCTACTCGTCACCTATTCCCCCCCCCCCCATAGGTGCACATAGCTGACACTAGGTGGACTTTCAATTATTTTGAAAGGCAAAAGATTAAGGCTGAGGAACTTAAGAAGAAGGAGCTGAAAGGGAAGAAGCCTGCTGAAACAGAAGATGCTGAAGCCCCTGTGCAAGCAAGGATAAAATCTGGAAAAGGGATAGTGATCAAAGATGCTGATCAAGAATAGCATAGAAATTTTCTTAAGTTTACTATGTACTCTTTTGTTGTAAAGCATTCTGTAAACTTTAGAATTATGAATATGACAAGCTATTAGAACAATGTCTGTGTGATAAATTTGCTATGTGATAAATTTATTTCATAATTGTTCTGTGATGATTTCTGTGTTTGCATGTTTGTTTAATACATGTGATGTTTCTTTCCTGATTACATAATCCTATTTTACATCATTCTGTAATTTTATTATGAATGGTGTATATCATTGACTAAGGGTTATGACTTCTCCAAATAGGGGGAGATTGTTGGGTACATTGGTTCAAATGTATCTGATTTGAAGAAGCCTCACCCAACTCAATGATATACATCAAAATGTATTTGATGTATTTTGAGTTTACTTGTGCAGGTCAAGTATTTACAGGAAAGAAGAAAAAGTTTCTAAGTCCATGTGTCGACACCCAGAGGGAAAGTGTCGACACTTATGAAGACTTGTGTCGACACCTAGGCAAGCAGTGTCGACACTTGGAGTACTTGTGTCAACACCAGGGATGCAGAGTCGACACCAGACAGAAAGTGTCGACACTTTGTGAAGAAAAGTGCAGTGAAGTAGTGTCGACACTTAGCAGTTGTGTCGACACCCAAAGAAACTGTGTCTACATCAGAAAGTGTCGACACTTGGAGGCTGTGTCGACACTCAGCAAAAGTCAGCAGAGACTAAGTACAAGTGTCGACACCCAGAACAATGTGTCGACACTCAGCAGAAGAGTCAACACTTGAAGTAAGTGTAGACACCCAGAACAATGTGTCGACACTCAGCAGAAGAGTCAACACTTGAAGTAAGTGTCGACACCCAGAACAATGTGTCGACACTCGGCAGAAGAGTCAACACTTGAAGTAAGTGTCGACACCCAGAGCAATGTATCGACACTCAGCTGAAGACTCAACACTTGAAGAAAGTGTCGACACAAGGAGCTGTGTCGACACTTAGCAAAGTTCAGCAAAATTCTAAGTACAAGTGTCGACACTAAGGAGATGTGTCGACACTCAGCAAAAGTCTCAACATAAGAAGAATGTGTCGACACAAGGAGCTGTGTCGACACTCAGCAAGTATCAACACTGAAGACATGTGTCGACACCAAGAAGCTATGTCGACACTTAACGGATTCAACACATGAAGATGTGTCGACACAAAGGTGTTGTGTCGACACTTAGAAGAATTCAGCAAAATACTGAAGTACAAGTACTTGTGTCGACACTCAATTTTAGTGTCGACACATGAAGAAGAAGCAGTGTCGAGATATAAAATCTACAACACAAGGAGTTGTGTCGACACCTTGTAGGCTAGTGTCGACACTTAGACAACATGTATCGACACTTGGTCTATAAGTGTCGACACTTAAAGACAGAAAGTCTCAATACTTTCAGACAGTTACAGAATTTCCAAGAACTGACTGGATGACTTGACAGCTGCCATTCCAGCCGGTCTACTGCACCTGTCAGAGTTGTCAGAAATCAGTTATGGACCGGACCAGCCGGTTACCTTGAAGAAGGCCTATAAATAGGCTTATGATGTCTACAGAAAGTTGTTGTTCAAGTAATTCAAAGAAGATCTAGCTATCAAGTGAAGATCTAAGAAGTTGGAGAGAGAGAGCTCCATCCAAGAAATCAGTCGTTGGAACCAGGCTGAGAAGAAGGGTTCAGATTTATTCTGAATCTTAAGTAGTAGAGATCAAGGATCAATTGTAGAAGGGGTCAATCTTATTGAGTGCTACATTCAAGAAGCTTTGAAGAAAGCCAAGTCAGATTGATTTCAGCTGAGTTCTTCCAAGAACTCATCAAGAAACTCACAACTCTCCTCTCTTGTCTCTGAGTTGCTGAGTTAATATTATTGTATTCATTTTTTCTTGTAGGATCCTTTGGATCTAAGTCTTGTAAGCCTGTAATTATAAAGGCTGAGTGTAGGAGATATAAATCTCTGAGTGTAGGCCTTGGTGGCTGAGTGTAGGCCTTGGTGGCTGAGTGTAGGCCTTGGTGGCTGAGTGTAAGCTTTGTGAAGAAGCTGAGTTGTAGGGCCTTGGGCCTGAGGTGTAGGAACCTGTTTTGGGTTCTGAGATAGTGGAGGAGTTTGGCCGAATCTAGTACATTGCAAGATAGGCAAAGGGGAAAAGTGGATGTACCCAAACCTTGGGGAACCACTACAAAACTGTGTGTCTACTGTGTGCTGTGATTGCTGTGTACAAATAGATATAACTCTGAGATAAAAACTGATTGCTTCCATAAAAACTTAAAATGATTCAAGTCACCTATTCACCCCCTCCCCCCCTCTAGGTGTTTAGGCACAATATCTTTCAATGTCCGCGGCCTCACCACCGCCCCTTGGACGGAAAATACCGTGAGCATTTGGGTATTTCCGGTAGAAGTCACGTTAATTGAAGACATCGACAGCCTAAGACCTGCCCTATATGCCATAGGTAGGCCTCTAAAACCGAACCACATAGAGCGGGTACAGTTCCACTCATACCATTGCTCACCTCGCAATGGCAATTTAAGTCATTGGCGCGGGTCAAGCTTCCCCGAATCCCGATTCGATCACACACTTAACATAACCTGGTTATGTACAAGTTGGCTCTCAGGCCACCATGTTGGCAGAATCATGCATCTGCCCAGTTTTTTGGGTGCACCTCGGAGTTAGTCCCCAAGGTTCCCAGTTGCAACCTACCGCGTAGAAAACCTGAAAAACAACCATCAGCGCGGAGTCTTCTCAGGCCAACTTGTCCGGATAGGCTTCAAACATCATGCCTACCTCTGTTTCTCGATTACGGACTCTACATGCAATACAACGGGGATTATTCATGTCTACCCAAAGGAACACCTCACACTCACCGCAAACTCGCGAGAGCGGGCTTCCTATGCAAAAGAAAGAGGACTTCACATGTCCAATACGAGAATTGTTACCCTCTCATTCCTCTTTAGCTCCATGAAGATCTATGTAGATGAAAAGCACCGCAATGTCCTCGCCTCCGTAGATCCGAACTCGGCTTGCGATTTGGGGCTCTGAAGCTCCACCGGTGGCCGAATCTCTCCTCCTTCTTCTTCCTTGCTCTCCCCTCTCTCTAGAACTCTTAGAAAGAGAAAACCCAAAAGAAATGAGGGTTTCTAAACCCTATTCCCGGGTTAAACCCTGCCAGGATCAGCCAGGACCCTTGGATCCCAAAGGAAGGAAACGGACGGCCCTTATTCGCACTTAAAATCAGATTCTTGGGCCGAACACTGCTTGTGACACGTCCGTGTCCAAGGCCGTGTGCCTCATTAGACGCTGAAACCGTCACATTATGAAAAGAACACGGGCTCTCGACACGCCCGTGTCAGGCTTGACATGCCCGTGTCAACAAGTACACACCCGTTTAGCGGGGCGTGTTCCTCCATTGACACAAGACCAACACCAACTCGAGGATAACACGGGTATTCAACATGCCCGTGTCGAATTTGACACGCCCGTGTCAGGCTGAACACTCTTGGGCTCCGAGCCGTGTTCCATCCCCGACACAGCATGACTAACTACCCGAGTAGGACACAACCTAGGACACGCCCGTGTCTCAGGCCGTGTTTGCTTTTCGACGATCGTCAACTGCACTTTCGTCGATCACACGGCCATCGTCAAACCCGAGCATGACATGGCCCTCGGACAAGCCCATGTCCCAGGCCGTGTAACCTCTACCAAGTCCCAAACTTGACTCAAAATGCTACCCGTCCATCTTTTGAGTTTCGGGGTGTTACACCCATTCCTAACCAGCTCATTGCTGAATAGCTTGCCTATGGACCTATAATTTAGAGGACTAGCCTCTTGTGCCTCTGGACACAGGAAGAGGCTTTCTCATCTGCAACTAGGCATACAGGTGAGTCTTTGCTAGAGCATAGAAAATCTAAACAGTAAATATTTCCACTCCTAGTGCCTGTTAAATTGACCTCTGGGTCACCTAACCTCATAATTTGGCACTCATTCTTGTGGAATACTATATCATAGCCAAGATCACGGAGTAGGCTAATGCTTATCTGGTTGTGTTGCAACCCTTCCACATAGGCTACTCCAGTGATAGTGATTATGTCATTAGAAATCTTACCATAACCTCTCGTCACCCCTTTTTCTGACCCACCAAAGATAATCATTGGTCCATTCCTTACTGGAGAATAATACTTCAACATGCTCCTTATTCCAATCATGTGCCTCGAACATCCACAATCCAAGTACCATATAGTGGTATGAGTACTTGTAAAAACCTGCAAAATAGAAGTCAGTTAACCTTAGGACCGTAATGTTTATTGGGTCCTTGGTGCATGTTAGGCTGAAAATAATTCTGCTTATCTACAGCTTTTCTGACAGGTAAGCTGACATTTGCTCTCTGTACACTATGATTGTTCCAGTAATCAATAGCAAAGTGACCTATCTTGCCATAGCACCAACACTCATGGATGTTGTACCTTCTTTTTGGAGCAGGTCTGGTGTCCGTGTTAACAATAGTTCTTGGTCTAGAAGGAGTAGCAGCAGTCCTTATTCTTTGGTTTTCCAGCCCTAGCCTGACAAGTGGTGGGTCTGGCAGTGGAAGTTCTTTGGGTATATTGAGCCCTTCTAGCAGCAACTTTATTTTCAGAAAAAATACTCCTGATGGCCTCAGGGATACCCAGGTCTGGTCTACTAACAACCTTGCCCTATGTTTTAGAGTGGGCCAGAGGAATTGGAGAACAGTCAGTAGCTTTACCCTTGACTAAAGGAACTGTTGCACCAAACACAAATGGTCCAGGATGGACCATTTGTATTTTCTCATAGGCACTGGCACCTTTGCTATAACTACCACCATATTGTGGAATGTATTTTTTCACACAAGATGGTCTAGCATGATTTTAATGACCATGAATACTCTCATGGTCATGGCTGTTAGAAGGAAATTGCACTCTATTAAATTTCACAGGAGGCTTAGAGGCTAGTGGCTCCACTTGAGCATTGCCCTTTCCCTTGGCATTAGCAGCTCTTGTCATTCCCTTGAATCTGAACCCTTTCTTTCCCTTTTGGGAGGAGAAAGAGTCTATCAAGGGCAACACTATGCTAGGCTTGGATTAGCTAGTCACTAGTTCCCTCTCTTTTTGGAGCTTTCCTTCAAGATTCGTAATATGGTTATTATTGAAGGTTATGGTGCTCATCTGAAAGATTGTTACATTCTTCAGTTTGCTGACTTCTTGTATTTTCAGATCCAGCAATTTTTCTGATTCTGAGGCAGCAAGCTTTAAAGAAGCAATATCCTGTGCCTGTTGTTTGGCCATGAGCTTGCTTTTCTTTAGAGCCTGCAGAAGTGCACCATATTTATCAATCAATTGATTGATTTCTCCCTCAGATTCTGAGCCATCATCACCACTTGATGTAGAGGCACAATAATCTGGAACTGATTCATAATCTGAACGAGAGGAGCTAGTAACGGAAATTACCTTGCTTGGACCAGGCTGATCTTGGCCGACTTCTTCATCGACCTAGCCATCAGCCGAAGGCTGCTGCTATCTTCTTCATAATCCACCTCTGAATCACCATCAAAATATGATAGAGGGGCCCTATCTTCAATCCTGGTATCAAGATCAACCTTCTCAGCTTCTTCTTCTAAAGCAGCTAGCCTTTTGATGCAGTCTATTTCTACAACTCCTCCTTCAGTAGAGTACAGCCCAATGTAGGCTTCTTCTTCTTCTTCTGACTCTGATGAGGAGGAGTCAGTCCAGCTTCTGTGCTTCTTGACAATGAGGGATTTCTCCTTCTTGTCTTTTTGCTGCTGATCCTTTTTCTCACCATGTCTCTTCTTTTGATTGGGTAGCCAGCTATTACATGCTCAGGTTTTCTACAATGGTAACAAGTAATGTTAGATGAAACTTGTTTACTAGTTTTGGAACCATACATATACTCCTTAGAGGATTATCTCCTGCCATTGTAGTAGTCATCCTTGGGATGAGAGGACGAGGAAGGCATGCCCCTCTAATGCTTCTTCTTTAAGAACTTCTAAAATTTCCTGGGGAAGGCAGCAAAATCTTCATCAAACAATTGGCAGTCTGATGTGCTTTTCTCTAATCTTCCAGAATCAGATTCAGCATCTCTCCTTGGGGTAGTAGAATACTTTCTTCTGCTTTTGCTGAAGCGTTCAGCTTTTAATTCAACAGACTTATCTGTAGCCTGAGACTTGTTCTGGTTCTCCTCTTCTTTCCTTGCAGCCAACTGCATCTCATATGACAGTAGCTTCCCAAAGAGGGTATGAGGAACTATGTCAACCAACTTTGCCACTTCTTTGATGGCACAAATTTTTGTGTACCACTCACTAGAGAGAGATCTAAGGAACTTGTCATTCAGTTCATAGTGACTGAATACTCTTCCATAAGTCATCAGTTCATTCACAATCCTAAAGAACTTTTCATAACAGATGGTTATGTTGTCCCCCTTGAATTGCCTGAAAGCCTCATACTCTTGGTTTAGCATGAACTTCCTATCATCTCTAACCTCATCTATCCCCTCCATGTAGATCACAAGTGTTTCCCACATTTCCTTTGCTATTGTACAATGGATCAGGTTCTGAAGTGTAGAGTCATCAACAACATCCATAATAATATTCTTTGCCTTCTTGTCTATTAAGGCTAGGGCCAACTCATCCTTGATCATCTCATCATATGTCTTGGTGTTCTTGACATTTGCATCCAGTGAAGAGACCTTCATTGGGATAAATGGTCCCTCTTCAACTGTAATATACATCCTAGGGTCAGCAGCTTCCATGAACTGTCTCACCCTTACTTTCTAGATGCCAAAATCTTCCTTCCTATAGATTGGAAGTCTCACAACACTCAGCTACTTATTAGTCATTCCTGAACCCATAGAAACAGACTTCTAGCTAACTTTTGAGATCTACTAGACTATTAAGCCTTTCATGAGCAACCTCCCTCTGATACCACTTGAAAGTTTTGTTTTCAAGGCTAGCTAAACAACTAGAGGGGGGGAGGGGGGGTGAATATGAGTTTGTCACTAACTAAATTTTCTTTCTTGTTATCAGATTTCTATGTCTGGTGATTTGGTTAGATATCAGCTTTCAAGAACAATCATAGACGACACAATAATTTTATAGTGGTTCTCCAATCTTGGGTACATCCACTGTCCCTCTGCTCCTATCTAATAGTGTGTTACATTCATCTCTCCCTGTGGAACTCAGCTACTTAATAGCTTACAGCACAGATCCTGCAGGACCATACATGTCACACAGACATACAACTTAGGCACTAAGCCAAACCCAGGTCCCAAAGACCTTTCAACCGGCATAAAGCAAAACACAGGTCACAAAGACCTCAGCCTTTATAATACCGGCATACAACTATAGACTCACAAAGAATCTTTATAGAAGAATAAGAAGTTGATTGATTAGACACCAGAGCAAGAACTCTGTGTCTTCTTCTTCATAGACTGAGCAGATATTAGTCTAAGCTTTTGTTGTTGAATACTATGAAGTACGCAGTAGAATATTTCTTCAAACAGCTTCCTTTTATCTGCAGAGCTTGTAGTTCTGCTTTCTCAGAATCACTTCTCAACTTGCTGTTGCAGATGGTGATTGCTTCAGCTATCTCTTCCCTCAGCTAGGTTCTCTGTGTAGAACAACTTCTTCAGGCTCGATAAGAATGGCGAGGAAGAAGAAGAAGAAGTTCGACCGCACTTTCGTTTTCAGAAAACCTAGACAAAGAATTGATCTTTTGCTCTGGCCTATTTGCTTCTTTTTATTCTCTAAAGGTCAATTGATTAGTGGGCCCCACCACCAGGATTGATGGCCGAGATTTAGCCATTCGGCCCATGCTTTCCGTTAATTCCTTATTCAAGGTCTCTTTGGTGTGTGTGGGCCCCATCACTTAATGGTGAAAATATTAATTGGAAAGTGCAGAAGATGATAACAGCTGGCCGCCAACATCTCTGGCAGTATTTCTATAACATTTGAATTTTGGATGACTTTTTGACTTTGCTAACGTCAGCATGAGTCAACATCTGTGAACTTGGACAAAATTCATTCATTAGAACCAAAGGCATTGAGTGAGTAGGTATCACTCAAAGCCAGAACACTTAGACAAAATTCTGTCTGTCTAGATATTGAGCTCAACGAATGTTGTGCGTTGTTTGACGAACGACAAGCTCAGTTCGTAGAATGCGAAAGTTCAGTTCGACGAACTTTACTTTTAGTTCGACGAAAGCTAACCTTAGTTTGTCGAAAGATTAAATTCAGTTCGACGAACTCCAGACTCAGTTCGACGAAAGCTAAGCTCAGTTCAATGAAGTTGAGCTCGACGAAAGCCAAGCTATCCATGCATTTGGACTTAGCCAAATTTTCTGTGTCAAGGTGTTGAGAGCGTTGAGTGAGCTTGGCTCACTCAACGCTATTTGCCTTAGCAAATATTTATGTGCCTTGGCATTGAGAGAGTATGCTCCATTCAATGCCAAACTACTTAACATAAATTCTCTGTTACCTAGCATTGAGTGAGTAAGCAACAATCAATTCCTGTGGAATCACTCAAATTTTTTCACAACTTTTCTATGGAGTTAGACAGTCACAACAACACTCAATGCTAAAAGATGTATGGCGTTGAGTGAGTAGACCGCACTCAATGTCTGTGGACTTAGCCACATTTTCAGCCAATTTCTCTAGGATTAAACTGACTCAGCCTGACTCACATCCTTTTTTTGTATGGCGTTGAGTTTGTAGAGTACACTCAATGCTTTTGTACTTAGCCAAAGTTTTGGCTATATTTCAGTTAGTCTGAGATAGACTCAACTCTATATGTTATATGGTGTTGAGTGAGCTGTCCTCACTCAACGTCTGCGGACTTAGGCAAATTTATACTAGATAATATTGAATTCATACCTCTGGCGTTGAGTGAGCTTGCTCCACTCAACGCCTGTGGACTTAGTCCAATTTGCTATGTCCAGCAACCACTTATTTTGTCCACATGTCCAATCAATGTGATATGGACTAACCTACACACAAGACCTCAAATGCACATCAAATACAGTTGATGTGTGTGACATTGATCTGTTTGACTTCTCATAAATCAGGGACATTAGGAACATTGGACCCAACACTTTTGATGAAACCAAGTACAGAAGCATAATTGGATCCTTGCTCTACCTAACTGGCAGTAGACAAGATATAATGTTTTCAACATGTGTCTGTGCTAGATATAAAGTGAACACTAAGGAATCTCATTACATCACTGCAAAGTGAATTTTAAGATACTTTAAGGGTACACCTAATCTTGGCTAATGGTACCTAAGAAGTAATGATGTCGAGCTAATTGGCTTTTCAGATGCTGATTTTGCAGGAAGTAGGGACGATAGTGTTCAGGTGAGTATCCGAGTCTGAATTTTTCAAAACCATAGTACTGGTTTGCCAAAATCATATTTAGTGATTTTTGGCCCACTCCAAATTTGTTAGTGGCCATTTCTAAATCAAGGACTTGTCTCCTTAATATATTATTTTCGGCAATAATGGTGCCGCATCGGTTTGCGAAGGACTTTCTGCTGCCTTCCACTTGAGATTGAGAAACCTTTAGAGATCTCTCTAAGACCTCTTTCTCTCTTGCAAGAGTTTCAACCCGAGTTTGAGTCTTAGAGAGATCTTTCTCAAGATCTAGTATCTTTGTCAAGGAGGGACAATCCTCTTGACATGTGTCTTTCTCCATTTCAAGTACTTTTACTTCATTTTTCAATTTTTATTTTCGTTTACTAATATTTTATTTTCAGATTTAATAAATTAAATTTCATCCAGTTTTTTATCTAAATATTTGCAGGTTCTCAAAAATTCAAAATATAACTCATCATAAGTTTTAGGAGTTACCTCAGTGTCTCTCTGGACACTGCTTATGTCATCATGTGATGAAAAGCTCTTTCCCATCAAGCACATGTTGGCCTCCTCTTCAGTTTCTGATCCTGAACTGCTTAATTCCTCAGAAGTGTCTTCATCCCATGTTTCTGCCTTCAGAACTTTCTTTTTATCTTTCTTTATGTGTCGCTTCTCTTTCAGCTCATTCAGATACTTTCGGCGCTTGCTCTTTATGTGGTCAATTCTCTTGCAATGATAGCACTCAGGTGGTGGTCTATCTTCGTCATCCAACCAATTGGTCGGAAGGGACATGCCCGATGGTTTAATTTTGTTGGGACCTTTCTTTAATCGAGAAATCTCTACACCAAAATATTGTGTCCGCTAACCTCATCGTTAAGGATTGAATTTGCCTGTGTTAGTGAAGCGTTGTGGCAGAATTCTATGGATGCCCGCAACGTGCTCGAGTAAAGTTGCGTCATTCATGTGTGCGTGGTAATTAAAGCAATGTACCGAAACATGTTTCTTCCTTTGAAAACTGTGATATTTACTATATATATTTATTTATTGATAAACACAATATTTTTCAGCAATGTGTCTGATCATTAGTTTTTTCACTTTTCTAATCACATTAAAATTATTATTGATATTTCTTTTTTAATTAAGTGCACATTTGATTCTTTTGAGATAATGACTCTCTCTACACACTCGTGTGAATACAAAAATCATACGACGAAATTTTAAATTCTTTTACTTTGTGTCCAGGTTGAGCCTAAATCCTAGTTCTGTCATTGAAGGTGATTGTGATGTGGAAATTATCTTTGGATGTGTGCAGATCAATTTTGCGTGCAGACCAAATTTTTACGTGCAAGTCAAATTTCTCTTTTTCTCTTCTTGAAATAATTTGACCACGGGAGATTTGCAGGGGAGTCTAATGGTAGGCTCACGCAGGGGTTGAACTATTCACGAGCACACCCGGACACGTCCCCAAGTTCAATTTTCGGGACGAATAATATAGGTTTTTTGGCCTATACAAACATACAAGCATTAATAGTTAGTTTCTCCATAACCGTTCAATGAAATTCAATTTTGAAAATGACGTTGGATTAGTATCGAAAATTTACACACGATAGACTATTCAATCAAATATTTTCATGAAGATTTGACAACATTACTAATTTTACAAAATTGAAAATATATAGTTATTTGTCAAATGTTCGTTAATTAGATTAGATATAATCATCACTAGACTTATACAAAGTAGTAAAAAAATTTAAAAATTTTATTCCAATCAACAATAGTTAAAAGTGATACACATAATATTTTCCAGCAATTAGTTTGACCATTTTTTAGAAGTATAAGGACATATGACTTTGTTATTAAGTTGGATGATCAAGATATTTTCCGTAGTGAGTGTTTTAAATATCTTGGATCGATAGTTCAAAAAGATGGAGGTATTGATAAAGATGTGACACATAGAATCCAAGCGGGTTGGTTGAAGTGGAGAGGCGAGTCAGAGATCTTATGTGATTGTAAATTACCACTAAAACTTAAGGGCAAGTTTTACCGTACTGCAATTAGACCCGTTATGCTCAATGGTTCTGAGTGTTGGGCTGTGAATTGTGTACATGAGCAAAAAATGGGAGTTGTGGTGACGAGAATGCTTAGGTGGATGTGTTGACATACGAGATTGGATAAAGTTAGGAATGAAAGTATCAAGGATAAGACAACAGTAGCACCAATTGCAGAGAAGATGCGAGAAGCTCGTCTAAGCTGGTTTGGACATGTACAAAGTAGACCATTGGATACACTTGTTAGGCGTTGTGAGAGTCTAGTCACTAAGCATGTTAAACGAGGGAGGGGTAGAGCAATAAAGACTTGGAATGAAGTTGTAAGAAAAGACACGATGTACTTAAACATTAGTGAGATTATGACAAAAGATAGGGCACAATGACGACAAAAGATCCATATAGCCGACCCCACTATAGTGGGATAAAAACTTGAATGTTGTTGTTGTAGTCTGACCATTTAGTGTTTTTCCAATTTCTATAATTTTTCAGGTTAAAAATATTGTTGTCATTTCTTTTTAAATTAAGTGTACATTTGAATCTTTTGACATGATGACTCCTTTTACTTATTCGTGTGAATATTATAATCATACAACAAAATTTTAATTTTCTTGTTTGATGCCCGGGCTGAGTCTGAATCGTAGTTCCGCCACTGGCTCATGGTCTTGGTTGTCCGCCGCAAAAGCCTCTCAATAATTTTTGACACAATCCAAAACTAAAACAGCAAGTTTTAATGTTCTATGCTCTGGTTTTCCTCCCATGCAATCAGATTGGATAAGCCGGAGGTGGCGTTCTCATAGGAGAGAATTGGTCCTGATTCAAAAAATTTTATCAGAACGGGGATGTCTTCTCTACCTTGTTCGGTCGAAGTTCCTGCAGGGATAAAAGGTTCTTCCGGACACGTATAGTAACAGCCATTACGTCTAAATAGAAATATTATTAAGATCGCACTCGATAGTAGGATTATTTTAAGAACTCACGATACAAATTAGTTTTTGTGGTTCTAATAGAATTCTATGAATAGAAAAGTGTTGTCACAAACAAAGCCTTTGTTGTATGCACTTAAAACATATCTGTGTTACACATATATCGATATATTTACAAATATATTATAGGTAAAATATTTAAATCAATCCCTAATTTTTAAGCTGGAGTTGAAGTACGTCCTAAAGTTTCAAATATTTGAAATAAGTTCATATAATTGTAACTTTTATGAAATAAGTTTTACCTACATATCCATTCACTTTATTAACAGTTTTAGCAATGTTGGTGACGGCGAGGGGCACATATGGTGGTGATATGGATATTAATTATTGTTGCGGTCAAACTCGGCGTTCTTATAGACCGGTCAAAATTACACCGTCTTAGCTCAAGAGCCGTCAAGCGCACAAATAGACACTGAGAAATGAGATGACTGACAAGAGATTTTATTAACGTGGAAAATCCTAGAAAGAGGTGAAAAAACCATGTGGTCGTTACGGTGCCGACCAAACTTTCATTATTCTCTTTGTGTTGTTACAGTGTTTTGTAGAGAACTCGAGGGTGACATGACGCCCCATGTTACAATTGTTGGGAGAGAGAGGGGCTTCGAGAGTGACAGGCCACCGGTTGCGGAGCTAAGTACTTTCAACTTATTTATTGGGGAGTACAGTGTAACACCACCATCCGTCATATGAAATATAACAGAAGATCCGGCCAGGGCCCCACGCCATATTCCACGGACTGTCAGTGAAGTTACATATTAATACCGAATTACAATAATAAAATTTCAAATCCTAACACAGAGAATTCTAGCAGAAACTTTTAAATAAGAACGAAGAACCCAACACAAAACATGAATTTACACTATAGTCCATAACTGGAATGAAAGTAAAAATACACAAAAAGTCTTGGCCTTATGACCTTACAATTGCTATTTTAAACAATAAGTGTTTTACAGACTTCGACACGCAGTCCGGCCACACATGAAAATAACAAAGGAAAACACTTCGCTTTGGCCTTCAAAGGCCAGCACCGGAACAAGAGCTTCAACCTGCTACTTGTCACTTGGCTCACCTGTCTCTGCATAAGAACAATCCATCGAACGGTGGCAAAACAAAGCAACGGTCAGCTAAGGCTGACCAAATTATAACGATCTCACGCCTAAATCGGGACGGTGGTGCTCCGTCCCTGCATAGCATTATCAAAACCAATCATGGCTACAAAAGTGCAATATAAGCACACTTCACCACATACGCTGGTGCTACGACCACACGCCCCGTGCACTCCAGGCACATTTTCGATGTACCGAGCAAAAACATGGGTCCCACCACAGTACTCATTGACGGCCAACATACATGAGCCGTAAATTGTCCTTCCGTCTCATGGCCTAATACTCATAACTATAGCTATGACTGGTAACACTACCCACAGGTCGATCAACATAGCTATTCAGTACAGTTCAGTCATATCCCGTTGCTTAAATGGCCGAGTGCAACAAGCCGCGACGCGGGTCGACCTCCCCTTTCCCATTCCAAAACAGATAACTGTGTTATGTTCACTTGTTGGCTCTTAGGACACCAACCTGGGCTCTTCAAGAACTCAACTCCACAACACTAGCCCCCAGGTCTCGACGAGACAGCCCTCACAATAGCTCTCTCACGGAGCTACCGCTGACTGTAACACTACCGTCGCGCGGTACCTGGCAGAAATACTATTCATCCCAGATTTTCGGATGCTCCTTGGAGTTAGTCCCCAAAGTTCCCTACTGCAATCTACTGCATAGAAACACAAAAAACATACGATATGGAGTCTTCTCCGGCAAAACAAGCATTTGATAAACATCACCAATCCAAACCAACCTGTCCGGATGAGCTTCACACACCATGCCTATGTTCGTACTTCATTTCCGAAGTCTAAATGCAAAGCTACGGGGATATACCGTGTCTACCCGAAGGAAACCTTCACACTCACCGCACACTCGCGAGAGAGGGTTTCATATGCAAAAGGAAGGGGACTTCACATGTCGAAGTAGAGAATCATTACCCTTTGCGCTCTCTTCAGTGCCATGCCAAAGATCTAGACAAATGAACACGACCGCAACGATCTTGCCTCCACAGATCCGTACTAGTCTTGTGAATCGGAGCTTCAGGACTCCAACGGTGGCGAGATCTCCTTCATCTTCTTCCTTCTTCGCTCTCCCTTCTCTCTAACACTTAGAAAGATAAGATTCAAATGTAAAGTGAGATGAAAAACTACACCCTCGGCTATAAACTCGCAGGGGCAACCTCCAACCGTCGAATCCCTAAATAAAACCAGCGAACGGTCACGATTCTACCTAGAATTCAATTTATGAGGGCTACCTACGAGTGGTAAGAAGTTACCTCCGTGCGGTACCTCAATCATTTAGCTTCTTAAGGACGCCACCGCTCAGAACTTGAATCGGGCGTTAACACGTGGACGCGTAATAAATGCTCTGCTGCCGCTCTGTGGTAAGGATAACGCTGTGCGGTAGCCATCCCGAGAACTTGGCCAAATAAATCGCCAAATCTACCGCCAATGCTAATACTACCACCACGTAGTAGGCACTCAACGCCTAGCCGAAGGAATTGAAGGCGTTGAGTGTTATCGCCACACGATAGTATACTACCGCCCTGTGGTAGTCACACAATGCTTTAAATTGTTGAGTGGTTGCGCCACATGCTAGCTTACTACCACCCCGCATTAGTTTCCCGAGCCCTCAGACGATTTAATTCAAAGGCTAACGCCATCGTTAAACCTACCACTCCGCGTTAGCTCCCAATTCATCCTTTTTAGGTTTTTTGTGGCGTTACACTTCTACCCCACTTTAGAAAAATTTCCTCCCAAAATTTGACGTTTCGAGAGAATAAAAAAGTAAACAGTGCATCTGATTACCTAAGTGAAAAAGCTCAGGGAACTCCTCCCTCATAGAATGCTCGCGTACCCAAGATGGCACTTCTCGATCACAATTGTCCCAAAGGACCTTGGCCATTTTAATGGATTTGTTCTGCAGCTGCTTGACCTCTATGTCCTCGATCCGAATGGGCTTGACCTTCGTATTCAACTGACCGTCGACCGACACTTGATTCGCAGCAATTAATTGAGTAGTCTCTTGAATAGCATTCCACAGCACTGACATGTGAAATACATCATACAAACAGCTCAAGTCCACCAAAAGTGTCAAACTATAGGCGTCTTCACCAACCCGCTCCAAGATCTCAAAAGGCCTATGTTGGAACACCCTATTACTGATTTGGGCAAGGATCGCTATGTCCTTTAGGAATTTTTTTTTGACCTCCTTGTATAGATATAAAGGTCAATTAGATTGAGTCTAAGGGTTAGTATTTAGGTTTGAAAGCTGCCCTCAAGACCCTCAAGACCAGATATTTCAGTTCAGGAGACTAAGTCATTTCGTCGAGCTCAGGTTGACGAATCATCGAACTCCATTCGACGATCTCTGAGCTCACTTCAACGAATCGTCGAACTCCATTCGACGATCTCTGAGCTCACTTCAACGAGTCGTCGAACTCCGTTCGGCGATCTTTGAGCTCAGATTAACGTTTCTGTCTCCAGTTTGTTTCCCTATCTCTGAGCTCAGTTCGATGATAGTTGAGCTCAGATCAACGATTTCTGCTTCAGTCTAAGTCCAATCGCTGAGCTCAGTTCAACGATAGTTAAGCTCAGGTTGACGTTTTTCTGGAGAGATCGACGTTTTTCAAGATTCAAATTCAGTCAGTTTTGGTATTCCCTTCTTTTTATTCCCAGCATTTATTTCAAGGATCTTGTAGCCGTTTCAATTAATCAGGAGCAAGTTTCAAGGAGATTTTAAAGGAATGTTTTATTGGACTTTCCTTTAGAAGACAAAATACATTTAAGGAAGTCATTTATGACAGGCTAACGACTATCTTGGACAGAGAATTATTCTATTTAGATCTAAGGAATAAAAGATTATTCATTCTGCTGGTTGACAACAACAAGAACAATAACAACAGCAAGAAGGAGAGAAAAAGTTGCAGATATTCACAGTCATAGAATTCTTACATGAACACACATCACTGAAGGAGATCAATATACTGAAATTTCTAGATCCCTTTTGATTCCAGTATTCAAAGGCCTTATCATTCAAGACTCCAGACACCACACATTTTAGCTGCTGCTGGAATCATCTTTTGTTGGAGATCAAATCTTCTGACGGACTATCACCCTATTGCAAAGCTTCACTTCCTGAACAACTCAAGATCTCGGGGGGAGCTTTGAAAACATCCACTATCTTCTCTCTGATTGTTGACAGAGAAGATCATCTCACCTCTCTCTCTCTCTATTGTAAAGGGTTTATCAAACACCCTTCAAAAGATTGTGTTGGTTTCTGAGACCTTGTCATAACTCAGTGGTGGCAAGACACCTGATCAAAAAATCTAGTTTGGTTTTGAGCACATTATCAAAAGCTCATTGGTGCCCAGGACACCTGATCAACTCATCCTGTAGTGGATTTCTACCTAGGGTGGTAGAAGAGTGGATGTACCCAGATTAATTGTGGAACCACTATATCTCCTTGTGTCCTCTGGTTGCTTCTTTGTGTTTTGCTGTGTGCTGTGCTGTTTTATTTCTTACATTCATTTTCTTTTAGTAACTGCAAGCACCTTACACCTATACTTAAATTAAGTCTTCCACTGCAAAATAGTTTTTAACTTGAAAATTATTTTAATATACTCTATTCACCCCCCTCTAGAGTTAAGGTAGATCTTATCCTCCACTTTCAATTGATATCAAAGCGAGGTTGGTTAAAAATACCACACCTTAATTGGTTGGTTGTTATCCTACAGGCTAACACCTGAACCAAAAGATCTATGATAAGATCAATCTTTCATAGATAGTTTTTATTTTTATTATTCGTATTATATTTATCCTTATATAAAACCATGGCACAGGGCAAAGATTATGCTAGCACCAGACCTCCAGTGTGCAATCTATCTAAGTTTGCACTTTGGAAGGCAAGGATAAGATTGTACATGAATTCTATTGATGAAGATATTTTTAATTCTGTTTTGACAGTGTGTCCAAGACCACCAGAAAATACAAGTACAAATGTTGTTCCACCTCCTTCAGGAACAGATGCAGAAATCAAGAAATGGCAAGTGGCAGATACTAAGGCAATGAATATTTTAGCCCAGACTATGTCTGATGAAATATTTCAAAAAGTAGCTGAATGCAACTCAGCAAAGGACATCTGGGACAAGTTATCTGAGATAGTCTCAGGATCTGCTGATGAGAGAAAAGATAGAAGATCCCATCTCATAACTCAGTATGAGAACTTCAAGAAAGGAGAAGCTGAGTCAGTAGCAGATATGTATAATAGACTCAGTCTCATAGTCAATGAGCTGAAAACATTGGACAAAGAGATCTCATTGACTGAGCTCAATGATAAAATCCTAATGTGCTTCCCAAGCACTTGAGACTCAAGGATCTGGCCAATCAAGGATTCCAGAAGCCTAAATGAGATCACAACTGAAGCTCTCTTGGGCAAGCTCAAGTCTTATGAGCTGCTCATCAAGAATAGAGAAGAAGAGCAGAAGGCTACTTCACCAGCAGTCAGAAAAGAGAAATCAATAGCATTCAAAGCTATTGAATATCAGTCTGAAGACAAGGTCACAGGCAATGAAGAGCTGCTAAGCTTACTGGCCAGAAGGTTTTATAAAATGTCCAGGAAGGATTTCAGGAAAAGCTCATACAGAGGGCATGACAAGTCAAGGTATGACAAATCAAATAACAAAGAGATTATTTGTTTTGGATGCAGGAAACCAGGCCACATTGTGCCTGACTGTGCAGAAAATGAAAACAAGGACAAGAAAGACAGGAAAGAAAGGAGAAAAGAAAAGGACTTCAAGAAAAATAGCAATGTCAAACTCTCCTCCAGCAAGAACAAAAATACAAGGAAGGGGTTTGTTGCTGAAACTTGGAGTGAGACAGAAGAAGAATCTGAAGCTTCATCCAGCTCTAGTGATGATGAAGATCATGCTGATGAAAAAGAATTCTGCATGATGGCTATCAATACCTCACAATAAAATTCTGATGCAGAAGAGTCAGAGTCAGAATCAGAGAATCAATCGGAAGAGGACCAGGTAATAAATTATTTCGATTTTAATTCTGAGGACTTCAAGTATGAGTTTAAAGCACTGTGTTTAGATTTATTAAAATCTGAGAAGGAAATCATTTCTCTCAGAAATCAGCTATCTGAACACAGCACTTTAAAATCAGAAAACCTCAAACTCTCTGAGGAGTTGGAATGTTGTAGGGTGCAGATAGCTTCACTGAAAAGTGAGCTATCAGAGGCCAAAAAGTTTGAAGAATCCCTTAATGGGAGAAGTATCAAACTAATGGACAGCACAAGCACAATGAACTCAAGATTCAATAGTACACTGGGCTTGGGTGCCTCATCTAGCCAACCCATAGTATTAACAACCCCAATCAAGTTTATCTCAGATAAAGGTAAGGGAGTTGTAGAGGTGGCTAGGAAGAATTCTGATTTACCTAAGAAAACAAAAGTTCAACAGAAAATGTCGAACGGAGCTCAACGATCACCGAATGGAGCTCAACGATCTCAGGCTGAATCGTCGAACTCAGGTCGACGATCTATGAACCCTGAACTCTGGCATAGTCGATCTTCAAACGGAGCTCGACGATCTAATCCAAGATCGTCGAACTCAGCTCAGAGATCGTCGAACAGAGCTCAGAGTTTTGAAAATTCTTTCAAAGGTAAATCAAACTTCAATCCTAGAGGTCCTATATCTCAGATGTTTAACCCTTATACTGAATGGATAATACCTCCTAGGAGATATCATCCTGAAGACTATATGAGTCAACCAGAGATGTCTTTTATTTCAGAATTTAAAGGTTATCAACCTAGGCTCAAGGTAAACCGGGTCAAAAACAAATAAATTGTTTTATGTGCAGGTGAAGACCTATCCAATATCAAACCAGCAATGGTATCTGGATAGTGGGTGCTCAAAGCACATGACAGGAAACAAGGACAATTTCACATCCTTCAAAGCAAAGCTTGTACCCAAAGTAATATTTGGTGATTCAAACTTTGGACTAACAAAAGGATATGGTGAAGTCCAGACTGACACAATCACATTCAAGAAAGTAGCCTATGTAGAAGGACTAAAGCACAACTTAATCAGTATCAGTCAACTGTGTGATGAATGCTATCAAGTGACTTTCAACAAATCCTCATGCAAAATCAAATCAGAGGACAACACAACTGTGTTGACAGGTAAAAGGAAAGGTAACATTTATCTTGTAGATTTTCTTTCAACTAAGGTAGATATATGCTTGTTCAACTCTATTTGTAGACCTAATGAATTATGGCATAAGAGACTAGGTCATATTAACCTTAGAACCGTTGCTAGGCTATCCAAGGACAACCTTGTTAGAGGACTACCTTCTGGACCCTACAAGAAGGAAGGACTTTGCAGGGCTTGTCAATTAGGCAAGCAAACCAAAAATAGCTTCAAGTCACTTAATAAGAGTGATTCATCTAGGATTTTGTATCTGTTACACATGGACCTTTTTGGACCCATTACAGTACAAAGCTTAGGAGTGAAATCTTATACTTTAGTGGTTGTAGATGACTTCTCTAGATTTACGTGGGTGTTCTTTCTGAGGAATTAGTCTGATAACTTTAAGTGTTTGACAGAGTTTCTCAAATATATACAGAGTGAGTTCAATACTCACATTGCCCTGATCAGAAGTGATCATGAGACAGAGTTTGATTCTCTTCTTATGCAAGAGTTCTGTCAGAGTGAAGGGATCAGGCACACTTTCTCATCTCCTAGAACTCCTCAACAAAATGGGGTAGCTGAAAGAAAAAATAGAACCCTTATTGAATCTGCTACTACATTGTTGTCAGATGCTCATCTTCCTCTATCCTTTTGGGCAGAGGCAGTGAACACCTCCAACTATGTGTTGAATAGAAGTTTAATACATAAACTGAATGGCAAGACTCCCTATGAATTACTCAAAGGGAAGAAACCTAAAGTAGATTGTTTTAAAATTTTTGGTTGTATTTGCTACATTCATAATAATGATAAGAAATACTTAGTAAAATTTCAAGCTAAAGCTGATGAAGGAGTGTTTCTGGGATACTCCATGATCAGTAAAGCTTATAGGGTAGATAATAAATCTACTCTCAAAATTGAAGAATCTGTTCATATATCTTTTGATGAATCTAACATGTCTTTCAATGAGAAGAACACTTCTACCATAGAACCTTTGCAGGTACACTCTCTTGCTGAAGACTTGGACAAGTTACAAATTATTCAAAAAGATGAAAGCAGTGAAGATGAAGAAGTCATTCAACATCTTGAAGAGAATCTTCTTGAAGAGCCGGTTGTTGTACCACAAGAGGAAACAATAATACATGTTGGTGAACAATCAACACCCCTGTTGATTTAGTAACATAATGAGACCATCCAATCTCCCAAGTGATTGGAGACATCTCAGCTGGTGTGCAGACAAGAAATCAGGTCAACCAAAACCTGATGCACACTTGCTTTCTTTCTCAAATTAAACCTCAATCCATTCAAGATGTAGAGCAAGATCCACACTGGATCATTGCAATGCAAGAGGAGTTGCATCAATTTGAAAGGAACAAAGTTTGGGAACTAGTGCCAAGGCCAAAGGATCACTCCATTATTGGAACAAAATGGGTGTTCAGAAATAAATTGGATGATCAAGGAGTCATTGTAATGAACAAGGCAAGGCTAGTTGCTTAAGGGTACTCTCAAGAAAAAGGGATAGACTATGACCAGACCTTTGCACCAGTTGTAAGGTTATAGGCCATAAGAATCTTCTTAGCCTTTGCAGCACACAAAGGATTCAAAGTATGCCAGATGGATGTAAAGAGTGCTTTTCTCAATGGAGATATCAAAGAAGAAGTCTATGTCAGACAACCCCCAGGTTTTATCTCTTCAACTCATCCTGATCATGTTTTCAAATTACATAAAATATTATATGGTCTAAAGCAAGCTCCTAGAGCATGGTATGAGACCCTAGCATGTTTTCTTCTGAAAAATGATTTTATAAGGGGTAGAGTAGACCAAACTCTTTTTATTAGAACTCATAAGTCCCATACCCTACTAGTACAAATCTATGTAGATGATATTATATTTGGTTCTACTGATTCAAATTTGTGTAGAAGGTTTTCCAACCTAATGCATTATAAATTTGAAATGAGCAGCATGGGTGAGCTATCCTTCTTTCTAGGATTGCAAGTCAAACAACATGCTGAAGGCATATTTATTTCTCAAACCAAGTATGCAAAAGAATTGGTTAATAAATTTTGTATGTCTGAAGCATCATGTATGAAAACATCTATGCCTACTAATGCTGTATTAGATGCTGATGAATATGGGAAACCTGTTGATCAGACAACATATAGAGCAATGATTGGCTCTTTATTGTACCTTACAGCTAGTAGACCTGACATAATATTTGCTACATGCATATGTGCTAGATTCCAAGTGAGCCCTTGAGAGTCACACTTAACCTTAGTAAAAAGGATTCTTAGGAATGTGAAACGTTGTCCAAATCTAGGTCTCTGGTATCCAAAAGATTCAGCATTTGACTTAACTGGATTTTCAGATGCTCATTGTGCTAGATGCAGAATAGACAGGAAAAGCACCAGTGGAACTTGTCAGTTTCTTGGTGACAGACTTGTCTCCTGGTTTTGCAAGAAACAAACATCTGTGTCGACTTCAACCGCTGAAGCTGAATATATGTCGGCAGGTAGTTGTTGTTCATAAATCCTGTGGATTCAAAACCAACTCCTAGACTATGGCTACAACTTAGAGAAGTCAAAAATATTTTGTGATAATACCAGTGTTATTTCCATTGCACAAAATCCAGTCCTCCATAGTAGGACAAAACACAGAAATTAGGCATCACTTTCTAAGGGATAATGTTGAGAAAAATAAAATTGAACTTCAATATATCCCAACTGATTTGCAAAGGGGAGATATTTTCACCAAACCTTTGGATGAAAAGAAACACACATTCTTCCTGAATCAGTTAGGAATGTTAGATGGAGGAAGTTTAAAATAAGATCCAAGATTTTAAAACTCTAAAATTTGACCAAGACTAGGCAAACATTTTGATTTTTCTAGTGTCTATAGGGTGTTTCTAGTCTCTGAACTGCGCTCGATGTTTTTCCCAAAGATCGTCGAACGGAGATCGACGTTCCTAGAAATCATCGACCGGAGTTCAACGCTTTCCAGATAGTGCTAAGCTATCTTCTTCCGGTCAATGATCGTCGAACGGAGCTCGACGCTCTCCAATATCTTCGAACGGAGATCGACGATGTTGAAGACCTTTCAGATTCCTTTAGAAGCCCAGATCGTCGAACAGAGTTCAACGATCTTTCCTTTTCTGCGTCGAACCCTAATATAAAACTCATTTTTTCGGCCATCATTCTGCCTTTGTGCTTTCATACTCTCTGCAGAATTTCACTTTCCCTCCAAACTTTTCTACACTTGTTCTTGTGTTTGTTCATTTTTTGCAGGAATCAATAGCAGTTTTAGTCCCAATCTTGGCAGTCATGAAATTTGATACTGGCTTTGATATAGACATGAATTATTTCGATAACAACGATCAAATATTCAAGGACATTCTGGAACTCTTCAAGGACCCACAGTTAGTTAACATAATGTCTACAAGGATCAAATTGGCCACAGATGAAATAAAGGAATGGGTGTATACTGCCCACAATCTGGATCAGAACACTGTGATCGGAACCATCTTAGGAACTCAGGTACCTTTAACACCTGCTGTTTTGACAGAGGTATTTCAATTAAATTCTGGTGAAGATTCAATTGAGCTTTCTGGAGAAGAATTTTCAGTTATGCTTGAGAGGATGGGCCATTCAGCCGCTAACCCTAACAAATTGCTTAAGAAGAATCTGTCAGTTGAGTACAGGTTTCTTGCTGATGTAGTTGGGAAAGCGTTGTTGGCAAAACACTCTGCTCATGATACCATCTCTAGGTATCAGCTCTGTTTGATGGGTGCCTTGGTGGACAAGAAGCAGCTGAACTGGGGAGAAGTGTTTTTTGATTTGATAAAGAAGAAAATTAACAAGAATTTGGTTAATTTTGGGAGGATTTTAGGGTTGTTTCTTCACAAAAGATGCCCTGACCTACTTGTGTCCAATGGAATACAGATCAATGCCTCCAAGAGGCTTACCTGTGCCCTATTTGGGAAATGGGACAGGCAGATTGTAAAGCCCAGCAGAGCCTCTGCAATCTCTTCTTCAGGAACAAGGACTATTTCAGTCTCTTCCTCTCAGGTTTCTGCCCTTGCAGAAGATTTGCCTGCCTCATCATCTCCTCCTTCTCCACCTATTGTTTCATCAACAACAATCACATCCACCATCACAATTTCATCCCCCATCTCCATCCCATCTCCAACTTCAATCCCTTCTCCAACTCCAACATCAACTGAGGAAATCTTCCATCCACTACATCACTACCCACATATGGATATTGATTCATCATCTCATATTTCATCATTCACTCTTCTAGATGATTCCTATATGGATGATTCTCCTTCTTCCCCTCTTGAGCCACCATCATCAATTACTTCAGGAAATCATTGCTCAACCATCATTTACACCATCCATCTCCACTCCATTATCTTCCATCTCCACAATTCCAATATCTCAACCATCATTCACATCCACAGTTTCTCCAACAACATCTCCTGCTGCTCCAACTTTCATCTCTACCACATCCATCCCTACCTCTACTCAAGTCCCTCTTGAGCAAGTAAACCTTCCAGCTATTGCAGACAAGCTATATGAGCTGATAGCTCCAAGGATATCACTACTGCTGGAGACTTCATTGGCTCCACTTCTGAAAACTGTTTAGGAGTTGTCTGCCAGGCTATCTTCTATTCTTCCTCCTTAGGCAATCCGTTCTACTGGGTGCCTTGATCCAGTTCTCACTGAATCTAGGCAGGGGGAGATGTCTTATGAAGCTGAGAGATTGCCTGCTGCAGTAACTCCAGTTCAAGCTCCAACTCCAGTTCAAGCTCCAGTTGCAGTCATTACGGTGGACCTCAGGTCACTGCTATCAGCATTTGATTTTGTATACTTTAGCTGCCTTCCAGACCAGCATACTGAAGACCTTACTAAGGCCATTGTGGCTATTTCTTGCTGTGATCCCAGCATTTTAGCCTCTTTTATAGATTCTGTCTAGGTTGTGGACAATGTTGAAATTGCTGCTACTGTTGATGTTTTAGTTAGTTCTGATGTTGCTGTTTCAGTTTCTGAGGATGTGCATATGACAGAGGCAATTGATTTTGAGCCTGCTGTATCTGAGCTTATTGTTTCTGAAATTTATATTTCTGAACCTGCTGTTATAGTTCCTTCTGCCAGTGTTGCTTCGGTTCCAATTCCTGCTGCTGTTGTTGCTCCTGTTGCTGTTTCTGCTGTTATTTCTTCTGCTGAGCCTCAACAACAGAAAGAATATATCAAAAGGATTGATACATTGTATGAAAATCCTCAGAGTTCAGACAGTAATCAGTTTAGAACTGACTCTGATGATTCCTCTGCAACAATTGCAAGGAAAAGGAAAGCAAGAAGCAAGGCCATGAAGAGAGTTCCCCCAGAGAAGGTTAAAGATACAAATGATATTCCATACTATATATTGCATGATTGCCAGATTACAGAACCATGGATGCAGTACTTCAGAAATCAACTGAAAGCCATGAAAAAGAAAAGAAAGTATGACAAAGGTTCATCCCTTTTCAATCCTCCTCCTCCTCCTCCTTCACCTGATGCAGGTATAGGTGGAAGTTCTGCCTTTCAATCTACTGTTAGAAGCCAAAGTTCATATCAGTTTCAAGGAAGATCTCAGCAAAGAGGAAATCAGTCTAGAGGTTACCAACCAAGAAGAGGACAGTATAGGGGAAATCAAAGAGATCTCAGAGTGTATTCTAAAGGATATTGCAGGAAACATCCTTATCAAAGGGAAGGACAAGGCCCTACAGATTCTACTTCTGGTCCTTTCCCTTATAAGATTAAAGATCTTGTCTCTTCCAGAGCTCCTGCTGATGAGTCAACTAATAGATATGAACCTCCTGTTCCATTTGAAGACCCAGAGAACAATCCTAATTCCTGGACAGGAAGGATGAAAGAATTGGCTGCACTAGATCAAATTAAGAAGGCAAAAGAATAAGGAAAAGACACATCTCAATTCACTACTCTATCAGAACAGAGAAAGAAAGAACTTGAGAGATATTCTTCCAGCAAATTCTTTGACTCAGAAAGTTATATGAAGATGCACCCAGAAGCTGTAGTCCCCAGGCCAAAACAATAAACTTTTCTAGGTGCAAATGATGACAGGTGATCCAAGAAAGAAGCTCTCAATCCTAACAGAGAAATAGTTCTTGTTGGAACACCCTATTACTAATTTGGGTCAGGATCACTATGTCTCTAGGAACCTTTGTTTGACCTTCTGTATAGCTTTATAGGTCAATTAGAATTGAGTCTAAGGGTTAGAAGTCTAGGATTGGAAGCTGCCCTGAAGACCAAGTTTTTCTGTCTGGAAACCAAGTCTGATCGTCGAGCTCAGCACGACGATTCGTCGAACTCAGATCGACGATCGTCGAGCTCAACTTCGGCAGATCGTCGAGCTCCACTCGACGATCGCTGAGCTCAACTTCATAATATCGTCGAACTCCATTCGACGATCGGTGAGCTCAGTTCGACGATTTTGACTCTGCATTGGATCTTTATCTCTGAGCTCAGTTCGACGATCTTTGATCTCAGATCGACGATTATTTTGCTGCTTAAGTTTTCCAGATCGCTGAGCTCAGATCGACGATAGCAGAGCTCAGTTCGACGATTTCAGATAACATCCAGAATTCAAATTCAAATCAGACAGGAGTTATTATGCAATTAATTCAGAGATTTGCTAGCCGTTTTCATTTATTTCTGGACCAAGTTTCAAGGGATTTTTCAAGGAATATTTCTGTGGACTTTCCTCTAGAAGAGTTTTTGCAATTAAGGATGCAATCAATGCAGACCAACGGCTACCTTTGACAGAGAATGATATTCTATTCTGGAACAGAGAATAAAAGATAGCATGTTTTTGAATCAAGACACAGATGAACAAAAAGAGGACACACAACTCAGAACACAGAGACTCTCTCAAAAACTTCTGTCAAAAAGAATTCTGAAGAACACTCATCAAAGAGATCAAGCTTTCAAAAATCTTCAGATCTCTTCAGCTCTCAAAGTGTTCAAGGCCAACATCAATTCAAGACTCCAGACACTCATCATTTCAGCTTGCTGAAATCATCTATTGCTGGAGATCTATCTTTGAAGGCCTATCACCCTCAACAAAGCTCTTCTTCCTGAAGATCTCAAGGACTCAGGGGGAGCTTTGACATCAATCCAATTAGTCTTCTCAGTTGATTGAGAAAGAGAAGACTGCCATCACTCTCTCACCCCCACTCTGTAAAGGGTTTCTCAAACTCACTTCAAAAGTTTGAATCTGGTTTTTGAGCACCTTGTCAAAAGCTCATTGGTGGCAAGACACCTGATCAAAAAATCTGCTTTGGTTTTTGAGCACCTTATCAAAAGCTCATTGGTGCCCAGGACACCTGATCAACTCATCCTGCAGTGGATTCCTACCTAGGGTGGTAGAAGAGTGGATGTACCCAAGTTTGGGGAACCACTATATTTCCTTGTGTCCTCTGGTTCTGCTTGTTTACTTTTTGTTTCTGGCCTAGATTTTTTTCTGTGCTTAGTTTTTTTTTGCATAGCTTAGTTCTGTGATTAGATTTATATTTGCTTCCCTGCTCACACATATTACAACAATTGTTGTAAACATTTTTCAAAAGTTTTTAAAACACCATATACTCTATTCACCCCCCCTCTAGAGTATATCAGATCTAGTTTCCCTTTCAATTGGTATCAAAGTGAGGTTGGTTATACATACCATATCTGATTGGTTGTACAGGCTAACACCTGAACCCAAAGTTCCCAAACTAGATCTGTTTTTCTTTTGTATTTTATTATTAGATTTTGTTTGCACAAATCATGGCCCAAAACAAAGATTATGCTAGCACCAGACCTCCAGTGTGCAATCTGTCAAAGTTTGCACTTTGGAAAGCAAGGATTAGACTCTACATGAATTCTATTGACGAAGATATATTTAATTCTGTTTTGACAGTGTGTCCAAGACCCCCAGAAAGTACAAGTACAAATGCTGTTCCACCTCCATCAGGAACAGATGCTGACATCAAAAAGTGGAAAGTAGCTGATGCCAAGGCTATGAACATCCTAGCCCAGACAATGTCAGATGACATATTCCAAAAGGTAGCTGAATGTAATTCAGCCAAGGAAATCTGGGATAGACTCTCAGAAATAGTCTCAGGCTCAGCTGACGAGAGAAAGGACAGAAGATCCCATCTCATCTCCCAATATGAGAACTTCAAGAAGGGAGAGACTGAGTCAGTGGGAGACATATATAACAGACTGAGTCTAATTGTCAGCGAACTGAGGACATTAGACAAAGAGATCTCTCTGACAGAACTTAATGACAAGATCCTAATATGCTTCCCCAGCACTTGGGATTCAAGAATCTGGCCAATTAAGGATGCCAAAAGTCTGAATGAGATCACTACTGAAGCCTTGTTGGGTAAGCTCAAATCTTATGAGCTACTCATCAAGAACAGAGAGGAAGAACAGAAGGCTGCTTCACCAGCCACAAGAAAGGAGAAGACCATAGCATTCAAGGCAACTGAAGATCTGCCTGAAGAAAAAGCTACAGGCAATGATGAACTTCTCAGCTTGTTGGCCAAAAGATTCTATAAGATGGCCAGAAAGGACTTCAGAAGAAGATCATACAAGGAGCAGGATAAGCCAAGGTATGACAAGTCCATTGGCAATAACAAAGACATTATCTGCTTTGGTTGCAGGAAACCAGGGCACATAGTTTCTGACTGTCCAGAAAACAAGAACAAGGACAGAAGGGACAGAAAAGAAAGAAGAAAGGAGAAGGACCCCAAAAGAAATGGCAATAGCAAACCTTCTTCAAGCAGGAATAAGCATACAAGAAAAGGGTTTGTTGCTGAATCCTGTAGTGAGACTGAAGAGGAGTCAGAAGCCTCATCCAGCTCCAGTGATGATGAGGATGATGCAGAAGAAAAGGAATTCTGCATGATGGCAATTAATGCCTCACAGCACAATTCAGAGGATGAAGAGTCAGAGTCAGACTCAGAAACTCAACCTGAAGAAGATCAGGTAATTAGTTCTTTTGATTTTACTTCAGAAGATTTTAAATCTGAATTTAAAACACTGTGTTTAGACCTGCTAAAGTCTGAGAAAGAGATTATCTCTCTCAGAAATCAATTATCTGAACACAATGGTTTAAATTCAGAAAACCTCAAACTCTCTCAGGAGTTGGAGAACTGTAGGGAACAGATAGCTACACTGAAAAGTGAGCTCTCTAAGGCCAAGAAGCTTGAAGAATCCCTTAATGGGAGAAGCATCAAGCTGATGGACATCACAAGCACAGTGAACTCTAGATTCAACAGTACACTGGGCTTGGGTGCTTCATCCAGCCAACCTATAGTCCTAACAACTCCCATCAAGTTTATTTCTAGCAAGGGAAAGGGAGTTGTAGAGGTTGCTAGGAAAAATTCTGATCTGCCTCAGAAAACTAAGTCCCAGCAAAAATCGTCGAACGGAGATCGACGATCGCCAAATGAAGATCGACGATCGCCGAACGCAGCTCGACGATCTCAGGAAAAATCGTCGAACGCAGGTCGACGATCTCAGCCAAAGTCGTCGAACGCAGGTCGACGATCTCATATACCTGACCTCAGCCATAGTCGACCGTCGAACGGAGCTCGACGATCTGACCCACGATCGTCGAACGCAGCTCCAAGATCGTCGAACAGAGGTCAGAGCTCTGGAAACTTTTTCAAAGGCAAGTCAAAATTGAATCCTAAGGGTTCTTCATCCCAAACCTTTAACCCTTATACTGAATGGATTATACCTCCAAGGAGATATCATCCTGAAGGATATAAGAGTCAGCCAGGGATGTCTTTTATTTCTGAATTTAGAGGTTATCAACCTAGGCCCAAGGTAAACTGGGTCAAAAACAAGTGAATTGTTTCATGTGCAGGTGAAGACCTATCCAACATCTAACCAGCAATGGTATTTGGATAGTGGGTGCTCTAAGCACATGACAGGGAATAAGGACAACCTCACATCCTTCAGAGCCAAGCTTGGACCCAAAGTTATCTTTGGTGATTCCAACTTTGGACAAACTAAGGGATATGGTGCAGTACAGATTGGATCAGTAACCTTCAAGAAGGTAGCATATGTGGAAGGATTGAAGCACAACCTGATCAGCATCAGTCAGCTATGTGATGAAGGCTACCAGGTGACCTTGAGCAAAACCTTATGCAAAATCAAGTCAGAGGACAACACAACTGTGTTGACAGGTATAAGGAAAGGTAACATCTACTTAGTAGATTTTCTTTCAACTGATATAAATATTTGCCTGTTTAACTCAGTCTGTAGACCAAATGTGTTATGGCATAAGAGATTAGGACACCTAAACCTTAGAACTATTGCTAGGCTATCCAAGTACAACCTTGTTAGAGGACTACCTTCTGGCCCCTACAAGAAGGAAGGACTCTGCAAGGCTTGTCAATTAGGCAAGCAAACTAAAAACAGTTTTAAGTCACTTAATAAGAGTGATTCACCTAGGATATTGTATCTGTTACACATGGATCTATTTGGACTCATCACAGTACAAAGCCTAGGAGGGAAATCCTACACTTTAGTAGTTGTAGATGACTTCTCTAGATTCACTTGGGTGTTCTTTCTAAGGAAGAAGTCTGATAACTTTAAGTGTCTGACAGAGTTTCTCAAATGCATACAGATTGAGTTCAATATTCACATTGCCCTGATCAGAAGTGATCATGGGACAGAGTTTGATTCTCTTCTTATGCAAGAGTTCTGTCAGAGTGAAGGGATCAGGCATACTTTCTCAGCTCCTAGAACTCCTCAACAAAATGGGGTAGCTGAAAGGAAAAATAGAACCCTTATTGAATCTGCCACTACATTGTTGACAGATGCTCATCTACCTCTATCCTTTTGGGCAGAGGCAGTGAACACCTCCAACTATGTGCTGAACAGAAGTCTGATACATAAACTGAAGGGAAAGACTCCCTATGAATTACTCAAAGGGAAGAAACCTAAAGTTGACTATTTCAGAATTTTTGGTTGCATTTGCTATATTCACAATAATGACAAGAAATACTTAGCAAAATTTCAAGCCAAAGCTGATGAAGGAGTGTTTCTGGGATACTCCATGATCAGCAAGGCCTATAGGGTCTATAATAAATCATCTTTGAAAATTGAGGAATCTGTTCATATTTCTTTTGATGAAACTAACATGTCTTTCAAGGAGAAGATTTCTTCTACCATAGAACCTTTGCAGGAACACTCTCTAGTTGAAGATATGAACAAGCTACAGGTTGCTCAAGAAGAAGAAAGCAGTGAAGATGAAAGCAATGCTCAACATATTGAACCACCACTTGAAGAGCCAGTTGTTGTACCACAAGAGGAAACAACAACACAGGTTGGTGAACAATCAACACCCCCTGTTGATCTAGTAACATCAAGAGAGCATCCAATTACCCAAATAATTGGAGAACTCTCAGCTGGTGTGCAAACCAGAAATCAGGTCAACCAAAACCTGTTGCACACCTGCTTCCTTTCTCAAATTGAACCTCAGTCCATTCAAGATGCAGAGCAAGATCCACACTGGATCATTGCAATGCAAGAGGAGTTGCATCAATTTGAGAGAAACAAAGTATGGGAACTAGTGCCAAAGCCTAAGGATCATTCCATTGTTGGAACAAAATGGGTATTCAGAAACAAACTGGATGATCAAGGAGTAATTATAAGGAACAAGGCAAGGCTAGTTGCCCAGGGATATTCTCAAGAAGAAGGAATTGACTACGACCAGACTTTTGCACCAGTTGCAAGATTGGAAGCCATCAGGATATTTCTAGCTTATGCAGCTCACAAAGGCTTCAAGATTTATCAGATGGATGTCAAGAGTGCCTTCTTAAATGGAGACATCAAAGAGGAAGTCTATGTCAGACAACCTCCAGGTTTTATCTCTCCAACTTATCCTGATTATGTTTTTAGACTAAATAAAGCATTATATGGTCTCAAGCAAGCTCCTAGAGCATGGTATGAGACCTTAGCATGCTTTCTCTTGGAAAATAGTTTTATAAGGGGTAGAGTAGACCAAACTCTTTTTATTAGAACCCATAAGTCCCATACCCTACTAGTACAAATTTATGTAGACGATATCATTTTTGGTTCTACTGACTCAAAGTTGTGCAGAAGGTTTTCTAACCTGATGCATTCTAAATTTGAGATGAGTAGCATGGGTGAGCTATCCTTCTTTCTAGGATTACAAGTCAAGCAACATGCTGAAGGCATCTTTATTTCTCAAACCAAATATGCTAATGAACTGGTTAAGAAATTTGGTATGTCTGAGGCATATTGTATGAAAACACCCATGCCTACCAATGCTGTACTGGATGCTGATGAACATGGGAAACCTGTTGATCAGACAACATATAGAGCAATGATTGGCTCTTTACTGTATCTTACAGCTAGTAGACCAGATATAATGTTTGCTACATGTATATGTGCTAGGTTCCAAGTAAGCCCTAGAGAGTCACACCTAACATTAGTAAAGAGGATTCTCAGGTATGTTAAAAGTTGTCCAAATCTAGGTCTCTGGTATCCAAAAGATTCAGCATTTGATTTAACTGGATTCTCTGATGCTGATTATGCTGGATGCAGAATTGACAGGAAAAGCACCAGTGGAACTTGTCAGTTCCTTGGTGACAGACTTGTCTCTTGGTTTTGTAAGAAACAAACATCTGTGTCAACCTCAACTGCTGAAGCTGAATATATGGCTGCAGGCAGTTGTTGTTCACAAATATTGTGGATTCAAAACCAACTCCTAGACTATGGTTACAACTTAGAGAATTCAAAAATCTTTTGTGACAATACAAGTGTTATTTCCATAGCTCAAAATCCAGTCCTCCATAGTAGGACAAAACACATAGAGATTAGGCATCATTTCTTAAGGGACAATGTTGAAAAGAATAAAATTGAATTGCAATATATCCCAACTGATTTACAAAGGGGAGATATTTTCACCAAGCCTTTGGATGAAAAGAAACACACCTTCTTCCTAAATCAGTTAGGAATGTTATATGGAGGAAGTCTTAAATAATCTCCAAATTTTTGAAAGCTAAAAATTGACCAACACTAGGCAAAAATTCTGATTTCTCTTAGTGTCTAGAATTTTCTGATCTCTGAACTGCGCTCGACGATTTCCCCAAAGATCGTCGAACGGAGTTTGACGATTCCCAGAATCGTCGAACTGAGTTCAGCGCCCCTCAGATAGTATGAACTATCTCCTTCGGTCAACGATCGTCGAACGGCGCTCGACGATTATGTTCACTGAACGATCGTCGAACGGAGCTCGACGCCTTCCAAGATCGTCGAACGGAGATCGACGATGTTAGAGTCTCTTCAGATTCCTTTAGAAGCCTCGATCGTCGAACTGAGTTCAACGATCTTTCCAATTCTGCGTCGAACCCTAATATAAAACTCATTTTTCGCCGTCGTTCTCTCTTGCGCTTTCAATTTCTCTGCAAGAACTTTCTTCCCTCCAAACAGTTCTACGCTTGGTCGTTTTGTTTGTTGAATTTTTGCAGGTACAATGGCTGTATCAGTTGCAGTTCTAGCCGCCATGAAGTTCGATGCAGGCTTCGACATTGATATGGAATCATTCAGCACTACTGACCAAGTTTTCCAAGATATTCTGAGCTTATTGAAGGATCAAAACTTGTCTGCCCTCATGACCACTAGAATCAAGTTTGCTTCAGATGAAATCAAGGAATGGGTCTACACTGCTCATAATCTGGACAACAACACAATAGTTGGATCCATTGCTGGAACTCAGGTACCTCTGACCCCCACAGTTTGACAGAGGTTTTTGGATTGAGAAATGGAGATGATACTGTTGAGTTATCTGGAGATGAGTTTGATGACATACTTGCCAGGATGGGTCATCCAGAGGGAAACCCTAGCATGTTATTTAAAAGGAACCTGTCTGTTGAATACAGGTTCCTAGCAGATGTTGTAGGAAAAGTGCTGTTGGCAAAGCACTCTGCACATGACACTATCTCCAGACATCAGCTCTGCCTCATGGGAGCTCTGGTAGATAAGAAAAGTTTGAACTGGGGAGAGGTCTTCTTTGACCTAATAAAGAAGAAAATCAATAAAAGCTTTGTCAATTTTGGAAGGATACTTGGAGTCTTCCTGCAGATAAGGTGTCCTGCTTTGCTGGTCTCCTCTGGAGTGCACATTAATGCCTCCAAGAGACTTACCTGTGCCCTCTTTGGCAAGTGGGACAGGCAGATAAGCAAGCCCAGCAGGCCCTCCTCAAATGCTCCTTCAGGCACCAGGACTCACAGAGTCACTCTCCCACAGGTCTCTGCTCCTGCAGAAGACCTGGCTGCTGCTGTTGCTGCCTCTCCTCCTCCTCCAAGTCCAACCCTACCTCTTCCATCCACCATTCCAGCTCCATCCACAATTACCATCTCCAGCCCATCTCCAACATCTATCCCATCTCCAGACCCAATTCTACCTCCACCAACAGACCACTTCCACCCATTGTTCTCATATCCACCACCAGATGTCACTTCTTCCCATCCATACCATCCTTCACCCTTCTGGATGACTCCTACATGGATGATTCCCCCTCATCTCCTCCAGAATTACCCTCCTCCTCAACCTCATTCCAAGATCTCCTCCACCACATCATTGACCAACCAACTTTCGTCCCCTCCATATCCATCCCCTTGTCCTCCATCTCCACCATCCCCACACCTCAGCCCTCCATCCCTCCACTCTCCAGCACTCCACTTCCAGCATCCTCAGCCATCCCTATTCCATCTACCTCTGCTCCTGCTATTGAGCATGTAGATCTCCCAGCCTTAGCTGACAAGTTGTATGAGCTACTTGCCCCCAGGCTCTCTCTTCTCATGGAGGCCTCCTTAGCTCCTCTACAACAGTCAGTGGCAGCTCTCTCTGCCAGGCTTTCCTCCCTCCTTCCTCAGGCAGCACCTCCAGCAGTGTGCCTTGATACAGATGTATCTGCATCCAGGCAGGGGGAGATGCCATATGAAGCAAGCCTTCATGCTGCTGTTGCTGCTGCTTCTGCTCCTGTTGTTGATGATACTGCTGCTGCTGCTGTTGTTTTTGTATCTGCTGTTCCTGTTGCTGTGGCTCCTACTCCAGTTCTGGCAATAGACCTACAGTCTTTGCTTTCTTCCTTTGATACTGCACACTTCAGTTATCTCCCAGAGCTTAATGTTGTCCAGCCCCTAGAAGATTTGTCCAAGGCACTGGTGCCTTTCTCTGGCTGTGACCCCAGCATTATATCTTCTTTTGTGTTCTCAGAAATTGCTGCTGCTGCTGCTGTTGAAGAAAAGACTGAATCTGCTTCTGAAACTGTTTCTGCTGCTGCTGAAATCCCAACTGCCTCTGATGAGCAGATATCCAAGGATTTTCTGATGACAGAGGCCACTGATTTTGAGCCTGCTGCAGATTTTGTTGATGTTACTGAAGTTGCTGCTGCCATCACTCCTGCTGTTGCTGTTGTTGTTTCTGCTTCTCATTCTGTATCTGCTGTTGAATCAATTGTTGTATCTGCTGCTGAATCTACTGTTGTATTTGCTGCTGTCTCTGCTGCTGTCCCTGCTGCTGCTCCTTCTGCTTCTGCCTCATCTACTGCAATTCAACTGAAGAAAGATCTTATGAAGAAGATAGATGCTATATATGATGCCCAGAGTTCTGACTCTGATGAGTTCAAGACAGACTCTGATGACTCTGCTGCCACTATTGCCAGGAAGAGGAAGGCTAGAAGCAAGGCTATGAAAGGGTTCCTCCTGCAAAAGTAAAGGATGATAATGATATTCCCTATTATATTCTGCATAACTGCCAAATTACTGAACATTGGATGCAGTATTCCAAAAATCAGCTGAAAGCAATGAAAAAGAAGAGAAAGTATGAGAAGGGCTCCTCCCAGTTCCAGCACCCTCATCCTCCTGCACCACCTCCTCCTGATGCAGGTGCAGGTGGCAGCTCTGCAAGTCAAGCCCCATCTAGAATCCAGGCTCCCTACCAACCCCATGTCAGATCATACCAAAGGGAAAGCCAGCCTAGGGGTTCTTATTCAGGAGAGGAGGATACAGGGGTAGTAAAAGAGATATTCAGGTTTATTCTAAAGGGCATTCCAGGCAGTACCCATACTCCAGGGGAGGACATGTTTCATCTGATACTACTTCTGGTCCATTCCCCTACAAGCTAAGAGAGACAGTGTCTACTAGGCCTCCTCAAGATAATTCTTCCAACAGGTATGAACCACCTGTACCATTTGAGGACCCTGAAAAGAATCCATCTACTTGGACTGCTAGGATGAAGGAAATGGCTGCATTAGATCAGATAAAGAAGGCCAAAGAACAAGGTCTAGACACTTCCAATATTTCTACTATGTTAGAGCAAAGACAAAAAGAGCTAGAAAGATATGCCTCCAGCAAATTCTTTGATGCAGACAGATATATGGAGTTGCATCCTGCTGCTGTGGTTCCCAGGACTTCAAAGCAAACATACTTGGGTGCAGCTGATGACACCAGGTCCAACAAGGAAGCCTTAAATCCAAACAGAGAAATCAAAATGGTTAAAGGCAAAGAGAAGAAGTAACTCTGTAAGGTGACAATCTTTGGATTTCTGACTGCTATCTGGATGCCATATATATATATATATATATATAATATATATATATATATATATATATATATATATATATATATATATATATATATATATATATATATATATATATATATATATATATATATATATATATATATATATATATATATATATATATATATATATATATATATATATATATATCTGTGATGTTTCTGCTATGTCTAGCTGCTGTTGTTTTTATGCTTTTCTGATTGTATGATGTTATTTGTTTTTTTTTAAAGTCTGTAAATAGTAATCCTAACCCAAATAGGGGGAGATTGTTGGAACACCCTATTACTAATTTGGGTCAGGATCACTATGTCTCTAGGAACCTTTGTTTGACCTTCTGTATAGCTTTATAGGTCAATTAGAATTGAGTCTAAGGGTTAGAAGTCTAGGATTGGAAGCTGCCCTGAAGACCAAGTTTTTCTGTCTGGAAACCAAGTCTGATCGTCGAGCTCAGCACGACGATTCGTCGAACTCAGATCGACGATCGTCGAGCTCAACTTCGGCAGATCGTCGAGCTCCACTCGACGATCGCTGAGCTCAACTTCATAATATCGTCGAACTCCATTCGACGATCGGTGAGCTCAGTTCGACGATTTTGACTCTGCATTGGATCTTTATCTCTGAGCTCAGTTCGACGATCTTTGAGCTCAGATCGACGATTATTTTGCTGCTTAAGTTTTCCAGATCGCTGAGCTCAGATCGACGATAGCAGAGCTCAGTTCGACGATTTCAGATAACTTCCAGAATTCAAATTCAAATCAGACAGGAGTTATTATGCAATTAATTCAGAGATTTGCTAGCCGTTTTCATTTATTTCTGGACCAAGTTTCAAGGATTTTTCAAGGAATATTTCTGTGGACTTTCCTCTAGAAGAGTTTTTGCAATTAAGGATGCAATCAATGCAGACCAACGGCTATCTTTGACAGAGAATGATATTCTATTCTGGAACAGAGAATAAAAGATAGCATGTTTTTGAATCAAGACACAGATGAACAAAAAGAGGACACACAACTCAGAACACAGAGACTCTCTCAAAAACTTCTGTCAAAAAGAATTCTGAAGAACACTCATCAAAGAGATCAAGCTTTCAAAAATCTTCAGATCTCTTCAGCTCTCAAAGTGTTCAAGGCCAACATCAATTCAAGACTCCAGACACTCATCATTTCAGCTTGCTGAAATCATCTATTGCTGGAGATCTATCTTTGAAGGCCTATCACCCTCAGCAAAGCTCTTCTTCCTGAAGATCTCAAGGACTCAGGGGGAGCTTTGACATCAATCCAATTAGTCTTCTCAGTTGATTGAGAAAGAGAAGACTGCCATCACTCTCTCACCCCCACTCTGTAAAGGGTTTCTAAAACTCCCTTCAAAAGTTTGAATCTGGTTTTTGAGCACCTTGTCAAAAGCTCATTGGTGGCAAGACACCTGATCAAAAAATCTGCTTTGGTTTTTGAGCACCTTATCAAAAGCTCATTGGTGCCCATGACACCTGATCAACTCATCCTGCAATGGATTCCTACCTAGGGTGGTAGAAGAGTGGATGTACCCAAGTTTGGGAAACCACTATATTTCCTTATGTCCTCTGGTTCTGCTTGTTTACTTTTTGTTTCTGGCCTAGATTTTTTCTGTGCTTAGTTTTTTTTGCATAGCTTAGTTCTGTGATTAGATTTATATTTGCTTCCCTGCTCATACATATTACAACAATTGTTGTAAAAGTTTTTCAAAAGTTTTTAAAACACCATATACTCTATTCACCCCCCCCCCCCTCTAGAGTATATCAGATCTAGTTGCCCTTTCAGTTCTCAAAATGGCAAGGAAAAGGAATGATTTTGTAAGCTGACAGTAAATACCTATTTCTGACTATCTATGATTATATCTGTGTTTCTGCAATGCTTTTTGATTTTATATCTGCATTGTATGCTTTTATTTCCTATGTCTGTAAATAGTAATCCTAACCCAAATAATGGGAGATTGTTGGAACACTCTATTACTGATTTGGGCAAGGATCACTATGTCCTTTAGGAAATTTGTTTTGACCTCCTTGTATAGATCTAAAGGTCAATTAGATTGAGTCTAAGGGTTAGTATTTAGGTTTGAAAGTTGCCCTCAAGACCCTCAAGACCAGATATTTCAGTTCAGGAGACTAAGTCATTTCGTCGAGCTCAGGTCGACGAATCGTCGAACTCCATTCGACGATCTCTGAGCTCACTTCAATGAATCATCGAACTCCATTCGACGATCTCTGAGCTCACTTAAATGAGTCGTCGAACTCCGTTCGGCGATCTTCGAGCTCAGATCAATGTTTCTGTCTCCAGTTTGTTTCCCTATCTCTGAGCTCAGTTTCGACGATAGTTGAGCTCAGATCGACGATTTCTGCTTCAGTCTAAGTCCAGTCACTGAGATCAGTTCAACGATAGTTGAGCTCAGGTCGACGTTTTTCTGGAGAGATCGACATTTTTCAAGATTCAAATTCAGTCAGTTTTGGTATTCCCTTCTATTATATTCCCAGCATTTATTTCAAGGATCTTGTAGCCGTTTCAATTAATCTGGAGCAAGTTTCAAGGAGATTTTAAAGGAATGTTTTATTGGACTTTCCTCCAGAAGACAAAATGCATTTAAGGAAGTCATTTATGACAGGCTAACGGCTATCTTGGATAGAGAATTATTCTATTCAGATCTAAGGAATAAAAGATTATTCATTCTGCTGGTTGACAATAATAAGAACAATAACAACAGCAAGAAGGAGAGAAAAAGTTGCAGATATTCACAGTCATAGAATTCTTACATGAACACACATCACTGAAGGAGATCAATATAATGAAATTTTCTAGATCCCTTTTGATTCCAGTGTTCAAAGGCCTTATCATTCAAGACTCTAGACACCACACATTTCAGCTGCTGCTGGAATCATATTTTGCTGGAGATCAAATCTTATGAAGGACTATCACCCTATTGCAAAGCTTCACTTCCTGAACAACTCAAGATCTCAGGGGGAGCTTTGACAACATCCACTATCTTCTCTCTAATTGTTGATAGAGAAGATCATCTCACCTCTCTTTCTCTCTCTCTCTCTCTCTGTTGTAAAGGGTTTATCAAACTCCCTTCAAAAGTTTGTGTTGGTTTCTTAGACCTTGTCAAAACTCAATGGTGGCAAGACACCTGATCAAAAATCTAGTTTGGTTTTTTGAGCACCTTATCAAAAGCTCATTGGTGCCCAGGACACCTGATCAACTCATCCTGCAGTGGATTCCTACCTAGGGGTGGGTAGAATAGTGGATGTACGCAGATTGATTGGGGAACCACTATAGCGCTCCTTGTGTCCTCTGGTTGCTTCTTTGTGTTTTGCTTTGTGTTGTGCTGTTTTATTTCTTGCATCATCATTTCTTTAGTAACTGCAAGCACCTTACACTTATACTTAAATTAAGTCTTCCACTGCAAAATAGTTTTTAACTTGAAAAATTTATTTTAATATACTCTATTCACCCCCCCCCCCCCCTCTAGAGTTAAGGTAGATCTTATCCTCCACTTTCAGCCTAACAAACCTCAGACTAAGCTTCTTTAAAGCGTCGAATCCTTGATATGCCTTTAAACGACTTTATCTTGAGGTATACCCAATTGTTCCTTCGCAAACCTCCCTCGGTTCTGATGGTTGTCATTGTAGTACTTGGCCTTGCCTATCTTGAGTGATCAGTAGTCATTTTCGATTATCAAAACCGTATCGTTGAAGTAGCATCTTCAACGTCCCTTTGCTTGAGCAACTTCGATTCTCCAATTTCTACCCAAGACAACGATGTACAACAACTCCTACCGTACAGAGCCTCAAAGGCACCATCTGAATGCTGGCTTGGTAGTTGTTATTGTATGCGAACTCAATCATAAAAAGATGGTCCTCCCACCTTTTCCCCAAATCCAAAGAACACATACGAAGCATATCTTCCATTATCCTGATCACCCTTTCAGTTTGACCATCTCTGTGTCAGTGAAATAACCGCGCTGAAGTTCAACTGGTAACCAACAACTGACGAATGAGCCTCCAATTGATGGATGTGAATCTACCATCTTAGTCACTAATGATGCTTCAGGATACGACGTGTAAAACGGACTATTCTGTCCAAACAAAGCTTCACCAGCTTCTCCACTAAATCAACCTTCTTATTGGGTATGAAATGTGACACCTTCGTTTAAACGACCATGATAACCCAAATGGCGTCGTTCAACTTGTGCGATCTCGGCAAGCCGTGCACGAATCCATAGAGATGTCATCAGATTTCCACTCCGGCATAGGTAAGGGCTTCAGGAATCTGCCATGCCTCTAGCATTTGGCCTTAACAAGGCACACATCTGAAATTTGCCGTATATAATGCAATGTCTTTCTTCAGACATGGACACCAGAACTGTTTCTTCATGTCTTTGAACATGTTGGTGCTCCCGGGGTGAATCGAATACTCTTTGAAATGCGTCTAGTACAACAATTCTTCTCGTAACTCCACATATTGGAGACGCGCAATCGACTACCTTTCATAAAAGCCATAATCGATAGAGAATTGGTTGTCAGACCCATCAACGGCCTCCACTATGTGACATTTCAAGCTCACGTCTAACTCGAAGGCCTGCCAAATCCTGTCCGTGAGGTGGTATTGAACCTCCGTCTAACTCAAACACACGTTTGTACTAGATCCCTTGTCAAGACAAGAGATCTCCAAGGCCTCCAAATCCTGAATAAGCCCGCGCTCGTGCCTCTATAACCGGTTTCCGTTCGTGCAGGAGTCCAACGGCTCAAATCATCTATAACAACGTTTTCCCCGTGAACGGAATCTACTTGGAAGGAGTAGTCCCCAAGGACCATCACTTTGCTCGGAAGGAGCCAACGGTCTCAATATCGCTCATCTATACCACAATACGGTCTTCCCATAGAGGGAGCCTCCAAAGGTGAAGCGAATAGAACGACCGCTAAATAATAGAAAGCGAAATCC